>CM056743.1:158420898-159620898 GCA_029851415.1 Eretmocerus hayati
ACACCGAACTGCACCAAACGAATGCAAGTTCTGCGAATCTTATAGAATCCGCCACTCACTTTGGCAATGATTCGGTTTCAAAGATGTTGCTGCTATGTCACTCCTCAATACATAGCTGGTATGGGTACACGTCCCTTATTGAGTATCGAACTAAATGTTGATTCGAATAGATTGAGATCGTCATGAAAGGCCTGCTTCTTCGCAGTTTTCAATGATATTCTGGGGAGCGAATCTGCTTCGTGGATATGCAAAACATTCCCTTAATCCGTTTCATTCATTGAACCCTTTCAGCATGTGCCCTATTTCGGCAGACGGGACAATTCTTATTTTCATCAAAAGTTTCATTTCGATCAAATTTGATTGAAAAAAAGACGAATTTAACATTTCATGATTCCCTAGTTATTCCTGGAGTAAGCGCGCAAAATTAGATATCGAAATAATGCTAGTGGAATTCAAATCTTCAAAATTTCAAGCAATTCCCTGAATTTTTCCAAATTTTCCCTTCAATATATGCTGGAGCTATTGCCAATTTATTGTTACCCTGTATTTCCATCATCATGGACGCCAGTGCATGCTGAAAGGGTTCAACTGGAGGTTGAACTCGTGCCATTTTGAGCTCAACTGAAATTGACCCGTCCAGAATCAATCGACAGCCATATGTGAAAATAGTACAAGGGTGTAAAAACTTAGTTCCACGTCTGAGTGATGCTTTTCCAGTCCGAGCCGTGGACGAGGGTCGAAATCATCACGAGGATGCGATAAATAGGTTCTACTATCGTGTATCAAACAATATTCTTTGATAAACTGTACGTAAAGGCCGGCAAACTGTGTGCTAAGTACACTCTTACGCTCAGTGTATCAAAAAATACTCCTTCACATGACTGCCACTTCCGATTATTTTTACAGACACGAGACAAGAGAAAAATAAATCGTATCATTGAACGTTATTGAAAGTTCTCGGAAGAGGTTTTGGTGAGAAGTAGATCCGGCGAATCTAGTTTCTGGATAGTCAACGAGCTATATATCTGGAAAATAGCGAATCAAAGGATGCTGGCATTACTAAAAGTGATGAGGTGCGAGAGCTGGAGCTTTCATTTACGAGAGGAGTGGTGCGAGACAATGCAGTAGCACGTTGGACATGCCGAGCGTCTTTTGGTCGATTCTCACGAGATGAGCCACGGAACCTGGGAGGGGGGACATACTGGTCAGTCGACTCTATGTAGCTGATGGACCATACTCGCTTTGGTCCATATTTTTCGGCATATCTTTCTCACGGCCGGCAACGTTCTCCGGTTAGTTCATCATCAGTATTCACTCGAGGAAGACTGCGATCGAGCAGTTTGGGAATGTGTGGATTCGAGAATGCTTCCATCAACCTCAGAAGCCGGTTACAGCCTCTCTCATTGTTTTTTTCGTGAATAGTAATCAAATATTCGTCAGTTTTCTTGCCTTCCCATTTTCATTTTCACATCTTACTTTTTCTGGTTTTTGATCCCTCATTCATGGATGAAATTACCGGTGTCCTTGTCTCTAGAAAATAGCTTAACTTTATTTTTTTCCAATACTTTGTGATTCACGCAGCCTTGATTGTACCCAAGCAACTGCCTATGATTCAATAAATACTTATTCTGATCCGTTATCCAAGATTCTCTCCAATAGATTTTCTCCCTTTGTACAGAAAGGAGAGTATCTTTATTGGTGTTAAAAAACAGGTCGAATAGATCCAGCTCAGTCCTTGTTTTTCAACTGGTGTATATACAACACAGCCAATCGGTCCGAGTGAAAGGTATTTCGCAAATTAACGAAAATGAAAATCGCGTGCAGTGACGCGGTCCCACTCGAAATCACCTCGATAAAGGATTCTATTCGAGATGAGAAAATCTCGCTCTATCATCATGGCTCAGCTGATGTACCAATGGTGTGAGATTACGAAATAGCCAAGAGTCACGGCCACTTCGAGACGAAGAGGACGTTCAGCTTGACGCCACGATGAAATACTAACGCAATTAAAAGCTGCCGCTTATTGGCACTTCTCTACGCCACCCACTATGTCGACCCCGTCCAATTCTATTAGTTCGCAAGGGAGAGAAACCCGTGACAAAGCAAGTGTGCCTTCAAATCCTCTAAGCATTACTCTCCGATAGATCTACCCATATATATATATATAGTCCGAGACGATACGACACCCAGAGAGACAAGAGTAGCCCGAATTGGTGAATCTCACCCGTCGACCGCTTTCTCAATTCCCCATCTCTTGGCCGACAAAGATAATTTACATTTATGAACTTACTCTATTTTCGACCTTATGAGATTGGATTTTGAAACTCTATGAATGCCTCGTCGTCTAATATGGGTATAGAAGTAGATAGACACTGAGGGCCAGAGTTGAGACCGAATGGACGATCTTGAGCTATACGTAGAGTAGTGTGGTCCATAAATATTCAGTGACTTGTACCAATACGCTCATGTCGTAATGCATCAATTCTGAAATGATATCGAATAAATATCTGAAGTTTGCACTTGGAGCGTTGAGGCTGAGAATATTTCGCAAGATTGTCAGTCACCACAAAAATCATGTTATAGCGATAGTCAAGGACAGCTTCCTCGTGGTCAGATTTATTTAGAAACCCATTTTCAACTCACGGTAATGAGTGATCCAAGGCTGCAAGTACATCCTCTAAGATTGATCATACTAAATTCATCGGCAGGCCGAGGAACTACATGATTGTCCAAACACCATTTCATCAAAATTCGTCACCTATTTCAAATCGAGAATATGAAAATGTGACTTCAAAAATTTTGATCAATACGACAATCCAGGTACTACGCAGTGATCAAGAATCCCTGTCAAATTTGGATTTCAATACTAATAACATTTTTTCATGCAACTGACTACATTTCAACCATGGATTGTGGTCTGATGGAAGGAATCTCTCGTTACGTCATTCCCAATTTCCCAGTCCGAGTTGAACAAAATGTAAGAAATCCCCCCTCCATTGGACACTGGATAAACTCGAAATATGAACCCGCCATTCGTGGTGTAGTCGATATGTTTAGTCAGTCAGCTGTGCTGATGAGTGAGCACATCCTGTGCTCTAACAAATTTGAAACCATGTAAACTACAAGTTTATAGTGAGTGTTTATATATATTTTGATAGTGAATCTCCAAGCCTGATGAGATTGACACATCCATCGAAAAAACGTCGTAAAATAAGATTATCATTTACCCCATACACACTTGTCCCTTTTGATCGACACACATCTCCAATTCAAATCGATTTACAGATCCCTTGGAATAGTGGATAGTGGACACTTTCTCGATGCACTGAGGTGTCCGTTAAGGCTAGGTCCCATTTAATAAGCACATTTCTACCTTATTTAGACTTACTGATCTCAATGAGGGCCTTAGATTCTGATCTGAATGCCCCAGAGTCTGACAAACTCCCGGCCCCACCAGTCAGCGCCCGCCGGAGCTCAAAGTCCGCACAGTTCTTCTGGCTAACCACATCATCAGTCATAATGCCGGGGGACCGGATGAGTCCAGACACTTGTGGTGAGTTTGCCTTGTGCGGACCACCAAGAGACCCTTCACCGAAGGACGGATTCAGCTGTGTGCTACCGGCTGGTCTGAAAGTCGGTAGTCGGATGGGGCCTTGTCATTGTTGGATATTACAAGACCCGGGAATGGCTATACTCCAAGTTAACGCGCTAGCAGAACGGATCTCTGCTTCACGCCTGTGGGAGTAACCGGAAAAATGCCATAAAGGCGGGAACTCGGTATACAAGTGCTAATATTCTCTAATTAGGAGTATTAATTAGAGGTTTGAAACAAATTAGAATACTGGTGTCAATTTTTCTGTAGCAATTCCATGTTCGATTTTATTTTTCAGTCAATTTTTTCATCAGTGATTTGAAGTATCACAATACTAGAATATTTGACTTATCACATGTGACACTGGTTGACTACATTTATGACATTAACGACCGTGTTTTTCCAATTCGGGCTTAACGACGACTTATTCAAGCTTTATAATCATCTTACTTGGCCTGGATAACTCATCGTTTAGCCCACATTGGAAAAGATTTTGAGATTTTCGGGAACGAGAACGTGACTGTTTTATGAGTAATGAGGTGCCCGCGGACAAGTTATTCTCGTTAATCTCCGATACTCTCGTAATCGGTGAACTAATGACAAGTACTCCACCACGATAAAAATGAAAGTAGATATTGAACAACTCGAATCGAATTTTGTATCGTCAAAATTTTGAGTTACATGTGAATGTAATACGAATTTCCGGATTGCACAACGATGGCGCTTGCCTTCAGTTTATTATAGGAGGGTGCAACTGAAAATTCTTGAATATAGGATCTGCTCTTTTCCTTGAAGCATGTGAAAGGATTGTTTCAAATGTGAAACCCGATCCGGAATTTCCTCCCGTCCTTCAGCAACTACAGTTTCCACATACTCTTTACACTCAACAATTTTTGTGGTGAAGTTTTCCAGCACCATTTCGATCCTTGAATATCATACAAACCAAGAGCAACACCGATCTGATCCGCAACAACAGTTAGTGATTTCCCAATAGCAAAACGTGCCGATAGCTGTACTCAGCTTCAGTACATAGAGTTTCCACACAACCACAACGTTCCCAATATACTTACCAGCTCGTCGCACAGAATACATTGTACAAAGTCGTTGAAGTTTCCACAAACCTCGTGACCGATCGTCTCATCAGGATGCGAAACTGCTAACGTCTATCCCCTCATCCCTCTGGGGCCTCCAAAATACGTATCCCTCTTTTGAAACTATCGTACGGGTAAGGATATAGTCGCGCACGAAGAAGCAATAGCCAAGGGTACCGTGATTGCAAGTTGATTCATGCATTGGACTCATACGCCACGTCCTCGATCTCACTTTGGCACAGCTGTACACTCTGCATGCTGTCCTGTGGTCCATAACAAACTTGATTCCGGACCAAGCTCAAATACACGTAGTCAGCATCTCGGAGGACGAACAAGTTCGGAGTGGCAAAGTGTAGCGAGCAAAACTTATTGAAGAAAAACTTGGTCCTATGTAGGCGTTGTTGATGATGTTGCATGGCATGCGGAATGAAAACTTACGGTAATTTCGATTTTTGTTAGTATCGGTGATTGGACTTAAAAAATGTTACAGATTGGCAATTTATCAGATATAAATTGATAAATATATACGCACTTGGATCCTTGACCCTAGCTATCACAAAAATCATTCAATACTCTCTACGGAGATAATTTGGATGTTGTGAATGAAGTATAGATTTTGTGCACCTCAACTAAAGTTGATGTTATAGGTGAAAGGCCTTCGGGGGTTTGAAAGCCACCTAAAACCGTCGATCCCGCAAAATAACCCTGAACACAGGTTGACAAACATGGTCCGCCTGAAACGATTTTAACCCAAAGTTGCGTGCGCATCAAAGTAACTTTTGCTCACGTAAACTACATAACAGGAAGAAGTTTTTCCCGCAAGAATGAAAAAAATCGGCGAAGGGCTTTTCGAGAAAAGTCATTTTTAAAAGAAATTTCGATTTTAATCGAATTTTTTGGTCTCATAATTCTGTTGAATGCGAGATATGCCTCTCAAATGGCGGGATAACAAATTCAATTCAGTATTACATCCTGTGGAGCCTTTGAAGGATGATAGAATAGGTTGATGAATAAACAAGGAATTAGGAGACTTCGATTTATTTTTACCAGGGTGTCACGCAGGGAAAGACGAATTGTGTTCTTGTGGAGCCTATAGAATTATTATTGTGAAGGATCATCGAAACTGGAGAAAAATGGGTACTCTCGAGAAAAAGTCCAAAAATGTTATGAGTTGCAAGAACATGCCACTACTTAATACAAATAAGACAGCTAGAATTGTTGAGCTCGTTCCCCCACCATAATTGCATTTGATGATGAGAATTGTTAAGACTACATTCTTGTATATGCTCAAAGAGTAGGACGTAGAAGCTTGGAATTGGCCTCAAGCTTGTTACGTTCACCGTGGAAAAACGCGTGGCAGTCCTGCTGTTAAAGGCGATTCCTGCGAGAAATTGATTTGATTTGATTTTGATACCAGGTTGATTTTTACATCAACAAATACCTCGAATGTACCGAGTACTCCTGCAGAAGGTGCTCAGAGCTCCTGCGCGCAGACTGGATTCCCTATAGACGAAGAATCCATCTCCGACACTTCTTTTTTATTGAGGCGAAGTGTACGGGGGGGGGGGGGGAATTTTACATCTCCACTGGACCTACAGTCTAAGGTGGGTTCCGAACCACCGAAACCGCGGCATAGGCACTAGAAAAAATTTCCAGTGGTGCCTGCGCCGGGGATCGATTCCACGACCTGTCGATTGAAAGGCGAGAGCCCTAATCTCGCTGTCACCACGGCTTCAATTGCTAGAAAATATTAATCTATTGCCAGTTCAACGTACTCCGCGTTTAAGAAAGTATGCTCAAGCTTTCGAAACTTTCAAAACAGTCGATTCGTGCTTTGGAAATGAGTTGAGGAATGGTTACCAATCATGTATAAGTAAATTCCGAACAAGCAACTCAGCACTAGAAATTTCAGTTACCCCAAAAGTTCATGCAGTTTTTTTCATGTCGAAGAATGTTGTGAATTAAAACAAATGGGTCTCGGTTTCTTGAGAACGTGAACAATCTGTTGAGTCAGTCCATTCTGATTCTGATCAAACATGGGGAAGATACAAATTTGCATGTGTCAACCCTAAATATCATTAACAACTCCTGAAGGTGACTTGTGTATACAACGGTATGCATATTTAAATTGTCACCTTATAAATAATGAATCAAAGTCTCCTAATCCCTTGGTTATTCATCAACCAACTCTATCACCTTTACAAAGCTACATAGGATGTAATACTGCATTTAGTTTGTTATCCCATCATTTAAGAAGCATATCCCATATTCAATAGAATTTCAAAATCAAAAAATACCATTAAAATCGGAATTTCTCAGAAAAGGGACTTTTCTCTAAAAAGCCCTCCACCGATTTTTTTCATCCTTGCGTGCGAAACTTCCCTTTGTTATGTAGTTTACGTGAGCAGAAGTTATTTTGATGCGCACGCAACGTTGGGTTAAAGTCATTTCAGGCGGACGGTGCAAAGGCTCAATGAAAAGAAGTGAGATGTTTCTTCAATGAGCGAAATGAATTCAATCCGCTTCTGCGTGTCAATTTGAGGCTACATCGTTCCACGGAAGGATAGGAGGAAAACCTTATTCTTTTGGAAAATAGTCGGCCACACTCTAAATTTTTGTATTACTGACCAAACTTGTCACTTATCACCTTTCCCGTTTGACTACTTCCAACGGTTTTTCCAAATAAACGTCGAGATGCAGATGAAAGACTGAATCATGTAGAGTCGAATCCCTTTCCGATCATCTTAGGTATGGTGTAACAAGAATTTGTCTTGCATCTTGGTTTTGCTCTTTCAATTCACTTTCATTGAACTCAACCGTGGCCAACCAAAGTCTTGTCACCAAATTTTTTATATGAGTGTGTCAATGATTCCTTTTCGTGTACGTTTGAGTCAGTTTCGAAACCCTGTACGATTCAATCAATGTGTAAAGGCAAATGGGTTTGTGCGCCGATCAAGCGAAGATACTCGATCGGACCTCTCTCATCCTCGTTAGTCCACGAGAGCATCGATGAAATAGAAAAGCACAGTAGCTGGCGCAAACCGTCAAATGCTCGTTCAGCAGCAAATGTGCGAAAGAAAAGTAATCGATCATTCAAGAAATGATGATCATTGATTGAACTAAGCAGTTTCCTCTCTGATAGATTCCTGCTACAGCTGCCTGTTGCCATTGATTGGACAAACCTAGGTTTGTCGTACACTGAAAAAGTCTCATTACCTCTTCGATGGGCCACAGTACGACGCTGTTATTCAGTGCTGCTATTGTATGATTCCATGTCTTTCAGCTTTCAGATTGCGCTGGCCCTTGCCACTCCTATTTTTTCAGAAAATATGCTCATGATCTTGCTCAAGTTATACCATTATTCTTCCAAAAGTTCCTCTCGACAACGTTCCCTGACTTCAAAATGAATTTGTGACTAGTGTTGAATCACACGATGGCGAAAAGTAGTACTACTGAGGAATGAATGATCTCATCGTGCTGCAAGTGATGCATATGCAAGTATCCATTTTCAAGTAGGCGATCATTGGCGTGTGCGAATAAAATATATGCGAATTGGAATTAATGGATGCAAGACTGGATGATGAAACATAGACGAATGGGCTGAAAATGTGAATTGATTGAATGTGGAGGAAGTGACAGATGAATGATGATGAGTAGGAAAGGTGGGATATTGGTCATTCTCACGACTCGTTAACATTCTGGGTACCCGGGTATAGGCGTGTTTCTTGCAATAATACCTCAACAGAAAAAATCCGTAGGCATAGTTCTTAATAAATACAACTTAGAACGAGTGTTAATAAGCATCTTGCACTTTTTTTGACCCCCAAAAAGAAGGTTCGGCAATTTTGAGCAAATCGAGATGAGTAAGGTGCAATTGGGAAGAAATTCCCAAGAACTGTTTACAACTTGCGCAAATTGTTTGAAAGTCAGACGATTGTGTCAAACGGTGCAAGTCATCCTACTGTCAAACAATTTGCACAAGACAAAGAAAATTTTTGGGACTTTTTCTTCAATTGCACAATACTTGTCTCCATTTGCTCGAATTTGCCAAACCTTTTTCTGGAGTGATCAAAGAAATCGCAAGACGCCATACAATAGCGGCAGTTGACGACTTTGTGGGAGTGGCGTCACACAGCGCAAGTCATCAGACTTTCGAACAATTTGCGTGAGATGGAAACAATTTTCGGGGATTTTTTTTTTCCAATTACACCCTACCTATCTCGATTTGCTCGAATTTACCAACCCTTTCTTCAAAAAAAATGCAAGATGCCTATTGGCCCTAGATACGGTGGCGGCATCGGGCCGGAGAAAATTCATAATACTCGATTTTCAGCATTTGCTGGGAGGGAGCGTCGCGTGATTTTGGCTTTCCCAGCTTCACTCGCAAAAAACCTCACCTCTGAAGAGGTTCAAAGACATGCAAATATATTAATTCGAATGTATAATATCATATTGTTGTCGTTGTAGACACGTGTTTGTCGATGGGTGGAAGTATGGACAACTACAAAAGTGGATGCTCGGATTCGACGAATTTTTTCGTTTGCCTATGAATGCTGTAATACTCAGAACACTCATGCTCATTTTTCCATTCAAAATATCCGGCAATTCAGGCCTAAATCTCACGAACAAAATGCTACGACCCGAATGAGCGTGCCTAGCTTGAAATTGAAATGATAAATCGCTGACGAGATGAACTTAGTCACGAGAACCGGTTGCAAGAAGCATTAATATCTGAAGCACGTCGGCAAATCGAGTAGTAGCTCTATTCTTCTCCTAGAGAACTCCGTAGAAAATCATATTGAATAATGCAAGAAAGTGCATCTAATCGATTTTGGCCTTCTGAGCTTACGAAATCATGTTCATTGCATTTTTGAAGCAAAATTCGGAGAGATGATTCCTTCCCTGCTTGCTGAAAACTCACGTATGCACTCCCAAAGTATTCTTTAACACTTTCGCTGCGGAGGCCGAAATCGGTGATATATTCCCAGGTGCGGAGGGGCCCACCGGTGGGCCCCGGCCAATGTTATTTCTCATAAGGCCAAAATTCTCAGTACTGGAGGAAAGACACGCGGGGCCCACCGGTGGGCCCCGCCGCAGCGAACGTGTTAATTGATTTTGATTGTGAAATGACCATTTCCTCGAAGTTCCGACGACAACAAAGGTTTTCAGAACATTCATAATCTCACTTCGATGATGTGAGCTAGCCAACTCTACGTGAACTCGGAAGGCTTGTCAAATGGACTAAAAATATTGATTTGTAACCTATGGGATCGCATTTTGATGGTAACTGTGTCAACTTTTTGATAAAATATTGCCCAAAGCCTTGGAACCGGTTTCCTCTACTCTTTGTCTTAAAGTTTCGAAGGTAGTAAGGAAGGGAAGTCGGCAACTTCGGAACACCGGGATGCACCGTTCTTCCTGCCTGTTTTTCTCGTTTCTTGCAGAATTTGGGGAGCAGACAACTGCGATGGACTCTTCCTTCAGCCTCTCCACCACATCTATCTCACTCAATGAAGCGCAGGAGAAAAATGGGCAAGGAGAAGGAAATTCAGAGCAAGAGCAAAGTACACGAAGAAGCATATAGGGTAAAGGACTGAAGGAGATGTGAAAATCAGCCAAAGAGGAGATATTACAGTTGAACAATCTGGAGTACTTACCGATAAAACTAAAAACAGATACTGTAAGGAGAAATTCGCAACAAGCGATGATATGATATTACTGATGAAAAGCGTTGATATAATGTAAGACTGTTGAAATTCTCGGGATTGAGTTACAGCATTAAGAATTGTGATCGCAATTCTGAATCACATACATGCATTGCAATATTCATTATATGCCCACAATTTGAATCAGAGCTTCAATCAACGTTCAATGTTGTTTGCATGTGGATGTGAGAGAGAGTATTGATACGTAGAGAAACCAAAGCAATTGTGAATTCACTTTCTGGGGATTACCGAAATCAAATGACACTGAGTTTTGAAAAAATTCTCGTTAATTCCACTCACAATTTTGTATGAGATTACTGAATCCTGCTGCTCTTTTGGAGAACGCCGATAACATGTATTGCTCATCGAAGCGAAGATCTGATTTTGTGGAGCAGATTTGCCGTCAAATTTTTTACAGAACGAGTCCATACGGCTCAGCACTCGAAAATGTAATAACTATTCAGAACAAGCTATCAATCATATGGAGTACTTATACAGAACTGCGTGAATAGAAATTGACGTCTTCTATGTTGCGAACCCCAAACAGAATGATGAATGATATCTCTTGAGACGCTGTGTGGCTCTCAATTTGCCACTGACATCGAACCCTCTCTCATCATCGTCAATCTTGTATGTTTCAATTCAAAACTTCATATGAATAACGGTATAGAATATATATATATATATCCATCTCAAATGGTTACAGCGGCTCTACGCGTTATGACTGTTTATTCGTTCACACCATTGAGGATGCTTTCTGTCACTTCGTGATGCACCACAAAGATCCAACAATGTCTTCCACCCCCACATCATGGCTCCAACTGTCATGGCATCGCAGATTCGTGTCACGGCATCTTGAGCTTAAAATTCATTTCAATCCTCGATGAAATGGCCTAATCGCCTTACAACATAGATTCCAGAATAGGAGAAAAAATCGTGCCCGTATAGTGTAACACTCGGAAGCAAATATGATATCCACAGTATCAAAATATAAAATGAAAATGTGGTTGATCCGTGATTGTCCATCTGACATCCCTTGAAATCTAAGTTCAATGATTCGAAATTCATGGTTGCATATAAATTGCAATGTTTACGTGAAATATGTAGTCTTCCCACTTTTAATGTGATTTCAACAGATATTCAGAAGCTTTTACTTAATTTCGAAGATTGGTAAATAAAACTGTCGGAGAGTGATAATTCCTCGAGTAATTTCGCAATGAGATAGTTTTGAAAATCTGTTTTTATGCAACGTTGACTATAGTAGCGACACAAAATATGAGAATGACCTTAAATCTCCCTTCAGCTTCAAGCACGGGCATTGACTCGTACATGGTCCCAGATGTTAATAATTACGGATGTGAAAATCATAAGACCGCGGGTTGAATATCGGAGGATTCTCTTGATCAATCATGCTTACAACCCACGTTTTCATCATATTCATACATATTTAATATCATGAACATCTTGAAACATATACATCAACTAACTTAATCAAAGTCTATGCTAGAAACGAAAGGGAGATTTCAGATAATTGTCACATTTTGTGTTGCTGCTATGTTGATTCTACATGAAAGACAATTTTTTCAGTCATTCCATTTAAAATTATTTTGCACGCATGCTTTTGACACTTGTTGCGCGTAGTGGTACAGTAAACCAATCGTTCGAGTTCTTTGTTCGGTCACAGTGCGGAAGCCCGATAAGTACCCAGATTTCATATCGTGCGACACGAGTATTATTGGCGCGTACTATGTTTTTGACTTCAGTAACAGTTGTGATAGGATGGGGGTACCACATTCGACTCCTTGCATCGAAAAGATTGCCTACTGCACAAATTCAAAACGAGACGTACTTGCTAGTTCGCTGCATTGTCGAAAATCATAACGATTTTAATCCCAGAGTATCGGGGTGTGCCATACGTTCTAGCTTTCTGAGAGTAGCTCAAGCTCATCAGGCCAAACCATGCTGATTCTGAGAGTTGTGCAACTCCCTCTTTACTGTTGCTGTTGATGCAGGTCAACCCTCTATCTCTCTCTTGAAAACGCCCGAGGAGGTTGATTGATTAGAAGGTAGTGCGAGCTTGTCGGTTATATCCCGTTGCCGCCTAGAGAGTCTAGCCTCTTGTACGAGCAGGAAATAGGGGTTGGGAAAGAGGGAGGCAGTTGCAAGTTGCGTGTGGCTGTGGGCGATACAGTGAGCTTTCGGGGGGGGGGGGGGTTATATTCTCGAAGGCGAGGTTCGCTTGGAAGCTTGCGGGGTAGACCAGGAAAGACATACCAGAGAGGCGGATGCTGCTGTATAGTTTGAGGCGCTGCAGTTTATAATAGTTGGTCGAGTTCTAGCGTTGGCGTCCTTTCCTTTCTACCCCCTCAGTGTGCACCCACCCCCTTCTCAGATCCAAGCCGCAACTTCCGCAGAGTTGCTTAAACCTGAGCTACGTGAGGCTTTCGTAGAGAGAGAGAGGTGGCGATCGAGCTCCGAGGAGATCGTCTCTGTATTTTGTCCTGCTCTATCATTTTGCAACAGCTATTGTTAAGCAGATCCGTGAACTATTTAGATGTTGAATCTTAGAATTTTGGATCCATGTTAAAGTTTTGTTGAGCTAGGGTGGATAGAAAGAGTCTTAGACAGTAGTAAACAGCATCAACGGATTGATCGAGAAATGATCCAATATTTTCGAGAGAATTTAATTGAATATAATTATCTCTATGATAAGTCGAGGTTTGTTTTTCTGGCATGAGACTGATGTTGATTCAAGAAACAGGTGGTTTTCTTCAGGATTAGAAGAGTTCGAGAGAAACAATTCTTTTTCACTCTCGAGTTATGCTAAAAATTCGAAGCGGACAAGTAAAATTCTTCAACGAGTTGTTCCCTTCTATTCGTCAATTTTGATCCATTCAAATGATATGATCACGAATGTTTGGCTCCAATGATGTGACGAATATGAATACAAAAGACGAAGGAAGATGTGAGAGCCCAATTCATGTGGCTGCCACGGCCTGCTCGATTCGACGATCCAGTTGACCCGGTGACTGTTAATGTCAAGTATACTGGACAGGCATTTTTTCGATATTTCGTGGTAAGGCTTGATGGAAGCATTGAAAATATCTGAATAAAATCGGGAAATTGCTTCAACATTGCTGAATCATGTCGGCCCTACGATTAGGTCTCAATAATCAACGTTCTAATTTTGCCATTTCTCACGGTTCTGACACTAGTATTAGTCAAATTGATTTGACCATCAGGAAGTGGCTGCAATGACCGGAAGTCACTTCTGAAGTCAACGTGTTAACCCAATCACTATTTTGTCCCTTACAGGGGGCATTATCGATTACCAATAATGTGTGATAATTTTCTTGTATTGCATCGAAAAAATCTGAAAGAATTCTAAAAAAACCTTTCATTACAAGGAACATAATAGATCATCACTAAGGTCTCAAAATGGGATTATGAGAGAAAATAAAATAAAATACGAAAAATGTTCAAAATTCTGATTTTGCCATTTTTCACCATTTTTCCACTCCAGAAACTTATTATGATGGGACAAATGGCGTTTCTGATAACAGGGGCATTTCTGTTATTGTATGATTGTATAGCAGGATCTCTCATGTTTCTCGACATGAATGAATGAAATACGCATCGACAAGCGTTTTGGGCCATGACAAGCTAGGAAACAAAAACACAACTCTGTTTCAAGATTCACAAGCTAATCATGATAATAGCATTCATCATCCATTCAAATTCTTCAGAATACATTTCACTTGTCATGTTTTGCTGGTGTCCGCCCCGACCAGCAGAAGTTGGGCGGACGAGCACAGTAACATTGCAATAGCAAGTATGCAGCTATAGCTGATCTACAACAACATATGTAAACATATGCGTTAGAAGATCTGCGAGATCATCTGCTTTAGAGTTACCGCTTCAAAATCGCAAGCAACTTCAGAAGTGAGGTTACATGCTTAGCTTTATATTAATTAAATTTCGGACCGCGAGTAAGAAAAACAGTATACAGCACACGGCAGAGAAGTGAGATACCCGTTACTGTGTGATATCAATGCCTCGGTTTCACCTCGGCATTATCATCACACAGTTACGGAAATCCAAATTCCCTGCCTATTGCAGTAATATGGGTAGTTCCACTTTGAAATAATGTGTGCCTGCTTGTATGAACCCTTAAAACGCTTGGGAATAAATTCGTACAGGTCGTTTTCGACGTATTTTTTGGTGCTATTTTGACACAATCGTTAGTTTTGCGATCCAGGGTCACCAAAAAAAATTATCATCGAAAAAGGGGTCAAAATGTCAGGTCCGTGTGCTGTGGTTTTTCATTTTTTCGACCTTTGTGAATGTATAGCACCACCGGGAGGCTCGTTCGGGTTTCGGGCGGGCGAACTCAGGCCTGGGCGAACTTATCAAATTTAATGGTATTAAGCACCAAATCCCGTTGCAATGAGAGCTCAAAGACCACTTTTTGTGTTTGCGCTCAGCACGTACATTTTGTTCCGCAATTTTTCCTAAAATTTTACACCCTCAGTTTTCCTCCATAAAAGTGAATTTGCCTCATCCTAGACTTTTCCGCATCAACCGATTCTTAAAGTAAATCGTCGGGCGCAACTTTTCCATGCCTCAGAATTTCGAAAGAAATGGATTTTCACACTTTGCGAAGTACTTTTCAGAAAAAATTTAGTTCTGCTAAACTTTTATATCAGGTCCATGTGGTAATAGTGCTTCCCTTAATTGCGAGACTACAGAGGTCCTAGTCAGTTTTTTCAAAGTATTTCATGGTCAAATCAAAATTCCAAAACCTCAAAGCTGTAGTTCAAATCGTTTGGCCGTGAGATCAATTTTGGTGTCGAAATGTCAGGTTGCCTTTCCATGGCAGATGGCGAGGGTACCCTCTCAATGTGTAAGAGAGAGACACCAAAGTCGTGCCATCTCTATCGCACTCATTGTTAGGTTAGGGGTTTTTCAAATCTCGCGGTCTGATTCTGGCAAAATATTTGTCCCGTGGAAAGGCAGCCTCAGGTCCGTGTGTTGCTTCAAAATGTCAGGTCCGTGTGACGCTAACGCATTTCTCTATGTAATCCTTATGGTACTGATGAGTGGGAAAATTTACATTTGTGCGCGAGGTTATTCATACTTTATATGTTTCAAAAAGTTGAAAAATACATCTTAGAACTTTCGGAAATGCGAATTGAGGTTGTGACGGCTGCTAGATAAATGCCTAGGAATTAGCCGCACATGCTGGGCAAGGTGCAATGCCCAGCAGATTTGATTATAATAGATTATATGCTGCAACTCTGCATACGGCTGGATCTGCTGCTGCTGCTTTGCGCGCGAGAGAGATGGGGAATCGAGCGCCAAAATGATAACACAAGAGTTAAACGGGAGCCAGATGGGCATATTTATTTAACTCTAAAAAACATGGTGCATCAAGTGCACGTAATCGCACGAACACGGAGAGAGCAATTGAGGGTGAAGCCCAAAGAGAGAGAGAATAATTATCGGCTAGCACTTACAGGTGTCGAAAAGGCGGCAATCGCACGCTCGCTGATCGGCCGCTCCGAATAACGTGGTCGTCCGGATGATTTGGAACTCGATGTCGTCCGCAGGACACGTCGAGGACAACGGCCAGGAAGTCGCACGAAAGCACGCAAAAGAGCTCGTCCAGGTGTCGGGAAGCTGGTGACACACGCACGACGAGGGCGCAAAAAACTATACACTTCGGGTATAAATTAACACGCGGGACGTCTGCCCTCAAGCGCGGGCGAGAGAAGTCTGGATTTATGGCGCGCGCAATGCCGGCTGATTGATGATGATGGGTGCGCGAGGGGAACGGTGCGGTGAAGCTACCAATGACTCGCGCTATCTCTCTCTCTCTAACGCAAAACTACTTACAACTCTCTCCTCGGATGTTCTGCTACAGCTGAAAATGGCTAAGATATATTTATTACATGATGATCAGACAGGAGAGAGAAATGATGGTTGAGAATATCCTCTCAACCGTCACACCCCTCCCCCAGACGCTGGTTAGCACGCCAGTGTACCAGCTCGAGAACTATCTCTCTCTGTCTGGGCTCAGATGGAGAAAAGTGTCTGACATGCATGACAAAAAGAAAATTGAGGAAAATACATTGAAAAGTATTGTAATAGTAATTTACCTTTTGAATAGTTGAAGGTGAGGTAGATTTCTTGAATAATTGAGTATAGCTAATTGAAAATAAACCACTCTATTGCTCTCTTATACAAAAAGACTTATTTTTGGCATCCATCCATTCTGTACAAAAATAAACGATTTCGTACGTATTTTCGTACGTGATTAGACACCTTTGGTCTCTGACAACAAAATTATCAAAAATAAAAAAAATTATTTGTACATTTATCGTACGACTAGACTGTTTAGTCTCTTTTGATTGAAATGAACTAAAAATAGCTATAATGAAAAGTTATCCAAAACGGACGTAAAGGTTTACAAAAATATCCTGATCAGAGGATTTCTGAAAGAACAAAGTATGTATCAAATTGTATTGGTCTCAAAATTGACAAAAGGAAATAAAAATTACTTATCGTACGTATTTTGTACTTATGATTTTTAGTCGTAGCGGCCGGAGACCTTTTTGATGAATAAAAGAACAATAATGGAAAAAATCCTTAATCGGCCGTAGACCTAATGTAATTGAAAAAACACATACTCGGCCGTAAGCCTCATTTTACTCGAGTAAACTCGAAATTACTTACTTACTAGGTTCATTCATCCATCCTTGTACCAAACACTTCGATTTAGAAGCTATTGTACACATTTGAATGTCAATAGAAAAGTAAAAAAGTTTACAAGAATATTCAAAACTTACAAATATAAAAGAAAATATGAAAATTTTCTTTACGAACGGGACCCACGTCGGACGTGCATGTCCAGGTTGTAACATTCCCTGGGGTCTCGAACGTCCACTGCACCACACACTGGGCAGTGTGGATGGTCATCATAACGGAGGGCACTCTGCTGACGACGTCGGAATCTGTCTAAGCGACTTTGCGCGAATGAAGCGTTGGTCCTGGCTATGGCAAGTTCTTCGGCCGTAGCCTTCTTCAAACGCTCCTCAGTTCGACGACGGCGAGCTATCTCCCTCTCTAATTCAGCAATTCTGTCTCGCTCCAATTGCTGGAGCCGTTGACGCTCGATTTCTAATCTTCGTCTTTCCTCTCTCTGACGAATCACTTCCATCACTGCCTTTCTCTCTTCCCTTGCATTTTTTACATAGGTTAGGTCTTTTCCAAACACAGCTGGATCAGCTAACCCGTAAATTTGATCATAACGATCACACAAGTGGAACATATCTTTTTCCAATTTAACCAGGTGTTCGGTTGTTTCTCGATGGTCGTTAATGAGGCTTTTGATGAATCTGACGAAAGCGTCATGTTCTTCGTCCCATTCGTCATAGTGAGAAGGTCGGACGAGATTTTGTCCATTTTCGGACGATCCGCCTGCGGCTGAGTCCGCATCGGACGGAAGTCCACATCGTGCTGGTTTTTCGGACGTTAAATTTCCATTGTCCACCTGATCGGACGAATTTGGTTTGTCCACGGGATCGGACGGTAAAGCAGCGTTATTGTCCACCACGGACGCAGGTGTTGATTGTTGTGCAGCGATGGGATTTACAGTTGCCGATGTTGAGGCTGGTGTTGAGTCGGCTAAGGTGACGCTCATTAGGGTAGCGCTAAGACCATCGACAGAGGGCACGTAGATGACCTGTGCAGCTGGACCGGTTGGCCGACCGATTTCCAGCTCCCTCTGGAGTTGATCTTCCCTAATCACGCCAGCCGAAGCCTCTTGAATGGGCTCCTGCTGCTGCTCCTCCTCTTTTATATTTTCCGCTGCATCAGCCATGATCCTGCGACAAACAAAACAAAGCGTGCGTCGTCTTTTTTGTTCTCAATCCTCATGCAAAAGAGGTAAAAAAAACACAAAAAAATTGTCAGCGAAAATAACGAAAGCACACATGTTATTTCGCCTGACGACGACTCGCTCGTGTCCTAATCGGTGATAATTCCGCGACCGGTTGATCAACTTTTTTCTTTACCGAGCCTTTTGGCCGACCACGTTTCCTTTTAGGAACTTCTTCTGGTGGTGGTTCTTCACTCGGTTCGCTAATAGATATTGATTTGTTGATTGACGGCGCGAATTTTACATTTTTCTTACGGACGAGTAATTGCGTTTTTCGCGGTCGCCCTACTTTACGCTTTCTAGAACTTATTTCTACGGTTGGCGCAACTAACCTATTCGCGGATCGGAGCTCACGCACTCTTCCCTCGTCGTCCATCGATGTGTCTTCCGCTGGAATGGCAGTCGATTCGTTGGGCGTGGGTTCCTCCTGTGGTTCCTCTCCGTCGATGTAAGGTTTCAAGTCCTTGACGTGTACTTTGCCGGCCGGGTTGCCTGACTCATCGGCTACTTCATATACGTTTGAGCCTAGTCGAGCGGTGATTACAAATTTACCGTCGAATCTTGGTACAAGCTTTCCCGAAATGCCTTGGGCTTGTGCTGATTGTACACGGTTGCGTTTCCAAACCGCATCTCCAATGTTGAATTGTACATCGCGTCGCTTTGCATTGAAATATTGAGCTTGTTTTTCGGTCGCTCGGCCGGAGTTGTCGGCTGCGACTAAGTGCACTTCTGGCAATCGAAGCATTCGTTTCTGCCATTCTTGCAACGACCGTGTAAGCTCTTGCTGTGCGGACGCTTGTTCAATTAGACGTTTCATGTTCTTGGGGGGTGTCGGATTTCTTCCGTAATTTAGGAAAGCTGGACTCATTCTCGTCGATTCCTGGACAGCCGAATTATACGCGAAGGTGAGCTCGTGAATGTGCTCGTCCCAGCGACTGTGTTTCTCTTCTAGGAACGCTATTATCGCTGTTTTCAACGTGCGATTAATTCTTTCGACCGGATTTCCTTGCGGCGAATAAGGTGCCAGGGTCATATGTTCTATTCCCCTTTCTTCCAAGAACTTGTCAATAATTTTATTGAAATATTCAGATCCATTGTCGGACAAGAATGTTTCTGGCGCTCCATAGCGCAAAATTATGTATCTCTCTAATGCTTTTCTTACCGATTGTGCATTGGCTTTTCGGACGGGTACGCATTCTATCCATCGCGTGAACAGGTCCATGAATACAAGAAGATATTCGTTACCATGAACGCTGCGAGGAAATACGCACGTGTCAGCCGCTACAAATTGCCATGGTCGTGATATTGACCGTTTGCCCATAAGGCCTGCTGGAGCAAGTTGTTCTACTTTGCACTGTTGGCAGACTGTACATTTTCTTACAAATGACGCAACATCTTGATAAAGTGTTGGCCAGAAATAATAGAGAGACACACGCTTGTGTGTTTTGAATCGTCCGAAGTGTCCTGCCGTTACTTCTTGATGGCATTCTTGAAGGACCTTCAAACGTTTTTCTTTGGGGAGCACAAGCTTCCACCCATCGTCGTCTAAATCGAAGTCATCGAGCAACTCGTTCGGCTTGTAGTGATACAGCTGGTCGCCGACAATTTTCCAGTTCGGAAACTCTTTCGGTCGCTGGTGAACTTCTTCAAACTTATCTTTGTACCATTTGTCGTCGGTCGATTCGACCAAATTCACAGCAGCAAGTGTGGCTGTGTTTTCTTCTTCCGCTCCTTCAAACATCCGAGACAGGCAGTCAGGTACGACATTCTTTGCGCCTGCTCGATGTTCCACGGTGAAATCTTGGTCTTGTAATTCGAGAGCCCAGCGTGCTAAACGTCCGGAAGGATTTTTTAGGTTACGAATCCACTGTAAACTGCTGTGATCCGTGATAACCTTGAATTTGTATCCTTCGATGTACGGACGGAATTTGCGTATCGCCCACAGAACTCCAAGGCATTCACGTTCTGTAACGCTATATTTTCGTTCTTGTGGCGTAAGTACGCGACTAGCGAACTCTAGGGGGCGCTCTTCTCCATCAACGACTTGTACAAGTACGGCTCCCAACCCGGTATTGCTTGCGTCCGTCTGGACTTGAAATTCGAGTTGGTGGTTAGGTCTTGACAACACTGGAGTTGTTGCTAACATGATTTTGATGCGGTCAAAAGCTGCTTGTTGCTCCTCACCCCACGTAAAAGGTGCACTCTTTTTTGTGAGGCGAGTGAGCGGTTCTGCGACCGTGGCGAAATCATCGAGGAATTTTCGATACCAAGATGCCATGCCAAGGAAGCTTTGTAATTGTTTGACCGTTTTTGGTGCTGGATATTCCACAATGGGTTTAATTTTTTCTGGATCCGGACGAAATCCGTCACGATTAACCAAGACACCTAAATATTTCACTTCATCCTTGCAAAAATGACTTTTTTCTCGGTTGATCGTTAAACCAGCTGATGCGATACGTTTTAAAATAATTTCAAGGATTTCCATATGTTTTTCAAACGTATCTGTCACAATGATGATATCGTCAAGATAAGAGAACGCGTAAGGCTCTAAGTCTGGACCGATTATATCATCTATTAGTGTTTGAAAGGTAGCTGGACCATTACAGACCCCATACGGTAATCTTGTAAATTCAAATAATCCCATTCCTGGAACAACAAATGCTGTAAAATGGCGGCTGTCCTTTTTAAGGGGAATTTGAAAATATGCGGAGCTCAAGTCCAGGGTACTGATGTATTTTGCATTCTGGAGCTTCCTCAAAATAGCGTCCATATACGGCAAAGGATAAGCATTTTTCTTGGTGACGCTATTTAATTTGCGATAATTTACACAAAAGCGAAATTCACCATTTGCCTTCCGTACCATCACGACTGGGCTTGACCACGCACTGGTTGATTTGACTATAATTCCGGCTGCCAGCATTTTCCGAACCTGATCGTGCATTTCATCCTCGATCTTTTTGGAAACGGGGTAATATTTTTGCTTGATCGGTCGACAAGATTCGACCTCGATCTCATGCTCGATTCGGTCGGTTAAACCTATTGCTGGACCGTTTACAATTAAGTTCCTTTCTAGAACTCCTCCTAAAATTTCACGCTGCTTGTTGGTTATATCTGCAATACCAATCGATGATAGAGATGCGGTGCTAAAGTCACCCTGGGTAGCAAACTCGACTGAGAAGGGGTCTGACGGGCCCTTGTCACCCTTGACGGTCATGGTACTACTTTCAGGTACTAAAATTGCATTGAATTGGAGTGCAAAATCTGCGCCTAAGATCAAATCACAGGCTAATTTCTCATAAATAAATGTTGAGATTTCTTTGCAGACTCCTGCTACCTCTATCGGTAATTTGGCGTACGCTACCGGTCGCGCTAATTCGCCTGTTGCTAATTTGCAGTATGGACCACGATACGGTACCACACGTGCACCAACTTCAGCTGCTAATTGCAGACCAATTGGTCCAACAGCTGATCGAGAAGCTCCCGTGTCATAGAGGGCACGAGTGCGAGCTTCCCCAATGCCTGCCTTAAGCCACCAACGAGGATGATCGCCAAGGGGCTCTTCGCTATCGAACGCGTCTGCGGGTTCCACCTCTGCGGAATATAGACCTGGTTTCGGGCCATCTGATGACTTGTCGGCCGATGAACCAGAGGCCATACTCGGTGGAGCAGGAGTGGTAGTGACCTCGTCTACGCACTCCCGCTGTCTTTTACTGAACATTCAGGACAGTCTTTCTTGGTATATCCAGGCCATGAACAATTCCAGCAAATACGATGAGCTGGGCCTGGTCCTTTTTCTTTTCCTTTGTTATGATCACTCTTGATGACAGGTGTAATCTTCGGCCGGGCGGCCCGTGATCTCGTCGATGTTGTCTTCGCCTCTTCTCCGGCTGATGTTGATGTTTGTTTGGCCGCTGGTGCAGCCTGAGCAGCTGATTGGGCAGGTGGTTTCCAATTTTTAAATTTGCTATCCACGATTTGTCCAACTGCTTCTTTAATTTGTGCTAACGTCAGAGAAGATTCGGACGATTTTTGCACTGGGGCAGTTGCCGCTGATAAAATTGGCTTCAGACTTTCTGTCAGAGCTGTTTGAATTGACTTGACCAGATCGGTCGGTTCCAAAGACATCGCTGCAGCCGCTGGCTGTGATGGCGTAGTCTTGGGTTTTTCTTCTTTCTTCGGCGGTTTATATGCCAAATCTGGTAATAAAGACTTTTCTGGTTCCGGTGGAGGTCTGTAGAACCGTTGATTGTCTCGGATGTGCTCCGCTTCTCTTGCTAGAGAAAAAAGCGAGTCAATGTCAATCACTTTATCTCTTGGGATCCACTGTTGTAATTCTGGAAGTAAATTTCTGTAGAGCAATCCAATCTTCTGGTCCAAACTCCACGGAGTTTCAAATTTATTCATAATTGCCATCAGTCGAGTGATGTAATCTCGAGCTCTTTCTTCTTTGCCTTGTGTCCTTGACTCAGCTTCTCGCACGAGCATGTGCTGAAAATGCTTGTCTGGACCATAGCACTTCATTGCGTCACTCTTGAATTGTGACCATGTCGACCATCTTTCCCTTGACTGTCGATACCACTCAAGCGCGACACCGGATAGCAGTTCAGTCAGCGCATTCATTAAATCGGTATCTGACATATTTGCCAGGGCTTTACACTCGTCGACTCTCTTCAGAAATTCTTCGACATTTCCATCTTCGCCTGAAAAGGTCAATTTCCACTGTCGGACGGTTTTTCCGACGTCAAACGTCTGGTTCCATGTCGACGTACCCCTCCCCCAGCCACTCGTTCTATCTGGCTGTGTTGACGCGGGGGGTACCTGTTGATTGCCGGTCGAAAGATTTCCATTTCGACCACTGTTCATTTGAGTATCATTGCATGATTCATTTTGGTGTGAATCACCCAACGTACTACGTTCTGTATAATAATAATTGGTGAACGTATCTTGTAAGTTCACTCGTCTTCCTTGCTGTTGATTTGGGTTCGATTGTTGAGGTACAAAAACTGGCTCAGACGTCACAAGTCCAGGTGTCAACCTCGTGCTGCTTGCAAAATTATTCGCTTTGTCAAGCTGCTGTAATTTCTTCTCAAGCTCCTTGCTGAGAAGGTCTGCCCTCCTCCGGGATTCTTGGAGTAAGCTGATTTCTGTTGCTATTGCACGCGGAAGTTGCTGGATTGATCCATCTGGCATTGTACAAGTGATCGTTTCTAAGTTTCTATTTGTTGTTGATGTGCTCGAGATTGGAGCCGTAAATACGGACGTTGTCCTCGTATTGTCGACGTAAGTCGCGTCGTGCGCACGTGTGCGCGTGCCGTTACTCATGTTGACCGGTTGGCTTGCTGATGTTAAAGTTGTTCTTGAAGTGGTGTCGCTTGGTGATGACTCTGGATGCTCGATGATTGAAGAACTTGGAATATTGTTCGTTGTATTGCTGAAATCTTCTTCGAGTGTTTGAGCTCGGATCGTACGCCACGCTTCATTCACTACCTCATCTCGCAAAGCTAACCTATGAGATTTGAGAACCTCCTCATCTTCGAACGCTGGATTCGGTGCAAAATCTGATGCAGAATATTCGCCTAAAAGACAACGCAAAAATCTGTTCGTACAGACCGGCGCTCTATCGTCTGGGGCTAGTTCTAACCTAGTATACGTCGCGTAGTATTCTTCATCTGTAAGAGTTCCTATCCAAGAAGTTAAATCTATTGTATCTTTGATGCTAATCATTGTCTCATTTGAAGCCATGATTTTAATTTATAACTGTTACAGAAAAAGAGCAGTAGAAAAAAAAAATAAAGTTTTTTGAGTAGAAAATTTTCCAAGAAATTGAGATAAAAAATTGAAAAATGATGAATGTACTGTTGCGTGTACACTAATTGCACTTAATTTCACGAAAAGAATCCAATTTTTATTTCAATTAGACACATAAAAACGAAAAAATATCGATTTTCGTCAAAAATCGAAAAAATTTTGAGGTTATGTTGGGATTATATCCAAATCTATCTGATCCGGACGTATCTAAAGTCAAAACTCGAATTTTGTAAAAATTTGTTTAAACAATTGCAATAACTTTTTAATTGTTTATCGAATCGCGAATTTGTTTATGGGGATATTTCCTACGGATCGTCCCATATATAAACCCAGGTCAAACGCAATTTGTTTCTGATGACCCTGTAGGACACCTAATTTCCGAACATTGGAATCACCCTGTATATAATCGCTGAATATACTATATATATGTTCATACACATACTTCCATACGTTTTCACACACATACGGGAACTTTACGATTTTTCGGACGATAATATTTACGAAAGTCCATGATTTGACCACATTGTTTATGCAAAATTAACAACAATTTGATTTTACACTCGATTTTTTGCATAAAAAACAAACAACATTGAGCGAAATTTATTGTTACTAATTTTAAAGCAATTTTTCTAGTCCAAATCGGACGAAAATAAGTAAATTTGCACTAACACAACGCGTCATTATTGAAAAATTTATGATGAAATTCTAGACAATCGTATATATATATCACCCGGAGACTTTCTCGCACTTAATTCGCGAATTTGGGGAATTTTACACACACCTTATATCCGCCGATATCGATATATATATCTACTCTCATAAAATGCACACTGAACTATAACTATATATACGCACATATGCTATTCACTGTATCAACACGACCGCATGATCACTATATCTATATACGCACTATTCACCGTGTTGCACTTTTGCAACATTCGAGAGTGATGTGATTTTAACGATCGGACGATTTGATTGTCCGTCTCTCTCACTCTCGTGGTGAAAATTTCGAGACATAAAACTTGCTCGAAACGCAACTGATCGATGATCACGGCTTTGTTTACATTCCGCCCCTACCGCACTGGGCTATTCTAAATCGCGCGATCACACTCATACTTATTCAAATATAACGGCGACGAAATTCCAGTCTGGGCGCCAATGTGACGGCTGCTAGATAAATGCCTAGGAATTAGCCGCACATGCTGGGCAAGGTGCAATGCCCAGCAGATTTGATTATAATAGATTATATGCTGCAACTCTGCATACGGCTGGATCTGCTGCTGCTGCTTTGCGCGCGAGAGAGATGGGGAATCGAGCGCCAAAATGATAACACAAGAGTTAAACGGGAGCCAGATGGGCATATTTATTTAACTCTAAAAAACATGGTGCATCAAGTGCACGTAATCGCACGAACACGGAGAGAGCAATTGAGGGTGAAGCCCAAAGAGAGAGAGAATAATTATCGGCTAGCACTTACAGGTGTCGAAAAGGCGGCAATCGCACGCTCGCTGATCGGCCGCTCCGAATAACGTGGTCGTCCGGATGATTTGGAACTCGATGTCGTCCGCAGGACACGTCGAGGACAACGGCCAGGAAGTCGCACGAAAGCACGCAAAAGAGCTCGTCCAGGTGTCGGGAAGCTGGTGACACACGCACGACGAGGGCGCAAAAAACTATACACTTCGGGTATAAATTAACACGCGGGACGTCTGCCCTCAAGCGCGGGCGAGAGAAGTCTGGATTTATGGCGCGCGCAATGCCGGCTGATTGATGATGATGGGTGCGCGAGGGGAACGGTGCGGTGAAGCTACCAATGACTCGCGCTATCTCTCTCTCTCTAACGCAAAACTACTTACAACTCTCTCCTCGGATGTTCTGCTACAGCTGAAAAT
This sequence comes from Eretmocerus hayati, assembly GCA_029851415.1. Taxonomy (NCBI): domain Eukaryota; kingdom Metazoa; phylum Arthropoda; class Insecta; order Hymenoptera; family Aphelinidae; genus Eretmocerus; species Eretmocerus hayati. The sequence goes on from CM056743.1 coordinate 158,446,926, forward strand.
GGCTAAGATATATTTATTACATGATGATCAGACAGGAGAGAGAAATGATGGTTGAGAATATCCTCTCAACCGTCACAAGGTTGGCACATTTTCGACCCCCAAATATCGAAGTTTCCGCGGAACTACCGATATACTATTTCAATGATATTAAATTCGCAAATCAGCATTTGGAGGAGTAATCTTTATCTCTCTATCGTTGACTTCGGATTTGAGGCCACTTTTTAATGAGAAATTATCGATCGGGGTTTGAGGTCACCAATAGAGAAATAAAAATTAGTCCTCCAAATGCCGATTTACGAATTTAAAATCATTGATTCGTAAAAGAGGACGATTCAAGTTCGAAGAGTGTAATTTGATACACTATTTCATTGAGAAAATACTCGAAGAATTATCGCTCTCAAACGGTTTTATTGAACATTCTTCGAAATTGAGTGGAAATTTCTGAATATCTGTTGAAATTACAGTAAAAATAGGAAGACTACATATTTCACGTAAACATTGCAATTTTTATGCAACGATGAATTTCGAGTCATTGAACTTGGATTTCAAGGGATGTCGGATGGACAATCACGGATCAACCACATTTTCATTTTATATTTTGATACTGTGGATATCATATTTGTTTCCGACTGTTATACTACGTGTACGATTTTTTTCTTCTATTTTGGAATCTATGTTGTATGGCAACTGGGCCATTTCATCGAGGATATGTTAACAAACATTCCAGATTTTATTATACTTTCAGTTCCAAAGTGGTTGTTATGAACTGTTGGAGGCTTGTTCTGAATTCAGAATATTAGAAATATGTTGTTACCCAATCGAGAAACACGAAGAAGCAGAGCAAGATTCAAAATACTGGTAGCTACGTGGACAAAGTAACAAGCATTTCTTTCAATATTAGTTGTTTGCATTTATTTTCTCGACGAAAAGAACGCGTTCCCTCTTATTTTCACGCACAACATGCTTGGAGCAAAACATGAGTGGAGGATATTGATATCAGCCTGAGCCTTGAGATATCATTCTTCGAGATTTTCTTGGTATCTATCTTCAATCAAGTGATTCAGGATGCCAATGGATGAGTGTGGAATGATGCAGTTGTCTGTACTTGAACAAAAATTATCCCTATTTTCACGTTGAGCATACTTCTGAATTGATTCTCAAGCTTCTGCCATATCATATTTGGAAGACCGAGTTAGCCCAATGATTAGGATATAGAGAGACATCCGATAATATATTGATACGTCATTGAGATATTCCTATTCATCAACATACCATGACACATCACACGCCAAATTCAAAGCTTGAATGATCATAACCCCTTTCCTAAATAAATAGACTGAGGTTTATCAGAATTGAAATGAATTTTGAGCTCAAGATGCCGTGACACGAATCTGCGATGCCATCGATGTGGAGGTGAAAAACATTGTTGGATCTTTGTGGTGCATCACGAAGTGACAAAAAGCATTCTCAATGGTGTGAACGAATAAACAGTCATAACGCGTAGAGCCACTGTGACGATTTGAAATGGATATGTCACAGTCAATGTCCGAAATCCGTCTATGTTGGAAAGATGGAGGTGATTCGGGCATTGACTAGTTAATCCCAGGATTGACTGACCCGCCTCCGTAAATGTCCGAAATAAAGTTCTCAACAATATCGAGGTGTATTATCAGACGAAATTATTCGCATTCCAGTTCTCGTGGCGTTGATACCAGAACTATTGATAATTTGTATTAATAGTAGTTTATCGGAGAATACTTGGCAGGTATCTATCAGATATCAACGGGCTGAGACCCGATTAGAATTCAAACTTCGCGCCGATATCGCCAATTCTCTTTGTCTCCTGTTGTAGATTTTGTCGATCAAGAATTTTATAAAATTGGTACGATCTTTTCACGAAAAGCCAGCTTGAGCTCTGCGAAGGAAAATTCATCAATCTCTATCAAACTATCTCGATCAAACTATCAATCACAGGTGGTGAAGGAATGACAAAGTACAATTGCATAAGATGAAATATTCGACGATTAGATGCTCTTGTAAGGCAAGAAAAGTATTTTGCTATTCGAGATGTTACATTAGTCAAAGTTATGTGAAGAATAATCCTGTATACATGAACTTGTTCAACTTCTTCCCTGAATCTTCGTGATTTTATATTTTCCAATCATTTTTTTGACGATAGAAGTGTTGGAATATTTCGCGCTAATATGAGATATATTATATACCGATGACGTTATCAGTCCTGTATGTGATATATTTCTAATATAATTGTTCGCATGGTGAAAGAGTCCTTGTATTCTGATGGATTGAAATACGTTTTGACAACAAATGTTGAGAATTTCAGTAGAAAATACTCCTCATTATTCATCATAAATCAACTTCGGACATTGACTAAGGCATGTCAGTCAATCCTGGGATTAGCTAGTCAATTTCCGAATTCTACCTTTATTGTGCGACATTGACTACCTTTTTCAGTCAATGCTGACATTGACTAGTGGGCCCAGTCAATGTCAGCATTGACTAGTCAATCCTAGGGTTGACGGATTTCGGACATTGACTGTAACAGATATGAGTCATTCTTTTTAATATCGCCAGGTTTTGTGTCGGGGGGTCAGGGATTTTTCTGTAACTTTAGGTACATGTTGTATATGATGAAAGAAGATGGAAAGCACAGTTCTTAGGTCCCGAAAGTCATCCGCGCGAGTTTGGCGCCCTATTTTCGTATTCAAAATTCGTGAAAAATTCGATTTTTCAACTTTTTGATTGATTTCTCACCAGTATGGAACCCAATAAAAAAATTATCCAAGACACATATTTCGACGTGGAATGAGCCAAATTTTACGAAAAAAAATACTCTCAGATCCGTCAAAGATGAACATAACCTCAAAAAAGTGGTTTTTTTTAGAAAAACCCAATTTTCAAGCCTTAGGCCCTATTTTATCTCAAATTTGACATTTTCATCGGATTCCTCGTCAAATTTTACGTCGAAAACCGTTTTTCAAAAATTGGGCTGAGGATGGGTTTGGCCACCATAATAATAACTCTAGTAGCAGGACCGTAAAAATAGCGCTAAATTGTTCGTTTCGGGAGGGACACTTATTACACTGGACAACAAAATATTGGGTCAAAAGTAGCGCATTGATCAAACAATGACTTTTTCGTGTATTTTTCGACGTAGAAACCGAATCCGAAACCAGTTTCGCACCTAGACATCAGGAATTTTTTTAAACCGCGAAATACTGAGCTTCTAAAAAACTGCATTTTTAGCGTTTTCTGATGATTCTGTAGATACATGATTTTGATGGTGCAACCTTGCAGCGGCCTTTGAGCGTACTCGAACTACGATTTCTCCCATATTTTGACCTGCTGAACACGATGGAAGTTGTTTTAGAGGGCTAGCATGCGTTCGAAACAAAGGACAAGCTGATTTTTCGAGTTGCTATCAGAAGATTTTGGACGATTTCGTGATAAATCTCAAAGTGATCACGGAATTGATCAGAAACACCCTCTGCAATACCACGAGAGCGCATTCTCTTTCTATTTGCACACACACTAAAGGAATGAAGTTTGCAATCGCCTAAAAGTAGATTAGTCGAATATACATGTATAATCCCGAAAAGAAACTTTTGATCTATTCCGAGATCTATTCCTCGGGTGAGTTTAAGCCTCCTCGTATTGGATCAATGCTCGAGTTTTGGTACCTAGAAGCCACTCAAACTACTAGAACAATGTCATTTTGTTGCTAGGATATGGTATCAGAAGTCCCGGAGACCTAAACTCGGTTTAGGTTACGGAACGTATACCTTGACATACCATGAATATGTAATCAACCTAATTACATCGTTTCTCACCCTAAGCTAATGTGGGCACTCCAATGATTCTATTCCGGAGGCGAGTGAATGAGAACATCCAGCGTCAGATGTGCCACCTTGTGCTGGTTGCAAACGACTATCTATATGCACCCAGAAGTACATGAGACTAGGGAACTGCAAATTTGACTCATTACGAGAAAGCTTGAGCTTACCTCAGGAATAGATCAAAAGTTTCTTTTCGGGATTATACATGTATATTCAACAAATCTACTTTTAGGCGATTGCAAACATCATTCCCTTAGTGTGTATGCAAATAGAAAAAGAATGCGCTCTCGTGGTATTGCAGAGGGTGTTTCTGATCAATTCCGTGATCACTTTGAGATTTATCACGAAATCGTCCAAACTCTTCTGATAGCAACTCGAAAAATCAGCTTGTCCTTTGTTTCGAACGCATGCTAGCCCTCTAAAACAACTTCCATCGTGTTCAGCAGGTCAAAATATGGGAGAAATCGTAGTTCGAGTACGCTCAAAGGCCGCTGCAAGGTTGCACCATCAAAATCATGTATCTACAGAATCATCAAAAAACGCTAAAATTGCAGTTTTTTAGAAGCTCAGTATTTCGCGGTTTAAAAAAATTCCTGATGTCTAGGTGCGAAACTGGTTTCGGATTCGGCTTCTACGTCGAAAAATACACGAAAAAGTCATTGTTTGATCAATGCGCTACTTTTGACCCAATATTTTGTTGTCCAGTGTAATAAGTGTCCCTCCCGAAACGAACAATTTAGCGCTATTTTTACGGTCCTGCTACTAAAGTTATTATTATGGTGGCCAGACCGATCCTCAGCCCAATTTTTGAAAAACGGTTTTCGACGTAAAATTTGACGAGAAATCCGATGAAAATGTCAAATTTGAGATAAAATAGGGCCTAAGGCTTGAAAATTGGGTTTTTCTAAAAAAAACCACTTTTTTGAGGTTATGTTCATCTTTGACGGATCTGAGAGTATTTTTTCCGTAAAATGCAGCTCATTTCACGTCGAAATATGTGTCTTGGATAATTTTTTTATTGGGTTCCATACTGGTGAGAAATCAATCAAAATGTTGAAAAATCGAATTTTTCACGAATTTTGAATACGAAAATAGGGCGCCAAACTCGCGCGGATGACTTTCGGGACCTAAGAACTGTGCTTTCCATCTTCTTTCATATACAACATGTACCCAAAGTTACAGAAAAATCCCTGACCCCCCGACACAAAACCTGGCGATATTAAAAAGAATGACTCATATACATCAGTGATTCCGTTGGAAGTGTTATTTTCCGTGTTCCGAGTTCCCCCAAGTTTCTGAAGGTTTAAATATACATTATGACAATTTTTCTGGGGTGTTTCTATTGGTCTGCAACTATGTTAATAGTTTCTGAGTCGATACTGACGTCCCCGTAATTTGTAGGGCCCCATAAAGGGCCGAAATGTCAATTCCGTCCCCTGTAGAAAACCTACCTTCGACTTTTGCATTCACTGCTACCCGCGTAAAAATTTTCTTGTTCATATGAAGTTTTTCTGAACTTGATGTTCAGAAAAAGTTTATATGAACAAAAAAAATGAGACTATCCCGCACTTGGCTCGTGAACTTTTTCTGAAGTTTAACTAACTTCTCCTGAACTTTGGCAAACTTTCCATTATGTTCAAAAGAAGATGCGACAACTTCAGAGATTGCTCATTTTTTGGCGTAAATGACGTGAAATTAGGCCTTGCATCGTGTATATGGCGCATTCCTAGACGAAAATGCCCGATGCGGTGCACTAGCCGACCCCAAAACTCGGGTTCGTGATCCTCCTCGAGCGTTTAGCGTCGACCGTCTCGTCTCCATGGCTCCTCCCGCAGTGAATCCCATCCCGTTCAGTCGAACTCAACAAAAAAAATTTACCACTAAGGATCGTGCTAGGTATGATCGAAAAGTAGCACTGTTCGGACATAAGCTGCCCAGGGTGCTCAAGACGAACAGAAAATTGAGGTTACGCAGGCTCTGCCGCTATTTACGAGAAAGTTTTGCACAGGAATACTCATCTGAATGGAAGCAGCTGAAGCCACGTTACCTCCCTGCCCACGCTTGGATGTTTTCTCTTCATCCGCAAGCTCATCAGCTTCCTGCGAAAAATTTCACATATAGAAAAAGCCCCACATGCCCGCACGAGCCGCTGTTGAACAGGTTACGGTCTGACAATGTTGTTGGTGCCCAACAGAAAAATCGATATCATCATTGGTCGTTGCCAACCAGCAACATTGTCAGACCGTAACCTGTTCAACAGCGGCTCGTGCGGGCATGTGGGGCTTTTTCTATATATATGTGAAATTTTTTGCAGGAAGCTGATGAGCTTGCGGATGAAGAGAAAAAATCCAAGCGTGGGCAGGGAGGTAACGTGGCTTCAGCTGCTTCCATTCAGATGAGTATTCCTGTGCAAAATTTTCTCGTAAATAGCGGCAGAGCCTGCGTAACCTCAATTTTCTGTTCGTCTTGAGCACCCTAGACAGCTTATGTCCGAACAGTGCTACTTTTCGATCATACCTAGCACGATCCTTAGTGGTAAATTTTTTTTGTTGAGTTCGACTGAACGGGATGGGATTCGCTGCGGGAGGAGCCGTGGAGACGAGACGGTCGACGCTAAACGCTCGAGGAGGATCACGAACCCGAGTTTTGGGGTCGGCTAGTGCACCGCATCGGGTATTTTCGTCTAGGAATGCGCCATATACACGATGCAAGGCCTAATTTCGCGTCGTTTACGCCAAAAAAATGAGCAATCTCTGAAGTTGTCGCATCTTCTTTTGAACATAATGGAAAGTTTGCCAAAGTTCAGGAGAAGTTTGTTAAACTTCAGAAAAAGTTCACGAGCCAAGTGCGGGATAGTCTCATTTTTTTTGTTCATATAAACTTTTCCTGAACATCAAGTTCAGAAAAACTTCATATGAACAAAAAAATTTTTACGCGGGTACGCGTATTCAGAGTCGAAAACCCTCATGTGTAGCTGAGCGCTTCGATTTGTAATACCTCAAACAACATATTTCACCACTTTGCGAGTCGAAATTACTTGCTAAGTTCACGCACGGACATCCGACATTTTGAAGACGGGTTTTACACCGAAATTACTCGCCCATCACTAATTAGGTCGGCAAAGTCCCCAATATTCTACTGAGCCCTTCTAACCAATGAGGTTGTTATCTAGACACCCAAATACAGCTCATCTATTCGCGACACTAGCCGAAAACTCGAATCCGCGGATAAGTGCACCATATAAACGTGTTTTGCAAATGGGGTACAAAATTTTCGGTCAATTCCGACCCCATATTGTGCTTCTTCCCAACGCGCTATATGCTTCGGTAACACATTTTCTTGAAGTATTTGGTTGCATTGGATCAAATCTACGCGGAAAAGAGTCTACGGTTAGTTGCCGAGCCGTGAGAATATTTCTAAGACGAAATGTCAATTCCGTCCCCCTCTACGACCCCTTGAACTACACATATCTTCGTTTGACTTTAGTCTTAAGATATGTGGCTCTAGATACTTCCTTTCTGTGCCCAAACAAGTGTAAATCAACTGCCACGAGATACCGGAACTCGTCTGGGACTGAAATAATTTTTTGACCCAATCACTCTTTGCGACGATTTTAGCTTCAAAAAATCATACTTTCGGCGGGATCGCCCATATATAGTCTATACCGTTATTCATATGAAGTTTTGAATTGAAACATACAAGATTGACGATGATGAGAGAGGATTCGATGTCAGTGGCAAATTAAGAGCCACACAGCGTCTCAAGAGATATCATTCATCATTCTGTTTGGGGTTCGCAACATAGAAGACGTCAATTTCTATTGACGCAATCTTGAGATTATAATGAGCTCTTGCCTGATTAGTTCTGTATAAGTACTCCATATGATTGATAGCTTGTTCCGAATAGTTATCACATTCTCGAGTGCTGAGCCATATGGACTCGTTCTGTAAAAAATTTGACGGCAAATCTGCTCCACAAAATCAGATCTTCGCTTCGATGAGCAATACATGTTATCGGCGTTCTCCAAAAGAGCAGCAGGATTCAGTAATCTCATACAAAATTGTGAGTGGAATTAACGAGAATTTTTTCAAAACTCAGTGTCATTTGATTTCGGTAATCCCCAGAAAGTGAATTCACAATTGCTTTGGTTTCTCTACGTATCGATATTCTCTCTCACATCCACATACAAAAGATATTGAACCTTGGTTGAAGCTCTGATTCAAACTGTGGACATACAATGAATAGCGCAATGCATGTATGTGATTCAGAATTGCGATCACAATTCTTAATGCTGTAACTCAATCCCGAGAATTTCAACAGTCTTACATTATATCAACGCTTTTCATCAGTAATATCATATCATCGCTTGTTGCGAATTTCTCGTTACAGTATCTGTTCTTAGTTTTATCGGTAAATACTCCAGATTGTTCAACTGTAATATCTCCTCTTTGGCTGATTTTCACATCTCCTTCAGTCCTTCACCCTATATGCTTCTTCGTGTACTTTGCTCTTGCTCTGAATTTCCTTCTCCTTGCCCATTTTTCTCGTGGTGAAGAGGCCGAAGGAAGAGTCCATCGCAATTGTCTGCACCCCAAATTCTGCAAGAAACGAGAAAAACAGGCAGGAAGAACGGTGCATCCCGGTGTTTCGAAGTTGCCGACTTCCCTTCCTTACACTCGGCAAGTTTTCCAAGGATACCACATTCATTTCAAAAGCATGAATTCCCCAGTTTTCATCCTACTAAACGGGGTACGAGCGAAAATACAAGAATGTGTTGATGGACTGATTGAGATATCTTTACTGACATGTGGAATCCAGCTCGAATACATTCAACGGCTCATCCTACAAAATTTCGAACCACTATTACTCCTCCGAAAAACTTTCTATTGAATCAAAATATGATTTCTCATGATTCTGTTGATTACCAACACGTAGTTGATGGAGACTCTCTCACTGGCGTAAAATATCGCTCACGCGTGCCCAAAGTCGAGAGAATATAGACAAGAGTGAGAGGTTCATACGCGTTACGGATTGCGAGTGATAACAACACTTCCATAAGCTGTTCTACAATAACAGTCCCTGTTCCAGAGTCACCACATTGACAATTCGTGATAGATCATTATTTAATGACGAAGCTCGTACGTGCTATGCCAATAAGAGTTATATGCAGTTTTTTTGCAAATTGCAAGGGGTCATTCCAAGGATTTCATAATTGGATCGGACAGGAAGTGGGCTATTCACTATTAAACTAATTTGAGTGATGTAACCATTCTTCATCCTATAAAAGATGAGCGTTTGCCTCGATGAATAGAACTCACTATCTCGTTTCCTCAAAATATATTGGAAGTAATAATCTGTCCAGACCAATAAAAAAACAGAAGTAAGAAAATTTAATCCAGAATTGGTCGTTCCACTTTGCACGCCAGTAGAGATGGTGAGTAACTCAAGTTGAGTCAAACTTACAGAGAAACAATCAGGTTGTAATGTAATCAATCATGTTTCATGCATTTCACATTCAGATTTTGCAAAACAATTATTCGACATAATTTCCCTGATCTCATGACTCTCAAGAACTGAAATCTATATTTTGTAATCTCTCTCCATTCGTTTCACGTTAGATTTTGGGAAGAAGTTACTCCACATGTTTCCCCTGATCTCATGGCCCTCAAGAGTTGAAATCCATACTTTGATTTCAGATCAAGTTATAGGGGAAAGAGATGGTGATACTTGCCGAGCTAGACTTTTGGAAAAAGTAAAGTGGGAGGGGGGAAGATTATCAGATGCTTGGAATAGGACCCTTCGCTGAACTTGATCATATAAAGTTCCTGGAGCGCACCTGAACTTGAACTCAGATGATGACAGTTGAACAGTTTGGAAGACGTCCGGTGGTGGTGCCAAGGTCAGGGATGACACCTCGAATTGGCGCAGCTGACGATAATCCATGTAACCCATCACTAGAGCCCGGATTTTCGTGTAGAAAGAGATGTAAAAAGTGTCGCTTAACGTGATGATGAAAACGCAAAACGTTCAATATATAATATCAGAACGTGCGATGACCTTTCATTCTAAATATATTCATGTATTCCTTAATGATATTCAGATATCATTGAGGTTATAAGCTCCCCATTCAAATCAGAGTACGTTGCCTCGTTCCAGCTTTAGTCCATTCTCGGTCCAGATTTGACACCTAGAGAGCTTGGTTCACGAGCCTCGATCCAAACTGGATCAAATCTGCGTTCCAAAATGGACCTGACCTTGATTTGTTAACCCGAAATCTGGACTCAACCTGTATCCGGATTGGATGTGTTAGTGCAGCGCCTGGATTCACTTTCTGATCGGGAGGTTTGTCGTACACTGCAAAGGTCTCATAACCTCTTCGATGGACTACAGTGCGACGCTGCTCTTCAGTGCTGCTATTGTATGATTCCATGTCTTTCAGCTTTCAGATTGCGCTGGCCCTTGCCACTCTTATTTTTTCGAAAAATATGCCCATGATCTTGCTCAAGTTATACCATTATTTTTCCAAAAGTTCCTCTCGGCAACGTTGCCTGACTCCAAAATGAATTTGTAACTAGTGTTGAAACACATGACGGCGAAGAGTAGTACTAATGAGGAATGATATCATCGTGCTGCAAGCGATGTGAGGGGCTCAATTCTGTAGCGTGCAATCAGATTTTTCAGCGGACAGTGGAAATACTGATTGGTGGTCTTTTTTGAATTAGATGATATTTTTTGTGGATTGATTGAGCGTTGCGATGCTGATTACGATGAAGACGGATTCGAGTTTTGGTCACACCATCAGCAATATCTGTCAAAAATACGCAGGATGTGACCCTTAGTTACCAAGGTGGTGGACTTTTGGCACACGAGAAATTTCAGTCGCACTTGATTCTCTGTGCATTCTGTATTCAAATTTTGGGTGCATATGTATCAAGGACGGTGAGAATGTCGGAAATGGATTGAAGAAGATGATTGCCCTACCCTCGTAAGTGGAGATGAATCAGGCGCGACATATGCATCGTGAGTCAACTTATGTGCATGTAAGTATCCATTTTCAAATAGGTGACCATTGGCGTGTACGAATAAAGCACGTGCGAGCTGAAGTTAACGAATGAGAGATTGGATGATGAAAAATGGACAAATGAGCCGAAAATGCGAATTAATTGAATGTGGTGAGTGGAGGAAGTGACAGATGAAAGATGATGAGTAGGGAAGGTGGGATATGTTGATGCCTGTAATGAACGAGCGACTCTGATGATTATCCTCGTGAGCAAGTAAAATATGTCCATGAGATGAGTAATTCCATGAGTCAGGCGATGAGATATCAGGAGTGATTAATCCGGCGATGTGCGGTACATTATAATTTCAATTATCAATGAAATGAAATTGATTCCGTTTGACAATGAGACTATTTATTTTCTCTCCAAATCACAATGTCTTCGAAGCTTGCTGATGAATTCATACAAAACTGGTGATGGTGGTGGTGTCGAGAAGACATCTTGTCGGGATTCGATTACTTAGTGGTCTATCACCATTGGAGATACAGTCTTAACCAACCCGACCAGTAATCCAAATAGGATCTGCTTCACGACCTGAAAGATGTAGACAATTAATCAGCCGTGGAACCGATTTACAAACGAAGTCTTCATCCCAAATTTCAGAGTGTAGCCAATTGAAAATTGAGTAAGGAAGTTGTTTGAGTTAGAGTTCCTTCGAAATCATATTCGATCCATGATTTTTTCTTCAAAAGTATACGGGATACCACAGTTTATTTGCTCAGACCATTTGACTCCTTTGCATGACAGTAGGAGTACGCCAGCTTAATTTTTGATCAAATCATCGTGGTGATTGACAGTTCACTGGCACAATCACAACATTGAGTTTGGAGTATAACACTCAAGTTCGATTCAAATGCTTTTTTCGTGTGAACCGAAAACATTCAATCCGATTTGTGGAGTTACTATATTTTCTAGACTTAGACTTGGGATTGAGAAATTGATAGTTGTACAATGTACATGTATAGATTTTGAGTGAGAGAGGTTTTTCCGGGAGCGAAAACTACCACTGTGAGCCAAGACGTTTTGAATTGCTGTTCATGCTGAACAAAATGACTTCATTTGCGCGGTGACAATGTGTTCTTGATATCTATTCGATATCTTATCAGCGAGCTTTTCCACAGTGCATTGCACTGGAGAACAGAAATTCGGGTACGGAGTGATCTGTTTGGGAATGCATGATGATTTTGTGTATTTTTCTATTTGGAGACCGAACCCGTAGCGAGCTTTATCCCTCCTCGTCAGGATTTTTCATAGAGGTGGGGACCCTGTTGGGATTTTAGTTTCTCCGATTGATAGTCTTATCCACCAGGTGGATAAGTATCTCTCAAAACATTTCAATAAGCATTTTCCCGCAACAAAATCCAAAACAGCGTTGGGATGGAAAAATTTCCGAATGACTTTCCTCTTCTGCATGATGACTATGAGACTGGATGTCTTGATGCGATGACTATTCACACAGATCTAAGCCATGGTATCATTTAAGGACATTAGGGGGTGAATGGGAATACCTCGAGCAAACTATTGAATCTTATCCGAGCAGACAAGGATCCATCTTAGAGATGAATACGCATTCAAGACCAGTGGCCCTTCAATTCAACGCTGAATTTCATGCTCGAGAATTCGGTACCCATATGGGTGGTTTTATAAGCCTCTATTACGCTGAACTTGTGCTTGAGTTCCATCCGGATGGTTCCTCTCATAACTCGCATCTTACATGTTTAGATGCAATACCGAGAAAAAAACTAACTGAAAGTTTGTCTCAGGATAGACAGTATCGCTCCTACTTCGACTGTCTATTGAATTCGGAAGGCGAATCTACAAGTTCATATATTATATCTCTGAGTATTGCAGAGGACTTATACATCTCAGCGTCACTATTTAATTTCGGCTCGAAGAGAATATCGAATAAATCAATTGGAATGTCGCACACATAGAGCTGGAATAAAATTGGTCAAATGAACCGACAAAAGTCAATATTGTGATTTAACCGAAACTCTGCGACGGATAACTCATCCCAGTCAAGAATATAGTTTTGAAGGAAACTTCAAATATTTGTATATTTATCAATACTCACGGTCAGCTGGATCTGCGAGGACGACGTCAACCATCATGACGGTGGCGCAAAGGGCCAAGAGTAGAGCGAGGCAAGATTTCATCGTGGATTCTAGAAACGAGACTTGTGAGACTGTTCTGTTCGTAGAGGCGAGAATGCTCATCTTTTATAGGATGAAAAATGATGACTTCACTCAAATTAGTGCAGTGCAATTAGGCAGACAATTTCCCGTCCGATCCAATTATGGAGTCCTTGGAATGACCCCCTCCAATTTGGAAAAAAAAAAACTGCGTATAGTACTCTAATTGGCATGGCACGTGCGAGCTTCATAATTACTCAATGATCCATCACGAATTGTCAATGTGGTAACTTTGGAACAGGGACTGTTATTTCGGAACAGCTTATGGAAGTGTTGTTATCACTCGCAATCCGCAACGCGTATGAACCTCTCACTCTTGTCTATATTCTCTCCACTTTGGGCAAGCGTGAGCAATATTTTGCACCAGTGAGACTGTCTCTATCAACTACTTGTTGGTAATCAACAAAATTCTTAGAAATATCATTTTGATTGAAAAAAAGGGAAAAGGATTGTGATACTCGCCAAGTTAGACTTTTGGAAAAAGTGAAGTTGGAGGGGGGGGGGAAGATTTCAACACTTGGCTCTGGTAATGATTGAGCTGTGAAAAGTAACATGTAGAAGAACCAAAAAGAACTTATCCATATCTTATTCCCAAAAATTATCCCCTCAATGAACAGCAGTGTCCTACGTTCCAAGATGAATTTTTTTTTTTCATTTCAAGCAAGTGAATCTGGGCAGTACAACTTTTCGTTTTTGATAGCAAAATTTGGAGTTAGTTCAGGAAATTTAACTTGAGTTGATGCAAAGACTTCCAACTCTTCTTGTAAAAGTAGAAGGTAGTCAGTTGATGAGAGACTTCTGGATTGTGAAAATTCCCTACGGCTCGTTCTACATAGGATGCGCTCAGTGCGTGTGCGTTCGCGCATATGCTTGCGCTCAAAGCATCAAATGCAGAGAATTTCATGGAGCAGCCTCACCAGCCGTTTCCTACTCAAAATTTCCCCAAGGAAAGAGTTAGTTGATGTCTGGTTGCTCCAAGTGACATAATTGAGCCAAAAAATCAAGTTCCTCGTGTTTTTCCACAGTAAAATAGAGAAAAAGATCACCGTTGGCCACCCTAAGAGTTACTCGCTCTTTCATTACCGGTTAAATGAGCGACCCATGACATTGAATGACGGAGGTCTCCGGACGACATTTTTGGGTCAGAAACACGATTTTCTTCGTTTTTTTTTTTTTTCATGAGTAAATAGGATAAACCAGCAATGGTGGTCCCGACAGCCATTTCGGGGAAAACCCAGGTTGAGCAACGTTATCACAACTCAGTATCGGCATTGGTGACCATCAGTCTTACTTGGCGGAGGCTGTAACTTTGTTTGGAATCAGGAACTAGGCAAGAGCAAGATGAGCAGTCACAAATCGCAAAAACGTTGCTCAACCTATTTTTTTTTCCAGAAAGGCTCACGTGGCCACCGCTCATGTTGTTCTCTATTAATCATGAAAAAGCATGGAGGAACTTGATTTTATTGATTTGATAATGTCACTCGAAGCCCACTCATCATCAACCAACTCTTAACTTGTAGAAATTCTGGGTGGGAAATGACTGGTGAGGCTGCTTCATGAAATTCCCTGCATCAAATGTTATGAGCGCAAGCGTATGCGCGTACGCTCACGCGCTGAGCGCATCCTTTGTAGAACGCGCCTACACGAGTTGGGGAAAGTTGTATAACTGTTCAAGGAGTTCTCATCATTACACGAATATTTTGGGGCCGGCATGTCCTATTAACCGGATTACGAATGTCTCGTGAAGAATTCCGACGTGGAAGCTCAAAATGGAGACCGGGGTTGCGTTTGGACGGTAATCTTGTTACCAGCTGCTAAATCCCACGCCTTGCGCACAATCTCCATTCCTCATTCGGGTCCATGAAGTTAGCGGACAAGGTAAGAATTCCGTTGAACTCGATATTGCAATCGTTTGTTATAGCAGAGATAAGAATATTAACATCAGTGACATTTGTTTGTTAAATTCTTGGTTTTTGAGTTAATCGTAAAAAAAGTTTGGCTACAGCGGAAAAGCTCGAATCTTTATTTCCTTACCAACTAATGCCTTTGAAAATATTCTGTAAAGAGGGATCGGAGCAAAATCGTTTGCTGAGCCAGCGGTCATGACCGGAGCCGAAAAATTCTCAATACTCGTGAAGAGCTTTGCGATTCGCTGAAAATTATTCAAATTCGCCGCGCAAACAGTGGTGGGAGAAAGTATACTTGTCCAATACTCGTGTCAGGGCCGGACCGCGTGATTGACACCCCACACCCGGACCCCGCACCGCATCCCTCAGCGATCATGGTCCTTATTCTTGTCGGGTTGCCGCATGCATGCCGTTGGCGCGCATTAAATTTGAAGGAAAATAATTGATTGGAATGATTTATTAAAAAATCGTTTCGAGCATGATTTATACTATCAAGTTGTGAGAGAGAAAAGTACACCGTATCAAGGATTTTTTTAAATCAATAAACATACATGGCTGATCTCGATGACCTCATGATCGAAGTCACTGCAAAAATCCACAGAGAGACTTTGGAATCCTTTGTTATTTCGTTCGCGAGTTGTAGAAAGGAAAATTAGGCCATTTGACATCTGTTTTGAGCCTAACTACCCTCTTTTTTAACCCTTTCTGAGTTGGAATGAAGAACGATCTCCACTTGATTTTTTTGAGGAATTCGCGTTCAAAAGTTGATACCTCCATTTTCAGTGTTTCCTCGTGATTACCCCAGATTTCAAGCGTTCTATCGAAAAAACGAAGTAGGAAGAAAATTCTTATCACTGAATGATCTTCCAAAAGAATACAAAAATGGAATTTCTTTTACATCGTTCCACTTTTCCGTAGTTTCCTGGGAGAAATCCGCCATATTTTCATCTGAGATGTAATTTTAACCCAGTTTCCTTTCCAAGATATTTGTGTCACACTGCATCCAGTCCGGGTAATCATACCTTGAAGTGTGGAAAATTCGAAAAATCCACCACAAAAGTGGTTTTTTGGCAGTAGCTCGCCATTCCTCATTCACCCAGATGAGTTTTTTTTTTCATTATAGTACAATACAATCACGTTGGATACAGAGCAGGAGGTAAGACGAAGACGAATAATTGCTTTATTCGTGCGTATTTCAAATTGGGAGGGTCTGGGGCAAAAACAGTTTTTTGTTACTACCCACGAGGAATGAGTTTACTTACTCACTCAGACACCCAAAACTGGTCTCTTACATGATTTTGGGACTTAAATACTTGGGTCGAATTTGGGCTCATTTGCAACTATTACTTTTTTGACACCAATCCAAAATTACTGACACCCATAGTCAATCTGCTGAACATGACAAATTTTTTTCAGATTTTATAAAATTCAGCACAAAAATAATCCCCAGTCCCCTTGCTATTCAGGAGCCAGTCGAATAAAAAAAAATGCGTGACAGCAAAATATCTCACGAACTAGTAACTGTAACACAGAGCACTCGGAGCTCCAATTTGGGAAAAATCTCGGATAAAGGCTCAGTGCGCTCGCAAATGATCGTAAAAACTTTTTTGGAACCGAAACGCGTCGGCGCCATTTAACTCGAGAAGCTGTAAGTGGGCGGGGTCCGCGAGATAATAGGGCACGCTGTTACCATTGCCTAATACAAAAAAACTCACGAGAATTGGCTCTGTGTCCTCGCCATATGATGGTCGTTCATATGCTTATTGGCTGTCCATGAGAAGATCCAATCGATTTTCCAACATTCCAAACGTATCAAGTGGTAAGTTGAGTAAACTCGTGTATTGAAGGTACCTACTTTAAGGATGCGATTTTATTCACGTAGAAATCTTGTATTGTGGGGCATAAGATAAAGTACATGTGCCAAACATGACCCCTCCCCCCCCCCACCCTATTTTTTGAAAATTACAGTACTGAGCTGAAATAATGGGATAATAGTCAAATTTGAGATGACGACATACACTGCATCATTTTGTATTATTGACTGCTGAGAACCCATAGTCCGAGGATCGGAAAGCGAATCCGCGATAAATTGTCTACGACGCTAGAGATCGTTTTCATCACCTAGAATAGTACATTCCGATACAAGGGTGGAAAAATAGGATGTACACCCGTGTATCGAACTGTGTTTGTCGACAAAGTGTGCGAGAAAGTTCAAAATCAGTGCAGGGATAGTATAGTACATTTCGATACAAGGGTGGAAAAACTTTTTTTCGCGTCCGAATGTTGGGTTTCCACCCTGAGCCGTAGGCGAAGGTCGGAATCAACACGAGGATGCGGAAAAAAATTTTACACCCGTCTATCTAATACTATTTTGTGCAATTTTCCGATGTTTGGACGCTTACAAAATTGTAAAAAATAGTATTCGCAACTCGTTCATAAGGTTCCCCGCTTCCAAGCGATCCAAGTCACTGAGTGCTGTGGTTCCCTTATACAACCCGCGTGAAAGGCGACGAGTCATTTATTTCACTCCGTGCACGAGTCGTGTAATGTTTCATTTTCACGAGTCAACGACTCGTGGCAATGGCTCATGTTGGGAAAGTATTTAAAACATTCCCTACTGAAAATATCCGAGTCGGCGGCGCGGGTGATAGCAGAACTAACACCAGGTTTTGCCAAAAAATTGATTCTCTAATATTCTTTATTTATTGGAAATGTGAGGAGGGCGAACCATGATAGAGCTTCGAAATGATTCGAGAGGAGTTGCAGATTCTGTTATACTCAAAAGAATTGTACTTCCCCGAAATTACTTTTGGTGACGGAGATTTGCGACAAAAATCACTCGTTGGAAAGAGATTTGATCTTACTACATAATTAATTCCAAGGTTGAGCGGTTCCATAGGATTGAACCAAAACTGCTCATGAATTGGAGCATGTATCATTGTGAGTAGATCCTTGTTTAGATTGTTCAAAGGTGAAAGTCTGATCATTCATGATAGTTACACTTAACTTCACTTATACTGTAAGGACAGACCGTGAGCAAAAAGCTAGCGACTATAACCTGATTTCATTTCAGTCAAAGTCATCTGGATGAAGTCAATACATAATATCTTAGGAAAAGATCAGTAATATTTGTGCAGCGTACATTCATAATGTTGAAAATCAAACATCTTTGGAACTTCATTCAATCCTCTGTCAAGAGACATAACTTAGGATTCCACATCTATTTTCTTCCCTGGTAATGGATTAAATCACACAAAGTCAACTTTGGAGAAGTAAAATATGGAATTCATGCATCATGAGAGCCAAGCGTCACATGTGGTTTGTTCCATAAAAAGTCTTATCCAGAACCCTTCCGAGTCTTGTTTCATCAAGAGTGTTGACTATTCATGGTCTGCATACATACAAGTCAAGAATGCATACTTTTTGAATCTTGATACATTCTCTACAGAGAGTTGTTGTTGATTCATCAAGTATTCGCATCAGATTCAAGAGATGAATCCATGAGGTCTGAATCTGATTGCGGAGCTACTTCAAACACTCACAGGGTATTCAATATTCCTGATCATGTTGACAGAATTTGATGTAGGTGTGTCAGGACTTGGTTTATAGCACAGTTTCAAAGAAGTTGGTCTATCAAACGCTCATGTCCCAAACATACTGCGCTGTATTCTACGAAGCACTGAAACCAAGAAACCACAATAATATCCTGCAATTGTAAATAGCAAAAACCATCATTTGAGTGTGCATGGTATAAGATCCAACGATTAAACCACTACCTATAGCAACCATACGAGTTGCCATGGCAAAGTAGAACATACATCTAATGTGAACCGAACTCAAAAATCATGTTGATATCCCATTATTGGAATAAGAAGTCATATGAGCGACTTACAATGTTATGATGATGCATGGTGATAGCTATGTGATAGCGAAGCTCCAGGTGACTCACAATGACTATGCAAATATTTGGCATCACTTGTTTCCCTGGAAATGGATGTTCGTTTCTACACAAAGGATCAGACTCTTTGATCATCAACATTAAAAAAATTCATTCAGTAAAGATACTCATCTGATGCAGTAGCCCGTGGATGATTTGTGAATAATGTTATCAGTTTGCAGAGGTTATTTGTCTACACCAGTCCCTGGAAAATTATTCGCCCCAGATTCGGCAGGCTTGTTCCTGGTTCGACAAAATCACAGTTCGACTTCAGAAACCGAATTATAATTCGATATAAATACGTCGGAAAATACCAAGAAAATACACAACATTCATCTCAGCACTGGAATGCACGCGGTGATGTCACACGGTCTGCAACCCCGAAACCATCCGAAACGAAGCTAACGGATCTCCAGGAAATTTGACAGTAGATTATCCGAAGAGAGGAGTTGTATCATCCATCCCAATAGTGCCTCATTTGTTCTCTCTACTTGATCGAAAGAAAGGATTGTTTCTCCACAAAATTTTCTATTTCTCACCCACCGTTACGTCCATTACCTCGACGGGGGGATCTCCATATAATACCACTATCGACCTTAGATCTGCTTCATCTGCTCGCGAGTGGATGATACTTGAGAGAACGATTCATTGCATCGTGGAAAGAGCGAATTCGGCACTATCCAAACGTTGTATACAACTTATTTTTTCCGGGAAATAACTGTCAATTTCCTGGAGAGCCGTTAGCTTCGTTTCGGAGTTGCAAACCGCGTGACATCACCGCGTGCATTCCAGCGCTGAGAAGAATGATGTGTATTTTCCGACGTGTTTGTATTGAATTATAATTAAGTTTTTGAAGGCGAACTGTGATTTTGTCGCACCAGGAACAAGCCTGTTGAATCTGGAGAGAATAATTTCCCATGGAGTCCACGGCATGGACTGTTGTACAGAAATAACCTCTGCAAACCACCAACGTCCTTTACAAATCATTCATGGGCTAGTGCATCAGGTGAGTATCTTTACTGAATGAGTTTCTTCAATGTTGATGATCCAAGAGCCTGATCCTTTGTGTAGAAACGAATATTCATTTTCAGGGGAACAAGTGTTGCCAAATATTTACAAAGTCATTGTGAGTCACCTGGAGCCTGGCTGTCACATTGACATGGCTATCACCACCCATCATCATAACAATTGAGTCACTCATATGACTTCTTCTTTCAATAATGGGATATCAACATGATTTTTGAGTTCGGTTCACATTAGATGTATGTTCTACTTTGCCATGGTAACTCGTATGGTTGCCATAGGTAGTGGTTTTTCTTGTTGGATCATATAACATGGACCTTCAAATGATGGTTCTTGCTATTTACCATTGCAGGGCATTATAGTGGTTTCTCGGTTTCAGTCCTTCGTAGAATGCTGCAGTATGTTTGGAACATGAGTGTTAGTTCGACCTACTTCTTTGGAACTATGCTATAAACCAAGTCCTGACACACCTACATCAAATTCTGTCAACATGATCAGGAATATTGAATACCCTGTGAGTGTTTGAAGTAGCTCCGCAATCAGATTCAGACCTCATGGATTCATCTCTTGAATCTGATGCGAATACTTGATGAATCAACAACAACTCTCTGTAGAGAATGTATCAAGATTCAAAAAGTATGCATTCTTGACTTGTATGTATGCAGACCATGAA
The DNA here is from genome assembly GCA_029851415.1 of Eretmocerus hayati. Lineage (NCBI taxonomy): Eukaryota > Metazoa > Arthropoda > Insecta > Hymenoptera > Aphelinidae > Eretmocerus > Eretmocerus hayati. The sequence continues at coordinate 158,467,570 of CM056743.1, forward strand.
TAGTCAACACTCTTGATGAAACAAGACTCGAAAGGGTTCTGGACAAGAATTTTCATGGAACAAACCACATAAAACGCTTGGCTCTCATCTTGCATGGATTCCCTAATTTACTTCCCTAAAGCTGACTTTGTGTGATTTAATCCATTACCAGGGAAGAAAATAAATGTGTGATCCTAAATTATGTCTCTTGACAGAGGGTTGAATAGAGTTCCAAGGATGTTTGATTTTCAACATTGAAAATATACATTGCACACATATTACTGATTTTTTCCTAAGGTATTATTGGCGCCATCCAGATGACTCTGACTGAAAAGAAATGAGGTAATACTCGCTAAATCTTTGCTCAGGGTCTGTCATTAAACTATGACTAAAGTTGAGTGTGACTATCATAAATGACCAGACTCTCACCTTTCAACAATCTAAACAAGGATCTATTCATAACGATACATGCTCCAAGTTACGAGCAGTTTCGGTACAATCCCATGAGATTCCTCAACCTTGGATTTAGTCATGTACAAGTTCAAATCTCTTACCAACGAGTGTCTTTTGTCGCAAATCTTTAATGATTGGAAAGTCCGTCACCAAAAAAAAAACTTCGGAGAAGTACAATTCTTTTGAGTATAACAAAATTTGCAGCTCCTCTACGATCATTTCGAAGCTTTAACATGATTTGCCCTCCTCGCATTTTTCAATAAATATAGAATATACGAGAATCAATTTTTTGGCATAACCTGGTGTAGTTTTGCTATCACGCGCACCACCGACTCGGATATTTTTAGTAGGGCATGTTTCAAATACTTTTTTAACATGAGCCATTACCACGAGTCGTTGACTCGTGAAAATGAAACATTACACGGCTCGTGAAACGAGTCGTGGAACGAGTGAAATAAATGACTCGTTGTCTTTCGCCCGATAAGAGGCAAAAGAGGTTACAAGTCAGCTGCTTCTGCTGTGCTCTTCAATGGGACTAGATGCCAACATTTCCAAGTTTGAAGATTTTCTGTATAGATCACACCCAAAGTAGAAGTTTCTGTATTCTCCAGGTTGTAAAAATTATGATCTTTCTACTAGAATCAGATTGAACTGCCAATGAAAACATTTCCTTGATATTTTTTCAATTCTAGGACCTTGGAGTTCGAAACGTAGTTCTATGATCTAGCCCAAAACTCATCCAGAGCTTCTGAGAAGCCAACTGCGCCTCCTGGATATTGATCCAGGCTTCTAGCAATCTTTCAAAGCAGTCTTTGCCCACTCACGAAGGATTTGCAGGTTCATATGGGGTGATTGACTGATGGGATAGTTTGTGACTTTGTTCATGTATCCTCGGAAAGAGTGCAGTGAGTGGACCAATACAGTCATGCTCTAGACTGCCTACAAATGGTGGGATTTTTTTGATTTCCATGTTATAATCGTTTATATAAATATAATAGTTTCGAAAAAGATTTCCAAACTTGATCATCAGGTGGTGTACACAAGTTGCAAAGCTGTTTTCTTTCAGATTTTTTAGAATTTTATCAATCATATTTGCTTCAATTAAGTCTTCACCTTGACATGGAATGAAAGTTGATAAAAACTCAATGCAAAGCATTAAGGCGATGCGGTCACCGTGAACGCTGGTTTTTGTTCACAGAAATCTCAAAATCTTTTCCAATTCGGGCTAAACGGCGAGTTATCCAGGCTTTGTAATCATCTAACTTGGCCTGGATAACTCTTCGTTTAGGCCAAATTGGAAAAGATTTCGAGATTTCTGTGAACAAAAATGTGCCAATTTGTAGGTTAGAAAGTACCCGCGTGCAAGTTATTCTTGTTCATCGCCGATAGTCTTGGGATTAATGAAAAATGACGAGTTATCCACCACAATTCAGATGATAATACGTAATGGACAACTGGTCTCAAACTTCATACCATCAAAATTTTGAGGTACATCTAAATGAAATATAATTCCCGGGTTGCACCGCGACCGCATCGCCTTAATTACAGGTTACCTCAGGACTCAATCACTCGTGCCAACTACCAGTCTTACATGAGTGCTACGCCATGATCAGTAGAACTATTTCTCTCCACTTTTGCGAATACTCGCTGTCTTGAGGGACCATGCAATCTCCTAAATGCTCAGATTGGGTAAGATTTACACTTCTAATTTAAATTTTTAGGCTTCTGAAGATTTGTTGATGTAAATCAACAAATCTTCAACCTAAATTCTTCATCTTCCAGCTTCCAACAATGAATGCGTTTCAAAGTGATGCAGGATTCACTCCTGTCAAATAATGTAAACTGAATCCTGTTTTCGAACACTAACCATTTAGTTCTTTCAAATATGTATCATCTGATGATGGCACGCTCCATCGATGGAAGGAACCCAACTTACAAGGGGAGTCCGGAGTCTCCGAGTCCTGAAATCTCACCAAAATTTTTTCACTTTTTCGTACTACCTAGAATATGACGAATCTAAAGCAACTCTGTCAAATGGGCCTTCTGTTCTGAGCTACAGCCAGAAACGTCAACATTACTAGTATATCTATATATATCACTTTTTAACATGGGCCTATACGGGCAATGCTAATGTCATAGGCTGTAGCTCTGAACGGGAGGCCCATTTGACAGAGTTGCTTTGGGCTCTTCATATTCTAGGTGGTACGAAACTGTGAAAAAATTTTGGTGAGATTTCAGGACCCGGAGACTCCGGACTCCCCTTGTTAGTATTTGAAGCTACACTGCTTTTTATATGTCAATAAATTCTATATCCTAGGATTTTTCAGGTTCCAAGTCATTTTTAAACTTATGGATCAGGTAAAATTTGCGACCTTCATTCAAAAATGTCCATCAAGAAAAATTGTAACACTTTAAAGAATGACAGATTTTTCTATTCTTCTAGGTTTGATTGAATGGAATCTTCTCAGATCAATCATGGTCTTTGGAATATTAAGGTATCAACTTCAGCAGGAATCGAGAGGGTATTGAAGTTCATTGCTTTCTCTTGCGATTGAATAGTTTTGAAATGTCTCTTCTTGGACATTTGAGATGGTAGCCTGTCCTCCGCTGAAAATTTAAGTTTTCTGGTTCAGCCATCTGTTTTGATCAAATCACTGCATAACAAATGCACCCAATTTTTGGGTGCGTGGAAAATGCAAGATATATACCTGAAATAAACATATAGGCAGGCCAAAATGCATATTCAATGTGTATTTGTGTGAAAGATGTGTACGAACAGAATTCGAAATGGAGTTTTGAAGAATATGCAGTATCATCATACTTGAATATGCTGGTCTCCAGCAATGAATACAAGATGCATGCAATCACCTATAAATCCTGGGTAGAGAATAGAAATATTATATGGAGAAGACTTTTCCATCTCTCTCCATGAATGATTGGCCATCATTTTTCTTCAAAATCTCTGCACCTTGAAAATAAACACTTCGTTGTATAATAATGAGGGGCAGAGGAGTTCATTCAAAGGCAGTGTCAGAGATGAATATCATCTTTGCACATGCTTAGCTGTCGAGTCTCGAAATAGACACCAAATAGTTACGAAATAATCGCTAGACCCAGCTCACATACGGTACCCCACGTCGGCAAAAGTAGAGCTTCCGAAACCCCTTAAATGTCTTTTTAAGGTGCTCGCATAATCTAAGTCAAGACAAATCCGGCTGAATTGTAAAAGAGATCATATGGATCTGGGAGTCTTTCTTCAATGTTAGCTAATGTTCTCCAAAATCAAGTCGCGTGTGATAGAGGCAATGATTTGCGATGAGGTTTTAGAACCTCCGAAGAATGATTCAATTGATTATCAGTGACATGAAATTTGGCGAAACGTTCTGTCAAGCCAGTTTAACGACACCACAATCGTCACCTATCCAGAATGTCCGTGAAATACATGGTGGCGATGGCCGTTAAGAGGATGTGGGTGGTGATGGATTAAATGCACATATAAAACAAGGCTCGGGCCGGAGAAACATCGCACGGGCCACGGAAACCAAAATTCCTGGCCTCATAATCCTCGTATCCAAATGTACTATTGTAATGCGAGAGCTATACGGATGGAATACACGCGGTCCGCACAAAAAATCATTCATGACTTGAATTGAAGGTAGAATCAGTTCAAGTGCTGTTGGCTTTCTTATGTTTTCTAGGGATCATTCCGAATATTTTCTCACTTTTTCACGTCTCAGAGCAACGAATCGGATTCACAGGTGCTTGACCGCATCTGAAAAAGAGACTCAATTGCTTGTATAACCATATCAATCAGAGTCATGCACTATCAAGATGAACAAGAGAATAATCAGACTAGCACGGGACTCCCATTGACGAGCTTTCGTCAAATGCAAATAGTGAGTTGCGACAATGGCGAGTACCCCAAAAGCAGAGTTTGCAACGTTCAAATCAAATCGCTTTATGAAGAGAATGGGATGGCAGTGCAGTTAATAGGTAATTATCGACGCGCGGCTCAGCACGACAGCCAATCCCATTCATTTCCTCGATATCTTGGCGAGGGTTGTTCGCTTGGCTAGCGATTTTGCTCATGCGGCGGCGGTGATGCGCGTTGAGGACTGCACGCGTCGGGTACAGAACTGCCGGCGTCGTTTTCTGCAATCGATTGCGTGTGTGTGTGTGTGTGTGTGTGTGTGTGTGTGCGCGCGCGTGTGTGTGTTAATACCGTTCTCATTCGTTTGTGAGCTATATGCGTGAGCAGCATCAGTCAAGAAGACGGTCGACTATGAGAGCGCGAGGAAATCTAGTAATTACGAGGAAATGACGGGCGTCGCCCCGTGGTGAGCAAACCGCGCGGTCGCTCGATTGACTCGCTGGTAACGCCTCTTGTCCAGAATGTCCACTGTAGAACCCCATGTTGAAACTCACATCAACTTTGGAGCCTCTAGAATACTAGTCTACTGAGGTCCGAACTGGTATAGTGAACGATCGAGAGTCTGAGCTTTTTCACCCTCTTTCGAGTGCATTCAACAAGTTGCCGTGAGACCTCTGCGAGGTCGAGATTGCTCAATTTGTAAGTATATTTTGACCGAACGAATGAGAAAAGCTTGTACGCCACCCCGCAAGCCCATACCGAGATTCCTTTAATACCTTTAATAACCGAAATATTTAATCATCCCACTCCCCTTCAATGACCTCCACGTTTGACTTCACTCATTTTATGAATGGACCACGACTAGGTTCAGTACTCTGATGAGCAAAATTATGAGCCCTGTTAATCCTATCTCTGATGTACCAGTACAACTGTTGTCGATCGATCGCCAAGATAATCAGCATAAATTTTTCTCTTTTTTCACTTGAAATCGACAGAAATCAATGATTTTGATTTTCTGAGGCCAAGCTGCAAAAAAGTATTAACGTATTCCATAAGGGTTGATTTTTCATTTAAAGACCTAGCAATAAATGACTTTTTTGTCGTACAATGTAAAAAATCCATGGCAAAAACTTCAACCAATCGGTTGAAGTTTTTCCCTCAACCACTGGTTGATTACGACGCCACATGACTGAACATGCGTCTCGGGAAATAGGGGAATAGAGGACCCTAGGGAACATTATTTGATTAAAAAAGTCTCATCACAGTTTTTGCACCAGTTGAATTTAAAAAAGCGTGATAAGCATCAGTCATCACGGTTGAACAATCATTACTTGTATACTATATCAACGGCTTCTACAAACAGTAGCACTACTTCTTAAGATTGACGAAGAGTGCATTTTTCTCCTCATCGACGCGGAGTAACACTTTCTTATCATTATCAACGAAAAATTGATATTCGACGAAGAGTAACACTTATTCATCAAGATTCAGGATTCTCAGTAATACGGGATCTTCAAACGTTCATGGAAGACACCACATTTCTTGGATCTGGCAAAACTCTGTAAGACAGAGTTTTTGGGAACGTTGATCACGAAAATCCAGTCAGATTTCAAGAATTCAAAAGAGCGGGTTTTGGAACGCCTATGAAAAACTCAGAATTTCTCAGATCTGGTTAAACCTGTGTATACGAAAGTTTTTGGGGGCGCCAACCACGAAAATCCTTGCGATGCTCTTGAAGCAGGTCGCAATTCAAACTGCTGACTGCGAGTGCACTTGCTGTCACCCATGAGATACTTGTTGAATATAGTTAGAGAAATTCATGGGATCACATTCCAATGAGAATCATGACTGCCGCTTGAGCTGCTTTCGGAAACAGTCGAAAATAGGTGTTTATTCGACAGTTTTCACTCTCCTACCCTTGATAACTCGATGGGAACGCATTTTATCAAAAAATGTGTAGAGTATTACTTTGTAGACCTTTGAACGATGAACGAGAAGAGTATGTACACATTTTCTCATATGAGGCTTGCTGTTCCCGCAATAAACGTATCCTCGTCCAAGTTGCATATTTTTCACGATTCCTAGCACATTTCAACCCAAAAAAATACATTTTATCGAAAAATGAGTGCAGAAACTTATTGTAGCTCTTCAAGAGGTGAACAGGGAGAATCTCTACATATTTCCTCGTGTAAGACCTCTTGTTTCCATAATTGGAGTATTTTCGTCCAAGAAACACAATATTGTCTTTATTTTCGTCGGTTGAAAAAAAAAAGTCTTGGACGAAAATACCTTCATCACGGAAACAGAAGGCCTTACACGGGACTATGTGTTAAGACCTTTTTCATTCGTCCTTTGAAGATCTACAAAATTTTGTTTTACACATTTTTCGATGAAATGCATTGTTTCAGATTTATGGGGTTGAAACCGTGATAAATGTTTGATGAAGGTATGTTTATTGCGGAAACAGGGTGCCACATATGAGAATATGTGGACAGACTCTTCTCGTTCATCGTTCAAAGGTCTACAAAGTAATACTCCACACATTTTTTGATAAAATGCGTTCCCATCGAGTTATCAAGGGCAGAAGAGTGAAAACTGTCAAATAAACACCTATTTTCGACTATTTCCAAAAGCAATTCAAGCAGCAGTCTTGATTCACATTGGAATGTCATCCCATGAATTTCTCTAACGATATTTTATGAGAATCCCACTTGCGGTCGGCAGTCTAGAATACAAACTGCTTCAAGAGCACCGTGCAATCGATGGATGTAGATTGAACTAAATAATTAAGCTCGTTGCCGTTTCAATGATGAATGAATGGAAGAAAGAGAGGTAGAGAAACGTGAAATAAGAGTAAGTATTTAACCAACTCAAAAATTTACGGCATCGTTCTACCTGCACGTTGACAAGCCATTACTAATTTTTTTCCGAAACTCACCACCAACGGAACCGGAGATGATTCTATCTTATTTGTATTCTGATGCAAGAAATATTCTAATTCAGTTCTACACCAAGACTTTTTCATAAGATGTTGAAGGTATCTCCTAGAGGATTGACCTCATGCTTTGATAGGCCAAGAGTCGCGTTTTGTGGCGAATGAATCAAACAAATGGTTGAATTTGGCATCCAACCAGTGGTTGAATTTTCAACCAATTGGTTGAATTTGACATCCAACCAGTGGTTAAATTTTCAGCCACTGGTTGACCAATTTGGTTGGAAGTCAACCAATTTTTTACAGTGTATTGCTCTCTGCTTTTTGGAACATCTCGGAAATCGTGCTCATTCTAGAAATCCCTGAAAGGGTAAGAAAAATTTCAGCAATCACATTTTGAGGAGCAGCAAATATTTCTTCAGTAGTAGGAATTGTCTCGAAGAATATGTATTTCACGAAAAGTTGTCCGTGCCTGCGATCAGAAATTAGCACGACAAGGAGCATACGGAGTAGTTTTCATTAACGTTCTTTCTACCACGGAAAAAAAGATTGGTTGTTCTAAGCAATCAAAATTGGTTGGAATTCGAATGAACGATTTGAGCATCGGAGTTTTGTCAGATTAGCAAACCAGGGTTTGTTATCCTGACCAACTGAATTTAATTGTGCAGATTGTTTACAAGCAAATAACCTCTTGTGTAGAAATATTGTAGTGGGTGCCCGATTGTTATTGTGATGAGCTCGAAAATTCGAACAGTTTTAGATGGATCATTAAATCATTACAAAAATGTTGAGAGCCTCCTGAAATCGTGGAGCGTCTTGAATAATGTCTAGCCCTTCTCGGATCACTCGAATCGCCTTCGAACATTTGAGGCGTTCTACAAAGTTCACAACCGAATTCACCTTGACATGTGTTTTCAAAAATTTTGATCATATACAACACAATTGAGATGTTTTGAGAAATTTCCTGTGTGAATTGTGTGGAAAAATAAGGCAATCTTGAGATTGTGAGTTAAGATTATTGTATGACAATGAATTAGATTTTTCATCTTGGATTGTCTTCGGCAACAAATTTCTCAAATTCGTCTGCGGGAATGAAATAGAGCGTTGAGAATAGAGTTATCCATGTTCTAGATGTGGAATGGTGATACCAAAGGAATGTGTGGAAAATTTCTTGCACTTCACGGTTGTATACTCGAGAATTTTTTTATAATCAATGACCCTTGCCCTGAATTCATTTTTTCGTGTTCAGAAACTTCTTTGAATCCTTACGATCTCTCCTCTGTATAGATCAAAAATTTTAGGAAATTTTTTGATATTTGAATGAAAGACGTTGGACAACGCAATGTGCAAACTTATTATTCCACATCGACTCCGATCGATCATTTTTTTTTTTAAATTATTATGTCTTACTGACATAAATAAGGTTAATTAAACAACAGCCAAATCCAACAAAATAAAATTGAATCATCTAACCAACTCGATAAGCGTTCAAAATCCAACCAATTTTTTTTGGTTGTCCTAACCAACTAAATAGCTGTCTTAACCAATCTTTTTTTTCCGTGTATGGGTGCAACGTAATGGGGTAGAGAAAGAAAGGAAATAAGCAATTTCAATAAGCTTTTGAAACTTCGCATCTTTTCTGGGATTTTACCGATTTGAGGGCTTGCTATCGATTCCTCAATAACACTTTTCATCTTCAATAAGGGTTTTTCTGTACCAATTGAGTGTTAACGATACCGTCAAATTGGGTAATTTTAGTACGTTCTTAGGGCTTTCAATTTTGTTTGGCTCGGCATTCCACCATACATTGACAAAACCCATTCCTATTAGTAGTCAATCTAAAGCTTACAGTCTCAGCTTTCGATTGACGGGCTACAAAGTTCAATTTGATGTGTCTAAGCCAGAGCTATTAGCAGTTGAAGAAGTGTACCAAAGTTAGACCCCGATAGGGCAACTTTGGTACACTTACAAAATATTCCAACTCTACCCATCACTATGTGAGTGAACTAATTTTAATCGTACAGAATTCTTGTTTTAAGCTGTTTGGAGCATTGTAAAACCTCGTAGACAATCACTCGACTCAAGATGGGATGAGATGAAGCTGTCATAGGAAGGTGTACTGAAGTTACCCCATTCTCATGCTTCTTACCTAGAGTGGGGTTACTTTGGTACACTTGTTCATGGATTTTTTCCTGTTTTTCATTCGTATTATTCCAAATGCTGTAAATACCCCAATGTAACGATGGTTTCTTCAATATGGTGATATATGTAGTCGAAATGTAGTATTATTCACCCGTAGTTCGTTCTGGAACAGTTCTTGCTAAGTACACTAATTGGACCACTCGAATATCAGTGTTGAATCTCTCTTTTTGGAAAAAACTTCAATAAACGACTACAATCATCCACGCGGGATCTTCGGTGGCTCAACCCGTTGTTTATGTGTGTGCCAAGAAGGGAGAATAGGTTTCAGAGCGATAGAATCGTTTACCTTGCCGAACGCAGTTAAGAAAGTCATTTTTCAGGGGTGTACCAAAGTTGCACCCACTGTACCAAAGTTACCCAATTTGACGGTATCATACTGCAGCTGTCCATTCCTGAGGTCCATGCGAAAACGGCACTCTTGAGTAATGCGAATTATTGTTTCAATTCAATATTACAAGCAAACTTCAAGAATTCGATATATTGGTAACTCCCTGTCCACTATTTCCATTGATAATTTGAGTTTTTGATGTACCAGTTGCTCCGCGTCGTTTATTGCTACGACCCAGCTTGACAATTCAATGACATCTTCCGTCTCTAAAATATTATTGTGTAATATTTCTGAATTGAGAATGAATCTTCATTCTCATTTTGATGGTGGAAAAAGCAATTATGGTGAGTTTCAAATGAGAAACCAGCCCATAGTTGAGCGAGAGGAAAAAGAAAGCTTGCCCATGGAGTAATTGACCTCGTGAGGCTCATCGATTCGATGGGGTATGTACACTGAATGACAGTCTGATAAGGACCGGTCTCTCCACAGCAAATCATAACTTTTCAAGTTTTTGATAAACCAATCACAGATCATAAAATTTAAGAATGTGTTGGTTGATTCTTGAAGTTACACGATCACGTACGGTAGTACAACGACCTACGAACACATTCAAAGCCTATACAATCACGATGAACTCGAGGAGGAAAATCATTTATTTTTATCAAACAGAAACCGGAGGTCTGAGGAATAACAGGGCATAGCACAAAAAGATACGATATCATTGCAATTAGCTTATATGTATACAATACGCATTGTACGAACTGTTGTACCAGCTCAGTGTGCGATAGCTTTCAGGGACAGTATAGGGAAGAACCCAATACACACACACACACACACACATTAGAGCACAGTGAGCAATCCGGTGCGCGTGAGAGCCAGCCGCGAGTTGGTTTCGCTGAGCGTGTCTGGCAGTTAATTAGCTGAATAATACAGCGCTAATCTGGTTAAAATTGTATGCATCGCAAGCGAGCTTTGAGGCAAACTTATATTAGCCAAGCGAGAACCACGAGACTTTCCTTATACTTACTCTTCCCACCGATATATGCATGAGACGAAGCTTTTCAAACTATACAACAAACTTTTCTCGGTTAAAAGAGCAGGTTAGGTTCACCCCACTTTGCGGGTCGGTGAGAGACAGCTCAGACGAATATCTAAGAGAAAAGTGAGTGTATGCACGTCCTTCGAGTCTTTAAATATTTCAGGTCGGCGGAGAGCGGCAGCTGCTTCATCCGGCATCCTGGACAGAATGTGGGATAGGTACCAACTACCACCATCGCCTCGAGAGAGCTTCTCTGCATCTTTCATCGCGCGTCTCGAACTTACGAGAGCGTTTGTACGAGATTGGTGGGATGCTTCCTGCATACATCAGCGATGCGCCAACCGTCTGCGGTATTCTGTTAACCTTTGTCAAAGCTCAAATCAATCCGGTTTAGCTCAGAGCTTTCTTGCTTCGGATTTCCTCTCAGTGCAAAGTAAAGTAGTCTGTACAATATTTTTTGTTATTTTTCAAGTTATGATTCTAAATTCATTATTTCTAACGCAAGTATTAGCCGTCAGTATGTTACAGAAATTAAAGGACCGCGATTTGAATAGCCACTATTATCCTAACTACCATCTATGGATACTTGGATTGATCTCTCGAAGATATCATTATTCCCCAACCCAGGTGAGAATCGTAAATTTCTTAAGTATATTTGATTAAATTTTTTTTAACCGGTGTGAAGGTGGGTTTGGCAAGTATTTTCAAGTTTAAATAATCTTTGGAAAAGCTCAAAAAGAGCGTTCCATCATCTTTCACGGATTTCCGAAATCTAAACAAAGTTGCGTGATACGCGTACTAAGCCGTGATACTTATGAGTAGTTCCACGCGAAAGCGACCCACGAAAAAGGGTCATGTCTCAGATCCTTTTGTTAACATTCTTATTCGATTCTATGGTACAAAATATGATCTTTTCACTACCTATGGGATCCCAAAAAATTTTTTTGGCCCCATGGCGAGAATTTTCGAAAATGAAGTAAAATACATTTTCTTAAAATTCTAGCAACTTTTTTGCACTAAAATGCGAATAAGTCGAGTTTGCTCCCAGATAAAGATATGCGGTTTGCGGCATTCAGAAGGTCTTTTGTATCAAAACCGCTATTGAAAAGTTGTTTTTGAGTTTATGGGCAGCCTGTACGAGCAAAAGTGTGAAAATCACTAAACAGTGAATTTCTCAGTTGCCTATTTTTTTTAATTTTTGAAAATCACATATTTGATGTAAAATTTTGTGTTCTTTCAGAAAAAAGTGGTCCCAATTTCCTTTTCCGACGTCTAGGGCCTGTTTCTTCAAATTTTCGCAAACCTATTTTTTAGGTAGTTTGGAATTGTCAGTTTACTGCGCATGCGCAGGAATTTGGACTGTTAGAACCAATTCCATTGGGAAGCCAAGAAAATTTCCTTCAAAATGACCACTTGGCAAAGTCAATTTCATCAATTTGGCTTGGAGTTACAGCCTACAAAAGATGAAGCTTCAGCTCGAGTGCGTCAATAGGCAATCGATACATCGGGCCAGAGATCGTGCCCGGATTTTCCTACTATTGTCGCGGTGTCTCCGATCCACCTCTTGTTGAATATCGAGATTCGGTGGTCTTTCAAACGTTGTAGCTCCGAGCCAAATTGATGAAATTGACTTTGCCAAGTGGTCATTTTGGAGGAAATTTTCTTGGCTTTCCAATGTGTTGGTTCTAACAGTCCAAATTCCTGCGCATGCGCAGTAAACTGACAATTCCAAACTGCCTAAAAAATAGGTTTGCGAAAATTTGAAGAAACAGGCCCTAGACGTCGGAAAAGGAAATTGGGACCACTTTTTTCTGAAAGAACACAAAATTTTACATCAAATATGTGATTTTCAAAAATTAAAAAAAATAGGCAACTGAGAAATTCACTGTTTAGTGATTTTCACACTTTTGCTCGTACAGGCTGCCCATAAACTCAAAAACAACTTTTCAATAGTGGTTTTGATAGGTTTTCAAAAGATCTTTTGAATGCCGCGAACCGCATATCTTTATCTGGGAGCAAACTCGACTTATTTGCATTTTAGTGCAAAAAAGCTGCTAGAATTTTAAGAAAATGTATTTTACTTCATTTTCGAAAATTCTCGCCATGGGGCCAAAAAATTTTTTTGGGATCCCATAGGTAGTGAAAATTTCATATTTTGTACCATAGAATCGAATAAGAATGTTAACAAAAGGATCTGAGACATGACCCTTTTTCGTGGGTCGCTTTCGCGTGGAACTACTCTTATGGGTTGTACTTCAGGAGTAAGGAGCAGCAGCTTGAGTTGTCCAAGAAATATTCGGATAAGTATCGAAATATTGTCAATATGAATCAGTTATGGCATCAGTTTGGGATTAGGATCTGATCCTTTGGGTGAATTTAAGTTCATGAGTTTCAGGACTTTCATACAAGGCATGAGCACTCAACACATAGGGATTCCTTGTTAGATGATTACCGAGCCATTAGTCAGTCCCCTTTTCAATCTCAATCGGGATGGATTTCTTACAATTGGGGAGAAAAACTGTCTCAGGCAGCAAGATATCGAGCTGCTAGGCCAGAGCCACTGACCTGCCACATCAACGCTTAATCGCGGAATGAATGAATATTTCTTCGAAAAATACTCGCCCATAACAGTAGATTATGCACCAAAGTGCTTAATGCACTGCGATAACACAGTGCATACGCCATTTCATACCACGAGCATTCATAAATGCGTCCACCATAGGTACTAACGGTTTTTTAAATTAATTATTAGTATTGAACTTTTTATTCGTCGTTTCTTACTTTCTGTTTAGTGAGGTTTTCATTAAACCTTCCTTTTAGGCAGCGGCCACATACAGCAAAACATTTTGCGCGAAAGTGCGATAAGCCATGAGCGTGACTAGGAGGTTGAAGTGGCGCGAAGTGTTGCGTCCTTATCGCGCTTACAGCTACACTGTGAAAAAATTTATGTAAATTCACCATGCTGAGCACAGGAAATCTAGGGACACCATGCTCAGCATTGTAAATTTACAAGCCCGGATGGGGAATTTTCGAGCGTGCTTGTAATTTCCTTACCGACGGATGGTGAATTTCCGCTTGGGAGGAGCCGCCATGCCTTTGTGACAGATCCTTATCAGTGTCTCTATAAAATGTCGAGTTGTTGTTGATTTTACATCTAGAAGTCTTTTCTAGCATAGTAGTGAGATATTAAGATGTGTTGATTCTTACGGTAGATGGGATATTTTGGACAAAAATGCATCGATTTTGTTGTGGACCGCTCATAACCTAATACTGTGTGGCCTCGATATAGAAATTGATCGCGCTTGAATCATTTTGTAAAAAGAAATCCGTGGATGACAATGTTATCTAATATCGAGAGTCACGTCGAGCTCTTTTCTCGCTGTCGGCATCACACACAATCACACACGTTCACGAGCACGTTCACGGAGAGCAACACCCTTTAGTTACATGCATCGTTTATTTACGTAGACGTTGACGGATGCTCACCAATTCCCACTTTCGATACGGGTCTATCTTCGTTGCTTTCGACTTTCGAGTCTTCTGTCTGCTCCACTCCCACGTTGTTCTGTTTGAACGGCCGATTCAAAAATTTTCAGATTGCAACTCGGGCACGCGTACTCAAATGAAATTTACAAGCCTAGGGACGGGAAATTAACAAGCTCGGAAACGTAAACTCACCATGCTCAGCATGGTGTCCCAGAATTTCCTGTGCTGAGCATGGTAAATTTACAAGCCGCTCGTGGGTTTCCTCACTTTCTGGTAAATTCACCATACTCAACACTGAGAATCTACAAACCCACCAGGTATTTTTACCTCGAAAATTTTTTACAGTGTAGTATAGGTCCAATATGGCGCATATAAACAGAGGAGAGGTCGAAATGGCTAATTTCATCCAAGCCAACCTCAGGAAGAGTGGCGACGCAAACGATCTCCTACGCGCTGTTGCCGAAGAAGAGGGGATTAATGTTCTGATTATCTCCGAACCGCCTCAAACGCGCGAATTCTCCCGATCCACATTCGATCACTGGGGGACCGCTCTGATCCAGATCATAAATCCTGCGATCTGTGAGACTAGACCAGCTGTAAGTGGCCGCGGTTTCGCTCGAAAGACCATAGGGGGCACAGCAGTCTACAGCTGCTACTATTCGCCGTCGCTCGAGACGCATGAATTCGAAGACGAGCTCCACGATCTAGAAGAGGATGTGAGGCAATTCGGGGGGGGGGGGGGGGCAGTTAGAATCGCGGGGGATTTCAACTCCAAGGAACCGACTGGGAGCAGGGGCCGCGTGATAAACGGGGGATAATACTCGCTGATGCCATGGAGGCATTGGGATTAGTGCTTGCGAACAAGACGGGGGTTATCACCTACTACCGACACGACACTCGGTCCAGGGAGGGAGGTTCGTCTTCGGTCCTCGACCTGACGTTCATGAGCCCGTCGCTCATCGGCCGTATGACATCGTGGATGGTTCTGGACACAGAAACATTGAGTGACCATAGACATATTCGGTTTCGGCTTAGGACTAACGGACAGAGACAGGCGACACGCAGACCGCGACCGACGGGGTGGCAGGTACGCAAACTAGACGAGGGAAAATTCCGGGAATCGATAGAAATAGCTGAGGATCTCCCGATGAACTCCACCGCGGAAGAGGCTGTGGATATGGTAACGACTACCATCACAAGAGCCTGTGACGCATCCATGCCTCGCAAGACAACACCATGCTTCTGGAGGAAACCAGAGTACTGGATCACAGATGAGATAAAGGCTCTACGAAGAACGAGCAACAAGAAAAGAAGGACCGCGTGGCGAACAAGGAAGCTGCAACGACCATTGCTGGCGGAAGATGACAGAGCGTACAAAGAAGCAAGGAAGGCTCTTGTTCTAGCCATCCGGAGAAGCAAGGAGAAATGCTGGGGTGGATTGTACGACATGGTTAACGGAGACCCCTGGGGCACGCCATGCCGCGTGGTCATGTCAAAGGTCCGAACCCGGAGGGGCAACCCAGCACCGACCGATGCAGCAACCTTGCGCAGCATCGTTGAAGACCTCTTCCCAGCAGGAGAACCCAGAGTGACATTCCCTCCGGAGAGCGAAAGTCCCATCCCGCTCTTCACTATGCAAGAGCTACTCACAGCGGCAAAGAGGCTGCCCAACGGCAAGGCCCCTGGCCTGGACGGCATTCCAAACGAGGCTCTGAAACTGGTATTCAAATACAAGCCAGACTTACTCCTCGACCTCTTCAACATCTGTCTGAGCGCGGGAACTTTCCCGGACAAGTGGAAACGCCAGAAGCTGGTCCTGATACCTAAGGGTCAAGGAGGTCGACGCCCTCTCAGCATGCTCGACAATATCGGGAAAATACACGCGAGGATGGTGCTCAACACGGTGGAGAAAGCCTACGAACAAGGCGGTGGGCTATCACCAATGCAGTTCGGGTTCCGGAAGGGACGGAGCACTATGCACGCGATCGAGGAGGTCCAAGAACGGGTTCAAGCGTCGGTAGGGAACCCATACCAAGGAAGAGGAGGATTCTGTGCCATCATTGCATTGGACATAAAGAATGCGTTCAACTGCGCGAGCTGGGAGCGAGTCTATCAATCCCAAGCAGGTAAAGTGCCCCCCTATCTACTAGCCGTCACGAGTGAGTACCTGCGGACCAGGACCCTCGTGTACGACGCCGACGAGGGACAAGAGATTCGGGTACTGTCCGCCGGAATCGGACAGGGATCGGTTTCCGGGCCATTCAACTGGAGCACCCACTACGACAGATTACTGTCTATCGAACTGCCAGGAGGAGTGATAATTGTGGCTTTCGCGGACGACGCAGGACTCATAGTATGGGCCGACAACGAGGAACTATTGGGTAGACGCGCGAACGAAGCGCTGGCCCGAGTCTACGAGTGGATGATCAGCAGGCTTCTGGAGCTCGCTGTCAAGAAGTGCGAAGCAATCGTGGTCACAAGGCGTAGGAAATTTGACTTACCCCGGTTTTATATCGACGGGCAAGAGATCCCACGGAAGACAGATTTGAAATACCTCGGTGTAGGGCTCGACGACAAGTGGTCGTTTAAGAAGCACATCCAGAAAGCCGCCCAGAAGGCGAGCAGGGTCGGTGCGGCGCTCCAGCGGCTAATGCCGGATAACGGAGGACCCAAGGAGAAGAGGCGCGCACTTCTCAACACCGTCACCACCTCCATCATGCTGTACGGTGCACCCATGTGGGGAAAGAGAGTAGAGAAGACCATCATCGAGGAGAGAATGGGGCCTGTCCACCGGAGAGCGGCCCTGAGGAGTATCCGTGCCTACCGCACCGTGTCAGGAGATGCGGCTTACGTATTGGCGAGTACACCGCCCATCCACTTGCTCGTCGCGGAACAAGTGAGGATCTGGGACCGCCAGAAAGTGATCGGAGCCGAACGAGTACTCACTCCGACGATAAAGGAGATCTCCCGCGACAACGAGAAAGAGACCACCCTCGAACAGTGGCAAACTGAGTGGGATTCGCCATTTCCGAATGGCAGATGGACGCACCGGTTGATCCGTGACGTAGCCAAGTGAGCGGAACGCACCCACGGAGAGATGGACTACTGGACGATGCAGGCACTGAGTGATCACGGTTGCTTCGGTGCCTACCTGACCCGGTTCAAGAAGAGGACATCCCCAGCATGTCAGTCATGCGGGGACAACTAGGATGACGCTGAACACGCCATGTTGACGTGCAACAGCACCCGAAGGGAGCGCGCCGAGTTGGATGAATGGCTGGGTGCTCAACTTACACCGGAGAACCTCGTCCCGTACTTGCTCCGCAACCAGGAGACATAGGATAGAGTCACCGGATACATTGAGCTGGTGATGACCCGTAAGGAGGAGAAAGAGAGGGAAGTGAGGCGCCTCGAAGCAGGCGAATCACAGTGAGTCTGCCGATTCAAACAGAAGAGGTCCAAATTTTTCCATGATGAATATGATGAACTGAAGAGGGAAGGAAGAAGAAAGAAGAAAGAAGAAAGAAGAGAGAAGAAAGAAGAGAGAAGATCGAAGAAAGAAGAGTAGGAAAAGATCGAAGAAGGAGCAACAACACTTGCGAGTTTTTCATTATGATTTTTCCCCACCATTCATCATTGTGGCCGTCTAGGAATATAACTAGCCGAACGAGCGACATGCATACCTAGCTCAATTTGATAACTGGAGTGGTTGCCCTGAATTCGCAGGTTCCATCAACATGTGACATCATATGTTTGAGATCTCGAAAACCACCCATATTAGTCAGGTGCCCAAATTTTAGAGGCGCCCGAATTATAAAGAAAGAATACCGTTTGAGCTTATGGAATGGAATTTGGTTCCCCGAGCAAGCGCCCGTAATCGGGAGGTGCCCGAATTTTAGAGGTGCCCATAGGGACAGGTTTTACTGTAGATATATTTGAACATATCCCTCTCCTTCATCACACACAAAATGTGAACAAGATAGAACCCTTATGGAGTCATTGATCATAACTCATACCTTGAACCAGCCAAGGTTCATACACGCTCATGTACCAAATCAAGTAACTTAGCAATAACTGGACTTTGGATTTGTTTCAGATTATCTTCTGGTCAGAATTTGTTTGAGTTAAGCAATTTCCAATTGAGGCAGCATGTTCATCAAAAATCTCTCTTCCCTCTGTACCTCCGAAGTAAATATTTTGTTATCAAACGCTGACTCTAGAACAGAATGAGCAATTGGAACATTCACAGTCGCCATACCCAGCTGTACTTGACCATAGAACCCGTGTTTTTTTCTCAACTCGATCCGTTCATACACAGGATCATTATACTAATATTTGGTTACTGTCAGACACCTTTTCAGTTGATCAATCACCACAGGCTCAATGCTCTCAGTTTTGCCAATGAATGGGGAATTTATCTCTAGAACATCTTTGACTTGTCCATCAACAACAATCAAGCCACCTGGTGAGTATGCAATCCAGGAATTCAATTCTGATACAATCAGACCTGTTTGCAGAACTCTCACCTGATATTTCATCATGTAAGCTTCTCTACCTTTCTTTTCAGATACCTTACTATACTCACAATATTCATTCTTGAAATCTTCTTCCCTGAATGTAGCTTCGCCCTTGCTATTCCATTCAGGATCATTGTTGAAGCAATAGGCATATAAACCATAACATATTGATCCTGTTACTCGGTACAACCAACGAATATAGACGCTTATAGAAGATTATTGCTTATGGGCGACCCGATGCCCGAAATCGTTAGTTGATGAAGCGACTGTAGGATGGCGGCACTATCGAGGAGCTTGCAAGCCACGGAGGCGGCAGCTCAAATCCGCACAGAATCTGATGCATTTTATCCTTCGACCAAATCAATCTCTTTCTTTCAGTAAAAAATTACTGGACCGCTAAACAGACTCGCAATTTTGAATGATTTTCTGTCATTTATGTTTCCCCTGTCAATTTATGCTTATGAGAGACGGAGTTACTCGCAGTATAGATGGTCACAAACATCGGCATTTAATTAGATTATTCGTGATATAGCGTTGTTTCAATGCAATATCGTTCAGCGATCATCATTTCTTCAAAACATGAAATTAAGATTTTAATCTGAGTCTAAAAAGAGGTAGTAAATTTACAAGCATGTCAAGTTGACTGCAGGGCAACAACTTTATATACAAGTTTCATGCTCCACTAATGTACATCGTCAATGGCGTAGGCGATAGTGTTCCTGCCCTGTAATCTTTTGGCCCCGGGTTCAAATCCCCTCAAGATCGTACTTTTTTTTTTTCATCTAAATTAGTAGTTTATTTTAATGCGAACAATGAACAACCTCTGTTGCAAAAATTGTTCAATTAGAAAGGTATGGTTACAGTCGCTCATCTCGCGAAAACTCATTTCTGGGGCTTCAAAAATTGTTTTGCAATATGAAGAAGGTCAATGACGAAATCTAATATGATTTTAACATCAGAGAGGGGGTTTGATCTCTTTGAATCTGCAATTTGGGTAATTTTCGTTTGGAAACAGTAGATACTTGAACTTTACTCGATAATTAAAGCCATTTTTTCAAAAATCCATTCACGGGTTTCTAAATTATTTTGCAATCCGAAGAACATCAATCACGAAACAATATTGAAAATTGATTCGATTTTTGAATCTCCAATTTTTCCACTTACGTTATAGTTTTTACCATAGAATTTTGATGTTTTTTTTCATTAATCAGTTAATTTGTTGTAAACAAAAAAAGTATATATCAAGCTTTCCTGATTGAAATAAATTTTTTTGAATTGGATAATTCGTGAACGAAATATTGATGAAGTTGTCCGTAAAAAAAATATTGGCTATGATTGAAAAAAAAAAAAGAGTTAGGGGGGATTCGAACCCCGCCCCGTAGCACCATCACATGCGGGTATCAACGCCCAAGGACGCTAACGACTGAGCTATGACGCTATTCAGTTTATGAGACCAAACTTCATTTATAAACCATTCGCCCCCAAGATGGGTTTTCATGTACAGGCAACGGATGTTTATTTATTGATGAACAGTTTAAATTTCTCGTCCAACTTCCAAAGTTGGTCCGATTTGAAAAAATAAATCGAGATAATTTAAGCAATGCATCGCTGATGTAAAATTTGCAGGTTTGGTTATCGCCGTATTGCTTTATGTTGTTTGTGCACGCACACACGCAACACGTCAGCTCACACACGTGTTATCCAGTAGGAGCGCCACCAAGCGGTTGGCTAACATAACTAACCCCCCTGTTATCCAAGCTCCGGGCTCCAGTTTTACTGAAGAACTGGGCTTCTATAAGCGTCTATATTCGTTGGTACAACTTATTCTGTTTCCAAGATACAAAACAATCCCTAGTCTCCACACAAATATCAACATTGTTCCCAACTAGTCCTTGGTAAGTCTTACAGCAGCAAGAAAACTCTATGCTAACTTCTAAATTATGTAGAGCTCTCATAATATCATTTCCTGGAAGATCAAAGACTCTTGTGACTAACTGGAGTTCCTCAGAGTTTACTTCCATCGGTTCAACTTTGTACATTGGAAAATGCCTACCAACTCTGGGAACAAGTAGGATAAGATATGAGTGAAATGGATGAAATATCTGTGGGTGTCCTGATATCTAAAATATATCCCACTATCCGACTGTACGAGAAGATTTTTGGTTGAGAAAGGTGATGGCTTTCATTCGCCAGAATGATTCTTATTCGAATGGCAGTTATCAATTGATGTTATATGACAAGTTCTCACTTGAATCATTCAGAGAGCTGGTGGGGTACCTAGTCTAAAGACTCAACAGCAGATTCATGAAAATAGATTTTGCATGAGGTTGTTTCACTCACCTGGATTCTACAATAGCAGAATTAGGCGATCTTAAGCATATTATTTCATTTATTACAGACAGCATATTTTTTATATCTGCCAATCCTGAAGCTTCTTCTGAGGATTCTTTTTTGAGACTCTGGTCCCCAGTCTTATTCAGTGTTTCTCGATGGCTATTTGGTCTATGGAGAATTTTGGGCTCTCGTGTGGAGAGTTAATTTTGGATATCACCCGAAATAACTCTTTTGTTACTAGGAACAAGTGGTAGAGTTGAACTTGATGAATCCTTGTTAGACAGCGGATGCTTATTCTTTGAAAACTGGATACCTTGGACACTTTGAGCATTTTGAATCTTGCCACTAGAATTCTTACAATTGATGGAATCTGTTCCATCCAAATTTTGGCGTGGACCTACGATACCACTATTTAACACTGTGAGATCAACAAATACTTGAATGCCTGAGCGATTCTCTATGAAACTTCTACTGGTCAAATATTCAGGTTGGGTCTCACTGTACTCGGCTTTAGATTCTGGTGGCCACGTTTTTTCTCTTCATACAATTGGCACAAGTTTTAACGAATTTTCTTTCTAGTTTTCTTCATATTTTCACTTACACATTTATGCTTCAGATATGGCACAGCCCTATAATTGTTGACGAAATCGTCGTACTCTTTTTTCTATGCACGCTCTTTATCCGTACAAGATAAAATTGGTAAATCTTCCTCGACTCTGCCAAAAATAGAGTTAGCATTTATCAAACCACAAGAGATATGCTGCATCAGAGACTGACACTTGCTTTTCACAACATAAATGGTAGCACCGAGAGGAATACGCAGTTGTAAACATAGCCGATAATCATCACTAACCTGTAACATATGTAAAGCAGAGTTCCGATGCAGTGCTTGCAATTTCCTAACACTTAATATGAAATATCTTCCCCTTTATTATTTCGCCATCAATTTCATGCGGTTTTCTCTCAGACTTAGAATCCTGAGCGCAATAGGCCGTAAAATTCAACACTGCGTCCGTACTTTCTCGGGATTCTTACCAATCTTGATGATCTGTCTGGAAGATAGAACCTTTTCTTCATGAACGTATTTTCGTTTTCTCTGATTGTACCCAGAATAATCACAGATATCTTTATTGTTAATTAGCATAATGCTTAAAAATTATAAGTTATCCTATGCTAACTAATGCTACAGGGGGGCATGCGGTAGACATGGCAGTTTTGGGAACCACATGACTTTATTCGGACACGCTCCCATGTCACATATCAATTATGAAACATCAGCACGCTTAGCCGATTGGCAAGCCGTTGCCGTGGAGTTGTGTGGAAGCTTCTCAGCCTTGCTTTTGGATCTCTAGCCAGTGTTACCAAATTCTAATGGAATAATTCACTCCCAATCTCTTGATGCAATCGGACTTCATTGTCAAAGCTGTGTCATTTTGCTTTCTCTAAAGAGAAAGCTTAGTTTTCACCCCAACGAAAATTTGATCAAATTTTTCATTAAAACCAACATATTATTCAACAAAATTCCTTTCATCTAAAAAAGCCAAAGACCATTCTCTTCCTCTCGCCAAAATCTATCAAATGTAGGTAACACTTTTCCTCCTAATGCCCTTCCAAACCCGTCAAAGACTCATCTTTGCACCCCTTTGTCCATGTGTGTGTGTGTGTGTGTGTGTGTGTGTGTGTGTGTGTGTGTGTGTGTGTGTGTGTGTGTGTGTGTGTGTGTGTGTGTGTGTGTGTGTGCGTGCGTGCGTGTGTGTGTGTGTGCGTGTGTGTGTTGTTTTCCATCGGACACGCTTTCTCTTTTTCTGTTCACCATATCAACTTTTGGCTTTCTACAAGTTGTGAAGAATCCAATTTCTGAAAGCCCAGTGATTTGGCAGCATTCGGCTCCCAGTCAAATTTGATCCATGGGCTTTTTCAAGCAAAAGTGCTCGAATTTCGACTTTTAATACATAAATATCTTTTTCTCACACGGTCTCACCACGAATTGAGTCACCTAAACTATGGTTTTTTCTGCATTATCTATCGATTGGTTAATACCGAAATTTTATAAAATCTTCACAGATTTCAAATTTTGGAAAAAATCAAAATTTTCACCAAAAATTTCATTTTGACCCTTTTTAAACCCACTGCATCGTAATTCCGTCTCAACCAAACGATGGATATTGTTAAAAAAACCTCATTCTAGATGGCCTGAATCTCTATAAGAAGCTTCCTCAAAAGAATAACTCAAACGGTAGTAGAAAATTAGAATTAATATTCATTTTTCTCTCGTATCATCCTTTACGACTAATTTATCTCAATTCTAATGACCTAAAGACTTACTTATGCGCCATTCTGAATCGATTGGCTGATACGAAATTTTCATAAAATCCGTAAAACATTGTTCATATGAAAATTTTTTCGGGGGAAGGGAATTTCCACAAAGGACTCCAGTTTAATCATCTTTAAACCGACTATATCAAAATTTTCTCTTAATCAAACAATAGATATTGTTGGAAAAACCTCCTTTCAGATGACCCGAATCTCTCTGGAATGCTTCCTCGAAAGAAAAACTCAAAATATAGGATACTTTCTTTTTCGTTAAAATTATCATCATATAACGCCGTGAGAAAGCATTCTGCTAATCACTTTTAGCAGCGTATTTCAATCAATTTACGACGTTCTGAGTGCGTCTGGTACACCCCTCATTAGGGAAGAAGACCTGAGCAACAACAATATTTGAGTAAATTCACAGTCTCGATGTTTTACAAGGATTACAGGCCACATTAATAACAACATAGATATAGATTGACATCCAGTACATATACAAAAAGCTTTTTGTTCCGCTCACCAGAGTATCAGACGAAGAACTTCTAGTCGTGCAATATTACGTATTGACGTAAACGGTTCAGATTTACAAACACAAGGTGTGGTAAGGGTGTTCCGCGTGTTAGTGGTTGTCGAGTTGAGCAATGGATAGGCGCATAGTGTGGATAACTAACTCACATGAGTTGTGACATTGAGTCACGGCCGTTCTTGGTTTCATAGTTTTGGATCTTCACAGAGTACCGCCTCATGTTGTTAAACTCTGCATAAGACAATTCGAGAATCAAACTCGATCAAAATATGTTGATTTCAAGCGTGGACGATAATTAGGAACCATAACAGGTCAGTCTAAGAGTACTCATTGGACAGGGATGATATAGATTTTTCATATTCTCATCGGCACTAGACTATGAAAAAATTTCAGTGAAGATCGGTGTGCCGGACCCTAGGATTCTCCCCTCCCCCCCTCTCCCCCTTGTAAGTATTGAAAGTCAATCGCTGCACCGCTATAAGCTAGATAAGTTGAATGCTGTGAGGCTGTGACTTCTTTCATCGACTAAGAAATTGGGAACATTCCAATGAAACCAATCACAGCTCCGAGGAAATACTCTAAAATTAGATTCCGTTTCCAACTGTGATGTCAAACAGCCGTAATATATTAGAGATAAACTTGTTTTTTTGGAAAAATAGGGACGATGACAACCCACACGTTTGTTAGCTGTAAGATCTGAAATCGCCAACTTTTCTGATTTGATAGCTCTTTCTATGACTTTGATTGCATCTTCGATTTGAGTAATCTATGATCCAGTCATTTCTCACTATTTTCTGCAGGCACCTCGTTAAGCGAAGAGCCTTTCCTGGTATTGTTCAATTGTATGATACTCTCAATTTTTCTTTCACGAAGAAATCTGGCACTCAAAGAGCTCGTATGGAACACAATCTAAGAAAATTCGGATAACTTATCGATGAGGTACGCGTGATAATGATTTTAACTCACGAAGTCATCAGACCTTGAAAATATTATTGAAGCCTTCGCCTTTTCCGCGCGCATCGTATCATACCGGTATGACTCAAGCATGCTTGTGTCCAGCTAAGGTTAGGCAGCGTAAATACTTCATGTTACGGATTTTTCTATCGATGGAACATATGTTTCGAGAGGAAAGTGAGCCAACATGTATTTCTTATGTTTGACCCAAATTCGTTTTCTACCAGTGTCACAGATGGTTGTTCATCGGAAGCTCAATAGCGATTTTTCGGAAAAACAGCCTCCAATAATCAATGAAATTGCAATGATTTTAGAGTCTCTTCATATTTCACTTAAATCTTGTTGGATATGATTGTGAAGGAAATTATACGCCTACAATCATCCTGAGTTGGCTAGATTTCTGAAGGGTTTTGGAAAGAAATCAAATTTCATGAAATGTAATTTAATTTCTTGAAACCATCATCGAGAATTTGATTGAAAATTTTTTGGGAGGTACTGGAATACATGAAGATCGAAGAAAAATTAGTTTCAACTTTTTCATAGAATCTGTACGGTCCCTAGAATTTTTTTCCCGTTAAAAACTGATTTGCCTTTTTTTTCTAACGCTCAGTTCACCCAAACTAGGTCAGTTTCTTACAATTTAGGTGAGAATGTATTAGATTTCATCGATCTTGATCACACATGCAATTGAATGTTACAGAAGCTGAGTTATTCCTCGAAACTGTTGAAGGTTAGGAATTGACAATTCCATATAACCGAAGATCAATTTGAAAATATGTGTGTGAATAAATCATGATTTTCAACCAATAAACCCCAAAGATTTGAAAAAATTCATCAAACAACTGTATATTTTGCTTGAACAAATGGATTAAAATCTTATAATTCGTATTTTGAGATTTCTAGAAATGAAGGTACATTTGCAACAAATACGACAATTGGTTCTTCTAGCTTCGTACAAGGGTGTCTATACAAACTCAAGTTTGACAAACATGAAGGTAGAGGAAGTATGATGCACGATATACCGAGTAAGAGAAAGCAAGGTGCAACATTTATATTCACATATATACGTGTTTGTATAATTTACGTGTAACGCATAGAACTAGAGAGTTTGAGGCGGATGGGAAGGGAGGGGGGAGGGGTGGGTTGGAGGATACGAAACTAGAACTATGATGGTATGAAGCAGTGGCGAAGCGTGGTATGTGGCTGTATATACGGATAGTGAACCAAAAGGGGGGCATGAGAAGATGAAGTGCTGCACAAGTGCAGCAAAGGAGAACGCAAAATGTAGGATATATGGGCGCATAGGGAGTGAATAGAGAGCGCCGCCGGGAACGAGCATATATATATACTCTCTTGGTCAGATACAAGAGAGAGAGAGAGATGCTTGTTGCAAGAGCTCACCCGAGTGAACCGACGAGCGCAGAAGAGAAGCAGTTCGCATACAAACCCTGAGCAAAGCTCTTGTATATAAAATATATATATATATATAGTTGCGGGTTAGAACCATACAGTACCATCATCCTCGAGATGAAAGTCATGTCGGCGAAGTTGGCTAGCCTCTATATGTATATATACCTTACCTAGCTTGGGGCATGCCCAAACTATGCGAAACGTCGATCTCCAGAACAAGATATACACACGATGCGCTAATATAGAGAAAAGGTGGGGAGAGGGTGATGGTGACTGCCGTCTTGGTGCATACATACAGGGTGTAGAAAGTGGGAGATGCGGCGGTGGTACACAGAAAAGCTTGCGCTATCTATTGGTTCGACGTTGCTTTGAAATTACGCTCGACTGAGACTATATACTTCATATATATATATGTATATAGCTCATGTACAGTGCAATGATAGATATATATAGTGAATGGTACTGCCCTCGAGCGTTGCTATCTTTCTCGATGAAATGTTTGACTCTGATGATAGGTAGGTTTGTAGATAAACACGCTTCTATATATCTAGTTGACGTGGGTATACCCCCGCATTTATTTTTCTTTTGATCGTCGCGAATATGTAATTTTCCCACATGATTCTAACTCGTTAATGCAGCACGCATTCCGTACGCCGCCGGAACGTACACTCGACATATGAATTTGTTCAATCATTTTTGTACGCCTCCCAAGCGTACACGCTAACACCGTTCCAGGCTATAAATCAAGTAACGAACCCTATGTACGCCGCTCGGGCGTACATTCGGGTATATTTCAAATCTTTAAGGCAAATTCCGTACGCTCCTCCAGCGTACAAACTCCGCGTTATGCCGGCCATAAATCTCTCAGTATACTTTCGTACGCTCCCCGAGCGTACAACCCAATGAGTCATAAATCATTAGATCCATTCTGTACGCTTCTTGGGCGTACACCTTCCGCGTAGGTTTGATACCAGTGTACGTCTCCGCGACGTACACTTTGCATTACTAATCCGACATCGAAAGAATTGTACGCTTCCGCAGCGTACACTCGGCATGTGTTACAGAATATTGTACGTCTCCGAGACGTACAAGAAGGTGCTCGCATAGGTGGATGTACGCTCACACGACGTACACATCTTATGGAGCATAAGGATTGTACGCTTCCGGAGCGTACAAACATAGGCAGACCACGGGTATATAAGACCGCGCTCGCGAAGCCCGTCATCATCAGTCTCCTCCAGCTCGCCGTCGCGACGCTGTCTCCACGACACTCGGCCCAGCCGTGGCCTCGACGAACCCGACTCAACGTGCCCCGCCGCGACCGTACCAAGTTGCCCCGGTGGCATGGGTGACCAAGTGTGCGTAGTGTTTGTGTTTCGCACCTCGAGTACCGAGTCGCAATTGTATCTTGAAACTGTGAGAATTATTCGAGTGCCTAACCCCGTCCCTAATCCAACGACGTCGTGAGGACGCCCACGCACCTTGACCGGACGGATGGACCGTCCCAGTCAACGACAGAGACGTTCCAAAACCTACGTACCCCGCTCCGAAGAGGAGCACCGACGAGACCTCTACGGACTTCAACAGGCCAAACGCTTGGCGCTGCTCGGAGCGTTGAAAGCCGAGGCCTCCACTCAACAAAACAAGACTGCTCAACCCTCAACTATCTCGTCTCCGCCCAGCGAGACGCGGGAGTGAATTTATTTTCATTCTCATTGACGAGGTTTCCCGCAAGCGGAATTCCGAGCCCCGCCAATTTGGCGCCCAACGTGGGGCCAACGAGGGACTTTTTGGACTTCGTCGGCATCAGGAGATGCTAGGACCTGCGACCTGATGAGCAGTCTTCCCCGGACGCCGCCTGCAACCCGGACGACCCGGCAGACAGCGGCAAGCACTTCTGGGAGTGTGGAAACACCCAGTGGCGCCCAACTGGATCAACAACGCACCGTCTCGCTTGAGCGCACCGCTCGCGTGACACGCCACCAACGTCAGCGGTCCCTTGGCTCGGAGCAGGAGCTCGAGTCCCTCCTGGACGGAGCACAGCTGCCTATACGCCGGAGGACATCCCGCAAGGACCTTGCTCCGACCGGACCATCGCCTGCTGTGCCATACGACGACCCTGCAGATCCCCAAGCCGGAGCTCAGCAGCAGCAGCCGGCGGATCCCGCCTCCGTCAACCAGGTACCTACTCATCCGAATTCACTTGTTGCTCCAGAAGCTGCAGCGGACGTTTCGGCGGCCAATCCGGAGCCACCTGCGATCACCATGGACGACCTCCGGCTGATGTTCCGTCAACTCGCTGGCACGCCCCCCAACCCTCCGGACTTCACTGGTGCGGAGCACGAGGACCCAGCGAAGTTCATCACGAAGTGTACGGAGCACTTCCGGCGCCTCGGGACCGAGGAGGCCTTCAAGGTGCAAGTGGCCGAACGCGCACTCAAGGGTGACGCCGAGAAGTGGTGGTCCTGCTACAAGAACCTGGCTGTCGACTGGACCCGTTTCACCGAGCTGTTCCTGTCCCGCTTTGACTCATCGCAGCTTCGACTCCGACTCAAGGCCAAACTCTACGGACAGGCCCAAGGCGAAAAGGAGGATGTGAGTACTTTCATTGAAAAACGTAACCTCCTAGCTCGTCGTCTGCTTCCTGAGGCCACCGAGGAGGAGCTAGTGACCTTGATCACGGAGTCACTGAACGCGACTATCCGCTGCCACCTGCGAGGCAACCCGCCGACCACTGTGGGCGAGCTGCTGACCAGAGCCACGGAGGTCGAACACGACGAGCAGGCCAAGCAGGCCGGCGCCCGCAAGTTCAACCCAGCCAACAACAACCAGGGCAAGGGCAATGCTGCCACTCCAGCGCAGCCATCGAAGGCTGTGCGAGACTTCAAGCAGGTCAATGGCGAGAGATTGCCTAAATGTGATTATTGTCCTGAATATCATTGGCACAGGGATTGCCCCAAACGACCCCAGTACCCGAAGGCCACGACTCCGGGAAACTGGCGGGAAGCGGGGAATGCTGCGGGCACACCCGCTTCGACACCTGCAGCCCCGCAATAAGCGCTGCAGCCGCAGACGCCACCGGACTCCACGCCGCCAACCTAGACATCTGGATTGGAGGGAAGCTCGTCGCAGCGCTCGTCGACTCGGCAGCATCCGACAACTTCATCTCGCCACGGTGCATCCCGGACGGAGCCATCGTGCAGAGAATCCAGCCACGCGGAGCCAAGCTGGCAAGCAGTGGAACCGAGATGCGCGTCCAAGCAACCTGCACACTCGCCGTGCGGATCCAAAACTTCGAATGTGACGTCAAGTTCTTCGTCGCCGAGGAGCTTCGACCTGCCGCCATCCTCGGACGACGATGGCTTAAGGAGGTGAAGGCCGTCCACGACCACGACCTCGACTGCCTCTACCTAGGAACCAGCAAAAGGATCCGGGTATTCCTGGGACGCGCCCCTGACGGGCCATCGACCCACTTGCAAGAGCAAGTATGGAGCAAGGTAAACCACGGATTCCCTAATGAATATGTTGATCAATTCAAGGAAATCATGATGCGACACGTGAGGATCTTCGATGATTCGGCGCCCCTGGCCAGGACACCCTTCATCATGCACGAGATCAGAGTCACGGACCGTCGCCCCTTCAAGATTCCACCTTATCGCTACTCTGCTGAGAAGAAGCGAGCGATAAGCGACATGGTCAAACAAATGCTGGCAGATGGAGTCGTCGAGGCAGCCTCATCCCCATACAGCTCACCCATCGTACTGGTGGACAAACACGATGGTACCTTCCGCTTCTGCGTCGACTTCCGGAGGATCAACAGCGTCACGGAGGATGCAGGTCAACCGAACCCGGTCATCCATGAGGTCCTCAAGGAAATCGGCGGAGCCACCATCTTCACGACGATTGACCTTCGAAAATGCTATTGGCAGATCCCGCTGACCGAGGACTCCAAGCAATTCACTGCCTTCTGCACACCAGACGGCGGACAATACGTATTCAACGTTGCAGCTTTCGGATTAAAGAACTCCGGGAGGACTTGCAACCAACTCATCGGGATGGAAGTGCTACTCGGACTACTTGGTGAGTTCTGTCTGAATTTCCAGGACGATATTGTCATTTTTTCACACAGCTGGTCAGACCACCTCGTCCACGTCGCCAAAGTCTTGGAACGACTGTCGATGTACGGACTGGCCTGTGCCATTGACAAATGCCACTTCGGAAAGGACCGCCTGGAGTTCCTGGGCCATGTGGTATCCACGGACCACAACGAGGCCAAGATGGAGCACATTCGCGCTGTCTTGGAGTTCGCCCCACCACGCAACAAGAAGGACTTACAGAGGTTCCTGGGCATCGCCAACTGGCTCCGGGAGTATATTCCCAACTTCTCCGAGATTGCAGCACCTATGACGGAACTCCTCAAGGGCAAATCTTGGAAATGGACCCAGGCTGCGCAGGCTTCGATGGACCTCGTCAAAGAAGCCTTCAAGAAGCCGTTGAAGCTCCATCGACCTCGATTGGACCAGCGCTTCTACTTGCAGACCGATGCCAGCGACGCCGGCATGGGAGCCGTGCTTTTCCAACTGGGACCAGAAGGAGAGCGGCACGTCATCTCCTATGCATCGGCTAAATTCACGACGACTGAGAGAGGCTATCACTCTAACGAACGAGAGTGCTTGGCCGTCATTTGGGCACTTCGCAAGTACAAACACTTGCTTGAAGATGCCCCATTCAACCTTCGCACGGACAACCAAGCCCTGAAATGGCTGGACCGTGTGAAAGACGAGCGGGGTAAGTTGACACGATGGGCAATGTTTTTGAGTCGTTTTAGTTTCAGTGTGGAACACGTCCCTGGACGAGAGAACCAGCTGCCAGACGCACTGTCTCGTGCCCCAGGAGATGAGGACTTCGAGGACCAGGAGCACGACTACGACGCCCTGACGCCTCCAGTCAGTTCACCACCCTCAGACGAGCTCATTACTACCTGCGTGGAATGCAACTGGTTGGATGACTACCTCCGCCAGGCTCAAGACGACACCAGGGAACTACCTCAAGGACCGGAATGGAGCACGCACGACGGTTTGCTGTCATACTGCCGAGATCCGGCCAACCCGAGGATCTACGTTCCTGAGTCCGCACGCGACGTCGTCCTGCACCATTTCCACAACGACCCGCTCGCCGGCCATCCTGGTGCTGCGGAGACACTCCGCCAGATACGCGGAGAGTACTACTGGCCCGGACTTCGCAACGACGTCCGACAACATGTGCGAGCATGCGGACCCTGCAACCTCACCAAGGCTGCACGACCAGCGGATGCCGAAGCCAACATCGCCAGGAAGCCGAAACGACCTTGGGAACAAGTGGCCTTGGATCTGATGGGCCCTTATCCCCGGACGCCCCGGGGGAAGCGGTTCATTCTGGTCGTCACGGACTTGTTCTCCCGATGGACGGAAGCCTTCCCCATCTCATCATCGACGACCGAGGTCATCGCCAACGTCCTGGAGACGGAAGTGTTCCAACGATGGGGATACCCGGGAGCCGTACTCTCCGACAACGCACCACAGTTCAAAGGTGCAAAATGGCTTCGCCTCTGCGACAAGTGGCAAGTCGAAGTATGGACTACGCCTGCATACCATCCCCAGGCGAATCCTACGGAACGTCGGAACCAAGAGATCAAGAAGGGACTACGCCTGGCCTTACTTCCGTACCAACACCAAACCAACTGGGACCTGGAGGTCCCAAGAATCCTGTTCGCCATGCGCCGCCGATGCAACGCCGCCACTGGATTCTCACCTAGTGAGCTGCTCCTGGGACACAACATCGCTCGCCCAGGGGAACGAGTCTCGCCACGATCGGACGATCTCGAGACCCGCATCGCTGCAGCCAACCAGGCACAGGATCACTTCACCAGCAGCTGGAGACCTTCGGATGAAGTCTTCACGGAGGGCGACATGGTGTTCATCAAGACGCACCCCCTTTCCAAAGCTGCCGATAACTTCAACGCTGGCCTCGCCCCGAAATGGGAAGGCCCATACGAGATCGTCCACTGTCATTCAGCGCAGGTGTTCACCGTCGACCGTCCCGGAAACACCGCCCTGAAGGTGCACATCTCGCAGGTCAAGCGAGACCACACAGCTCCAGCCCCTCCTGCGGCTGAACCTGGGTCACCATCCCCCGCAACCAGCGGCGCCAAGGATGCAGACGGACCCCGAATCGAGCGGCCACATCCGCCGACCACACCTGCCGGTGGGGACGCCCACTTGTCCGAGGACCAAGGTCGGAATGGATCCGCAACCGTCCCCATTGCCACGTCCCCTGATCGTGCGCAGGACGACATCGCAAACCACGTCGAGGAGGACTCCCCGACAAACGTTGCCGAGGTGGACATCTTGGCAGAACCATACCCAGGGGTAGCGGATGCGCCCCGAGTCCTGAGCAACCAGCAATGGAAGCGACGTAGAGGGCGACCTACCTTAGCAGAAGCAGCACGGAGAGAAGCCGAGCGCAAGCTCGCCTACCCACCGCCTAGCCACCGCTACAACTTGAGGAGTAGGAGGAATCCCCCAGCTCCGGAACAATAATTAAGTATGACTATCTGGCCAGAATATATAATCAATTATGTATAACCGAATTATGTACCTTAGAATTAGTTTTGTCGAATAAAAAGTCGACAAGGTACCGAATGCGATGCACACTCGCGGCACTTTTCATGCAAAAATAATATCCGCGTCGATCCCCCGGACGATTTGACGTGGGTATACCCCCGCATTTATTTTTCTTTTGATCGTCGCGAATATGTAATTTTCCCACATGATTCTAACTCGTTAATGCAGCACGCATTCCGTACGCCGGCGGAACGTACACTCGACATATGAATTTGTTCAATCATTTTTGTACGCCTCCCAAGCGTACACGCTAACACCGTTCCAGGCTATAAATCAAGTAACGAACCCTATGTACGCCGCTCGGGCGTACATTCGGGTATATTTCAAATCTTTAAGGCAAATTCCGTACGCTCCTCCAGCGTACAAACTCCGCGTTATGCCGGCCATAAATCTCTCAGTATACTTTCGTACGCTCCCCGAGCGTACAACCCAATGAGTCATAAATCATTAGATCCATTCTGTACGCTTCTTGGGCGTACACCTTCCGCGTAGGTTTGATACCAGTGTACGTCTCCGCGACGTACACTTTGCATTACTAATCCGACATCGAAAGAATTGTACGCTTCCGCAGCGTACACTCGGCATGTGTTACAGAATATTGTACGTCTCCGAGACGTACAAGAAGGTGCTCGCATAGGTGGATGTACGCTCACACGACGTACACATCTTATGGAGCATAAGGATTGTACGCTTCCGGAGCGTACAAACATAGGCAGACCACGGGTATATAAGACCGCGCTCGCGAAGCCCATCATCATCAGTCTTCCCCAGCTCGCCGTCGCGACGCTGTCTCCACGACACTCGGCCCAGCCGTGGCCTCGACGAACCCGACTCAACGTGCCCCGCCGCGACCGTACCAAGTTGCCCCGGTGGCATGAGTGACCAAGTGTGCGTAGTGTTTGTGTTTCGCACCTCGAGTACCGAGTCGCAATTGTATCTTGAAACTGTGAGAATTATTCGAGTGCCTAACCCCGTCCCTAATCCAACGACGTCGTGAGGACGCCCACGCACCTTGACCGGACGGATGGACCGTCCCAGTCAACGACAGAGACGTTCCAAAACCTACGTACCCCGCTCCGAAGAGGAGCACCGACGAGACCTCTACGGACTTCAACAGGCCAAACGCTTGGCGCTGCTCGGAGCGTTGAAAGCCGAGGCCTCCACTCAACAAAACAAGACTGCTCAACCCTCAACTATCTCGTCTCCGCCCAGCGAGACGCGGGAGTGAATTTATTTTCATTCTCATTGACGAGGTTTCCCGCAAGCGGAATTCCGAGCCCCGCCATAGTTTTGCTTGAATGCAATACGGTCAATAAGTTTGCTCTCGTCTTGTGGGTGATTCAAATATATATATATATATATATATATGTGTCACTTCCGACATTCGAATGGAGGCTTCGGGTTGAAACTCAGGAGAAGAATAATCTAGTAGTAGACATTAGTCGATTTTCTTCCGATTCAGAAGCTGACGCTGTGCTTGAAAAATTACAATATCTACAACCCAAAATATTCATGTCCAGATTCATAACACACTAATCTATGGCAAAAAAGAATACCTTCGCACGCTAGATCTATGGACTTGCAATTTTTTCGATCAACTTTCATCTAGAAATTGGCACCCATAGTTGGGGTCTACAAAATTTTACGCCACGTTGGGCGCCAATATCAGTCTACAAAATTCTAAGTAAGATTTGGCATCACGCAAAAGATGGTGAATGTCATAAAGCAAAACGAAATCTAGGAGATCAATACAAATAAACATGATAAATATCTTAATGCATTGGATGGGATAACTTGTCAAAAAAAGAGCTCACGTGGATGCACTAAAAGCATTCAAAATATTGTAAGTTATTATTCATTCTCTTCCGAGTCTTCCTGTTTCCCGCCCCTAATTCAAACTTCAAAAGGACGCAGGTGCCACTAATGGAATTTGAAGTTAACTAATCTGAATCAAATACCTACCTCTATGGCTTTAAGCCCGTGTCGGAGTCGAGCAAAATGCGGATCAACTTTAGGCAATGTTTTCTTCATCAATCGAGTCATGAAAGGTCGCAAATGACTTGAAATTTCTCAAAAAAACGCGCCTCCAATACGTTTTGTGGAGACAAACTTGTCTATCTCCCTCAAGATTCAATCTATGGTGCAAGGCCGCGCTCTCTAAGGATCAGAATCAGAATATCTCGCGATTCTACAATTCCCCCTCAAAAATGAGAGACTTTTATCTTCACAAGTCGTACACCAGAGGTTCCCGAGTCATTTGCAACAACTTCATCCCGATTGATAGAAAAACCACTACGTAAAGTTGTAACCACGTTTTTGCCTCGAGATCCCGGCACGGCCTCAATCGGCTCCATCGGAAATCTTACACTGAAAAAAGAGGTTAGTTGCGCCATGGGGGGGGGGAGGGGGGAGGTTCTTTGTCACGCCTTCGGAATATTCTTTCACAGTTACATCTCTCAATCACGAAATACTTGCCAACTAACACTCCATTTTCCCCAACCATATATGCGATTGCATCAAGAATTTCAAAGTGCGCTCGCAATCACAAATCAAACTTGAGCGCAGCAGACAAATGGAGAGAACGGGGAAACCATAGAAGCTACACAACGCCATCCTTGGTATGGTTTTGAACCTTGGGTATTGTTGGATGCGGATATGCGCCAGCTTCAAATCCCGGTATACGCACAGCCGGTCTACGTTCATTTCTAATCAAGCGATATTGTAACTGCGGTCTAACCTCGAAAGAGCGGCAGCAGAAGCAACCAAGATAGCGAACCAATATTAACCACGACCACTGGGTCTAGCCCGCTGAATTGCAGCCTTTACCCGCTTGCCGTTGCGTTACGCTAATGCTGTATACATGCCTCTAACCCCAACTCGAGATACTATTCGTGGCTACTCGTGGTACATAGCCTTGGATAGTAGGAAGAGTGGACAACAGAAGGGATGGGAGGAAAGGACCACATCGAAAATCTCGATGTACCGTGTGATTCTCAATGGACCAGAGTGATCAACGTTTTGTTCTCCAATGATACAGAATCTAGTTGTTCCGTATTTTGATGATCTGTATCCTCCAACATCGGAGGAATCTATGGGAAGATTTGGTCATCTTATTTTTAGGGGATTTTTTGCTCATTCAGAAAATAGTAAGATGATAAAAACATTGCGGACACGGGGATGAATAAGGAATGAATGCAGCCAAAATGAATACCGAACCGAGACTCATTTAAACATAACATCTGAAGAGATTTTCATAATCTGAAATTTTAGGAAAGAAACTAGATTTTTCTGCAATCAGCGAGGGTTTAATGGCGAGTCCCGATCGGACTTTTTCGTTCATAGTCATACTTATGCAAGGAAAATATCGAGAAGTATTTTCCTATAGGCCTCGGTAACTTTTTGGACAAAAATTAGTTCCGCTAGCAGAGAGTGTCACGCGTGAGTCAGAAATAAGACAAAAGTTTCAATTTTGATTACCGATGGCCTCCTGAACCATAAATCCTAGGAACTTGAAAATTCACCACAAGCTGCTCTGGTCCTCAATGTTAAATTGTCAAAAACTTTCATCCCGTTTCGAGATGTGATCTATAAAGTCACAAAAATATTCTAATTTTAAAACTCCCCCTCACTCTAAAATTTTTTGAATCAACAATAACTGGCGCAATTCAAGAAATCAAGAAACGGTCGATTCTTATGTAATTCATAGATAGCCCCTTAATTTTCGTTTCACCCGGAGGGAACTATAAATTTTATGAAAAATCGGCCGGTAAAAAGTCAAAAAAGTAAGATCTCAAATATTGGAACAATTTCAAGCGGAAATCGTGAGTTGCTGTTACACAAATTTTAATTTTACTTACAGTAAACTTTTGGACACATTCTTGGTTTGAGTCTATTGAATATTTTACGAAGGAATACGAGTGATAAGGAACAGGGCAATGGTGATTGCATTCGTCATGGCTAACAAGGGGAGTCCGTAGTCTCGGGGTCCTAAAATCTCACCAAAATATTTTTCCAGTTCCGTACCACCTAGAATATGAAGAACCCAAAGCAACTCTGTCAAATGGGCCCTCTGTCCGAAGTTACAGCCTATGACATTAACATTGCCCATAATAGGCCCATGTTAAAAAGTGATATATATAGATATACTGACAATGCTAACATATTTGCTTGTAGCTCGGAACAGAAGGCCCATTTGACGGAGTTTTTCAGGATTATTCATATTTTAGGTGGTACAAAACTGTGAAAAGATTTTGGTGAGATTTCAGGACCCGGAGACTCCGGACTCTCGTTGTAAGTACTAAAAGGGGGAGGGGGTGCCTAGATCTTGCAGTAGAGCAGTTCTAAGTCAAAGCCTCCATACAGTCAAAGAAAGCCCTGCATGAATACTTGAGCAAAAATTCCATCCATCGTTCTACGCCTGCATCAGTCACAAGCCCCTTATTGCCCACACATTTAAGAGATCGAACTTTCTGAGCAGCCATGCCAGCCGGCGATGGACGTCTCCTTACAGTGTACATTACGATATACCCCATGCAAAGGGGTCAGATGCTTCGCGGGTGTATAGACCGCCCTATCGTCGCCTCACTCCCCCTTGTCTACGACGCAACGCTCCCTCGTAATCTGGCAAACATGGCCGGCGCTGCACCCTTTATCCCACATGGCATCAGCGTCTTATTTCTTGAGACGATTCACTGCGGCGGAGATTCTTTAATTTTGCGCTGAAAATGGAAGCAAATTTTCCCATCATGCAAAATTCTTGAATAATTCCCAAAACTGTTAAGCTTGTTCAAGGTCATGCGATTGAAATACACACAACGATGATGGAAGAGTTTAGTAAAATCATGAAATTAAAGTTGGAGTATTTGGAGGATAATGTAAACGCATGTAGCATGCGAGTAAGGGCTACAAAATATTAATAATTATAGTTTGATTAGAATCAAGCCCCGATGGGTCAATTTTATAATTGAATAATTTTTTGATGGATCGGTTAGTACTGATTTTTTTTCTGATAAATTGTGCTAGTAGGCCACGTTTTTGTATAATGAAATTTAGAAAGTCTTTTTGACCGATAGAATTCTTGGAATTGAATAAATGAAATAAGATAAATAAAATTCTATAGACATCGAGTGACGATGTCGTGTACTCCCATGTCATTAGAGGTCTGTTTTATGTGACGCTAATTTTCTATGATGCTTGAATATGACTCACAGTCAGCTGTACTAGAGTTGTACAATTCCTAGTGATACTTTGATTATGGATATATGAGATGGGTTCAAAGCCGTCAACTCAACACTGCGATATGTAATAGTCTTGAGGCGACTTTGTTTCTATCATGAGCAATTGACGTAAAAGAATAGCAATCGCGATGAAATCAAAAATGCTTGCCTCGAGTCTAACTTCGTTCGACCTATTCTAGGAATAAAATATTATATCTACTTCTCACATACAGTATTTGACATATGTCTGGGTTCTCAAATCAAGAATGCAGAGCTTTCCTAGAAAACATACGGATGCATATGACCTATTTCTTCCGAGGAAACTAAAATACTTTGCATCGTTCTTCCGTGCATGTCCGAAAACCACTGAGAATTTACTTCTGTACCGCATTAAGGGTAATACTGCAGATGACGTTGAATTCCTCGTCACGCATTTTAACAGTAGAAAAAGCACGGAAGTGAGGAATTATGAAATACCGGTTGGTCCAGAATCATCGTGGCGTTTACACTGCAAAAATCACATAAGCACTGAGACCCCTTCTCATCGGATTCTTCGCACTTGTATCGATGCTGAGCAGCAAACTCGTCTCGAGATATGCTTCGTGGACCACTTTGGATTCTCACGGGCATAGACATTCAACTGACCATTGGTCATCTCACAAGATGAGGGAAATAAAACGAGATTCAAAGAGAATTGCAAAGACTCACAGAAGAGCGGAGGAGCTGCGGAGACAAGAGCGACTGCGTCAGAGGGGACGGAACAGGTTCAGAATCGAGACACCCTATTATGCGTGGAGAATGACTTGTCTTGCTTTCACGCTATATCCCGTGTCTTATATAGCACCTTGCATGATATGGATATTCACTCAATGGCACTGATGAATTCACTTTGATAGAACCCGTGTGATCTGAAGGACAGATAGAAATGATCCGGCTGTATCGAAAGATCATCGAACTTCAGAAAATCTGAGATTTCTAGAAACAGGGAGATCAACTGGAATTAGAATTTCGTCAGATTATGATTTAACGCAACGCAGTTACCGTGCACCCCGACTACTTTCTCCGCCGGAATCAGTGAAAATCGCTCCCAACTCACTATTTTGCAGTGAATTCCACTGCGAATCAGTGGTTGGAGGCGATTTCCACTGATTCCGGCGGAGAGAGTATGGGACTTGAAAACACTTATCACATAAAAATTGCGATGATTCGAACTTTGAGACAAGCTGTCGAATCCTTGTTATGTTGCAACTGATACTCAACAATCCGCCCTTTAGCCCAAATCACAAGAGAATCGGAGAAAAGTGGGAATAACTCGGCCGCGGGAATGTCCTAACCTATAATTTACGCACATTTCCATCCCCATCTTTCCCCAATTCTTTTGCAATTTTGGCTTAATGACGAATGAACAAATCGAAGTTAGATGATAACGAATATTTGTGCACTCGTCATTTAGCCCAAATCGCAAGAAAATTACTGAAAAATGGAAATGACTCTCAACAGCTCCGCACCGGCTTAATGCGATCTCATTACTTGGATATTTACTCTCGGGCAGGGTTTGACACGAAATTGATTTTGAATTTCGGTTAATTTCGGATTGGGGATACTTCTGTGATAATTTTGGAGACGTAACCGATAATTTCGTTGCTGTAAACTCAATATGAATAGAAATCAATTCCAAAATTGTCACAGAAATTTGATTCCCCGATCCGAAATTAACCGAAATTCAAAGTCAGTTTCGTGTCAAATCCTGCTCTTGGGTTATAGAATTTATAGAATATAGACTTTCTCGCACGGTTTCTGTGCGTTACCCTCCTACTCAATCACGAGGTCCAAGCAAAACTCAAAGACCTCGTCAAAGACAGTCCAACGAAATTGCCGAATGTATTGTGTCAGATACCCGACAGGAAGGAGATCTTACAAACACTTGAAAAAATCCTCATTAAGCAGAGTAGGGGGGAGGGGGGCAAATGTGAGAAATAAGAAGAACTTCGATGAGAGCTGAGTGGAGCATGAATTTGAGTGTGTGACTGGAGGTGAGAACCAGTCGGCAAAGAATCGCGGTCCACGCTGGACCATCATCAGTGGCGGAGGCAAACTCTCTCACGCTTTCTCGCGCGCCCAGTCGACTCTCATACACTATACAGCCCCGTGAGATGACCACATCCAGTTCTGTCAGGAGCAAGCTCTCGGTCCAAGATACCCATCCCAGGGGCCTCATCTCGACTCGAGCAGGTTGTCTGGCCCTCACGACTTTGCGAGAAAATACATCTTTCAAATGAACCTGATCGGCTCAGTATCGGAGTAGCTGGACTCGGGACAGTATCTCCGTATCCCGCGTATAATAGCCATCGGATGTCTTCGACTCGAGAAATTTTGATCATCTTCGAGTGCGCGGAAGTTGGAGTGATAAATTCGATTTCATTGCTCATCTCTACGGACGATGACCCTAAAAAATAAGGCAGCAAACACTCGTCAAGATTGACGTTCCTCTAAATGGTAGCTCAAAATTCTTTCACTATCCGTTTATCAAAAAGTGCTAGTAGTTTTTCGTCGGTGGAAGAATGGATGTCTTCACATCTAAATATATCGAGTCATGCACAATTTTGGAAAAAACCCGGAAACCACAAAGTGGATATTCCATCCCCGATAACATTTCAAAAATACCTGGTGACCGATTTCGACTAATAACAATCCCCTATCCTATCACAAATTGCGATTGTGCGATTGATCGATTAATTTCTCGAAAGCATCGAATTCATAGTGCAGCTACGTTCACGTTGGTGAGATCTAATGTCCATATCATTAGAGTCGAGAGCTATCGACCACTGCTAAGATTCCACATTCGACCATCTTGGATTGTCTCGTGTGTCGGCATGGAGACTATAAAAAGCAAAAAAAAATTACTATAGCATCCATGTGTGTCGGTATCACAGGTCGCGACCACGCGGACGTACACCAAACAAGTATGTCTGGTTGCTTGTTTTCAGGATCATTCGATAATGGTTCGAATTAGTAGTTGATGGACGATTTTATTATTTTAAGCAGTCTTATTACGAGCTGCCCCCCCCCCCATTATTTGTGATAGATATATGGGCTATTCCGCAAAATCTATTAAAATGTTTTGAGCTGACCTTCTCGAACGATGTATGATAAGTTCAATCCAAAAATTGATTCATCAGCTCCCATCAAAAATAAGAGCTATAGAAAGGAATCTAAATGGAAAGTTGATGAAGTCTGTTGAAGTTGACTATTAAATGTATGGGGTTTTCAATCCAATGAAGAATCCATACCTTTCAATGTTCATCATGTAGAATTGAGAGATGAAACTCATCAGTGTGAATTTGGTAGAAGTATGTAGTATAAGTTCAGATGAGCTTTGATTTAATATCATGACATGCTAATTCCTGAGAGTTATGATAATTGCAAATTATTCGCCGTGTATTTGAGGATTGAGAATCTCATCTGTGTTCCGGGAAAAACTATAATCCATATAAATGAATTCTAAAATCGAGAAATTGGCAGTAGTATCTGTGTAGAGGAAGGTGACTGTGGATCGGTGTGACTCTTAAAAATACTTTTTCGTTCAGAAAATAACCGATACACCGAAAGAAATCCGCGCGCTTGCGCGCGGTGAATACCTAGTATCACTCTAATCAGTAATATTTTTTGGTGAGGGAATTATATATTAACCGAATGTTGCACGTGAATTTTGGATTTTTCAAGATAAATCCATTGAATTTGTGAGTAAAGAAAGATTTACCTTTCAAAAATTGTTCAGTGACGGTTTTGTGCTAGAGAACCCGACGCAAGCGGTTCTCATATAATTGGTCTGTACAACCATAATCTCAGATTTGGGATAAATTTTCAGCCATTCTTGATGCAGAGTAGTTCTAAAGAATATACGACGCGAGTTAACTCGCGGTTTAAATTATTTACAAGCTTCCCCAACAACACATGAACCTTACCATGATTTTGAAAATGAAACTAAGAATCTCAAAATTTTGGAAATCCCGCATTAATTTCTTCAGATTTTCAAAATTTCAATGAAGTTTGAAATTTAGCAAGATCAGCTACGGATATCGGTGAGAGTTTGAGTAGTGTCCATCAAATGTCTTTTTCATTCGCGATGATTTTCTTTTTATTTTTGTTGTGGAGCACGAATCACTGATTTGAAAATTCCGAAATTTTATGAATGAAATAAATTAGCTCCCTCATAATCTTGAGACTTTAACATTTTTCAGAATAATAATCTTCTGATCATTGTGAATCAATCGTGAAATTCTCAAGTGGCACCACATCATATCAGAAAAAGTTCTGAGTTCAGAATACCGGATCACGTGTTTTATCCATTCTAAAAGAGACATTACAACTTGAATGACAATTACCAAAATACGAGGTGCGACGTACTTAAAATCCAAATTTTTGGACGAGCTCCTACCGAAAAATTGATTAAAAAGAGGCCTAACCTTTTGAAATCCAAGTGTAAACTAAAACAATTCTTCGAGTGACGTTTGAATATTGGAGGTGGTCAACCATATTGACCCAAACCACAAGTTTACTTTAAAAACATCATCGACACTGATGAATACATCTCAATTGAGGGGGTGGGTGGAAAAAGGGCGTAACTGCAAAATGGTCATTTTGAGAAAATCAATAAAAACTTAATAGAAACCGCTAGAGACATAATTGGACGAGTTGAGCCCACTTATTTCGAAGAAGATGGCATTTTCGAAATAGCCCAACCCGAGCCGGCGGATGAAATTTGATTTCGAGCTTTTTTCAGCAATTTCAAGAAATGCAATTACGCCCTTTTTCCGAATACAGAGTCAAATTTCGGTCCTTCTTCCTCACAAAAAGTGGGATCAAATCTCGAGATCAAGTCCAATCATCTCCAAATTTCTTGAGAGTGTTCCTGGGCATGTTTTGAGAGATATCTGATTGCTATAGGGTGGTTTGATTCATGTTCCACGGTTCTATGGACACGAAAAGCTTCCGTGAGTCGTGTGGAAATGACGAGAAATTTTTTTCACTAGAAAAGGATAAAAACACTCAATTTGAAGGTAAAACAACATGTTTTCATCGTTATATTAGGTGGAAAAGCGTTTCCAGGCCCTGGAGAATTTTTATAAAATTTTTCCTCGGTAATTAGGCGCTTTTTCCAGATCCGCTGTCACTTACGCCCTGTTACAGAGTAATGACGCCCTTTTGAATCTTTTCAGTCAGGTACTTAAGCCCTTTTTCCAAATCCTGTTGGGCTGAGCAAAAAAGGAAGCCCTGCTTTTGAAATGATAACACAGCAGTTACGCCCTTCTAACATCTTATCATAGCAGTTACGCCCTTTTAACGTTATATCGTTGCACTTACGCCGTTTTATCGTGCAGCTG
Source organism: Eretmocerus hayati (assembly GCA_029851415.1). Lineage (NCBI taxonomy): Eukaryota > Metazoa > Arthropoda > Insecta > Hymenoptera > Aphelinidae > Eretmocerus > Eretmocerus hayati. Next base: position 158,511,176 of record CM056743.1, read on the forward strand.
AAAGGGCGTAATGGCGGTTGCGCCCTTTTATCTGGCAGACGGTTTTTGGGGTCTTACGAAAAACGGATTTCAGGGGGTGGTAGATCTTGGTATAGGGTCTCAAAAAAGCGATGTCCGGAAAAAGGACATAATGGCGGCATTACGCCCTTTTACCACCCACCCCCTCAATTTCAATGAGATCTGAGTAAATTAGGCTCTACAGCTGATGAGCTCTTTTGAAAGGATCACCAGAGTGGCTCATTATAGGATGAAATACAGAAGACACGGATTAAGCGCAGAGGCAATATTTGCATCCAGACATGAGGAGGCACCACCATCATCCAGGGCAATAAGAAGCTTTTGGAAACGGAGATGGTATTTGCATCTGAGTATCTATAATACTATACCTACGGCATGGCGTCGGCTATAGACGCATACAAGCAATATTCGGGTGTACGAAAGCCAATATCGCATTACGAGTAAAGTCCGAGAGGCAACTGAGAATCGTAGAGCAAAGGGGTTCTATAGACCATGTCTAGGTTAGAATTATTGATCTAATATTCGAGGCGAAAGCTAAGCCAGCCCGGGCTACAACCATACCACCGTTGATTCTATGCGCCGCGGGCGTCTATATCTTAGCTCGGTAGAAACCCGACACGAAGCACCACCCTTCCAAGGATACGAACAAAGCACCGTAGTACCCACCCACCCACCCACACACCATCTAAACTCTATATACCGAAGCTAAGACTCGTCGTCGTCGTCGTCGTCTCCCTTCCTTCTGTACGTCGTATAATTGATCGTGTCCGGACTCAACCCTTGTCTACTCCCACGAGAATCTATATATACTATTCCTTCGACCAACCCTATATCAAACACACATCTCCTATAGAGTTCCTAAAGTGCTTTTAGCCGCAAAGAAGAAAGAGTCTGTAAGAAAATTTTAGAGTTATACTATGTCCATATCTATCTATATTGCCAGACCATATATCCCAAGATCCCGATTTCAAAGTTCTATCTCACAAGGGACTATGGATATAGAGTAAGTTCAATTTTCGTCACCAAAAGTTACTTTAGCATATAGAGCCATTCGATTCATTACAGCGTCGGGAGTTGCGGGGTCCACCAACTCTCTATATGCATTCAGCATTCAGGACTCTCTCTACAAACTTTGTACGTTTCGAAACTGATGATGATGGTTATGTGTGTGTGTGTGTGAGTGTACAGCTGATGCAGCTAGGCGACATGTTTGAGCGAAGAATCGTCCAACTTGGCAATTAGAGCAAACCTTGCTGGATCATTAACTGCGCGCGACTCGCACCTCGATTTGCCTGAGGTGTTTGCAACGTTAGATTGCGTCGTTTCGCAATCCCCGTTACCCGAACAAAATCCAAATTATACCTATAGATGTATGTGCAACTCGAGCTTGATTGGCTCGAGTATATACGAAACTCGTACGACTTGCGGGAACCTGTGACCTGATGCAAACCTGGTACTAAAGAACAAACTTGAGATTTGATTAAACTGCGTGCGAACTGCGGTCGCCCGCAATTCGTATACTCCCACGCGTTGACTGAGTTTATATAATATAGTGGTGAGGTTAAAGTGAAGGTGGTTGGTGGGTACGACTTGTGTCACGCATTCCGGAGCAGCTCGATCAAAAAATTTAAACAGGATGCTCGATTGTATGAAGTAGTGTACCAAGGTACCAAGAGTAGTGTTCTCGTGAATATTGATCAGGAGCAATCTAGCATACGTGGTAAACTTTGAAAGAGAAACCTATTTTTCAATCGACTGTGCGTAAAACACTGCTTTACGCATGGTAGTTTATGTTCATTTTACGCTCAGTCGATCGAAAAACGTGTTTCGATACTCGGGCGTGAAGTTTTTTTGCTTTACTCGTGATAATTTCGACCCTCGCCAAGGCTCGGGCCGAAAACAATTACTCGAAAAGCAAAACCAAATTTCCCACCCTCGAATCGGAAAATACTATTTTATATGTTACAATGTCGTTGAAAATTAATTCGTTCGCTGCGGCCAGCGAGGCTCACCTATCCTTCCTCCAGTGCTAAGAACTTTGATCTTACGGAGAATAACATTATGCGAGGCCCATCACCATGGCTCCGACGCATCTGGCAAAGGACCACCGATTTCAGCCTCGCACCGGACGTGTTATAGCCGATACAAGAGATTGTACAACCCCTAAAAACGAATTTCCCGACTTACAGTACGCGAAACTATCCTTTCTCCACAAATTCTACAAATTCAACATTCAACAGCTGTCAATGTTTGTAAAAAAAAAAATAGCATGCAATAGGAGGGCGCAATATTAAAAGTTTGCACTTAAATCTCAGCTGAAAATTGGGATATGACGATCTCGTATTCTCGTAAGATAGATGACGAAAAAGTTTTAGATAAGAAATCTAACTTCTGCACCCTTACATCGTTACCTAGTTTTTCAAAGATTCTTATGATGACAGATGCATTTTAGAAATGAAAGTGTTCAATATGAACACATACCTGGACATTGAGCCGAAGTTATGAGCCGAAGAGACTCAGAAGTGCTGTAAAATCTTGCATGAGCTGTTACAATAATCAGATTCTCAGCGATCCGAATAATTGAAGATTTTTTTCCGATTGCGCTCAAGTAAAATTCGTTTACGTTTACTCCAAACCATATAAGGTAAGCGTACCCAACTTGCCCCCATATGCCGATCTCGGAAATGGGAACACCTAGCTCTCCCAGCAATTCTCGAATATTTTCAGAAGACAATATCAAAATTCGACAATTTATCGAAATAATCCTTTATCACTGTTGCTAAATATCTTCAATGATTGTGTCAAGAACCGGTTGTATCATCCACAATATTGACATCATAAATTGGAAATTTCAAGTAAATGCCAAGTTCAGAATTCTGATATCCTTCGAAACAGACTTCCTATGATATTCCTCGTAAATTCCACGTAAATTTCCACACGATCGTTCTCAATCCAAAACGTACTCACCAATCCCTACGCTGCGTCTTGTGCATAATACGCAAATCTCGCGAGGATAGCTTCAGAGAAGTCAAGTCAAGGAAAGTGAGGAGGAAGAGGGGGGGTTCTATATTCCGCGAGGCTGCAATTCAAAGTACGCCTAGCTCGTTGTTTGCCGCCTAGCCACGACTAGCGAACTTTGTACCCATGCAGCAGCAGCAGCAGCGGTTCGTATGCATGCGGTGACCTCGTATAGAACTCTAAAGCAGTAGAAGCTACCCTGCACGCAAATGCCGGGCGCGGCTTTGCACTTATTCGACGCTCAAACTATATACGGCTCCCTGCGTTTGGCAAACTTGCACGCCATTGTTCGCGACGACGATAACGAGAAGGCGCGAGACCGAAGTTTTACTGATCCCACCACCACTACTACTACTACTACAACAACAATTACTAGTAGCTAGGTTGTTGTGGGAGGTTTGAGAAATTTTGAAGGAAAAGTTTTAATCGTTCAAAAGTTTTCAAATCATAGAATGCGGCAAACGCCGCACGGTGAGATGGATTTTATGGAAATTTTTGTGCTCGGTTTTGTGAAGAAATTTTCTGTGGATTTATACTCTTGTCGTGGTGTACGAGAAATTTGATCAATTGATTGAAACGTCTGAAATGTTTGAACACTGTTTGAAAAAAAAAATCTTGATGAAATCCAAATGTAATTATGAATGTAATGAATCAAAGTTTCCACTTACGAGAACCGCAAGGACAGAGCATTACCTCTGTGCCAAATCTTGATTTGGTACGGTGATTCTTACCTTGGTTCATCTGGTCGTTTATTTTTTCAGAGTTAGAATACCGAAATGCATTAACGAACCCACGTTACACCACGAACTGAATTTGTTCCATCTTCGACCTCCTCCAGCAGTTGGCAGCTCAATATTGGAATCCATTCGGCATAAGTGGATTTAAAACTAATGAGTGTACTCATCAGATTGCCTGATGAAAATTGTCGCAAGTTGATCAATATTTTTTACCTAAATAATGAATAAATCGCACAGAACACATCAAACACCTTCTTGAATCCGTCGAATTTGAAAGATGAAGCAGATAAATAAGTTTTTTAACGAACAATTTGGAACTGGATTAATTGTATGAATGCTTTGTAATATTGTTACCTTACTTATATCTCTTTGTGTCTTGTTGATTGTAGCTTATCTAGTAAAACCATGGTCTTCTTGTTATGAGAAGTTGATCAGATTGAGCTCATAAATATTCATATATTGTTTCATGGTTTCCAAAAAATATACCGTGTACATTTGGCAGAGCCAATGATCTCGATGCCCATTATTCTTTGCTAGACAAACCTGATACTTTTGAACAGCCTGATACTATTTCATACAATCCCAAAAAATGTCATACTTGAAGAATATGTACTATGTATGATTTTTTAACAAGGTTTGTTCAAGTCAAATCCAACGTAACACATTGGTTAAAATGTATCAACGCACCACGAGTTCATTGGACTAGACATTTGTTATGGTATCAAGCTTTATTTTGACTTAAGAGTCATGCTGATGAGGCGGAATGAACTTATGTGTACACCTATGATTCCGAGCGTATCTTGTCTTCGAAAGACGATTTGGCAGAAACTAATGGGGAGTTGAATAATATTTGCCAACAGCATTGTTCAACTTGTCATCGGCTCAAGTGTTATAAGCACTAAACAAAATACTATATTTTCTGATATTGATGGATGTATGACCGTTTTCCGAGCTCACATCAAAATATTCGAATCCAAGGATTCGGTACCTCCGAAGCTTCTCATGGAGAGTTGATGTTAGTTTGCACCACATACTCTTCATGGAGCAGGAAATATCAAAAGATGATCCAAATAGACCTTGAAAAATACAAAGGAGGAATAATATTACAAATAGAATGTCCAAAAAACTATAAGTGCTTCGCTTCAGTCTTTCCATTTGGGCTCGTCAGAATGACGACGGAGAGACTTGCCATCGACACTGAAACTATTGAACTGAAGTGATACGTTGGGAATTTTGTTCATACTATACGGGATTGGATGTTGAATTTGTTGGGAAAAAGAGGAAACTATCTTCCATCTAGTTGTAAGACTATGAAACATGTGACGGCTACTCTCCGATCCAAGGCCATTAAATTTTTTACAAATTGATTCTACGCTCAGGGGCTGTGTTCGGCAAGGTAAACGATTCTATCGCTTTGAAACCTATTCTCCCCTCTTGGCACACGCATAAACAGTGTGTTGAGCCACCTAGATCCCGCGTGAACGATTGTACTCGTTTATTCAAGCTTTTTCCGAAAAGGCTGATTTAGCAGCGATGCGCGAGTGGTCCAGTTAGTGTACCTGGCAAGAACTATTCCGGAACGAACTGCTGGTTTATAATGCTACATTTCGACGACATATATCACCATATTGAAGGAACCATCGTTACATCTGGGTATTTACAGCATTTGGAATTCTAATGAATGGAAAACTGGGGGAAAATCATGAACAAGTGTACCAAAGTAACCCCACTCTAGGTAAGAAGCATGAGGATGGGGTAACTTCAGTACACCTTCCTATGACAGCTTTTTTTCATCCCATCTTGAGTAGAGTGATTGTCTACGAGGTTTTACAATGCTCCAAACAGCTTAAAACAAGAATTCTGTACGATTAAAATTAGTTCACTCACATAGTGATGGGTAGAGTTGAAATATTTTGTAAGTGTACCAAAGTTGCCCCATGGGGGTCTAACTTTGGTACACTTCTTCAACTGCTAATAGCTCCAGCTCAGACGCATCAAATTGAACTTTGTAGCCCGTCAATCGAAAGCTGAGACTGTAAGCTTTAGATTGACTACTAATAGAAATGGGTTTTGTCAATGTATGTTGGAATGCCGAGCCAAACAAAATCAAAAGCTCCGAAAGCGTATTAAAATTCCCCAATTTGATGGTATTGCTGGATGTACGATCGTCTTCCGAGCTCACATCAAGATATTCGAATTCAAGGATTCGATACCTCCGAAGCTTCTCATGCGATTCTCAAGCTTCTCGACACTTATAGTTCTTTGAACATCCTATTTGTAATCATATCCCTTCTTTGTATTTTTCAAGGTTTATTTGGAACACCCTTTGATATTTCCTGCTCCATGAAGAGTATGCAAACTAGCATCAACTCTCCATGAGAAGCTTCGGAGGTACCGAATCCTTGGATTCGAATATTTTAATGTGAGCTCGGAAGACTGTCGTACATCCATCAATATTATAAAACTCACCCGAGCGTAGAATCAATTCGTATAAAGTATCTTTTATGACCCAGAATAACGAAATTCTAGAACTCTTGGACAAGTCGATGTAAGACACTGCATTAAGATGACTAGATTAAAAAAAATGAACCATCCGAAACTCTTTGTGGTCAGAGATAAGTCAAAAAATCTCATCCTGGAGAAACAAAAGTACTGAGGTAAGACGCCAAAAAAAGCTCACATAGAATTAAATGGAAAGAAAAGAGCGCACGCTACTCTCCATTCCTTACTTTCAGGGTTGCTCCAGACGAGAAGAAGAGCGAAGAAGAAAGAGAGCAAGATAGAAATACGCGAGAATCGAGTCTGTGTAATACATATAGTAAGGCGCGTGTATAGAGAGGGGGTTGGTACTGAAGAGCAAGAAGACGATGAAATAGAAGTAGGGGGATGACGATAGCAGGGGGTTGGCTGCATATCGTCAGTATGAAAGGGGGGTAAACTGTATCGGAGCTTCGGAACCGCCCTCTTCTTAATTCTCCCGCACCTAAGATGGCAGTGGCCCAACTATACAACCAACACTACCACTGCAGCCAACTTTGCCCACGTACACTCTCACATATACAACTAAGGATTCTCGATCGCGTCTATGTGTGTGTGTGTGTGTATGTGTGAAGTCCGGAATGGAATTGCCATCATGCAAGCAATACACACACACATATATACCTACATAGTGGAAATACGAAAGTGTTAGGCTAGTATTATGGTGTCGGGGCGCGAATATACGTAGCGTTGTCTCTGTATAACACCATCCGATTCTGCTCTGTTGCTGCTAGAGGATAATTTTCTCAATTTCGCAGTGTCTCTCCCGAGGGTTCGCTCGTTAAGGGCTTGAAGCGAGATTCCACGGGATGAAAAGGGAGAGGAGGGGTGTTTTCTCCATCTCCGACCGACAACGACGACGACAACGACGACGACGACGACGACGACGACGATGCCGTGTAAGATAGTTTGATGGGCTTGGTTGCCATAGGAAACGCCTGCGAGACTCTCTATGCGTATTATATAGCTTTGTTTAAAGCCAAAGGCCTTATATAGCTTTGTGGATATATATGCTGTTCGAAGCATAACGCTAATGCTTGCCAAACACCCTGAGACTTTGCTTCATCCTTTCGAGATATAGATATATATATATATATATGTGTGTGTGTGTATGTTTGGAGTGAAGATACGTCTCCTGCGTACGCGATGCTCTTTCGCACTTTTGTAATGTCTTCGTTAAACATGTATCTATATAGCGTTATGAGCGCATTTGCACCAACGCTCCGGTATCTCATCGGTTCGTACCCCAATTTTCTGCTTCTTATTTGTTTGAAATTCTCCAAGTCTCTATTAGAAGCACGATGATGTCTCTCAGATTGGGGATTCATAAACGGATCACATGACCATCTGAAAATGAAATTTTACTATTTTCCTTATACGCTGATGGGTGCAGTTAATATTTTTCGGTCAAATATCTTGCATAGAAAAGATAACCTTGAGAGACCGTGAAGAAAGTTTTTTCGACAATCGTGGTTTAATTCTGGCGAATAAATATGAAAATCATGGCTCCCGTAGAAGATCCTCGATTTTTCCATAATCTTGTTTTCCACGCAATCATGGTAAAATAATGGGAATTTCATGGGAAACATTCAGAACAACATGGGATTTGTTTCAACTGAGTTTTTTTTTCGGAAAAATTCCATAAAACTCCCAGGATTTACTAGGGTTTCACGTGGTTCGATGAGTGATTAGAATATGAGCAAAGCGTGACTCGGATGCAAAATCTGTACACTTTGGACATACTTTTACGAAAAAAATTTTGCATCCGATTCAAGTTCTGCTAGGGTATCAGTTACCACTCGCAAGGCCACAAAAAATTTTTTACAATCTCTGAAAAATTGATCGAATCGCTCCGAGAAAAAACACTGCTCAACAATGTCCATACTCTTCCCAAGGTCCAACGGAGAACGAGATTATGGTAAATCCTGGGATCCAAATCAGGATCATGGTTTCTTCATAATTCGGCCAGGATTGAGCCACGGTTCTCCCACGAGATTATTCCTCGGATCGTTCCAAGGTATTTTTATCACGTGAAGTGTATTTTGAAGGGACGAATTCAAAATAGAATTTCGAGAGGTTATTTTCTCAATTCCTGAGCATGCTCTCTCAATATGAATGAAATATTTTTGCTTATTTATCAGCTAAAATTAGCGGGCTTCCACTGAAAAGTAACTGTAGTGATTGGATATCAGCTAAGATTGCTGATAATTGATTAAAGTCCCTCTTTAGTAGCTAGCGAATTAAGTAAAAGTAGCTGATTTGTGTTGAGGAAGAGGAGTTCAGTGCATTACATTGATCTCTACATACAGATTAATTTTGTAGATAAATTTCACCTAAATAATCGTGTTAACGAAAACACTCTGAATGATCCAATCGATAAAAAATATTTGTCAATAATCTTGAACTATTTGAAGTTTCACTGGTCAACACGGCCAAAAATTTGGCTTTGAGGCACTCAAATATCTCACGTACACTAACTGTGAATTCAACATAGGCATCCATAACTACTAATATTCAATCATTCTCAGAAAAACAGTATTCGTTTAGATGAAACTTCAAAATAGTCGACAAGGACGATGTCAAGAATGAGTCCTAAATTCACTTAGCAATGATTTTGCAAAGGTATCTTAATACAAGCTGTCCATAGCCAAATACAAATCCCATTCTTCTCAAGAAGTAACAACTCAACTCTTTAATTCCTCATCCTTATCAATTCTCTTCCCTATACCTCTATCGTATATTTCCACCAACTCTACAACGTTCGGAAAGCCGCACTGATCGAGGGAGAGATAAGTAACTTTTCGCTCCTTGACAACTTTGTTATCGTGAGGGCAAAGCTCATCTCATCCTAGAGTGAAAATTCAATTTCCTGCGCATCTCGAAAGTCACAACGTATCCTGCGATATGACGATGAAAGGGACGCATGACTCAATCTACATCCATGCCATGAAACTATCGACCCGTCATCATCATCGTCGTCGTCATCATCGTCATTAATGCTCTATGCAAGAGCTTCAATGAATGGAGTACTCGAACTGATACATATTATAGTCACCGAGGAAATATCACCATGTCGGATCCGTTACATATCGTATTGACTATGATCAACTCATCATCATCATTATCATTATCATTGTGGTGGTTGATATCATTATCCATTACTATTCAGATGAATTGGATTCTTGAGCCTGGTGAACTCTGTCGTTGCATAAATTCTGCACTTCTTAACACGTTCACTGCGATGGGCCCCACCGGTGGGGCCCACGATTTTTCAACTTTCAATCTTTGCCGACTTATATTTTCTCAAAAAATATTCTCAATAGTCATTTCCTTTGGCGTTTTAGTTTATCAAGGGTATAAATGACTAGTCGGAACAGATTTTTTCCCAGTGCACTTGCATTAGTCCGACAATGAGGGTAGTGATGATGATTAACTAAAAATTACGAAAAACTGCCTTCGCAGTGAACGTGTTAAGCTTTTTCAGCAATGGAGATACGGTTGGAATGAGAAATGAAAATTTTGGACTATCTTACTGCTAAACTAATTTTCATCGTGTGCAACAAAGTTTTGATATTGGCCACAATTGATATGACTTTCAAAATATTGAAAAAAGGAAAACTGAAAATTTTTCGAATCTTTCCAGTCTTTTCTATTTGAAAATGAGGGCCTCTTTGAACCTTTTATCTCTGTTTCATCGTAATACCGATATTTTTATCAAACGATTTAAATTATAGAAGTGAACTCGTCTAAACTTAGAAAATTATATCGACCGAGTCAATTTCCTCTTTCACAATCTAAGAACAACCATATAAAATGAGGACCACAATATCTTCATAACGGTTGTTGGGTTCGGAAAAGGGAGTAATGGTATAACACCATGTATGATATGCGATATTACCTAAGCTTTCGAGGTTATAAGGCTTGCTGTGCTCGTAGATACGTGGTATTAAAGGAAGGTAGGTAGTCTTGTAGGTTGCGACATCGATGCTCGAAGGCACATTGGGTGTGTTTAAGAGAGAAATGTATGAAAACGAGCTCGAGTTACCATAAGGCATAGAGATAGAGCTTAAACTAGTGTAGGAACATTCATGCGCTCTTACGTAATACTCGCAAAAGGTAAAGCAATGTAAGTATACGCTCAACGCATCCTGTATAGAACAGCTTCCTCGATAAGACTCGAAACATATATATAGTCTAAACAGCCTCTGGCTAAAGTAACGTAGCTCATGGCCCCCTTATATAGTCTGAACCTTTAGCTCTGATACGATGCCTTCAGTCGAATGTAGTGCGATACCGAAGAGAAGTACTGGTATATACTTCGATGAGTACCAGCTCGCACTTGCAACCTACGAGCATTTTCAGTCCTGCATAGGGGAAAGTGGGGCAAAATTGGACGGGGGCAAAAATGGATAAGTGGGATAGCTCGGTCGGAGGCGAGTCTAGGCTTTCGCCGCATAAATTCTCTTTCAATACCATCACAGGCAATGGTTTTTATCGCGGTTAGACCTTCCAAAACGATACTGGAAGTCTTCGCTGACATAGGGGTGCTTTTCGAGGGCCTCACGCGGTTTATTTTTCAAATGCAAGATTACACGCTGCTTCTGCAAAAGTGGACGAGCTTAATCGCCGTTTGGGGGTCAAAAACTACATTACTAAACGAAGATTTTGAGCCGTCGTGGGCCAAAATCGGTTCACTTGGGCCCAAATGATCGCAATTCTGCGAAAAAAACGCCTGGGGGGCATTTTTGGACGAATTGGTGGGGGCGAATTTGGACAATGCTAAATCCCATCTAAAATCGGTCGACCGATCGCCTGTCCGTGTTTTTCGATGTTAATTGCCCGCATCGAGGCGCGTATGCGTTTGCGCAAATTTTTCGAAGCGCAGGTGGTTGAGGGTGAGTTAGGTGATTGAAAATGGGTGAGGAAATGAAGTTACGACGTCCAATGGCCGTCTTAGGAGTCAGTTTACAGGTCAGAAGTCGCTCTCGACGCGTTCGAAGATAGTGCTCGATTTTCGCATTTTGACTCTCGCATTCGGTGACATTGCCTTGAATGTTACACACTGTCAGCGGGATCGTTGACTTAGGGGCGAGTATGAATACCTTCAATGTGAAGACAAACTAATGCAAGTCGACTCTAAAAAGCCACGAGTCGATTGCTGATTGCTAAAGACAGTAGTGCACCAACGAAGCGCCTATTTCAATAATGCTGAAGAATGACACAAAAATGGCTCGCTTGCTAGGGGTGTGGGAGGATGTAAAAGTCTCAAGCGGGTTTTCCTCTTGGTTCTGGGTTATTACCACGTGTTTTGATGAGCAAATGCGACTCTAATAAGCAGGGAATAATGCCGTATACTTCAATTTCGGAAGGCTGTCCAAATTTGCCCCCAAAACTTGTCAAAAGTGCCCCCGAGCTCGGGGCGAATTTGGACATATTTTCATTTTTCAACTTCAAGAAAAACTGTGAACGCTCAGACCTAGGGGTCTGAAAATTTCTTTACAATCTATTCAATAGTTGAACTTCAAAGTCCGATAGTGCGCCTAGCCCCAAGTATCGTCAGATAGCCCCACTGCAAAATCCGTCCAATTCTGCCCCACTCTCCCCTACTTGTTTACGGATACATACCCAATCTTGCTGAATATTCCTGTTCTTGGAGCTAAAAAGAAACTTGATTCAGCATGCTGAGTTAGATCTTCTTACGACAATTAAGAACTCACAACAACTGCCGTTTTTGCAAACTTGAGCATTGATTCTTGTCATACCAATCTTAACTTGACTTTGCATCTGTAGCATTGCACTGTAAAAACGTGCATGAAACAGTCGTACTTGATTCTCTGTGCATTCTGTATTCAAATTTTGGATGCCTGTGTATCAAAAAACGGTGAGAATGTCGGAAATGGATTAAAGAAGATGATTGCCCTACCCTCGTAAGTGGAGATGAATCAGACGCAACATCTGCATCGTGAGTCAACTCATGTGCATGCAAGTACCCACCTTCAAATAGGGGATCAGTGGCGAAAGTACGTAGGAATTGCAGAGACTGAATGCGAGATTGGATGATGAAACATAAGGGATCGTGCATATATTACGTGATACGAATGAGGGGGGGGGGGGAGGGTTCAAGATTTTATCACCGGTTTTATCACGATGAGAGAGGAGGTGGGGGTCTTTTTCTCATTTATCACGTGATATGGGATTTCCAGCCTTCCAATCTGAAAAACAAATATTGATTGTCAGTTTTTGAAAAAAGTCAAGCACAATGAACGCATTTGTTGCTCCATATATGAATGAAGCCTTCCTCCACACCGTGACGTGCCAATGTTATCACTTCAAGCGTGTGAACGCAGCTTCAAGAAGTGTGGCTGTGTTTGCGTTGGTGAGAGCTAAACGGCAAAGGTACCCTGGCACCGAAATTGTGAGCTGCGGAAAACCCAAAAAGACAGATCGATGCACCGAAAATTCTACTTCCTGAACCCGTAAGGGAAAAAACTCTACCTTTATTCATTTTCTTTGAACTATCAAAAAAATAGCTCATTCCGCCCATCCTGGTGCGCCTTATCCCTTGGTCGTAGCGATACACTCTTAGTCTAGAAAAATTCTACCCGGTCCAAGAAAAATTCTACCACTTCGATTTTTCCCAATGTTCTTTTGGATTTTCCGCGGTACTAGAAATATTTTCCAATCCCAAGCCGTGGGGTGAACGTGCTACATTATGTCACGTTCACACCAGCAAGATGCGCCGCACCGCTGTGAATAAATCAGCTGATTGCAGTTGACCACGAGTCAAAACCTAATTACTGCTAATCACGCAAAACCCAATAGAAAATTGGGGAAAACCGAGGTGGTAGAATTTTTTTAGATTGGGTAGAATTTTTCTAGACCAAGGGTGTGTCGCTACGAGCAAGGCTTAAGGCGCACCAGGATGGGTGGAGTGAGCTAGTTTTCTGGGTAATTTAAAGAAAATGGAAGAAGGTAGAGTTGTCCCCCTTGCGGATTGGGAAAGTAGAATTTTCGGTGCATCGATCTGTCTTTTTGGGTTTTCCGCAGCTCACAATTTCAGTGCCAGGGTACCTTTGCCGAGCTAAACCCCGAAATAGAAGGTAGAGTGCGAGCTTGTACTCGATCTGCGCGAGCCCGGGACTGTTTCCAACAGAATCAAAACAAACGCACTTTTTCATCTCTCTGATCTGAAATTCTGTCAATCGCGGAGTGGCCGGTGTTGAAAAAATGTCCTCATATCGCGAATTAGAGACTGCTGTTTTTGTCTTGATGTTTGATTGATGATCCTGCAACATTCACTCACTACTTATAAAAAAATGGTCGAGAAAAAATTTCATTCATTTTTTGGTGTCATTGATATGGGGGGGGGGGGGGGGGGTATTGGAGAAAAATTATCACGTGATAAGGGAGGGGGGTCTGTCACCGGATATCACGTCTATCACGAGCGGGGAGGGGGGTCTAAAAGAGACGAAATCCGTATCACGTAATATATGTACAATCTCTAAACAAATGGACTGAATAAGGGCGAATCCAAGGGGGGCGATGGGGGCGACTGACCCCCCCGCCAGAAATTTTGCATGGGCCACATAGGAGCGCGCGCAAAAAATTTTTTGAATGGAACTGCCCCCCCCCCCCCAGACCCCAACCCCCCAGAAACCTTTTCTGGATCCGACTTTGGGACTGAATATGTAAATTGAGCAAATGTGGTGAGTGGAGGAAGTGACGGATGAGAGATGATGAGTAGGAAAGGTGGGATATGTTGATGCCTGTAATGAACGAGCGACTCCGATGATCATCCTAGTGAGCAAGTAGAATATGTCCATGTGACCAGTAATTCCATGAGTCAGGCGATGAGATATCAGGAGTAATTGATCCGGCGATGTGCGGTACATTATAATTTCAATTATCAATGGAATGAAATTGGTTCCGTTTGACAATGAGACTATTTATTTTCTCTCCAAATCACAATGTCTTCGAAGCCTGCTGATGAATTCATACAAAACTGGTGATGGTGGTAGTTTCGGGAAGATATCTTGTCGGGTTTCGATTACTTAGTGGTCTATCACCATTGGAGATACAGTCTTAACCAGAATAACCAGTATATTCACGAGAAAAAACAGGATCTGCTTCACGACCTGAAAGATGTAGACAATTAATCAGTCGTGGAACTGATTTACAAACGAAGTCTTCATCCCAAATTTCAGAGTGTAGCCAATTGAAAATTGGATTAAGGAAGTTGTTTGAGTTAGAGTTCCTTCGAAATAATATTCGATCCATGGTTCTTTCTTCAAAAGAATACGGGATACTACAGTTTATTTTCTCAGACCATTTGACTCCTTTGCATGAGAGTAGGAGTACGCCAGCTCGATTTTTAATCAAATATTCGTGGTGATCGACAGTTCACTGGCACAATCACAACATTGAGTTTGAATTATACCACTCGAGTTCGATCAAAGTACCTCTTTCGTGTGAACCGGGAATAGGTATCCCGAGTTTTGGGGTTTTCATGTTTTGAAAACTTAGGCTTGGGATTGAGAAATTGATAGTTTGTACATGTACTGAATTTGAGTGAGACAGCTTTTTTCGGGAGCAAAAACTATCACTCTGAACCGACACATTTCGAGCTAGTCTTCTTGCTGAACAAAATGACTCTATTTGTGCGGTGACAATGTGTTCTTGATATCTATTCAATACCTTATTAGAAAGCTCTTGCACTGTACATTGCACTGGAGGACAAAATTTCGGGTGCGGAGTGATCCGTTTGGGAGTAGATGACGATTTTGCGTATCCACGTAAAAACCGAACCCGTAGCGAGCCTTAGCCCTACAGGTTAGGATTTTCTATAAAGGAGGCAATCCTCTTAGAATCATAGTTTCTCCGATTAGTAGTCTTATCTACCAGTTGGATAAGTATCTTCCGAAATTTCCATCAAAAACATGTTCCCGCAACAAGATTCACAACAGCGTTGAGATGGGAAAATTTCTGAATTACTTTCCACTTTCTGATGACTTTGAGATTGGATCTCTTGATGCGATAACTATCCACACAGATCTAACCCATAATATCATTGTCGAGCTTTAGCAGGTGGATTGAAATTCTTCCAGCAAACTATTAGATTGTGTTCGAACAGGCAAGGACACATCTTAGGGATGACTACACGATCAAGATCAGTCTCCCTTCAATTCAGCGCTGAATTTCATGATCGAGAATTCGGTGCTCTTATACGTGATTTTATAAGCAACTTTTAAGCTGAACTTCTGCTTGAGTTTCATTTAGATGGTTCGTGTTGTAACTCGCATCTTACATGTTGGGATGTAATACCGAGAAGAAAAAAACTGACAAAAAGTCTGTCTCGGGATAAATAGTACCATCTCGCTTCTAGTTTGAATGTCTATTGAATTTGGAAGGTGAATCTACAAGTTGACATATTGTATTCCTATGTGTTGTGGAGGATTTATATATCTCAGCGTCACTATTTGATCTTGTTTTGAAACGTTGCACACATACAGCTAGGATAAAATTGGTCAAATAAATCTATGAAAATCATTCTTTCAATTCAACCGGAATCCTGCGATGGATAACTCATTCCAGTCAAGAATATAGTTTTGAAGGAAACTCCAAATGTTTCATGTAGAATTCCGATGGAGGATTTGTAGATTTAGTAATACTCACGGTCACCTGGATCTGCGAGGACGACGTCAACCATCATGACGGTGGCGCAAAGGGCCAAGAGTAGAGCGAGGCAAGATTTCATCGTGGACTGTAGAAACGAGACTTGTGAGACTGTTCTGTTCGTCGAGGCAAACGCTCATCTTTTATAGGATGAAAAATGATGACATCACTCAAATTAGTGCAGTGGGCAGACAATTTCCCGTTCGATCCAATTATGGAGTCCGTGGAATGACCCCTTCCAATTTGGAAAAAAAACTGCGTTGTACTCTAATTGGCATAGCACGTACGAGCTTCGTAATTGAATAATGATCTATCACGAACCGTCAATGTGGTAGGTTTGGAACAGGGACTGTTATTGTGGAACAGCTTATGAAAGTGTCTTATCACGTGCGATCCGCAACGCACATAATCCTATCACTCTAGTCTACACTGTAAGAACGTGCCTGAATTTCAAGCAAATTTTTCAGCCACAGTGGTTGAATGGGAGAAAGCGTGGTTGAAATTCAACCACTGTGGTTGAGTCGAAATTCAAGCACGTGGTTGTAATTCAGCCAACATGAATGAAACTCAATAATTGTAATTTAATGTGGACGACCGAGAATATTGATACTTTGTAGCTTTGATAGAATATACAAGACACAAAACCACGATGATCGTTATGAGGGTTTAAAAAAGATTTCAAACATATGTTTAAAAAATGTAGGAGACTGTGCCTCTCATTAGATTCCACGGGTCTAGGGCAAAATGCTGACTCTGGCAACTTCTTCGATATCCAGTGCCTAATCAATAAAATAGTAGAGGATATCGAGTAGAAAATCATTTGACTTATGGATACACAAGTTTTCCTCCAATCTGATCCAACGTTTGTACCACGACCTCCAACATGAATTGTATGCTGCAGCGCGGAAGTTTAGCGATGTCAGGGGAGAAAGTGGGTGGAAAATTGAGATCTCTTGGATATAAACAAAACATACACATATTCTTCGTAAGTGGCAACAAAATAAGAACTAATTCGGGTACGCGGATTTTCAGTAATCGATTTGCACATTTTTCCACTTATAATTCATTTCTTCAGTTCTACAGTTCTGATTATCCCATACTACAGATGCCTTAAACCTACTAAATAACAGTTCTCGAGTGTTTTACACTTAACTCGGAGGATTCAGATGCTCCGGGTGTAGAAGCGATTGACAAATCATACTCAGCCAGTGGTAGGCCTCCGAGTTAAGTGTAAAACACTCGAGAACTTAAGGCATCTGTACTATGAGATATCAGAGCTATAAAACTGGAGAAATAAATTACAAGTTGAAGAATGTGCAAATCGATTACTGAAAATCCGGGTACCTGAATTAGTTCTTATTTTGTTGACACACTTACGAAGAATATATGAATGATTTGTTTATATCCAAGAGATTTCAATTTTCCACCCACTTTCTCCCCTGACATCCCTAAACTTTTTCGCTCAAGCATGCAATTCATGTTGGAGGTCGTGGTACATCTACACATAATCTATACTCTTGTGCGATTCGTTCGGCAAATCGGTGACCCACATCACTAAGACCCTGGTCATTGGCTATGATTTCTGGGCAAAATTTGAGTGGGTGCCGCGCCTTGCAGTTCAAAAATATACCAAAATATCGAATCACATAGCTAAATGTTGATTTCCGCGGGACCACTGGATGCCAAAATAGATGTACAGATTTTAAGTTGGTATAAAATTTATAATGTATGCTGAAATCGTTACTTGATTTCAACCACACGTGCTTGAGTTCCGATTCAACCACGGTGGTTGAATTTCATTGCTGTATCCATATCCCGACCACGTGCTTGAATCGATGGTTCAATCATGTGCTTGAAGAATCGATTCAAGCACGGTGCCTATCCGCAAATTTCAAGCAGTGCTTGAAATACTTACTACTTTTTTTACAGTGCATTTACAAAAATCAAAGTACTCATTATCACTCCTATTCTCCATTTCTGAGCTCCATGGACTAATTCGACATCTAGGATTGATGAAATTATTCCGACAGTGAGTCTTGCAACTTATGATATCAACGGGTCTTACGAAGATTAACACCTCTTTTCTTGTGACTGACGAAGATTAACGATTATTCGTTGTGAACACGAAGATTAACGCATTCTCGTTTAGTCCACGAAGACTAACACTTACTCCTTAGTGGCACGAAGAGATGGGCGGTCCGGTCACCCTTCCAAGTACTAACCGCGCCCAATAATGCTTAACTTGGATGACCGGCCGAGCTGACACTCAGCGATCCCGCCAACGGTGTCAGTTTGCATCACACGATGAGTCCAATATGAATTTAGTCGCAAGCGTGACTCGACATCACGCGTCGACTGCTAGATGAGACGACATCACTTTCCTGCTCATCTAGTACTACACTTTTTTTCTATTTCAGATATATGAAATAGATAATCTCCCTAACACCTGGGGTCCGGTAGGATAATTCATTAGAATGCTGGGCCAATATCACGAATATTCTTCAAGAACCAATTCACCACTTTGCTCTTTCTCCATTCAAGTACTCGACAATGATGATATAACTTGGTAGTGTCTTTGTACCAAACAACCAATTGAATGCGACATCAGAGGATAGTCTCCTTCACTATCATGAACTCATTTTGAATCTACATCCACTGCTGTGATGACTGAATTCAAATCCGCTCATCAGTAGCAGAAAAATATGGCCAAAAGGTAAAAGAAGAGGATATTTAGGATCTTATCACGCATAGGATTGAACTCAGCGGTAGCTGTGCTCGAGAGTATCGCGAAGCCTTCGTGATATTTGTGACATTTCTCATGAAAGGCGTCGATATGATCTAAGATTGATGAAATTCTCGGGATTGAGTCACAACGCCCTTAAAAATTGTAATCACAATTCTGAATCATATACGAGCATTGCGATATTCATTATATGCCCACAATTTGAAACAGAGCTTCAATCAACGTTCAATATCTTTTGCATGTGGATGTGAGAGAGAATATCGATATGTGAAAGAACCAGAGCAATTGTGAATTCACTTTCACCATCAATAATCGTTAGCGTGCCCGTATTTACTCTCTGTATTCCAGACCACACCAGTCAATTTGCAATATAATCAAATACGAATATTTTCAAATGCAATGATTATTGGAGTTTCAGAGTGATTCAGTTAATTATGTTCCACCAATTATTTGCCTATCATATACGCAAACTATTATCGAAATTTAGGTTTAATTGGTGGTCCAATTTAAAATTGTTTTCCCCGATGCTTCCTCAATTAACATACCGCGAAAGATATCATGAACAACGACACACTGTCAAATTACTCAAGAATCAATGATTATAATTCTTGGCTAAATTGTATTGTATCAAATTATCCTTATCGTGTTTCTTAAGAATCTTAGCGTCTATGAAATCCACTACAACATCTCAAGCATGTCGTGTATTGATGTCGAGATTGATGCGGTATTATTGATCATAAAGCTATATTTCTATGTTTTTTGATACATTTTAATAGGTATATGCGTCAAAAGTATGAAGGTACATCTGCGCTCTTGACGTACACTGCCGGTCATAAGTTTCAGGACATCGAAAATTTTTTTCCAGTTTTGTAGATGAAATTACTAGGCTCTACTTTACCGAACAGAATTTTACCAGTACTCATTCTGAAGATCATCCCACGTACTTCAAGATGGCATTTTCCATTCTTATCAGTACTAATCTGAATCTTCCAATTTGAGCTAAAATAAGTGCCAATTTCGATGATTTATAGGAGAATCTTCCGGTCCTCGTAGCCCCAAGGTACAGAAATGTTTTGGAATAGAACTTGACAGACCTAAAACTATAAGTCTAGAGCTTTAGAATCAGTTTCTGATCATCCCTTTACGTTACTCCTACTCCAAGCTATGACATTTTCTATGAGCAGAGTCTGGTGCATGTTCCAAACGTTTCTTGTTCTTTTGGTCATGATATGGTATAGGTACCAAGATCAAATATTATACTAGGACGTATTTTCCGCGCGCGGAATCACGCACGGGATATCATGTTTGCTTCATGATTTAGAAAATTGAAATCAAACCGGTATCGAGATGATGAACATCTGACTTGGTGTACAATGATTCAAATTTTGACGGCAACCATTAACCTTTATATCATCCAAAATTAAAATCGTATCCAATATTTTGTAGCACAACGAATGAAATATTTCGTGCATTTTCTTAAGGGAACACGTCTTTCTCTAAGTCAACTTTTCGTCCTGGAAACTGGATATGTCCGTCAAAATGGTACAATACCGCGAAACGACACATAATTTTATAGACACAATGGGTAACAAGATGTCCAATTGCTCAGCATAAAAACAATCAGAGCCCAGAAAAAGATTTTCTAAAATATTGATCGTTGTGACGAATGCACCCTAAAATCAGTGTGACAATTACCGATACAAGTCAGTGGTGAATTTGAGGTTTCTTTAGAAGAGTTTTGAATGTGTGCGCCCAAAACGGAGTTGCAGTGGGCACGGCCTAAGCGATTGCGCACACTGATCACTTCTTTGCGCGTCGATTAACCCTTTCGGCAGGGGCAGTCCATCTATCACGTCCATAATTTTTAGCCTACACTTGGACCTTTCATGACGTCCTAACTCAACGGAAATGGTTTTCATTTGCCTTTCACAGGATTTTTAAGATGTATCACAGTGACCTTGATTGTAAATTTTCAGATTTATCATTTTTTTTACAATACCGAAACGATTTCGTGAACGAACCCTAAAAACGTCCTTGACGACCGATGCGAAGACGACCGCAAACACGATTCGAGACAACAGCTGTTCGCGCTCGACTTCGATTCGATATAAGAGACTGATGGAGTTTAAGACAGGGGATCTACCCAAAACGCATTCATCTGTCTTTTTCGAACTCAGGTGTTAGATTTTGCGGAAAATCTCCCTTCACAGAAAATTCTATAGCTCGGAGAAGTAAGGTAAATGAATGTTGGAGAACAAATTTTAAAGCTCTAGACGTGTTCTTTCAGGTCTCTTAAAATCCATCCCAGAATACTCCTGTACCTTTGCTTTGAGCTACCTGAATCAGGAGATTCTTCAAAAAATCATCGAAACCGGCACTTTTTAAGCTCAAATGGGGAAGATCCAGATTCGTACTGATGGAAATGAATAATTTCGTCTTCAAATACTTAGAGAGACCCTCAGAATGAGCCTTGATGAAGTCTTCTTCGGTCTTACAGCCTAGTAGTACCACTTAAGAAATTCCAAAAAAATTCGGGTGTCTCACCCGAAAAAAAACTTTTGACCGCGCGGCATCATTGTTACAAATTTTTGCGCAATCTACCTTATTGACCAAATCATTGCAATGGTCGATAATGTTTGATAATGTGCGTATCTGCCATGACCCGCGACAGCAGCTGGCCAGAGTAAGGTAAAGTCGCCAGTAGTGGAACAAAAAATGATCGCTGATCAGTAATTTACATATTTTGAATGATATTTGAATTTCTCGCGAACGGGAAGTAACGAATCTTATAGATAAACTCTTTCTGCATATTTTGAAAAAAGTTACAAGTTGATTACTTGTATACAATAAGAGTAATTGGATGTTCCGAAAGGATCCGTTGTCTCCTATAGTGGAACAACCAATCCTGAGCTCGGTGCCCTCATTGGAACACGAAAAGTCTCCTATAGTGGAACAGCGCTTTGGAGTCATTCTGAAAATATTTGGTAGATAATTAATGATTTGTTTGTGCTCATCTGTATAGAATAAATGACGCGCGACCGGAAAAAATCGATTCCCGGATGGTTTTTCAATACAGTGAAAATATAAAACCTGTTCCAGATGAGGGCACACTCTTGTTCCATTATAGGCTCCTTTTTTGAAGAACGCTCCTACAGCGGAACAGCCTCTAAAGGGTGATTATGAGCTTACACTTTTTATGATTTTTTCATTTGATTTATGAATCTTTTACGGGTGCTGCAGGACATCGATTTGAAATATATAATATCAAAGAGCACTGTGTAATTTTTACTCAAATGATGAATCGACTTTTCGCGGTTAAAAATCCATGTGAATTGGGTGTTCCACTATAGGCGCCCAACTAGCCGTGTTCCGCTACTGGCGCCTTTACCTTAGCAAACGACACACAGATTGAGACAGCAGGTCACTTGATTTGCATTCGATTCGGCCGTAAGATAGACTGATTTTAAATCATGAAAAATAAGTTACTCATCGAACTTGGAAGAAGGAACTGTATTGTAACTTTGTTCCTCGGGTCAACAACTACGCGAATACAAAGAGAGTTGCGTTTATGCGTGTTTCCCTGTGTTTTTGCAACGATCAAACGGGGTCCGAATGATTGCTACTCTTTGCCGCGCTCTGTGAAGTGTGTATTTATATGTAAGGTAAGTGTACCCAACTTGCCCCCATAAAGCCATTTTCTTAATAACTTTGGCCCATCCCCATATTTTCCAAAGTACTTTAACTCATTTTAGAGCTTGTCTCAAGACCTTTAAAATGAGCTGAGATACGTCTAATTTGGATATAGTGGAGCCGAGCTGTTTGAATTCTCCCAAAAGGTGGTTTTTGAGAGTTTACAAAAGTGTGTACCCAACTTGCCCCCATCATTTAAAACAATGTAAATCGGCGATGAAGTGAATAGAATCGCTTTGATCCGTTTTGATCACCGTGCAGCGGTAGCTTTTAGCTGGCCCAAGATATCGTTTCCGACCTATTTTGACGTGATTAACACGTTCTGAGTGGTAGAAAAAGCCATACTGAACGCCTTTCCGAGATAACCATATGGGGGCATGTTGGGTACACTCCGATGTCAGCCTTCTTGATTCTCAAACCATCTTCGTGTTTTGTACATAAAATCGCTCCAAATCAGAGTTCTGCAACCCTGAAGAGCGGATTTTGAAGGTCTTGAGACAAGGAATCGAATGCGCTAAGGTACGTCAAGATTGGTCGTATAAAAATAAATTGGCACCGGTTTTAGTGAACGCGATTTCCTCCTGGATTTCTTAGCCGTGCAAACACGAAAAATGGAAAACTCACTTTATATTTTCTGGAGAACGCAGAAATGATCCGGGGTCGATGAAAACTACGTATTTTCTCATATTTTAACATAACAAACGTAAAAAAAATTGCGGGAAGGTCAACGAGCGCCCATTCCTGAGATCGGCATATGGGGGCAAGTTGGGTACAGAGGCAAGTTGGGTACACTTACCTTACTTCCGTCAAAACAACTTCCTCTCCAAAAACGATCTCAACCTCGTAAAGATGCGATATTTCGCTTGTGATAGACGAAGATCGACGTTTTTCCGTTAACGGCTGACTTTGAGAATTTCTCCTTACAGTGTCTGTTCTTTGTTTTATTGGTAAATACTCCAGATTGTTTAGCTGTAATATTTCCTCTTTTGTTGATTGTCATATCTTATTCAGTCATTTACCCTATATGCTTCGCTCGTGTACTTTACTTCTCCTCTGAATGTCCTTCTCCTTGCCCATTTTTCTCCTACTGCGCCTCATTGACTAAGATAGATATGGTGAAGAGGCTGAAAAAATAATCCATCGCAATTTAGTCCGGGAGCTGGTGAACTTTTTTGGTGTCAGATTTTCTCAAGGGTAGACGATAGCTTGAATCATTGTCCTGTATTCACTGATCACAAAACCGACCTTCAGCAAGTGGAGAGCAAAGACGAAATATTTTTTATCGATTTTTTAAATGATTATATCTGAGGGTGCCTCTGTCATATTTTCTGAGGGTTGAAAGTTTCAGGAATACCAGATTATAGTTGGAAATGGTCAAAAATCACTCAATGGTCAGAATTGCTGTAACGGATTTGCTTCTCATTTCACCGAGTCAATCTTAACTCATTAACGCCCGGAATGACACTTTCATGACATTTTTCTGAGGCTCGTTCTTCAGTACAAAAAAGCCTTCAAAAAAAATCTCCAGGGCATTAATTCGACGTAAAATTCTCTGCACTTACGAAATATGTGATGGGAATTGCTACATGGAAGTTTTTGCGAAAAAATACGATTTTTTCCATTTCGAATCGTGTTTGAACGGCATTTTGACCCCTAAAATCGATAGATATTGCTCTGGAAGCTCAAAAAACCGTGACATAGGGTTTTGAACTACAGAATCTATGGGTCAGAAAAATTTTGAAAAGCCTATCTGGGCCCAAGATATCGACCAAAACGAAAAAAGTATTGTGAACGCCTTCTGGTCGTCATTTAAACCTCTCAACCTTTACGGTCCCAATTCTGAGCATTAAATAGCTTCTAAAAAAGTATTATACGACATGTTTTCGACGTAAGATTGTCTATTATTTCAAAATTCCGTGATCAGAATTGGGATAGGTTGTAATTTGAAGCGAGAAAATGCGCATTTTTATCGAATATACCCTTTTCTGATAAAAACATCATCCCTAATCTAAATCTTAACGTGAAAATCGATACATTGTCACTAGAGACGTCGAATCATCGTATCTGCACGATCTGAACCTCAGAACCATAGTATCAGAACGCAGCATGGACATTTCGAGTAGCATCGAGCCGGAAATTTTCTCGATCGAGCTGATATGCGTATGACAGGCACGTTGTCAAAACATTCACATTGTAGTAATTTGATGCCGAGTATTCGAGCAAAAAGTACAATTGCTCATTCTCTCTCAGATTCATCCCATCATCTGGTACCAATGCAACAGTCTTGAAAAACCTGGCGAGGCCGAGCGACGAATATGCGAAATTATGCTGTAGTGCCGAGTTTAGCCACTTTCTCGAACCATACGCGCTTTTAGGGAAGTTGCGCACCGGCCTTGTATGGGTTTCTGTACGCGGCTACTGGCAATGCATGGCTGGCCGTTTCACGGGCGCTCGCCCTCCTCCGCCGGTGTACATGGCAGGTAACGTTTTTCCCAATTCTTCGGTGTCCTAATTATCGTACATAGACGTATTTGGGCTAATTTTCTTTGTTTTTAGGATATCTGTAACTTTTATTCGAAACTTTTTCCTGTAAAATCAATGGTTCGAGACATAATCGTCAGGAACTCTAATCTCATCAAATACCTTCAGCTCGGAAAACGCCTCCACAACGAGTCTGCTGAAAGTGATTTTCTTATCCAAAAATCCAAGACCTTTCACAAAAATGATTTATAGATTTTAGGAAATGTGACACATCAACAATAAATTTGACATCGCTAAACTTCCGCGCTGCGGCATATAATTCATGTTGGAGGTCGTGGTACATACGTTGGATCAGATTGAAGGAAAACTTGTGTATCCATAAGTCAAATGATTTTCCACTCGATATCCTATACTATCTTATTGATAAGGCACTGGATATCGAAGAAGTTGCCAGAGTCAGCATTTTGCCCTAGACCCGTGGAATCTAAGGAGAGGCACAGTCTCCTACACTTTTTAAATATATGTTTGAAATTTTTTTTAAACCCTCATAACGATCATCGTGATTTTGTGTCTTGTATATTCTATCAAAGCTACAAAGTATCAATATTCTCGGTCGTCCACATTCAATTACAGTTATTGAGTTTCATTCATGTTTTCTGAATTACAACCACGTGCTTGAATTTCGACTCAACCACAGTGGTTGAATTTCAACCACGCTCTCTCCCATTCAACCACTGTGGCTGAAAAATTTGCTTGAAATTCAGGCACGTTCTTACAGTGTAGACTAGAGTGATAGGATTATGTGGTTTGCGGATCGCACGTGATAAGACACTTTCATAAGCTGTTCCACAATAACAGTCCCTGTTCCAAACCTACCACATTGACGGTTCGTGATAGATCATTATTTAATTACGAAGCTCGTACGTGCTATGCCAATTAGAGTACTACGCAGTTTTTTTCCAAATTGGAAGGGGTCATTCCAAGGACTCCATAATTGCATCGGACGGGAAATTGTCTGCCTACTGCACTAATTTGAGTGATGTCATCATTTTTCATCCTATAAAAGATGAGCGTTTGCCTCGACGAACAGAACAGTCTCACAAGTCTCGTTTCTACAGTCCACGATGAAATCTTGCCTCGCTCTACTCTTGGCCCTTTGCGCCACCGTCATGATGGCTGACGTCGTCCTCGCAGATCCAGCTGACCGTGAGTATTACTAAATCTACAAATCCTCCTTCGGAATTCTACACGAAACATTTGGAGTTTCCTTCAAAACTATATTCTTGACTGGAATGAGTTATCCATCGCAGGGTTTCGGTTGAATAGAGAGATCGATTTATATCGGTTAATTTGACCAATTTTATTCCAGCTCTATATGTGCGGCGTTTCGAATGCCTCATTAAACGTCCTTCTCGAGCCATGATTCAATAGGGACGTTGAGATATGTAAATCATTCATATCACTTAGGAATATGATTGATCATCTTGTATATTCACCTTCCAAATTCAATAGGCATTCAAAGTAGAAGCGAGATGGTACTATTTATCCCGAGACAGACTCTTAGTCTGTTTTTTTCTTCTCGCTATTACATCTCAACATGTAAGATGCGAGTTAGAACACGAACCATCCAAATGAAACTCAAGCAGAAGTTCAGCTTAAAAGTTGCTTATAAAATCACGTATAAGAGCACCGAATTCTCGATCATGAAATTCAGCGCTGAATTGAAGGGAGACTGGTCTTGAATGCGTATTCATCCCTAAGATGGACCCTAGCTGCTCGAACACAATTTGATAGTCTGCTGGAAGAATTTTAATCCACCTACTAAAGCTCTACAATGATATCATAGGTTAGATTTGTGTGATTAGTTATCGCATCAAGACATCCAATCTCATAGTCATTAGAAAGTGGAAAGTCATTCGGAAATTTTTTTCATCTCAACGCTGTTTTGAATTTTGTTGCTTGTTAACACGTTCACCGCCCCGCGCGTCCTTCCCTGTGTGCGATGCAAAATCAATGAAAAGTGGGCCCCACCCGTGGGGCCCACTTTTCATTGAGTTTCAGCTCACGTCCAATAGCGGAGACGTATTCAATGGCTTATGTCGTGGTTATTCCTCGTTGTTCATGTTGTAATCAACACGTGTACACAGCAGTTTTGGCATCGGACTTTATTTCGATGAGTTTTGCTCGATCTCCGTTTTTTACATAGTTATTCATTAATCAAATGAGATCAATCGATGAGTAGCAGATCACTCCCTTATGAGGTCGGCTGTTTTCAACGTGTCTTAGCTCGTTTGAAAGCTCATTTCAAGACCTGCGAACTGAGTTGGAATACGTTGGAGAATGTTAAATCCTACTCGGGCAATCTTCAATTTACGCGAGAGAAAAATTTCGGGAAAATCGAAAATCGTTGGGTTCTTCCAAGCACAGCCTTCGCTCCATCTTACCTGTTATCATATCATGCACTGTAACTCTCGGAATTCAAACTAGGGAGGAGATTGTTCTATATGAATATCTGGCTTCAAATGCTGCAAACATCTGAAGTACGTCAATTAACCGCAGCCTATGATCAAGCTTGGCAGTGCATGTTTGTTGCAAGCACGACAAAAATATGGTCACGATTATTATATGCCTGGAGGAGATGTTGAAGGGCAAGCTTTTCCAGAGGCTGATAACATCGACTTTGACGGTTTGGTTGGTATCCCTTATCACCCTGATGGGTATTCTCAGCGTTATAGGAAAATTTTTTAGGCCCCACCGGTGGGACCCACAAAAATTCGTATGAATACTGTATATAGACGCTAATATGATGATTTCCCAGAAGGTTTGGCTTCTGTAACTGCTCAAACGCGCATTTATACTCTCTCGCAATCTGGATCGGTATCGCGATTTAGCCTTCGCAGTGATCGTCTTAGAAAATTTCGGAAGATACTTATCCAACTGATAGATAAGACTACTGATCGGAGAAACTATGATTCTAAGAGGATTGCCTCCTTTATAGAAAATCCTAACCTGTAGGGCTAAGGCTCGCTACGGGTTCGGTTTTTACGTGGATACGCAAAATCGTCATCTACTCCCAAACGGATCACTCCGCACCCGAAATTTTGTCCTTCAGTGCAATTTACAGTGCAAGAGCTTTCTAATAAGGTATTGAATAGATATCAAGAACACATTGTCACCGCGCAAATGAAGTCATTTTGTTCAGCATGAACAGTAATTCAAAACGTTTCGGCTCACAGTGATAGTTTTCGCTCCCGGAAAAACCTCTCTCACTCAAAATCAATACACGTACAACTATCAATTTCTCAATCCCAAGCCTAAGTCTAGGAAATATAGTAACTCTACAAATCGGATTGAATGTTTTCGGTTCACACGAAAAAAGTATTTGAATCGAACTTGAGTGGTATAATTCAAATTCAATGTTGCAAATTCGCCAGTGAGCTGTCGATCACCACGAATATTTGATCAAAAATCGAGCTGGCGTACTCCTACTCTCATGCGAGAGAGTCAAATGATCAGAGAAAATGAACTGTAGTATCCCGTATTCTTTTGAAGAAAAAATCATGGATCGAATATGATTTCGAAGGAACTCTAACTCAAACAACTTTATAATTCGAATTTTCAATCGGCTACACTCTGAAATTCGGGATGAAGACTTGGTTTGTAAATCAGTTCCACGGCTGATTAATTGTCTACATCTTTCAGGTCGTGAAGCAGATCCTGATTGGATTACTGGTCGGGTTGGTTAAGACTGTATCTCCAATGGAATCAGACCCAGGTCGAAGCCGGACAAGATGTCTTCTCGACACCACCACCACCATCACCAGTTGTTGTATAAATTCATCAGCGAGCTTCGAAGACATTGTGATTTGGAGAGGAAATAAATAGTCTCATTGTCGCACGGAATTAGTTTCATTTTACTGATAATTGAAATAATAATCTACCGCAAATCACCGGATTAATCACTCCTGATATCTCATCGCCTGACTCATGGAATTACTCATCACATGGACATATTTTACTTGCTCGCTAGGATAATCATCAGAGTCGCTCGTTCATTACAGCCATCAACATATCCCACCTTTCCTACTCATCGTCTCTCATCTGTCACTTCCTGCACTCACCACATTTGCTCAATTTACATATTCAGTCCCAAAGTCGGATCCAGAAAAGGTTTCTGGGGGGTTGGGGTCCTGGGGGGGGGGCAATTCCATTCAAAAAATTTTTTGCGCCCGCTCCTATGTGGCCCATGAAAAATTTCTGGCGGGGGGGTCAGTCGCCCCCATCGCCCCCCTTGGATTCGACCTTATTCAGTCCATTTGTTTAGGGATTGTACATATATTACGTGATACGGATTTCGTCTGTTCTAGACCCCCCCTCCCCGCTCGTGATAGACGTGATATCCGGTGACAGACCCCCCCCTTATCACGTGATAATTTTTCTCCAATACCCCCCCCCCCCCCAATAACAATGACACCAAAAAATGAATGAAATTTTTTCTCGACCATTTTTTTATAAGTAGTGAGTGAATGTTGCAGGATCATCAATCAAACATCAAGACAAAAACAGCAGTCTCTAATTCGCGATATGAGGACATTTTTTCAACACTGGCCACTCCGCGATTGACAGAATTTCAGATCAGAGAGATGAAAAAGTGCGTTTGTTTTGATTCTGTTGGAAACAGTCCCGGGCTCACGCAGATCGAGTACAAGCTCGCACTCTACCTTCTATATTGGAGTTTAGCTCGGCAAAGGTACCCTGGCACTGAAATTGTGAGCTGCAGAAAACCCAAAAAGACAGATCGATGCACCGAAAATTCTACTTTCTCAATCCGCAAGGGGGACAACTCTACCTTCTTCCATTTTCTTTAAATTACCCAGAAAACTAGCTCACTCCACCCATCCTGGTGCGCCTTAAGCCTTGCTCGTAGCGACACACTCTTGGTCTAGAAAAATTCTACCCAATCTAAAAAAATTCTACCACCTCGGTTTTCCCCAATTTTCTATTGGGTTTTGCGTGATTAGCAGTAATTAGGTTTTGACTCGTGGTCAACTGCAATCAGCTGATTTATTCACAGCGGTGCGGCGCATCTTGCTGGTGTGAACGTGACATAATGTAGCACGTTCACCCCACGGCTTGGGATTGGAAAATATTTCTAGTACCGCGGAAAATCCGAAAGAACATTAGGAAAAATCGAAGTGGTAGAATTTTTCTTGGACCGGGTAGAATTTTTCTAGACTAAGAGTGTATCGCTCCGACCAAGGGATAAGGCGCACCAGGATGGGCGGAATGAGCTATTTTTTTGATAGTTCAAAGAAAATGAATAAAGGTAGAGTTTTTTCCCTTACGGGTTCAGGAAGTAGAATTTCCGGTGCATCAATCTGTCTTTTTGGGTTTTCCGCAGCTCACAATTTCGGTGCCAGGGTACCTTTGCCGTTTAGCTCTCACCAACGCAAACACAGCCACACTCCTTGAAGCTGCGTTCACACGCTTGGAGTGATAACATTGGCACGTCACGGTGTGGAGGAAGGCTTCATTTATATATGGAGCAACAAAAGCGTTCATTGTGCTTGACTTTTTCAAAAACTGACAATCAATATTTGTCTTTCAGATTGGAAGGCTGGAAATCCCATATCACGTGATAAATGAGAAAAAGACCCCCACCCCCTCTCTCATTGTGATAAAACCGGTGATAAAATCTTGAACCCTCCCCCCCCCCCCTCATTCGTATCACGTAATATATGCACGATCCCTTATGTTTCATCATCCAATCTCGCATTCAGTCACTGCAATTCCTACGTACTTTCGCCACTGATCACCTATTTGAAGGTGGGTACTTGCATGCACATAAGTTGACTCACGATGCAGATGTCGCGTCTGATTCATCTCCACTTACGAGGGTAGGGCAATCATCTTCTTCAATCCATTTCCGACATTCTCACCGTCATTTGATATATATGCATCCAAAATTTGAATACAGAATGCACAAAGAATCAAGTGCGACTGAAATTTCTCGTGTGCCAAAAGTCCACCACCTTGGTAATTAAGGGTCACATCCTGCGTATTTTTGACAGATATTGCTGATGGTGTGACCAAAACTCGAATCCGTCTTCATCGTAATTAGCATCGCAGCGCTCAATCAATCCACAAAAAGTTTCACCTAATTCAAAAAGGACCACCAATCAGTATTTTCACTGTCCGCTGAAAAATCTGATTGCACGCTACAGAATTGAGCCCCTCACATCGCTTGCAGCACGATGATATCATTCCTCATTAGTACTACTCTTCGCCATCATGTGTTTCAACACTAGTTACAAATTTATTTTGGAGTCAGGCAACGTTGTCGAGAGGAACTTTTGGAAGAATTATGGTATAACTGTAACAAAATCATGAACATATTTTTCGAGAAAATGAGAGTGGCAAGGGCCAGCGCAATCTGAAAGATGAGGGTGTGTCCACAAATGGAGCGCGCGCGTCTCCCGTGCGTCCGCGTGGCTCCCGGGCGCGCGCGATGCTTCTACCAAAGAAAAATTACGAGTTTCCCTCGTTACCGACTACTTTTGAAGTATATAGAACCGGAACGCCCATCAGTTCTGTAAAATAGAGACGCTCCAGGTAGTGATCTGCGAACGGCCCGAGAGGGGTACGTATAAGGAACGCGATCGTGAAACGTATATTCCTCGTTCCCATACATATATAGTGGGCGCCCCTTGTATTTTAAATGAGATTTGCAGAACCGAGTTCCAAAAACCTCTAAACTGCTTTCGCAGATCACTACCTGGAAGGACCCTACTGTAAAACTTTGAAAGTAGTCGGTAACGAGAGAAATTTGTAATTTCTCTATAGTAGAAGCAGCGCGCGCACCGGGAGCCACGCTGGAGCTGCGCGGGAGCACGGGGACGCGCACGCGCTCCATTTGTGGACACACCCTGAAAGACATGGAATCATACAATAGCAGCACTGAAAAGCAGCGTCGCACTGTGGTCTATCGAAGAGGTTATGAGATCTTTGCAGAGTACGACAAACCTCCCGATCAGAAAGTGAATCCAGGCGCTGCACTAACACATCCAATCCGGATACAGGTTGAGTCCAGATTTCGGGTTAACAAATCAAGGTTAGGTCTATTTTGGAACCCAGATTTGGTCCAGTTTGGATCGAGGCTCGTGAACTAAGCTCTTCAAGTGTCAGATCTGGACCGGGAATGGACTAAAGCTGGAACAAGCCAAACTCCTGTGCTTTGAATGGGGAGCTCATGACTTCGATGAGATTCACCATGATTGCAGTTATCTTTTGATTCTCATGAGAGCATTGGAGTAAGACTATAAAGAAAAGTGATGCTTGTTAGAGTAATTCCAATCTAACAATAAGCCCACGGAGGATTTCTTTTGAGTTTGACAGGAATTGGAAATTGGTATTACACAAGCTTCTGCTTCATCGGTCTTATTATATTAGCTGGAAATTCAATTTTACTCCAACCCTTCACATCTTATGTGCACTAATTTTTATATTGTCTTGAAAGGTTACAATATATTATTCAAGAAATTAGCAATGTGTAGACTATAGATGTACATGTTTCAACACCGTGAATAGTAAATATGGTCTTTTCGAATAAGGTAGTGGAACTCGTAGACTTTTCAATCACCAATATTTTGAGAGTCTGGATGCACAGAGCTGAATAAATTTGTCCATGCTAACATGAATCAATTTTTGAGTTCTGTTTGTTAGTCTGTCACTAGGTTCACACTCTGAATATTTTGACTTCTGTCAAGTAAAATTCATAAACTCAGAGTTCTACCAAAACCATTTAACTCATAGGTCGGCTGGATCTGATTTGAACTCTTTGTTTCTTGTTGAGATGTATTCTTACTTCTCGCTGGATTTCGAAGCTTGATTTGCATAGCACATAGGCAAGAGTTTGAGAGCAGGCCAAAATTAATTAGGTCTAGAGTATGCAAATTCTGGATCTGAAAGTTTGAAATTATTCTAATTATCATTAGGGTCTCAGCAAATGTAATGACCTCAGAACAGATCTTGAAATATCAATACACGCATCACCTTCCTAGATCTAAATCTCAAGCTTGTCTGTGGTATTACTCGATGGGACCGTGACAGGGATTTGACAAATTAACAGTTTTTCTAAATGGTGTTAGCGTAAACTGTTATCAATTCAATCAAGTGATTCTCCTGTCTAGATAGTTGTACTCAATCAGTTGAATGGTAGAAGTACTTTTGTATAAGATGGATATGCTGAAGCAAAACATTTTCGCCTCTTTAGTGTATAATAACAGCTCACTGCTATGTCAAAT
Source organism: Eretmocerus hayati (assembly GCA_029851415.1). Taxonomy (NCBI): domain Eukaryota; kingdom Metazoa; phylum Arthropoda; class Insecta; order Hymenoptera; family Aphelinidae; genus Eretmocerus; species Eretmocerus hayati. Next base: position 158,544,376 of record CM056743.1, read on the forward strand.
GTCATTATGAATATTGATGGAAATATTTTCCTCCCCAGCTGTTGAGATTGTTTAAGTTCTATTGAATCACTCAGAAAAAATTAGCAAGGAATATTAATGGGAATTGTCGAAAGAGTCATCAGAATAATATCTTCGGATCCCAAGTATAATATCATGACCCTACAAAAGTTAATCCAGCACCATGATCGGAACTAGATCAAAACTTGAATAGCGCCGCTCTTACTCCAGGCGCTGGATCCAATCTGGATCAAAACTGAGTTCCAAAATGTACTAATTCTGGATCCAGGTTCGGTCCACTATTCCAGCAGTTTGATCTAAGCTGGACTCAACCTTGACTTGGCTTTCTAATGCGGGCTATGCCACATGACGACCATTAATGGCAACAGGCAGCTGTAGCAGGCAGCATCTATCAGACAGAAAATGCTTGGTTCAATCAATGATCATCATTTCTTGAATGATCGATTACTTTTCTTTCGCACATTTGCTGCTGAGCAAGCATTTGACGATTTGCGCCAGCTACTGTGATTTTCTATTTCATCGATGCTCTCGTGGACTAACGAGGATGAGAGGTCCGATCGAGTATTTTCGCTTGATCGGCGCACAAACCCATTTGCCTTTACACATTTATTGAATCGTACAGAGTCTCGAAACTGACTCAAACGTACACGAAAAGGAATCATTGACACACTCATATAAAAAATTTGGTGACAAGATTTTGGTTGGCCACGGTTGAGTTCAATGAAAGTGAATTGAAAGAGCAAAACCAAGATGCAAGAAAAATTCTCGTAACACCATACCTAAGATGATCGGAAAGGGATTCGACTCTAGATGATTCAGCCTTTCATCTGCATCTCGACGTTTATTTGGAAAAAATGTTGGAAGTAGTCAAACAGGAAAGGTGATAAGTGACAAGTTTGGTCAGTTATACAAAAATTTAGAGTGTGGCCGACAATTTTCCAAAGAATAAGTGTTTCCTTCTATCCTTCGCTGGAACGACATTCCTAGAATCGAAAGGCAGAAGCGGATTGAATTCATTTTGCTCATTGAAGAAACATCTCACTCCTTTTCATCGAGCCTTTGTGGACCTTTGTTCAGGGTTATTTTGCGGGATCGACGGTTTTAGGTGGCTTCCAAACCGCCGAAGGCCTTCCATCTAAAACATCAACTTCAATTGAGTTGTACAAGTCCAAATCATCTCTGTAGAAGGTATTACATGTCTGTCTTGATGAGTAGGGTTAAGGAAAAAAGTGCGTATATATTTCGAAAACTATGTCTGATAAATTGTCAATCTATAACTTCGTTTACTCCGGAAGTGAGATTTAGCGCTGGCACATTATTGACTCCCAAATATCGAAGTTTCCACGGAACTAACGATGTCATTGAGATTTTCTATCCATCAACATTCCATGATACATCACACGCCAAATTTAAAGCTTGAGTGATCATAACCCCTCTCCTGAATAAGTAGACTAAGATTTCTCAGGATTGAAATGAATTTTGAGCTCAAAACGCTGTGACACGAATCTGCGATGCCATGACAGTTGGAGCCATGATGTGGGAGTGGAAGACATTGGTGGATCTTTGTGGTGCATCACGAAGTGACAGAGAACATCCTCAATGGTGTGAACGAATAAACAGTCATAACGCGTAGAGCCACTGTGACCATTTGAGATGGATATATATATTATATTCTATACCGTTATTCATATGGAGTTTTAAACTGGAACATACAAGATTGACGATGATGAGAGAGGGTTCGATGTCAGTGGCAAATTGAGAGCCACACAGCGTCTCAAGAGATATCATTCATCATTCTGTTTGGGGTTCGCAACATAGAAGACGTCAATTTCTATTGACGCAATCTTGAGATTATAATGAGCTCTTGGCTGATTAGTTCTGTATAAGTACTCCATATGATTCATAGCTTGTTCCGAATAGTTATCACATTTTCGAGTGCAGAGCCATATGGACTCGTTCTGTAAAAAATTTGACGGCAAATCTGCTCCACAAAATTAGATCTTTGCTTCGATTTTCAATACATGTTATGGGCGTTCTCCAAAAGAGCAGCAGAATTCAGCAATCTCATACAGAATTGTGAGTGAAACCAACCGGGTTTTTCAAAACTCAGTGTCATTTGATTTCGATAATCACCAGAAAGTGAATTCACAATTGCTTTGGTTTCTCTACATATCAATATTCTCTCACACATCCACATGCAAACGATATTGAACGTTGATTGAAGCTCTGATTCAAACTGTGGACATACAATGAATAGCGCAATGCGTGTATGTGTTTCAAAATTGTGATACCCACGCCCTGGAAGCACTCTTCTGTAATACCGCTGGTATTACAGGCACGATAAAACAGGAGAAGTACAAGAAGTGGCTCCAGACTGCATAAAAAAAGTAAGAAAAATGAGGGGGAAAAGATGAGGAGAAAAGAGAAAAGAAGAAGCAACTAAATATCTAGAGGTCAAGAATGACACTCAAGATAAATTAAAAGATGAAATGAAAGGGGTAAAGTCAAAATTTGTCAACAAACGGTTGGAAAATTTATAAAAAGAAGTACACGGGAAAGTATAGACAAGCGTAATTTATTGTTGTACAAATAAATAACTTCTTCTAATTCGTACTCTAATGATACTCACGATCAGTATATAGAGCGATCGCTATTCCTAATATTTCTCCACTTGATTGAAGTATCAAAAAATCTACAAGAGGGTAAGACGTGTTCCGCACAGGGTATTAAATTCTCGAGCTGCACGCCCAGGAGATCTGCAGTGGATATTCAGACATGAAAAGCGCGGGAAAAGTTCCCCGAGCTGCTCAACCCCCCCCCCCCCCTCATGTCCACAAATACATGGGATGTTGCCGAAAGCCAGACCGGAGTGCAAAAAACCCGTTTAAGGCGCAGCGACAACTCGAGTAATACGAAGCTGCTTGAAGGATGATTCCGTGGATTGATTTACAGGAGAAAACGTGTACTTGCGTGAAAGATTCCCTCTCATTCCATTCTTCTACCAAGGAAACGACTCACTACGAGCTTCAGTGTGCACCAGGGTTTGACAAGTAACATAACAAAATTGCGTTATCGATTTCGTTATGTTACGTTATCATGACAAAAAACGAAATTAAGAGGTAATTTCGTTACGTTAGAATAACATAACCAAATACCGTAACGTAATGTCACTAACGTAATACAATAACGTAACGAAACTCCAATCCTTGGATTTCGTTTTGTTATTAATAACGTTATTCTATAGTAACGAAACTCGGCCCTTGCGTGAATAACGTTATTAATAACGAAACGAAATTCGAGTATTGGAGTTTTGTTACGGTATTCGAGTAACGTTATTCACATTATAATTAATTTCGTTACGTTACTTCCGCGAGTAACGTAACGAAATAGAAATTGTATTTTGTTTCGTTTTTTTTTCTTTCGCCAAGTGATCAGGACGAACTTTTGCCCCGAGAGGGCCTTAAATAGAAAAGATCGGATATGACTGATTCCTAATGCGCCAGAAATAGACTAGGTTGGTGGGTACAACCAAGTATCCGGACATACTTTTTTCAAAATTCTCCTACGACGCATAGAATCCGAGATACCGTCATTTTCAGAGAGGGTGATATTGCATTCACTCACAAGGAAAGTCCAAGGGGTTTGGGAGCTGGATCTGGCTGAAACTCTGGGGATCATCTCCTTTTGGCACCAAAAAATGATACCCAAAACCGCAGAGTCTAACGCTCAAGCGTTCCCGAGCTACAGGCCCCAACCCATGCATTACAGTATATCTATATACATATACATATACCGGTTTCCGATATATATAGATATACTGTAATGCATGGGTTGGGGCCTGTAGCTCGGGAACGCTTGAGCGTTAGACTCTGCGGTTTTGTGTATCATTTTTCGGTGCCAAAAGGAGATGATCCTCAGAGTTTCAGCCAGATCCAGCTACCGAACCCCTTGGACTCCCCTTGTCAGAATTCATTAGCGGCTGTGAATATAATGGAAAAAATAACGTAACGAAACTCGGAAAAGAATTTCGTTATGTTAACGTAACGGAAAACTTTAACGAAATGTCTAGGAAATTACGTTACTCAATTCCGTTATTAGTTTCGTTAGTTTCGAATAACGTTATCCACATGAATTTCGTTATATGTTTCGTTAAAAATACCGAAACTCATAACGAAACGAAATTCAATTCGTTATGATTTTAACGTTATTCCAGTAACGTAACGAAAAACACAACAGAATTCTACCCATTATTTAACGAAATAACGAATATCATAACAGATCTTCGAGGGTTTCGTTAATAACGCACCATAACGAAACTAGCGTTATTTGTCAAACCCTGGTGTGCACCTAAGAGCAGAGATTAGATGATAAAAAGAAAATGTTTGGGTCAAAAAGTCACATTGACCGATCCATAATTTACTAAAACGTAGAAAGCGAATCTGAACCTCGAATTGCTCAGAGAATATCAGAGAAGCCTTTGACTTGCAATAGTGTCGCAATTCAAAGTTATTTTGACTCTTCATTGCCAGTTTGCGGAATCGATCCCCGGCGATTGCACTTCTCTTACAATATACGGGAAATAATTGAGTCGTAATCCTCATTTTTATAATTGTATTATCAAATCCTTGAATAGATCTTGAGCGCACGAATGTACAAATATAAAACGAAAAGAATAAGGGAAGTGAGGCTAAGAGAATGTCGTGGCTGTACTATACAAGCGACAATATTGGATAATAGAACGCGCTCGATTTTAACGATTTTCAGCGAAAGCGAGCGCTGCTCAAGGTCACGCTTCTGCCTTAGTGTATTGCTTTTTTAAAATGGATTGTTTCTTGAACGGGGAAAAAGGCAACCAAATGGAAGATGAAAAGTTGACTATTTGTATATCGACAAAATTATAATTTTTGCTCAACTTGGGGTATTAATTCGGATTTTATTATAAGAATTCAGGCAATGAAAGCACACTATTGTGCAATTTTGTATTACTCCTTGTTGATTGTTCGATTGAAATGATTGCTAATTCAATTTGGGTTGAGGGAGGAGGGGGCGAGGATCCAATCTGTATCGGAAACGAGTAAAAATTCCGAAATGGTCACACTGTGTGTTTGTTTAATTCCATTTCAATGTCTCTTTTCTTCTAGACGTCATAGTCCAACCATGTTCTCTATCAAGTCATAAGAGTATAAGATAATGATTTCAGCGGGTCTATGACTTTGTCACACCCATATAAGCGAATATGATTCAATCTACTTTGTAATATCCTTCGTCATTACTCTCAGAGATGCAAGCGCGAGTCATGCACGCAAGCGATGAAGCAGAGAGTCATAATTCTTGGCGTCGTCGTCGGTCGTCGCTTGAGTTTAACGCTCAGACTGCACAAAGGGGGTTTAGTAGAGAATGTCTACCAAGCCACACACTTTGAAGGTGTCAGAGACTACAGGATGTGTATATAGAATGTCGCAAGAGTCGACCAACCACACGTTTAGCTGCTCCGGTCTAGGTTCATACATTTCAGTTAGAGTATAATAGTGCAACAGTGGTGGCAGTAGCGATGGCGGACGATGGCGTCATCGGATGCGTCGACGGAAAATGCAAGGGCATAACTCAGCGGACGCAGTTGTTGCAAATCTCATCCCTCTTTCACCCACACAGTACTCTGCATCATCTCGTCTCTCAATGTTCCTCTTCTCGACTCTACGTCTCTATATATACCCTATCGTCTCTTGTATACTATAGTCAATGGCGGTGACTGACGACGTCATTTCCTGAGCGAGTGTTGTACATCTTGCAGCAAATTTCCGTGCGACAATTAGGGCTGATGCCATTGCTGCTGGGTGGACGGTAGCGTTGTCGCGATGTTGAGAATCTGACTACTTCGCTTAGGTATCAGAATTTGAGAGGCAAACGTGCATCACTGGTCCGTTGTTGCCGTCGTCGTCGTCGTCGTCACAAGTCACGAGTCATGAGAATCGGATCCAGATTGATTTCATCCCCTGACTCGGACTGATGCGCCCGATGATCGAACTTTACCCTGATATCGCTCTTATACAAATGAGTCCATGAATAACAAGGGAAGTCAAGACTAAAATTGACCTCAAACATCATCAATTAGCATAATAAAGCCCTGTAAGACACTCGTGGTTCCAACCATGGGATAGATACTACTTTTCTAAGTCCAGTTAATCCGTTCGCTTCATATGAGTCGAGGTCGCATCCATTGCCATAACCTCTACACAACCACGTAATATATTTTTGCTAGATTAGACCAAATCAGACTTAACTAGACCAAAATAGACCGAACTAGATTTAATTTTATCTAACTAGACCCAACTAGACTGAGCTAGAGCGAAATAAGCTGGATTAGACCGAACTAGAGCTAGCTAGACCAAATCAGACCGAACTAGAACTAGTTAGACTGAATGAGACCTAATTAGATCGGATCAGACCAAATTGAACCGCATTAAACCGAATCAGCCTGAACTAGAACAAATTGAAGCTTATTAGACCATAATAAGACCATATCCTAGTAGAACAATGCTAGTGCGTTACTATTACGGTAATCCTAGTTCGGTACTAGGACGGTTAGTTTACATTTCAACTTGAAGAAAGGTCTCAAAAAAATCCGACCCTCTTCCTGGACACCTCAATTTATCGAAGAAAGGCTTCAATTACAAAAAGATTCTGAAGAAGATGTGGAGTTAATTTTACGTATGAAAATACTTTGTAAGTCAAGTTTCATTCGAAATCATAAGCATTCCGTCGTCTTGCTAATATTGAAATGATTCCCAGTCCTTTCATATCATTTTGAATCAGTCCAATCCAGCTGAATGCAAATTTTCTGCCAACTCGGGTATTCGTTCAACTCTTATCGTACATTGAGCGTCAAGTATTATACGAGTTCACCGACGCGTCATGCTACCGGTCATCAACCCTATGACTAGCCCAAGAGCATTCTTCGCAATCGATTGCCGTATAAAGAGCCGGACATTACTCAGCTTAGAGACGATTCAGGATATAGTGATATACTCTCGTGACTCGCTGGTACAGTTTTATGAGCGCGTAAAAGGCGAATAGTACTTCCTGTTTCGTCTCTCTTACTCATCATCAACTCGGATGCATTTCACAGTTCGACAACCTGCTCTGTTTTACCAGCATATTTCCGGTTGCCAAGACTTGCGTAATCCCACGAAGCTTTCACTTGAGCTTTCACTCTGCAAGACTTACCAGGAGAGGTCATCACATCCGGGTCACGGATTTGGCTGAAACTTCGGGAATAGTTTTCTTTTAGTGCCAAAAGATGAAACCCAAAATTATAGACCCTAACGCTCAAGCGTTTCTGAGCTATAGCCAAGGACGTTAGCATTGCAGGTATACGTATATGTATCATTTTTAACATGAGCCCATATGGGCAATGCTAATGTTTTCGGTTGTAGCTCGGAAACGCTTGAACATTAGGGTCTATAATTTTGTGTTTCATCTTTTGGCACTAAAAGAAAACCATTCCCAAAATTCAGCCAAATCCGTGATCCGGATGTGATGACCTCTCCTGGTTAGCCCGTAAATGAACAGACTCCACAAAAGATGATGATTTAGTCGGTTCGGTGATGACTGTAGAGAGCACTTGGCAAGCTTGACCGGAATCTTACTCGGGATCAGGTTTTTGTGGTGGACAAATGCCCTGTATCGTCAATACGATTCATTTTTTCAAAAGTATTAAAATGCAATGGCAAAATTATGACGCTTTGAAATGTACTTGACCTAGCTGAAGAGATAAGATGCAAAAATATTTCACCGGACGAAACAGAAACTCAAACATGTTCAGTATGCCCGCAGAAGATCTACTTGAATCGTTGAGGACGTATTCGCAAGAAAGAGCAGATATCAGATGACGTTCCAAAATTTCAATACACCATTGTTGGAATCTGCTGCCCTCGCTGCTGCCGAAATTCGCATACATACAATCTTTCATATTTTGCTGGTTCTCCAACATTTCGTCATAAACTGTGATGAAATTATCAGAAAAATTTGAAGGATTCTGAGAGTTTCCAAGCCTTCGAGGAAAAATCCTTGCAAATTGGAGAAGAAAGGATAAAAATGATGAGCTTTTCATAACTTTGATTTCGTCATTCCAAATAATTTATACACTATTTATGCTAATTTTTTGTATCAGAAGAAGAATTCTGAAACCCAGATTTAGGTTCAAAATTGTGTAGATTTGTATTCCTATGATCCATTCAAATATCATGAATCGAACCGAATTCGGTAATTTCTTACTCAAACCCCGAAATTTTTTGAAAATGACCAGCTCTTCACGTATGCTGTTTTGCAGAGCGTAACATACAAATTACCAGACGAAATATGATTTAGTAGTAGTTTGATACCAATTTTCTTACGTTCAAGGATGCAGTTTCCATTTTGTGATTAACAGCGGGTCTCCAAGGTGGCAAAAAGGGCTCGTTCAAAACCGGAGGTGAATACAATCTCGCAAGCGGCTGCGAGTTGCGCAAGAGCAAGAAAGCTATCCCAGCTTGTGTTTTGCCTCGAGTAATACTCTCTGCCTTGGCTAAAATCGATTTATACGAGCAAAGCGCGCGATCCCAACACTCGAGGAGCAATCAGCTCAAGCCTCACCTCACCCCCCTCCCCCTCCCCTTCACCCTCCTTCTCAATCGTCGTCGTCGCAATTATCGCAACTTCTCGAAGCGCTCGCTCAATTACTCCACTTCGAAGAAGCATTCATCGATAACCGAGGCTCAATCACGTTTTATTCTTGGACTCTACGATGCAACTCTCCAGATCTCGTTTGCCTTCTTCATTTCAGTCGATTGATCGGGGAGCTGCTGACAGTATTGACAGTCTGAACGAATTATATTTAGTCAAGAGAGCAAAACGAGTGTACTCGTCCGCAACACGACGTGAATCAATCGTATAAAACATGATAAACCAGAGTAGAAATTAACTAACTCTTGTTCTATCCATTATTCAAACTCTATGTCGATGAATCTGTATACTCTGATTGGATTTCAACTTTGAGGAAGAGTAGGATAAGTTTGACATGATTTTCGATGTCGGACCTTGACACTTGATACCAATTTCTGCACAACAAGATAATTTCACTTTCATTCAAGAGGATACTATATGACCTAATATCTATTTCCTCTTGAGTATTCCATCCTGGGCTATTTCGCAAGCAAATCTACCCAACAAAAATCAAAATTTCACTACAATAATTAAACACCCAGCAGGAACTCGTCTGTCTGGATCCCGCGTATCGGGTTGCCTGCACGACAGGGGTAAAGTATAATGGGTGGCCGTATGGGTCATGGATGGGTGGATAGGTTGGCGGTCGAGTAGATGAGTGGATGAAAGGACCATCTAGTCGGTTTCAGTCTAGTTCTGTCTCATACGGTCTAGTTATACGGTTAAATACGGTCTAGTTCGGTACTTGTATATACGCTTTGAGTTCGGTACTAGCACCGTTAGGACCACACCGAGTGATCTAACTTCGGTCTAATTCGGTCCAGTTCGGTCTGGCGGTCTAATTCAGTCTCCTGCGACACAGTTCGGTCTAGTACGACTTTTTTCAGTATTAACACGGTTTTAGTACGGGACTAGTACCATTAGTACCAAACTAGTACCGCAGTAGTACCGGACTAGTACCATCTTAGTACCGGACTAGGATTACCGTAGTAGTACCGCACTAGCATTGCCTACTAGTATAGTCTTATTACGGTCTAGTTCGCTGGTCTTAATTCGGTCTAGTTCAGGCTGATTCGGTTTAATGCCATTTAATTTAGTCTGATCTGGTCTAATTAGGTTTCATTCGGTCTAACTAGTTCTAGTTCGATCTGATTTGGTCTAGCTCGGTGCAGTTCGGTCTAATCCGGCCTAATCCGGTCTAAATCAGTCTGGTCCGGTCTAAATCAGATGGGTCTAGTTAGATAAATTTCAATCTAGTTCGGTCTATCTCGGTCTAGTTCGGTCCATTTTACTCTGATTAGGTCTAATCTAGCCAAAATATATTACGTGGTTGTGTAGGTTGTGGGTGGGATCGATGACAGATCAATTCTCTCATTGATTCTCTCATTGAGCCGAATGAGTGGTAGCGAGAGAGGCAATTACGACAAATTATATTCACGGTTGAACCGATGAATTAGGATTGATAAAATTCAATGGACAAAGATGTTGACTTTGAAAACTGAGGTAACACTGCCTGATTTGCTCCCATTTCCTAATTTGCCCCTACTCAAGTTCTCAAATGTACGCACCCGTAGACCTTGCCACGCATTTTTTTCATATTTGTTACGTTAAAACATGAGGGATCAAGCGTTTGGGATTGATTCTAAATGATCCGCACATTTTTAGAACAAAAAAGGGATATCTACTACTTGTCAATTCTTCTTTGTTAATCAGTAAAACCTATGCCAAACCGAATTGATGTTATGAATTACAACGTACTTTAGATTATTCTCTTCGTCTTTGTCTCAGCTTCGGAATGCTTTTCATGGAATTGCGAAATTCAATTTCCAACTAATGCTACGGGCATATTACTAAAAAGGCTGCAGAGTTCCTAGTTTTCCCCCTTAATCCTTTTTCAATCTTCTTCCTCATTCCATCAAAAATACATAAATTTGACCCAAAGCGTTCAAAAGGGAGTAAAGAACCTACAAAATGAGCTAACGTGCGTCTTTTTGGCGGTTTGGGAGCCGAAATATTCCGATTTCACGAAATAGCCGTAAAATCTCGTGGAAATAGACCTTTTCTCCACGTGGAGGCATATTTAGAACACACTGTCAAAAACTCGCAGAAAATCTCCTTTAGCAAAAATCAAGATATCTCGGTTCAAATTCGTTGGAATCAAACTTACCTTAGCTCACTTTAAAGGTTTTGGAACAGTCTCTAAAATGAACTGTAATATTCCGAAAGATATTGAAATGAACCGAAACTATGAGCAAAACAAAAGTTGTGGGACAAATTAGGCACACTTACGTCAATAAGTTTGTAATTTGTTACTCGCTCAACGAATCATCAACACCATTCATATATTATTTATAGGTACAGACCGAATTTATCACAGAGTGGAGATGCAAGTACTGAAGAGCAGAAAACTGAAAATAACGCATTCCGACAAGTGGAAGGAAGATGCAATTGAATTCTTACTTGTAGCATTGTGAGGTTTTAATTTGAATCAGTTGTAGTGACCCAAACCAACAACTCAATCCTTATATTTCCATCATACGCTTTTGAAAAATCTCATTTCAAACAATTTTGGGCACTATTAATGAGTTGCGCTAATAAAAATTCGATATTCCACATTTATAGCAACACCTAACGATCCGGAATCATTCCAACAATATGCGATCCAGCCAACCAAATCTATGAACCTATCTCCCTTCTCACACAAGATCCCGTCATCTTTTGCGCATTGCAGTCCAAGAATATACGAGCGTCATAAGCAATTCGCATCAGCAAGAAAGACGCGCCGCCGTCCGCAGGCCGGGGTCAGGCATAATATGAGAAACCAGTAGTACGAGTCAAGCTCAGGTCAGACGGAGCACACTTGACGATTAAGAACACGTATAGAGTATATCGGTGAGAAGAGGGGGGTGGGGTGTCAGGTTGACCCTACTCCTCGAGGCGGTACGGCATATCGTCGTCGTCGTCGTCGTCGTCGTCGTGGGAGTCTGGTACTAGGCGGGATCAATACGACTTAGCTGGGCGTAGGTAGCTACCCCCTTTTGCTTCTAGTGTATACGTTATATCGGCTCGAGACGGGTTTTGCTCTAGTATATCTCCCCCGCCACTATTCCTTTGCGAGCTCGGTCGAGTTCTTACGTTGCAAGCTCTCCTCCGCCCGGGCTTTGCTTCTACTTCTTGCCATTAGCTATATACCCTACTCGCCACCACCTTCCTCCCAAGGCGTCTACGTTCCTCCACCCTCTTGAGTCTGAAACCCTCCTCACTCTACTCTATACTTCTGCTCTTGCTGCTACTGCTGTTACTGCTGTATGTATGTACAAGAGCCCCGGGAGAATATATATACTCACTGCAACGATGAGAAACAGCGGCAATTCCCTGATCTCGGATCTGCAGTTCTGCAACTGCTCGTATTGCCTTGCTCTCTAGATCATATTTTATTGTACGGACAGACGTCTCAGATGAAACAAGATTAATTGTCTGCTTGGTACTTGGATGGGATTAAACAAGGCCTTAGTTTCAAGGATAATTTTTTCATTCACTGGAGCCGTTGACAGAGTAACCAAGTTAGGAATACGAGTTTGGACATGATACTTAGAACTAGCCATTTCTAAGCCTTGAAATGAGAAAAATTGAAATTCTTTTGGGTTTTCTGAAGGATGAGATGATGAAAACTGCTCCGGTTTACGACAAACGTTCGACGAATTGTTGCGAACCACTCGTTTGGTAAAACCTTACATGAATGAATTTCTTATCTAAATAACCCTCAAACGAGTCTTCCTCAAGTACCAAGCATTAGAATATTTTACAGTCCTGGGTTAGGGGCCATTAATTTCGATTTTCTTCACTCTTTATAAATTTTTTTGAGAAGAATTTTAAAATTCCTCACAAAAAGACTACGACTGAAATTTTGAACTCCATAAAGTCCTCAGATAAGTGTTAACTTAAAATAGGAATCCAAACTTCGGGTACATTTTGAAATTGAACATATTACTTGGCGAGGAATATAGATCCTTAAAAGTGCCCTGTGATTTAAAATTACTCAAGCAATCCAGCTTTCTCATAGTACATCCTTCAGTAAAAAAAAAATGTCTAGACTGAAATTGCACGCTCTTATTTCCTGAAACTGATCCTAGTCTTTGTTGATGAAACTCAAATAGAATGCTATGGATTGTTGGATACGTGTAGATTAGAAAAATCACCCGAGCGAACCGATAATTCACTCTCAGCTTCATCTGCCGATATACAGACACTGGCTCTTTTCCATTGCAACAAGTAGATTCCAGACTGAGCACTATACCTCGATAAATCCGTAGGGAATAATTGTTGCCGTAGGAAATCGATCGAAAGGAATAAAAAGTGCTTCAATCGACACTGAAACAACGGCTTGTCGGCATCAGCCGAGATAAATAGAAAGCCAGTGTCGAACGAGGTGAATTAACAAAAGAAAACAGAAAGGGAAGAGACAGTCTAGAACGAGACGCTACTTTCCAACCCTTTCCATCCCCTATTCTCGGGTACTACTTTTCTCCCATCTTCTCTCTATCTATATTTCACTATTATATTTAGACTCCGTGACATTCAAAGTTTGACCTAGATAGGAATAAATGTAGGGAAGTTTTCAAGATTGTAACAGAATTTAGCGTTTCTATACTTCTGTGACCAATTGAGTTGTACCAGCAAATACTATCTCATGATGATTATTTAGAGATCTTTGATCGAATTCTTCTCGATCTTTGATCAAACAAAAAATTTTAATTCGATCAAGATTTTGTCTTTCCATATTCACCATGTCATAACCGTGATATTCTCTCAAAAATTCTGAAATCTATTTTGAAGATAAAACTTCGTCAGCTTCGTTTCAACAAAATGATATCATTCCACGACTCTAAAAGATAATCTTCAAATAAGTCAAGAATTTTAAATTTCCAATCTGAGGAGAATAAATATTTGAACATTCTCTACTATAATTATGTCTCCCAAGTAGCATTACGTGATAGACGCCATTATGTAATTGGAATGCGGTAAAAATAATACTGTCCTATTATTAAAATGACAACTTTCATTATAACGACGTACCGCAGTGAGATTCCCATGTACACTCACCGGACAAAATATCTGTACAAGCCATTTAGTGATTTTCACTTTTTGGGTTGGTATCGCCATGCATTCGTTCCATTTTCCGCGTTCCCTTAGCACGGAATGAGATAGGCCGTGCCAACCCAAAAAGTAGAAATCACTAAATGGCTTGTACAGATATTTTGTCCGGCGAGTGTACAAAGATATCCTTTAAATGAACAAAATTGAATAATGCGCGTCAATACCTATCCAAACTAGGTAAGGTCGTAATACCTTGATCTCGATACCAAATTAAATTTATAACTTGAGACGATGAGTGGGCCTAATTTGCATCGGAATTAATTTTATCACATCTTTCTTTCAATAAATATTGACCACCAGATCATCGTGTATCTGGTGTAGGCCATAAACGATAGCTACAGATGTGCGATCTGAAAATCAAAAATATCTTTGAATGCTTTAAATGTCATCGTTGGCTCAATACGAGTATTTAGGTAGTTCGTAAAGAAAACTTGAAGAAGTCGGACAAGTGTCGAGTGCAAAGAATCCAAGTCCAGACTATAGTACAAACACGAGTAACTTGTACGTATTGATCGTGACAGAAAGGGCTTAGAGGAGAGGTTGCAACGATTGCAGTCTTGCCGGATCATCCAGACACATAAGTGAGTAAGTAATTTGTGGTGCAGCCTCACTGCCATCAGGAGGAAGAAGGTCGGTAACCTCTCTCAGTCACTTTTTACACATCAGACTTACAAGTTTTCAACGTTCGCCACGCTATTCAAATTACACAACTTATAATAATGACATATGATTTTGAAAGCATTTTCATTCCTTCATCGAATGGCGTTGAGAAACTCCATCAAAGTTACTCAAAATCCATGAAATAGTCATTTTCGTCATTTTAGATTATGAAAAACAGCCGAATCCACGCCAAGAAGGGCATAACTACCTGGAAAATACGGCCATTCGACTATAAATAAGAAATCTAAGTATTGTAGAACTTGAAGAGGTGCAATAATTGAACTGAAAAAATAGGTCGGATACGTGTATATTTAGATATTTATTGCAAATTGGCATTTATGCTTCGTTGAATGAAAAATGTACGGGTAGTAACAAGAACTTACGGCTTTCTTGCCTCCAAAAAGTCAGTAAAATAGAGATTCGTAACTGTTTAAATTCTTTATTGTAGAAGAGTAATTTGACATTACTCCAATTTGAGTATGCCAGATTGTAGAAGACATTCAGTGTTATCATATACACCATATAATTCAATAACGACTATTTTTGTAGTTACCGACCCTTAACCTTCCCACGGCAGCTCAATTCTCACACCTCACTTCTGCGCATCATAAATAATGCACCAAGTACCCACGACGACACAACTCTCTCTCTCTCTCTCTCTCTCTCTCATCCTACCCCCTTTCTCTTCCTCTTTCTCATTCTACACTTTCGTACTTTCGAGTGCAGACTGCACAAATCTCGTTTTACCATGGTTACCTACTCAGTGCGGTGAAAACCGTGACATCACCACGATAGGCCATTGCTCATGCAACCCTAAGGTCTCCTTGACCACACAACATCTCTTAGATCGTCTTAAAATTAATGTGCTTTCATGTGCCACTGTGCGCCCCTGGCGGGGATGAGCATAACAAAAATGACAACAAAAACTGAAAAAGGAGTGTTTTTGTACGGATCGTCATAAATTCAACATGATTTCGAGCAAAATCGTATCAGCTCGCCAGTTCAAGTAATTGTCAAACGAAAAATCCCGCATACATTGCTTATCGAGAAATTCGGTGATTTTCCGTTTTCTTCGCATTTTCGTAGTTTTCTCGCAAATACTCAGAAAAGGTGGGTTACAGCAAAAAATGTTACGAATACATTTTTTTGACACACTGTGCGAGAAAGTAACTTTTCCGCACTGATTTTCCATTTTCTCTCACAGTTTGTCAAAAAATAGTATTCCGAAATATACTAATTCAATACACGGGTGTAAAACTTATTTTTCCACCCTTGTATCAAAATGTACAGTTATAGATTTTCCAAAGATCCACAAGATGATGTAGGTACATTCATCCCGAAATTCGAAAGGATTGCAGTGTCATGTAAAAAAGGCCAAGTTTTCGCAGAAAAACCTCGCGCTTCCTGCTGGTTGTTTACTATTTTCTTCAATACCATCAAGAAAGCCTGAGTTTCTCGATTAATTAATAGATTATATAATCTAACTTACGTCATCTTGTAGAACTCTGTAAAATCTATGAAAAAAACATTCGTGACGTGTTTTGCTATACCTAATTCATTTCTTCTGAGTATTCGCAAGAAAATCGCGAGATGCGAAGAAAACGACAAGTCACCGAATTTCTCCATAAGCAATGTATGCGGGATTCTTAGTTTGACAATTGCTCAAAACGGCTAGGTGGTGGGATTTCGCTCGAATCCAGAGGATGAGCTCGTGACGATCTGTACAGAAACACCCCTTTTTCAGTTTTTGTTGTCATTTTTGTCAAACTCATCCTCGCCAAGAGCACACCGTAGCGCGTAAGCAACACATTCCTCGCGAAAGCTCATGTGAAGTGAGCAAAGAGGTGGCTCCATCATGAATTAATTCGCAAGCTTTTGGTGGAATGAGATATTTATTCTAAATTATTACAGGCCCCTTATGGTGCACCCAACTCTCGAACCCCTTAGTCGTACCTACTTAAGGTAATCGGAAAAGAGAGAGTTGAGGGTAGAATTTAGGAATGAAAGTCTGAGCGCAGCTGAACGTCTACACGTTCTCGATTTCATTTATGAGCGTCTAAGAATATTTCTATGTCACAAATCGTAGAATTCCAAATTCCGCTTTTTCAGTTTCATAATTCAATTCCTAAAAGGTCTTGCTCGGATATCGGATCCAATCGTTTCACAAAAATTGTATTTCATTGGAACGACTTAGCAAGTCGTAACGCGATGATTTTTTCATGCTTTAACATACTAATCTGACCCCCCTAATGGAAGTCACTAGGAGTTAGAACAACTAAAACTGAATAAATAACTGATTAAAAATTCTCGGAGCAGCGGCATCATGAAAGAAAAGACAGTTGACTTTATCATTTTATTCTACAAATTAAACTTTCTTTCCAAAAGGAATGTAACAAATATTTTCATCGTGAATCCAACACCAAACCACGAGTTCAGATGATGAAAATGATTCATAAAAAAAAATCACGCAGAATTAATAAATTGTGATCCGTGGAGATCTACAAATCAATGTTATGTATTACATGCCTAGATCAATGATGGAAATTGTTTCACGTCAACTTTTGGCATCTCAATATTCATCGAATCAGGTATTTACCTTCCTTCGTATGTACAATTTTTCTGTTGACCTGATCCATACAACTAGATTTGAAAAGAATTAGAAATAACCAAAGACGTGTTTTCTTTCGAGTTTCCACGTGTATTCAAATGTACGCGAATCATTTTCGAATATCATACGAGAAATGAAACATACTTGTAGAGCTAATAAATATGTATACAAGCCATCGCAATTACCGCAACAACGACACCGTCAACTTGAGAGAAACTCGATGTGGGCACATTAACGTTGATGAATTTTCAATTAGTTTGATGTAAGCAAGCTCGGAGTGGGTACGGTGCTCGCATCGTATACACTACCCAGGTAAATTTGCATTGCATCTCTGACAGCAGTACGAAAGATAGTCTGTTAGCTGAGGCAAATACAATATTGCACGATTCAATCGGTACATTGAGTTAACAAAACCAAAAGAAAAGTACAATCAGCCTTAGAGAATATTTGATTGTCTTGCATCTTAATCTATTCCATTATTCTAGTGAATGACTAGAGAAGATTAGAAATGCACGAATAATTTCCATGTCGGCCATTTCATCCATATTACGATGAGAGCTTATTGAAACCGGTTTACTGATTTTCCAGCAGTTCCTCACGTGTACCATTTATTCCATTTATCTCTTGTGTCTATGACCTATTTGAACTATGACTCTATATTATACTCTTATGAACTTAAAAAAAAATTCTTATATATGAGTATACAGCAGAATCAAGGAATTTGGTTATTCTTACTGGTAAGAATCTCATTGGGTGAGATCACTCAGACCTCTACATTTCCCTTGATTTGCTACACAGAAGAAGGATCTTCAACAAGACGGGCATGTACCCCGGAGCTTAGTCTTGTTATTCGGAAAGCGAAAGGACTTCAGCGATCCAAAATCTATTGGTCTCTTTTACCAAATCAGTTTCGCATTCATTTTGATGGAAAATTTTGATGAATTCGAAATAATAGTCCATAGTTCGTCATCCTAGAGGCACAGCTCAGAGAAATTTTCTCGAAATACTTTTACCAACTGACTCAATGAAGAATTCAATCATTCGGTTAAAAATTCAACCAATTGGTTGAAAAGTAGTTGAATCTCTAATTCAACCAGCTGATTTGATTTTTCTATTCAATCAGTTATTTGGAAGTTTTTCTGAAGAACTTTTTACAGTGCACACTTCAAAATTTATCTTTTCTTATCTTTGTAACATATTGGTTTCATAACAAGGGCATAGGATGGTCCGATTTTGGTCAAAATTGAAAATTTTTACGAATTTTTTTTTATTGGAAATCTTGGTTATTTATACCCTAAACTTCGAAAAAAAAGTTGTATGAACGTTCAGAGTGGGTGGTATCATTTTCAAAAATAGATTTGATGATCAGGAAGCTAGTTGAAAAAGAACTGTTTTTTCATCAAAAAGTATCTCGTATCTTACATTCTTGACAACGCGCACCTTTGTCAGTCATCCGAGTAGTAATTGGACAGGTCACAGCCACCAATGATCCAATCTCATTTGATTAAATTACGGATCAATTGAATATTTCCCAATGATCGCCTGAATGATTGTCTGTTTTATAAAGGATACCATGGATTTTTTCCATGGAAAATCCGTTCCGTCCCCGCTCTCAGAGGCAGCTTCAAACGCTGATAATATTTCTCACTCATTGAGCCCTCTACGAGTCAATTTGAACATAAATTAACATAACTTTTCACCCTCAAATCCACAATGAAGCTGTACACGTATTACGCAGAAATAGTCAGTTACAGAATTTGAGTACTTCCAGGTTCAGAATCTTGTCCGTCCCGCGTCTTATTGCACGCCATGATGTGAACAACTCTTTAATCTCGCAGCAAAGTGCAATTGTAGAGTAACCTTCACATTGTTTTGATTTTGCCATTTGACAGACAACTTTCTGCTCAGCCAGATGAACTCTGAATTTGAAGCACTAGACATAGTACCCACAAATCCAATAAGTCGAACTGAAAGTAGAATCATTTATAGTGAGAAGTTCTATTCTTATTCATTCAATTGCTTTACAGTGAATCATTCTTCTTGAATTTTTCTATGCTCAACTATACCTTTAAGAGCTCTCAAGAGCATTTGAAGTGGAAATAATGTTATCTAAACATGTAAATTCTTAGCTGAGTTGGAAGAAGTGTGACCGATAAATCAAGGTTTGGTGTTAGAAACAGGCTTTTGAATGATCTTGCGTATTCATCAGTCAGATCTTCCAAAGATCTGTGTAAGTCATCTGCTTGAATTCAAGTTATGGAAAAGCTGATTTATTGCATCAAGTGTGAGCAGTATATTATGCAGAGAAGAAATTCCTGGGAAAATCTCTATGGTGTATTCATAGTTTGAAGAAGTCTAAAAGTGCAAAAGTTACTTGGTTACCAAGCAGTTGAACAACAGTCAGTATCGCACCATATCAGCTAATGTCATTGACATTTTCCCATGAGTATACTTAAATATGATGAGAAGTAACTATGGATATGTCTATGGACTTTTATTCCCTGTGGAGAAATTTGTTAGCCAACCATGCAAGGTGTGATACGAGCAGCAATCAACAAAATCATAGTTGAGTTTTTGGTGAACTGATTATCAAGAATCTTGTGGCGTATAACTCTGCAAGGTAGTCATTCACATCAGATAGTAGTGAGATTTAAGGGTAAGGTGTTGGGGAAACACCCCTGCCAGGTTAAAGAGCCTCGAGTGGAATTAGTGCGCTAGCCTTGATATACATGTACGACTTTTTTTCAAATTGCTATTTACCAGCAATTTGATTCTTGGCTGAATGGTCAAATAGAAATCTCACTTGGCGATGAACCCTTGAATATATCTTGATGAAATTTTACACACATTATCTTAATATGGGTACCAAAAAAATTGTCAGACAGTTTTTTGATCAGACAAGTCTTCTTTGTTACAGAACCAAACATAGCCTTGATGCGAAGAAATGAATAGAAAAATAGGTCTAAGCTATCCAAAATTCCTCTGACAAAAAACTTCATATTGTGTACATCTACCAGTAAAAAAAACCTGCAAAATAGAAAGCTGATGGTTCATCGCCAACAAGCAAACCAAAATGACTGTTTTTATTCAATTAATGTTATTTTGTGTGAATACCTGGACCCCAATACACTCCAAAAAAAATTTTTCTTCGTGTTTTCAGTATGAGAATTTTATGTCCAAAAAGTTTCAATGAAATTATTTGTAATAGAAAAATTTTTTATAGCAGACCATCCTATGCCCTTAATCTTGCGGGAGACCAAATACACATTTCCGATTGACTGTGCGTAAAACAGTGTTTTACGCACGACAATTTTCGCTCACTTTACACCTAGTCGATCCAAAACCGTATTTCGATACTCGGGCGTGAAGTTTTTTGCTTTACTCGTGATAATTTCGACTATCACCAGGGCTCGGGCCGAAAACAATCACTCAAAAAGCACAAACCAAACTTCCCATCCTCGAAACGAAAGATACTTTTTAATGAGTCGGCTCATTCGCTACCAATCAGCATGGTAAGAGGAGGGAATGTGCAGCATTGTTTTAAATTTGTTGTGAAAATTTGAAACGAGTGTTCCAATGAAAGGTATAAAAATATCCCGATTCACCAGGAATGAATTGATGACTGAATTTTTCACTATTCTTGCACGATTACTAGATCTACTCTCGCGAATGTCATCAACTTTGATATTAATGATATTTTGCAAAACTCTATACATCACAAGCTGAATTACAATGATAAATTATCAAAATCGGCCTCCATCCTGTTTCCTAGACAGTATTAAGGTACAAGAGTAGAGTAAGCAAAGCCAAAAGTACCATGCAAGGAAGAGAGCTCACTCTCGTATATGAAAAGGGCTCAACGATGCAGTCCCACACCTGGTGCTATAGAATAAGACTCTACGGTCGCAACCACCACCCACTCCTCGTACACGAACCCAAGCCAGTCCAACTACGACTACGACGGAAGTCGATCTAAGGGTAAGAGAGTAGGGGGTTAAGGCATTCAAGCGCAAGGGGCCAAAGGAGCAAAAGGTCTATAGGATAGAGGGTAAGAGAGGGCCGGATGAGGCTCACTGTGACTCTCCGCTCGCGGCAAAAGCGATTAATTACTTTGAGCAATTTGCTCTCTCGCCAACAACTCTCCACTTGGAGTTGCAACTCTTGTATGTGCGACGAGGCAACCAAACCCTTAGACCTACCCAATTTCTCCTGGTTGAATGAGTCTGGAGTTGCAACGCTGCACAATCGAGCTCAAACAAGACTATTTATGGATTTCAGTTTCAATTCATTGGTTGGTCATCATCGTTACACTGAGGTAAGCTTGTTTTGAAGGATTTCAAGGTTTGTTGAAGATTTAGTACGATACGAGAGCATAATCACGTACACTATCGGTCAAAAGGTTGTGTGAAGCTGAAAAACTAAAGTTCGAATTTAATCACTCGACTGCTCCGATCTGCTTCGTCAAATCAATCTGAAGCACTGTCAAATTTTATGAAAGCCGGGTCAATATGCAAACCCTTGTAAGTTATCGGGAATCAATAGATTGAGATGATTTAGGAAGCATGTGAAAGTAGAAGTCAAGATCTTCAATATCCGTTCTGAGAAATTATTCTAGGTTATTTCTGGCCAGAGCTGTGACTGTTTTTGTAAGAGAAGATTTTTTTCAAAAAATGAACCAATCATTGAGAAACAGTAAATGGACTCATATTTAAGTTGGTATAAGCACTGATCTTGGTCCTTTTCACCAACAATACGGGAAAACTTGGGAGAAATCAAAGAAATCTCACCGTGAGCCCGATTTCTTCGCCTTCCTTACGAAGACAACCACTGCTCGAAGTAGAAATAACCTAGAATATTTTCCAAGAATGGATTTTGGAGCTCTTGACTTCTTCTTTCAGGTGCTTTTTGAATAATCTAAGTCCATTGATTCCCGTCAAACTTGCAAAGGTTTGCATATTGACCCGATTCTTATAAAATTCTACAAAGTTTCAGAATTGATTTTGCAGGAATCTAACAAGCTGTGCGTAAAAAATACTCAGATCTTGAAGTGCTTGAAAAATACTATGAAATTAGTCAAAATAGAGTCGTTTTGGACAAAGAAGATCGTAGCAATCGAGAAGTCGAAATTGAAGTTCTATTTTTCAGGTGGACTCAAACTCTTGACCGGTAGTGGATAATAAAAGTAAGATACAAGTATCACGAACTATATATAGGTAGAGGTTATGAGGTCCGCGATCCGTACAAGTAGAAAAGTCAAGCATTAGTCAGACATGAGCTTCGGACATCAAATCGAGATGGCATTACGATGCGTGGGGATGGCATTACGATGCGTAATGTCTTCAACAATATGTTATCTCAGCCGGATTACATCATCGGGAGCTCGGATGTAGCTAGACATGGTTCATTACAACCATCTGCCACTTGATGGGGATGATATTTTCGAGGTATGTCAATGACCTTTCCAATGAAGATTCGATTTAGCTGATCGACAGCTAACCACATTTGGCTCACTATCGATTTTGAATCGGATGTAACGTTTGTATCTCTGGTAATATGATAAGCTAGTACATAGACCTGTCCTCTCGGATTGTCGGATGAAGACTAGGGCGGAGGGGGCTTCCACAGGTTACATCCGGGGTTATAGAGGTATATCCATGAGTTGGTTGGGTATCGGTTGACGGTGTTGTGTGCTTGCACGAGCGCTGTAATCATCTTTTTATGCTAATGTATACACGGATAGCGCGAGTGGAAGAACCGGGGAAGCAGGTTTGGGGTGTGCAATGGAGGATTAGTAGACGGTGCGAGGTGATTATTAAGCCAACACCCATTGCCAGTAGGTTCCGGTGAGTCCGGATGTGAGACCTGCCACCGGCACTCTATTCTACGCTTCCTATCTGTGATGCTTTGATAATCGCGTGCTTGCATCTCGTCGACTACACTGGATCCTCCGACATTCTGGGATTTTGATCCCATTTCTTGTCTTTCTCTGTCTCAATCTATGTATTTTCGACTTTTTCCCTCTCACCATCCACCTTTCATCAAAACTTTCGTTATAAGTACCTGCCTTGCTGTCAACTATGTACATCAATGTGATACTCATTTTCTTCACTCCTCAAATCGACTCTCGAATGATCAATCTAACGATAGGATAGCTCATCCTACATCTTGTTCGAAAATTTTTCCTTTCAGATGTGAGTCTGAAACTTAGAGAAGAACTGGAAGAGTATAGTCCGATAAACGAGAGTGAACCCTACTTTTTGCATCCCCTTGATGATTTCGAGCCTTCTCTGCGGTTCGGGATTAAACCTATCACTTGGGAGCGAAAAAAGATTTTTGCAGTTTTCCAATGTTGGGAGGCTCATAAAATTGCGAAAAATAGTATTAGAACATCATCTCTCAGGATCTCCGTTACCGAATGATTATTTCGATCTTTGCCGGCGACTCGGACCAAGAATCAACCGCTCAGAAACGAGCTACAATCTCATAAATTTGATTAAAATTATTTTCGTACTTGATCCATATGATCGATCGTGACTTTATCGCTCGCGGAAATTTCGAATCATGTCGTATATGAACTGGCCATTACGAGCTATTTTAATCGACGGTTCTGCTGATTTTCAACATCAATCAACATTGGAATTGAACTATGTACCTTCAAGGCACCGATTGTCGGACCATCAACGACCGCGATGTAAACATTACTCGCAAGCACCTGCAAAAATCTCCCTTTCGTATATAAGGACGATCAAAATCTCGATTACCGAACCATTTAGGCTAGGTGTCTTCGGGAACTAACCTGACCAGATCATTCCAGTCCCCCTGAACAGCCAGATTTCGCAAGGAAAAGCGAAACACACAAAAATCAAGCGTAGAATAAAATTTTTTCGAGTATTCCATCTCATTCATATACTTCCATCAAAAAGATTTCAAGTTGCGACCTCGCATTAGCAGAGCCTTGAAGATACATAATTCGATTTCAATATCGGTCTATGTTAAAAAAATTCAGTACATCCGCTAATCAGATTAACTTGCAGTGGTCAATTCTTATATTACATAATTCGAACCTCATAAACTTTGCGAGAAATGTACGATTTCATACCCTAATATTGATATGTACGATTGAGAGTCAAGTTTTCAAGCAATACACGGATCTATTAGATTCAAAATCCATCAGTTTGCTTCCAGCTTATCATAATTAGTTGATATTATTTGACAAATCAAGCACAAAGTTCTTTCCACCATTTTCGTCTACTAAGTTCTAAATTTGTGAGTTGAATTGTATGATACGCTACTACGACATCAAAAATCCACTTAAAGGAATAAATATTCGAGGTCTTGAGTCAGAGAAGAGTTGCTCAACGCTTTTGAAATCTTATTCCAAGATGTAAGTGATAAGCGTCAGTTTTACCGATCGAAACCCGGCAACGAAGCCCGGGCTAGTAGTCTTTACCTACATCTTAGCTCTGCAGCTCTCCCACTATTCCTTGAGCAGTCTTAGAGGGGGAGCTCGCCTTTCTTCTCCCCCTACGTCTCACTCCCTCGAGTATATCTCAACACCCCTCCACTTTCAACGCAGCCATCTTGGGCTTGTATAATATACCATACTATAGTATTCCATTTGCAACCTCCCGTCCACCCACTTCCATCTCATCTGAAGACTAGAAACGACGACGAAGGCTGGCTGACACCCCCATCATCTTGAGGCGCATCTGGCGGGGGATTTCAACCCTGCAACGACGACGCTACTTCCCCTATATCATCTATATAACTCTAGTTTCACTTCCACTATTGAGCGTTGGATGTTCGTCTGAAGAAAACCAAGTGGGGTGCAAAGTAGAGCTTTGAGCAAGCGGCAAAGGAGAAAAGGCCAAGGCGAGTATTTAAAACCGCAGCCTGGAGCTTTCTAAGATGAGCTTCTACTTTGCTAACACCACCCTACACCCACCCGGCCTCCGCAACGTCGTGCTTTTTGTTCCGTCCCGGATAATAGAAGCAGTGGTGGCGTCAAGATTACGCTTGGAAGCTTCATCCTGTTTATACCCGTGCGGGGCAATCCTATATCTCCGACCCTTTCTAGCTCCAGGCGAAGAAACGCTCCTTACCCCTGATGCCACCCTCGTCTTCCTTTTTTGCTTCCTTCGTCGCTTCTGCTTTTGTCATCGCAAAAGCAAAGCTTTTTTCCTCGTAAAGCTTGTTTGCGACCCGACTGTTGCCAACCGTCTCGTTAAGCCCGTCATTCTTATAAAAGCTCGGCTTCTCTCGCCAGATTACGCCCAGAGCCACTTACAGGATCTTAAGTCTAAAACAAAACCTTATGAAACACGATTAGCTTGTCGAAATCCTTGATTCTGAGAAAAGAATCTTCTGAGGATTTCATAATGAGAGCTGTTTGAATGAAAAAATTCATAAAAAAAAATTGTGATGCCTGCAGTGCTGGCCGCTGGGGCTTCGGCATGAAGTGTATTGCATGAAGTTAATATCCGAGCTTTTCCGCGATCGTATAGTAAATGAAGGAAATCCTAAGGAATCGTACTGAGTTTCAAATTCCATGGGATTTTACAGATGAGAATTCAGGATTATTCCCAGATTCACGAAAATTTCACATGCTACCCAAAAAATTCTTGAAGCTCTCAAAAGATGTCTTATCTCATGAAAAAGTCAGTAATAGTGGCAGTTCATCCTTCAAAAAGTGCAGACTGAACCACGGTTGACTATTTCTGATAAAAAAATGTACTAGAACCAAACAGTATGAAATTCTAGATCACCCAAAGCATGACGATTTTTAATTCTTTCCCATTTTGAAAATGATTGTGAATCGGCGCTAGTCTAAAATTTTCCTATGCGGATACCGCATATCGAGTTGCTTACGTGGAAGGGTAAAGTGTAATGGGTGGCCGTACAGGTTATGGGTGAGTAGATGTTCGGGAGGATGAGTAGGGTTAGATGGATAGACTGATCTTGTCCGATCTGGTTCGGTATAATACGATTCTAGTACCGGACTAGAATCATACTAAAACCCGTACTTATACCAAAGTAGAAGTACCGCACTACTGAGGGGCTAGAAGTACTTCAAAAATACCGTACTAGTACCGTACAAGTGCGGTCTAGTGCTGTCGAATACGGTCCTGTTCGCCTAATTCAGTCTAATTTAGTCTGGTCTGGCTGAAATATATTATATGTCCGTGTAGGTTATGAGTGTGATTGACTGATCATTTCACCGATTGACAATATGCCAAATTTCCGAATTCTATGAAAAATCTGAATTAACTTAATACTTGATCAATATGATCGATCTTGACTCTACTGCTCGCGGGGATCTCAAATAATATAAATGTCATGAATTGACCTTTGTGAGCTTATTAATCAGCTGATCTGCTGATTTTCACTTACATCGCGATTCGAACCATGTACCTTCAAGGCACCTGTGATTCGAGGTTGCAATTCCAAGGATTTCGGTTTCACCAAAAATTTCTTGTCAATGTCATCAATGATCATTACCCATCATTCAACAAATATTTCTATTTTGTATAGCAAATGCATTTCAGAAGCCTCTGACTTATTAAGAACATTTACAAGCCGAACGATCGGTAGTGAGAGGGTAATAATGCTCCAACATCCAAAATATCGTCGGCTTTTACGAAGAATTCTATATCTCGACCTCCCTACGTAAGGCTAGAACATTTCGTCGGTCTACGAGAAAAACTCGATGTTTCACGCGGGCGCTAACACGTTTGGCCTATGTTGAAACATAATGAGCGGTTCGTGTTAGTCTCCATGTGAGAATTGAAACATGAAATTCTTCGTGTGGCTGACGAAATATGCTAACCTAAAATATCGATTTTTTTTTAGGGGCCAGCGATGTGACCAGATGTGAATGTAAATGGATGAGAACTGATGTGAACCGTATGATATTGTGGAATTTTCATTACACAATATCATACATTCATTTTTCCTAAAGAATGCTCAATGATCTACAGATCCTCAACTACAATCATGTGCATTTAAAGATAGGCCAAAAGTTGTCGCAGTAGGGAGAAAATCATGATTCTTTGATCTTCCGCATGACAACCGAACTTGCTCGCCGTAGATAAAATGCGGCGCTCTGCAGGCGTACTTCATATAATTTTTATATCCAACCAAATTGCGAAATTGCTAAATCCCACTCAATTAAAATTGGCAACAATGCGAATCGAGAATAATTTTGACCCGTATGATTCAGGAAGTGTCAGCAGGTGCATTACTGCAAGCAAACGCGATGAAATATCGAGCGCGAATATTTTCGCAAAATTAGAAGCTCCGCCTGGGGTCGGAAAATTACTGAGCGGCTGAACGTCGCTCGGGCTGTCTATAAAAATATGCAAATCGGGTCGTGCTAAAATGCCGCGAAAACGAGTATATCAGAGACAGAGCGCAAGATGGGGCGGGAAGAGAGGTAGCAATTTCGGTGCAAAAATTTAATTTCAACTCCATAAGTCAGGTGGCACGACGCGATTTTCTCGTATTCCAGCCTTCATCGGAATATAGTGAGAGTTCAAAATTCTTCCACGTTTCACCAAAAATCGTGCCACGAATGAGTAAGTTGGATGGTAAGGCATTACTTGCAAGAGAGAATTCGAATATTCTTGAGAATCAACCAGGACGATGTGTGGTGCAGACGTGCAGCGATGTTAGAGGTTAGCCTTACTCTCTCACTCTATATGGTAACGATATCGTTGAGTGTGTTCACGGGTTCGATGCGCGCTTGGAATGTCCTCATTTGGTAACCTCCCTCCATATTGCTCTATTCCTTGCCTTTAGTAGAACCAGGGCCCTCAAAACTATGTATATAGAGACTATCCTCCTACACGGAATTTGGCAATAAAGATAAGAAGCTTTGAGCTCTATGGCGCGTTTCAACTGCAGCCTCTTTCCGTGTTTGTCTGTTTCAATGGGTAGCAGCAGGGTGAGGTCGATTTCTGGCGCGTATCGGACAATTGAGCTTAGCCACAGGGCGATCGACTCACCAGCTTTTAGACCCCGTCGACTTGGCTATACACGAGCTTTAGCAAATTCCAAGCGGTCGAGGCGTTCGAAAGGTTGGTATATGGCTTGATCAAAATGGTTAGCTGAACCGATTGGTAGACTGAATCCGTAAGTACTCTGTCCACACGAGACATCAACTATTGATCCCAGCCGCAGTAAACTGTAGTGAAAATGTATTACTTAATAATGAAATCCGACAGTGAGTTGATGGAAAATTATCAATTGTAA
This sequence comes from Eretmocerus hayati, assembly GCA_029851415.1. Classification (NCBI taxonomy): domain Eukaryota; kingdom Metazoa; phylum Arthropoda; class Insecta; order Hymenoptera; family Aphelinidae; genus Eretmocerus; species Eretmocerus hayati. The sequence goes on from CM056743.1 coordinate 158,572,769, forward strand.
TCAATTTTTACTGTTTAATGCAGAAAAATTATGCTTCCGCGAAGAGTCACGATAAAATTATCATATATGATTATTACACTCCGAGAAATGGTATTGGGTTGTGAATCCTGTAGTCATCGTCTCTAGTAAGTTTTGCGTAAAAAACCAGTTTTTATAGGATAGGGTGGCGAGAACCGGTGCTAAAAATTCGTTGCACTTGCACGAGATGAACGTGAGAACGGAGACTGGACCTGCTCTCTCCCGAGATGCTCCGGCAACTCGAGACACTAATACGCTCGTGAGATGGGTCGAGGTTCACAAGCTTTAGTATAAGGTGGCTACATAGATGTGCAGGCGCTTTGACGCAATCGCTGCTATGCCCGCAAGCTGATATTCATCGGAGAGGCTGCACCCACGAGTTAGAAGATGAGCGGTTCTCTTATCGAATTTCAAAATTTCGAAAACTTATTAAAAGTTAGGAAATTGAGTGCAATAATACCCAGAATAACCTTACGAGTTTGTATATGGAATTGGCCGACCAACGCTTTACACTTGTTCTTCAAGGGATTTTTCTATATCCCTCCTATTAATTCGCAAGCTAATCGAGAAGTTGACACATCATAAATCTTTCGATATTTGCGAGATTGTCGAAAACTAGTATGAATGTGTTGTGAATAAAAGTAAAAAGCCCGGTTACGAGTTTCCTGCAATGAAAAAGTCATAACACGAACCATAACAATAACATAACCAGTCAAATACATCGTAGAAGTGACAAAAATTCGTAAATATTCCTCTAGAAATAACATGAACCTTATATGAATTGTCACTCCGGTACGTGAGAATCGATAATTCCCATCACAGTGAATTTAGTGAGATTCTGATATGTAAACAGGCGTGCTCGGTCTCACTAGATTGACAGAAAAACGTACACCTATCCTGACCTTACTTCAGATTTATTCTCTTCTTTTCTAAGATTTCACTCGAGATGGAGCTCAGCATGATTCTCCTTCATATCGGCACGGAATACCTCTACAATCTCTCAGACACCTGATCACGGAGAGGTTGAAATATAGCTATTGATGAGTTAATAGATTTATCGTTTGAAGTCATGATAAAAGAATTTCACAGACGAATCCTTTGTGCAAATGAGAATTTGTTATCCATCAGTGAAGTAAGCTACTTCGATTTTAGTATTCTTTACTTTGCTCAAAATGTTTCTTTCTCATGCTGATCTCTTTTCTCTCAATATAACTAATCGAGTTTACAACCCATTCATAATAGAAAATACTTTTTCACAAGGAAAGAGCTTCTGTAATGATTACACCGAGCTAGACCGCGATCACACCGTACAAGTAAGGAAATTCTGGTATGGTAATAACTACGGTACTAGTACTGTACTAGTGCGGTACTAGCGATTCTAGTGGTCCTATCAGTACTAGTGCGGTTGCAGCGGTTGAAGTACAGACCTAGTGGGGTTCTACTGATACTAGAACCGTAGTAGCACCAAGCTAGACCATATTAGACCCCACTAGACCGAATTAAAGCGAGGTAGATCGCAATTTGACCATACCAGTACGGAGATTCTGGTACGGTACTAGTACGGTACTAGTGCGATACTAGTGCGGTACTAGTGCGATTCTACTAATCCTATCAGTACTAGTGCGGTCACAGCAGTTGAAGTACGTTTCTAGCAGTACTAGTGTGATCCCACTGGTACTAGAACCATAGTAGCACCAAGCTAGACCATATTAGACCCCACTAGACCGAACTGAAGCGAGGTAGATCGCACTTTGACCATACCAGTATGGAGATTCTGGTACGGTACTAGTAAGGTACTAGTGCGATTCTACTAATCCTATCAGTACTAGTGTAGTCACAGCGGTTGAAGTACGTTTCTAGCAGTACTAGTGTGATCCCACTGGTACTAGAACCATAGTAGCACCAAGCTAGACCATATTAGACCCCACTAGACCGAATTGAAGCGAGGTAGATCGCACTTTGACCATACCAGTATGGAGATTCTGGTACGGTACTAGTAAGGTACTAGTGCGATTCTACTAATCCTATCAGTACTAGTGTAGTCACAGCGGTTGAAGTACGTTTCTAGCAGTACTAGTGTGATCCCACTGGTACTAGAACCATAGTAGCACCAAGCTAGACCATATTAGACCCCACTAGACCGAATTGAAGCGAGGTAGATCGCACTTTGACCATACCAGTATGGAGATTCTGGTACGGTACTAGTAAGGTACTAGTGCGATTCTACTAATCCTATCAGTACTAGTGTAGTCACAGCGGTTGAAGTACGTTTCTAGCAGTACTAGTGTGATCCCACTGGTACTAGAACCGTAGTACTACCAAAGTAGCTCATATTGAACCGCACTAGACCAAATTTAAGCGAACTAGACTGCACTTAGACCATACTAGTATGGAAATTCCGCTACGGTAGTACTGCGGTATTACTGCGGTACTAGTGTGATACTCGTGGTTCTAGTGCGGTCCCAGCGGTTGTAATATGGTCCGAGCGATACTAGTGTGGTTCTACTGGTACTAGAATGGTGGTACTACTTGACTACAGTTCTCTCCAGACCATACTAGACCAGCTGGACCGTATTCAACCGAATTAGACTGTACCAGACCAGACTATCCATCCATCTACCCATCCATTCAGCCACCCATTACCCATATGGCCACCCTTTCTTTTTTACCCCACCCAAGTAGGCAACCCGATACGGTGAATTTGGATGGAAAAATTTTGGCTGGGCCCGTAATTATATCATAATGTATAATGTAATATTATACACAACAATTATGATAACTTCCAAAGGCATCTGACAGATAGTGCCATAATTTCAATCTAGATCTCTAAATATTATATGAAATGAGTATTCAGTGCAGACATCCTCGTAGGTTTTACTTGGAATGCAGGGACGATAAATTTCGACTTGGTCATCTATATAACTTGTATACGGTTAAGACATATAACTACAATACCCTTAGTGAATTAATTGAGCAAGTGATTATGTAATCGTGAGCTATTTCATCTCACTCCGACAAATGTGAATCAAAGCTCAATTGATAGCCAGAAAACGTGTCCCTTGAGCTTCACGTCGTCAATCCGCAATCTTTGCACCTGTTTCTTTCTCATCTCTACTCAGAATGTGACTCTCGATCGATATGGGTCGAGAGATAGCAAGAAAGAGATAAAATCGTCGAAGGCTTGGCACAGTCACAAGACGAGCTATATGAATATTTGCAGTACTCCGTCACAGCGAGTGGCTTAGATTGCACGTGATTGCTCTACTCTCAGCTTCAGTAACTGCACATACGAGAGCAAAGACGAGTCCGATCATCAGACTATTCAATCCCCGCGGGTATATCTCCCCCGACCTCTCTTATCTGAAAAACCAAGAGACGGAGCGTGAGGTCAAGCGACCGACGACGACGACGACGTCTGCAATATCTTCCATGCGGTCATTCCTTTTTCAAATATTTATCCATCCAGGTATTGTATTGATTGCTTGCTCGTATTTGAATTGATACAAGTGGGATTGAGTTCTTGTATCTCACTGTTCGATATCTTCGAAGATACAGGCAAATATTTCGATATTTGCCTGTATCGGAAATGGATAATGTTTGATACATTTTCAAATAAAGGATCGTATCAATCAGTTTCTAGTTTCAAATCTTCCTCATCATATGTACGCTAAACCCACATAAAATAAATAGTGCATATGAAAATAAACGATTCATTCCTAAATTTGCGTGATCACCTACTACTATGAGTGTATTTTTATTTGGTAAAGTATTGCAATTCCATCTGAGAAAGACGATCCGCCGATTAGACATAAGTACCCGACCCAGAACTGTAACTTTTTCTAAATAAAATTTTCGAGTTACCATGGTTGCGAGCCCGAAAAAAATTCAAAATGTTTTTTTCCTTCTTCATTCACACCTTGGATATTTGAATGAAATTCAAAATTAAAATGACCTCACAACATGTCGGTGGCATAGTAAGTTTGAAGATTTATGATGCCATTCGATGGATTTTTACCCGTTACTTGAGATTATCTCTGTCTTATATTCTATTCCATGTTATAATGTGTTCATAAAAATCTTACATGTACATGAAGATATCAGTATCACATAAATTCTCATATTTCTTGATAAGTCAGGGCCGCAAACGTAAATATCAAAATAGGAAAATCAAGTATGAAATAAAATTCTTAGCAATTCTTCTTTTTTTCATTCTTCTGAAACATTTGACAATCATCATCTGATCCATGGTCGCGAGATTCTCCAAAAGACATGACTTATTGAGAGTTGAATGAATCATACCAATCCATGGAGTATCATTGGATAAGACGAAACAATCTAAAAATTCATCTAACCCAGCATAAGACCTCCAAAGTAAGTTTCACATTGATAGATTAACATCGGCCATGAGTGATACAACGCTTGGATCCGTATCAATTAATAAACGCTAACGAAGACACAGATAATATGAGAGATGCCATTAGACGATGCACAGAATGGCGCGAGCGTAACTCAAGAAGCTACCACGCCCCTATGTACTCTAGCAAGCACTATACCTAACCTTAAATCCAGTGTACAACACACAGCTTATACCCAACCCCCTAAACTTTGCCCGCCCCTCACCCCCCGCCATATACCCCCTGCCTTTTCCCCTCTCTTCCTTATAGTCCGCCTGTATTTATACTATACAGTTAGATCCATGTATCCGCAACAAAACACGGAAGGGTTTGTATCCCCCTTTTTTTCACCTATAACCCGAAGGTTAGCCACCCAGTAAACACAAGGATCACCACGCGTTGGACAAAACTTTTACCGTCAGCATTTTCTGATGCTTAGAGATGTAATACACGTGTATAGTGGAATATGTAGGTCATCGATTTTTACAATGACTTTATTTTGATTTCTGAGTGTGTGGAATGATTTTCACAACTTGCCATTCAATTGTTTACTGATCCGAATTCTTAGGTGGTTTTTAATACTTTGCAAATGGCTGGGAATTGGAGATTATTTTTTGGTACAGTCCAAGAATTTTATCCAAACAAACTATCCTCCTTGATCGATCCCTTCATTCATCTCATTACTAATGCGATTTCTATAATCATAATTTTGATGTGTCATCTATCTTACAGGGAATAGGAAACAAAAGATAATCATCTTACCTCATGAAGACGTCACAGTGGACTGAGAAACGCTGAGAAGTTCAAGATATTCAAGTGGATCTCAGGATTTGAATCACCTGCACAGCACAATGACTAAAATTCAATCGAAAGCATCTCATTGCTTCAATCATATCCAAATATAGAGGCAAGCAAATCTGGCACTCTTGATTCAATTTTGAAGAATTTAGAAAAATTTATGAAATGAATTTAATCAGTTCGGTTCTTCCGTCTCTAATTTATGTGTCATGACCTTCTTCAGTCCTAAATAGTCCGAGGACTGATGTGTTAGTAACCAAGAGAAGATCGATTACATAAATTATGATTTAAATATTTATTTTGCAGGATATGGAGTAATGACTCAGGCAATTCATGATACTGGCTCTTACTAGGGGTTCCTGATGCCTAACATCTCTTTTGCGCAAAAAATTCCCTAATTAGAAACATTTTCAAGTTGTACAAATGCAAAACACACATAACAAATTCCACTGCTCTCGATATTTCCAGTGGCATGGATCACATTTATTCCAGATCTTTTGTCGTCATCAAATCCCAGGAATTGCTTTGCGAAATACCTAAAATTTTAAAAGATATCAAAATCCTGAATGTTGCAGATACGCCTATCGTTGTATTATTATAGTACTGGACAAAATTCCTTCCACTCATGCGTCTCACCAGTGACTCACATCATAATTGAAAAAAAAACTGCAAACCATAAACAGCTCAACACATCTCAAGAATTCAAGATTAAACCGCTAAAGTATAAAAACTCAAGACTTGAAAATATTGAAAAAAAGAGCTTCCCATAAAAAGTTTCTGCCAACCGTAGATAGTAAAACTTTTCCACCTCTGAAATGAACTTTCCGCATAAATTGTACCGTATTAGCCAGAATGAAGGAAAGTACAATCTTGGCTGTGGCTAGGAGGGTCGTGCAATAAATCGAGTCTCTCTCTCTCGGAGTAATTTCAAGTGCTCACATCTTCTTATATGTGCCAGATGCAGGCGTACGTCGTTTGCCACACATCGCCGTCCAATACATTCTCGTCGTTGTCGTCGTCGTCGTCGTCGTATAGTGACAAGGATCTGACTATAAAATACTTATAGAAGCTCTCAAAGAAGAAAAAAAAAAATAGGTGCAAATTATACGACTCAGAGAATTTATATAGTTCACGCATAACTCATTCACCGCTATACGCGCGAATAGGCAAAAAAAATACGACACGAGCCATAAGAGTACTTGTATAGAGCTTCAAGTTTCCAACCTAGAGATAGAATGTATTTTTTTTCTTTGAAAATAAAAAAAAAATAAGAGATAGAGAAGAGGCGTAGAGTGTCTCGATAGAAAGTCCTCTCAGACGTGATGAGGGCGCAAGCTTGAACATAAAACCAAGAGCGATAAAACGAAGGAAGCTGGCCGTTTTCTCCGGCTGTGGTACATATACTTCCTCCAGGTTTTCTACTCTTGACTATATAATATCGTAGCTTTATACTACTTTCGCGCCACCTCTTGCGGCATTACATTTTACAGCCTTTCGCTCTTTTGCCGTTAACGCTATATGCTCTTCTATTTTTTTCTCGGGCTATTTTTCCACCTTGACCTGTGCGACGATATAATTCAAGATGGTTGTATGCCTTGCATGCATACTTGACGCTCAGTGCTTAATTTAATTCTGAAGTGAATCAAAATAGTGACATTTCTAGGTAAATAGTTATTTTTTTCTTTTCTTTTCTTGATTTATTTACAGAATACCTTGTCACTGAGATGAATTAATACTTTTGAATAAATTTAAATAGGACAAGTGTAACTTCTGCGTGCAGATCATCAACAATTCATTGAATAATATAGGATGAAGAAATTCAATTCCGTACAGTTGATTCAAACCAATGCTTAATACGCGATTGCGAATTTTTGATATCGAAGTATCATAAAATGGTGAATGATCTTGAATTAGGAATAAATCATCATCTTTTGACCCGAACTGAAGGTAAGGATCAAAATATTACGTGAACCAGCTCTCATTGACATTTACGAGAATGTATTATCCAGCCAACAGTGACTAAAATTCAAAATTTCTCAAAACTCACTTTCACGCTCAGAAGATTTAAAATCTAAAAATTACCATGAGATACCATCTATATTAAGTTATTACCAACAGGGGTAAAGGTTCAAGATCACATTCAAGAGATACCATTCGCAAGGTACAGCAGGACATCATAAAATTCTTGTATTTTCTTTATGCTTCTTTTCATCTTGCACAATATTGCTCTGAACGCAAATTTTCATTGAAGCTATTGGCGTTGCGGTAGAGAATTCTGAGCTGTGATTAAGAGTTAGAAAATTGGGATAACATATTTAAACACACAGCTTTATGTAATCGTGCCTTAATAAAAAAAAGTAATAAAAAAAATGTAATCGTGCCTTCGTAACTCTATGAAAAATTGAAAGAATCGTAAAAATACTCTTACCTTCTCTGTGTTGCCTTATCAAGCACAGAGAGCAGTGCTTATCAAAAACTTCCAGATACAAAGGTCATATTGATGAGAAGAATTTTCAGTTCCATCACTTATAACTGAAATTGGAATGAATCACAAAATGAAACTATGGCCTCCCAGATATCTTGTTACGCCAATAGATGAAGCATCAGCAAAAGTTGTGAAACCAAAATGATGAAATATCTGGAAAAATAATTAAAAAATCTGATGTAAAAGGTTCCAACTGAGGAATAAATAAGCCCATGTGTTAATCCCTGCCTAGCACGGAACTATTTGGGGTATTCAAAATAAAAATAAATTTTCCAATTGAAATATCTTCTTTGGGTCGAAAATCGTCCAAAACTACTGAGATCATATATATTAAAAATTTCAATTTCATATACAAAAGTTGCATGACAAATAACAATATGGAGCTGAAAGGATTGATTATTCAACAGTTCGAGATAAGCCAACCGAATAATAATAGTAATAGCTCATGAATAATCTTAATATTTTAGATGGATAAATCTAATTCAGATTTTGTAAATTCATGAATGGTTCGAAATGCTACCTGTAAAATAAGAAATCTCGTGTTAGAGACCACCTTAACGTGTGTGCAGACAACTTCTTGCATTTAGAGGTGCCAGGAGAGTGAGTAAAACAGTTGGTAAATTACAGAAGCCGCTCAAGACCAGGGTGTAGCCACGGCACGTTCCAAATGTTTGCGAGAGGATAGTACTTACTTGTACGAAAGCGTGTGCTTTTCCTAACTATATACTGAGCCAGCTGGACGCTCGTTTTCACGCTTCCGCGCAGACTTTATTAACAAGACGGTGTTTCGTGCTTCCAACATTTACTTCTCTTTCTCGTCCCACATGTTCTCTACAGCTTCGTTTCTTTGCACAGAGATACACTCGAGTACTAAAATAGTTTTAGCCGAGCTCTGAAGCAGATTGCGTTTTTCTCGAAGGCGATGTCTAATTTGACGTATAACACCACGCGTTTTGATGATCTATAATCTCTTTCCTTTATACTCTTCTCCGATTTTGTATTCAAATCTGTGATTTTTTTTAACGGAAACAAGTGTCATTTCACTTCTCATTTACTAGCACAAAATGCTTATTCCATGGTTCAATGGTTATTCAGATAATGATACAATTGTTAGAAAGCAAACGATAAAATAAAGATGTTTTCATATTGTCCTATCACATTGTGCTATATTCTTTCTCATTACGAACAGTACATGTAGTAAGCACGCAGTATATGATGTCTCACTCGACTAATTATTCATGTACCACAAAATTAACCGTCCACGCCAAGAACTTTACACACGATGGCGTTATTAACGAGCACTTTGCGATTCTCTTTATTCTCCCTGTGAGCTCTCGCAAAGTTTTGAGCGACGAAACATTCTGTTCTCATTATTTAATCATCCATGAACGATGTAAAAGTTTCTTTCCGCCCTACACCTGATTGGTCTTCGTTTTTTTTTTTTTCCCATAACTTTACGAATATGCTGATCTTATATTGCTTTTGATATCCAAAGTGAGTCGACCTGACTCACACAACACTCTATATGAGAGCTGTAAATCCCTTATGGAAAGAACAATTGATAAAGTCAAGGAAAATTTGTTTGAACTAGGTCTTGACTGTGTTAGTCCATTTCAATAATGAAGGCATAAAGCCAGGCGAAACGTCGATTAAAGTGGGTAAAACATTGATTAAGTCGAGCTCAACTGTTAGATATCTTGGAGTTATCATGGATTATAGAATGACATTTGGGGAACACATAGAATCAGTAAGGGTGCGAAGCATGAAAGCTATGAATATCATAAAGTTTTTGAGAGGAACTTGGTGGGGTGCTGATCCATATACCCTGTTACAATTGTACAAATCATATGTAAGATCATTGATAGACTATGCAGTCTTCATCTATTATCCTCGCAAAAAAGATCAAAAGTTAAAACTAGAAAGGATTCAATAAGCTGCGGTTAGATATTCTTTGGGGTATAGGATAAGCACCTCAACTAATATTTTACTCGCGGAAGCCAAACTGATGACTATTCAAGATAGAGCAGAGTATTTAAGCTCTTCTTACTTGGCAAAAGTGCTAAGTAATAATAGTCTAAATGTTAACAGTAGAGTCAATATGTACCTCAGAAGGTCACGTGTTGCAACAAAAGAACGTTTGCTTCAAAATACCATCTTAGCTATGAAAACTGCATCAAATGAGATTGAAATGAATGAAAAATATTGTATTTATATGTTCAGCTTTGATGTGCAGCACCCAACATTACGATGTGATCTAGAGTTTGGTAGAAACCTCAAACGTGAAGAGGAACCTAATATCATGATTAAGCATTACTCGGAGACGAATAATGCATTATGTATATACACGGATGGTAGAAAAGTTCCAGGAAAAAACTCAGTAGGAGTTGCATGCGTATGTGAAGAATTAGATATGAAATTGAGAATAGTATTTCCCCAAATGCTTCAATATTCACAGCAGAATGTTTAGCGTTATTGCAAGCTGTTAATATAGCATTGACCCAGAATCGTAGAGATATTATCATTTTCACAGATTCTTTGAGTGCAATTCTGAAATTGAATTCAAATAAACTTGACGCGCAGACAAGTTCAATAGTCCTTCAAATTAGAGAAAAAGTTCTAAGTTACTCTAATGAAATCGGATTTGTATGGATTCCATCACACATAGGTGTATCGGGTAATGAGAAGGCCGACGAGGTTGCGAAACAAGCTACCGTAAAAAATGTTGATAAGGCATTCAGAATTCCATTTTCTGATCTTCGGTCAGGGTTTTTGTTAAGTGCAAAGGAAAACACAAAAAAAGACCTCAAAAAAGAAGGTCTCGTTAAAGGAACAACATATTTTGAGCACTATTACAAAGACTGCAAATATCCCTGGTTTCACAAATATAATCTTGATAGAAAAGCCATAGTTACAATAAACCGCCTTCGAGCAATTCATTATAGCCTTGGAGAATCACTTTTTCGTTTTAAATTCATTGATAGCCCAAGTTGTATGTGTGGGCATGAATTACAAGATATTGATCATATTATGTGGGAATGTCAAAATTTTGATCAAAAGAGAATTAAATTAATAGATTCATTGAAAGACAGTGGAACACAGCTTCCAGTGAGTATGAAAACATTGTTGGTAGAGCCCACACAGCGCACTTGTAAGATCATCATTAAATTTCTTGAAAACTGCGAATTGAATGTGTAGAACAGTTGTAAATTAGTGTGTAAGAATCTAATATGTAAAGGAATTTCATGATTGTAGCTGAATAACCCTAGGAAAGGGTTGAAAAAGCTTAATAAAAAAAAAAACAAAAAACAACACTCTATGTATTCTACAACTCACATTCCCATAAGCTGTTGCACTCGCATCAAGTACACAATTTTAGAAAATGAAAAAAAATTCCCGAAGATAAGGTAAGTGTACCCAACATTCCCTAATATTCCCGTTTCAGGTATAGGCGCTCGTTCGATTTCGGGCAATTATTTTTTATCTTTGTTGTATTAGAATATGAGAAAATAAGTGGTTTTCCCCGACTCCAAATAATTCCCGACTTTCCCAGACCATTTGAGGCGAGGGTTTCATTTTTCGGCTCTACATGCCTGAAAAAAAAGTCTTCGGTGGAACTTGTCCGAACATTTTTGATTTGACCAATCTCAACGTATCTTAACATTCGATTCGTTGCCTCGAAATCTTAAAAATCTCCTTTCAAAATTGCAAAACTCGTATCTGGGGCAATTTTTATAAGCAAAATATAGAGATTAATCGAAAAATGTAAGAATATAACCATTTTGACCCTATAGTTAACCTAATAAACTTCCTCTCATCTGATTGAGCGTTTGCACACGGGTTCTATCCACCAAAATTATTTGAGAACATGTAAAAAATGTGTCAAATGAGCTAAAAAACGACTCATTCAGATATTTTGAAGTGGAAATATCGCAATTTAGCCCAATTCTTATAAAACATGTCGACTTTCCGTTTTTTGGGCTACAAGTTCGTTATACACAATGCAGGTAAGTCAAGCGATACCCTCTCGCAAATCTGTGAAAAATCAAATTTTAAAAAAACCGATATTTCACGGCTTCAGTTGGTCAAGATCCTTAATTAAGCTTGAAAATGAGCTTACGTTAGTGAAACAATATTGAAGTGTAGACCAAAGTTGTTGGAAGAGATGCTTGAGGTGGGTGGGGTGAGCTCGGTACAAATGACTTGGACTTATTTCTTGTGATCAAGCATCTCTGATGACGGAATTTAGTCAATTTCGATAATGCTTTTGCAAACTTAATAATTGACGGAGAGAATTTTTGTTGTGATGTGAAAATCTTGACTTTTCTGTATAGTAAATACCCATGTCTGAGTGCATATCAAAATTTTGGGATGTATTTCGGGAATATATAAATCAAAATTAATACGTATAAATGTAAGAGAATCAATATCACCTGTTCAAATGTTACTGCTAGAGGAACATAACATAAATTACGAACATTGTGTACAATTATATTCGCTATGTACCTAATGGACGGACACTATCAGTATAGTTTTCTTGCCATTTATATCAACCCATTCACTTACTCAACTACTGCGAGTTTGGGAATCGAGGAACGTACTCTTGACATTTAGAATATGAATTCCTGATAAAATTGGACAAAAAAGGCAAGATTAGGTATTCCAAAATATCTCGGTTTTTATTTATTTTTTCTTGCATGCAATAAAGTATTTGGCCTCGGTCTCTGGTTTGATTGATTTCTTGTATCAATAGGGATTTTTAAGAATTTCTCCAGATTTTTTTGACCTGTACGATAAAAAGTAACCAATTATTGGAAATTGATAAGGAAAATTTGTCCATTATGATGGACATTGTGAGTGAGTGGGTGAGGCCTACAGAGTACTTAGAAATGTCATCATATGCTTACTTCACGATTGAAAAATCTGCAAGAATATTTCATAGACGATTGTAATGCAAGGATGGACAAACTGGCTCTCAAAATTCGAGCCATAGGTCAAGTGTCAAAACCTTATTCATTACCATCTCCAAGAGACTATTAAAAGAAATCATTGTCAAAAGTTGCCCCCACGCAGTTTACACGAAGCAACAGGTCCTCCATACTCGTTTGAGCTGGTTTCAACTCCCAGAGCAATCCCTTGAACCCTCATCCATCATGAAATATGATGGTCTTGCGATATGAAAAATTTTGTTCAATAATCAGAGACAAGTCTTCCTACTTTTTGTAATAGAATTATTTGGACTTGTGCTGAATTTTGATGCACAAAATATTCCGAAGAATATATAAAACAAGCTTTACAGTCCTGTGCAGCAACGAATCTGGCTTTTATATCGGAGAAAATGAAGAATAAAGAACGAAATATTTTCCGAAACTGTCCTTCAGCAATCTGACAGTGGTCACTCCAGCGTCTAGGAATTTCTATAGTTTCACAAATATAGAATAAGAACGTCGAAATTCTGCGCATGAGAATCAACTCTCAAGCGACGCGCATTATGTTGCCGGAAACTGGCTTTTTCTGAGAACCTACAGTACACTTTTCAAACGGCAGATAATGAATAGGGAAGGTGACCCAAATGCGAGATGTGAATTGTCGTCAGTCAGAATATAAAACAACAGATGAGATACAGAGAAGCCACACAGCATCACACAATGTATAAAGAAGTAAATGCGATATTCGAGGCGCATCTGCCGTCCCAGTCGCAGCATCGCTCATACGCGCACCGGCCTAACCGGTCAAGATGCCCATTGTCCATCAGTAGAGCGCATAGAAAGAATGAGTATCAGACACTGGTCAGCTGCTATGCCGGTCTCTGGTCCAGCGGATCCAGTTTACTCTTCTCGTGGAATCTCGTTTAAGTGAAAACTTATACATTTCACGAGTTAAGTATTATATATGTGGATGGTGAATGAGCCAACGCGTTGACTGATGCTGCTGGCACTGGTTTGCAACCAGTTTTATTTCCGCGATTCCTGCAGCCCCTCTTGTATATTGCTTACGTGAGCCCAAACGTCGACTGGTTCTACTGGTGAGCGCTCTGTTGGAGTGACGACTCGGTAGCGATGAGTTGCATTACACACTGCCCATTCAGTCACATATCGGACGTTTCGTGTGTAAAGACATCATTTATAGCCTCGCTTGATTCGATAAGCCATAAATCGTGATACCGACTACGATTTTTAATCACTGGAAAGTAAGGGATAAGAATTCGGCGTTAGTGTGGCTCGATGACCTATCAGATCTACCCCTATTATAAAATGCGACTATTTTCATGGAAATAGGTTTTTGCGTGATCAATTTCACAGAAATATTTCGTGAACTTGATCAGAGTTTCACGAAAGCGTATAATTGGAAAGGTGAAATAAATCAAGTGCACTGTTTCATCGTGTGATGATTATCGAAATTCTTACAATGCTGAATAGAAGGCTCTTGATCATGAATTGAACAATTGACAAGGAATTAAAAAAATCAAACTCAAAAATTGCAAAATATTGTTAATGAAAAGTCCTCTATTTTACAAGACAGTTATATCGATCACAAAAATTCACAATGAGGATGGTGGCTCTTCTGCTAGGGAAAAGACACTTACGACTGTAATTTACGCAATGCAATAATTGCTTTCTTTTGTTTATAGTTCATCGCTAATGGTTCTTTTCTGCAATTTTTCCAACCCTCTTCGTAGCGACTAGTTTTCTACCTTGTCGATGTAGAGGGTAGTTTATAAGGGAGAAATTCTGGCGCTGAGTTGTTGGACTAAAGCGTAGATGGCAGTGGCAAGCTTCGCAGAAAATCAATCGATACGAATTGGTTTGGGGTGAAGTTTCAAAATGGCTACTGTATGCGCCATCTCTCAGCAAAGCATTACACACTCTTGTGGAATAATCCATAGAATCTACGATGGATAATAATAAACAATCATATTCCGATGAAATTAATCATCTTTTCTCAAAAAAGCCTAACCGAAAATTCTGAAGAGATTGAAAATCAAGACTGTATTCTTAAAATCTACAACTTGGTAAGTTTTAAACCACATTGCTCTCACTTTTGAATCAGCATTTTTTCCAATGAAAATTGGGTGAGAATTCCCCCTCGAATTTTCACAGAGAGTTTTGATAAATGTTGCCTGGAAAGGAATTTTATCAAAAAAACTATTCCTAGTCATGAAGAATTCAATGAAACCAGTATCTATACAATATTGTTTTACTGAAGCTAATTAACGAGATTCAGTCATCGATGAAGGGGGGACGAGTAGATCTACTCGTCCCCCCTTCATTTTTCAATCGTGTTCCTAATTTACACAGATTTATAAATGATATATACGAGTAAAATATTAGTCCAATCATGACTTAAAAGATACATGCATAGTTTTACATGAATGTTACAAACGAATCACTTATTTGACTCCGAAACTTACTAGTATTTTTGGCGTAATTTGGAAATTCATTTGTCACTTGAAATTTTCGATTGAGTCATCCAATTTGATATCACTTACTTCAACAAATTACCAGAAATTGTGAAATAGGAACTTACTAAATTGACGCTTGGAGAATGGGTCAAGTAAGTGGATGCGAAATCTGTGAGGATGTAATTCTTTTGAAAACAAGATACGGATCGAGATGTCTAGATTCAAATACTTTGGCGTTTACTATATCATTTGGATCAAACGTAGGTAAAAAATATTGGAAATTTCAGATCCTAGAATATTCACTTATTTTACTCCTAGTAAGCGCTGAAGGTAAGATTTTGATACACTTCTCGCGAGGATTTAATTTTCGCATGCTCAAGTAAGATAAGTTTAACCGACTTGCCCCCAAATAGCCAAAATTCTCAACAACTCTGTTTTACCTCACAATCTTGTCCCATCTCAATATTTTTCAACGTATCTTAGCTCATTTTGTGAAGTTCACAAGAAGCTTCAAAATGAGCTGAGATACGCTGGAAAATATTGAGATGTGCCAGAGTATAGGTAGAATGAACAAGAGTTGTTGAGAAAATGGCCTCAAGGGGAAATCTAGGTACACTTACCTTGATTTCCAAAACTTTTTCAGATTTTTTCCTGAAGTGATATAGAAGTTATAATAAATTGTGTGATACGCTGTGTATCCTTTTTTAGGAAAAATAGTGCTGACTCGCCTGCACACAAGTAATTTCATATATATTCAATTCATGACCACCAGCAGGCCCCGCGTGTCCTTCCCCCAGTGCTGAGAATTTTGGCCTTTATGGGAAATAACATTGAGCGGTGCCGCACCTGGAGAAGGATCACTGGTATCAGCCTCCACAGCGAACGTCTTTGAAGGTCTTATCCAATGATGTGAAAATCGCTAACGCGTAAAAGACGCGAAACGAGTCTAATTGAGGCTTGAGTCTCGGGCATTCAAGCTATACTTTCTTTGACGTCATTTGTTTTTCCTTGAAAATAATCCTCCAAACCACTGGCAGGATTTGTCTCCCAGATCTAAAGAGTGCACAGTTTTATCATTACAGTAATTCTATCCCTTCCAACGTGATATTTGCGCTTTTTCTTAATCGAGTGAAATTTCGTAGTTCCAACTGGAATATAAGGTAAGTGTACTTAACATCCCCCTTGTACCCAACACGGACCCATATGCTGATCTTATAACTGGGCACTTGTTAGCCTTCGCGCAATTTTTTCCACTTTTCTTGTGTTAAAATATAAGAGAAGTGATGATTGGGACCAATCTCGGATGAATTCTGCATTTTGCAGGAAATATAAAGTGAGTTTTTGCAATTTTCGTGTCTGCACAATCAAAAGTCGCCAACAAAATTGCGTGTAGTAAACCTGATGCCAAAAATGTTTGGTCTGACCAATCTCATTGTACTTTAATGCATCCAATTCCTATTTTAGAAACTTTCAAAAAAAATTTTGGAGTTACAAAACTTGGATTTGGTGCACTTTTATGAGCGAAATACGGAAATAGTTTGCAAAACACGAAGGCTAAAGTGGTGTGTATCCAACATGCCCTCCGTGTAATTATCTCGAAAGGAAGTGCAGACGCCTTTTTACTATCGTGATCATATCAAGTCAAAATAGGCCGGGAATATAGTTTTGGGCCGCCAAAAAGCTCAGAATGTGATGCACGGTGATGAAGATGTTATTCAGCATTTCATTGACAATTCGCATAGTTTTTTTGTTGGAAAATTAAGTCAGCTCAACTCCAGTTGATCAAAACTACCCAAACTCCAGTTGATTGGAACCAGACGTACACTACCTACCACAGTGTAGTTCAGCTCATTCTGAGGGTCTCGAATAAGCTTCAAAATGCGCTAAAATACGTTAGAAAATGTTGATGTAGGCCAAAGTTGTTGAGAAAATGCTAAATGGGGGCATGTTGGGTACACCCTTTCGCACAAGTTACAAAAACTCACTTTTTAGAAAAATTGTAACAGTTCCGGTGTGGTTGGTCAAAATCCAACCCACCTTAGACAATTTTGAAGGTCTTGGAACAAACTTTGAAGTACAATAAAGTACGTTAGAAATTATTTAAGTGGGTCGAAACTATTGGCAAAATAGCCTAAGGGCAGTATATTGGGTACACTTACCTCATTTTCAATTTTCAATCATTGCTCAACTTTCTAGTTAACCGAAATAATGAGATGCTATCTTGCAAATCTTATAAATGAACATGGTTCAATGTAGTTTGAAGTCCAACAAAAATGAATTCATAAAAATTGTGGGATCCATTAACACGTTCGCTGTGGCGGGGCCTACCGATGGGTCCCGCGTGTCTTCCCCCAGTGCTGAGAATTTTGGCCTTAATATGGGAGATAACATTGACCGGGGCCCACCACTGGGCCCCGCCGCACCTGGGCGAAGATCGCCGATTTCAGCCTCCGCAGCGAACATGTTAAAACGGATCACTTATGGTATAAATTTTGGAAGCCCTTGGTAGTTTGGTAAAAGTGATGGATAGGTAGAGATCAATAAATTTTAAGAAAGTTAACTGAATTAAATGGAACTGGAAAATTTTAGTGCGCGTTATCTCAGTACAAACATTTTACCTTTGAGACGAGTAGAGGGCTCTTAATCAAGAAGATATTAAGAGAACACACGCGCCAGTTGTTGATCGCAGAGTCTGAATGAGTGGTCATGGAATCAAGGATGTACTTCGTACATCTGGTGTACCTTGTAAATCTTGAGAAACCATCGACTCTGTAATTAAATACAACCAGCGAATACAACAATTGTGGTCTATAGAGTGTCCCAATCTCAGTAAAATACAAACCGATAGATACGGCTATCTAGAATTATGTGTATTACGCGTATTTGCGGCTATACTTTGGTGAGGGCCGACGACGACGACGACGACGACGTAGTAACGGTTGCGGGCTAATTCTGTCCATCCAACAACGTCTTGGATCGCATGCTATCAATGGGTCTTTCTATATATACGATAGGGGTGACTCTGGCCGTCTTACGCTCGAACGAATTCGTTCAATCTTGGTTCTGTTTGCGGGCGACGCGCGGGCATATCATATAATGCACGAGGGCGAGACTTGAGGGTTGCCTCATCGAAAGGAATGCATATCTCAGACGGAGTCTAGCTTCTGGCATATTATCAGGACGATCGAGAAGGCCTCAAAATCCCGCATCGCCATAGCTATGCTTTTGTATAAGATAGATAATGAGACAGTATTGAAGCAAGATCGCGGCATATCTCATGGGTACCCCTTTCATTATTATTGTCTTGAAGCAGGCCATGGCGACCACAAGGTCTCGATGAATCGCAATGCATCCAACATTACTGATGAGCTCGAACATCTGCGAGAGATTTGGTTTGCCTCTTTTCTTGTGCGATTCCTTCGACTCCAATCACTTCTCTCGATTACTGTAGCCACCCTTCTCCTTGCTCCCCCTTTGCTGCAAATGGTTCCCAATCTCTATCCTGCTGCGACAGTTTAGCACCCGAATATTGTCACAAATAGAGTCTGATCGAGCCATGTCTCGTGCTGCGTTCTTGAGTTTGACAATCACACTCTGAGACTCAGTTTCGACAATTGATCACATTTTATATTGATTCGTTGGTCTTTTGGGTGAATTTATAAAAGATAACATTTTTCAAGTGAAGCGGAAAATTGATAAAAAAAATTCCTGAAATCATTAACTTGAATTTACAGCGAGACTGGTTAGAATAATCGGTCCTGCAGATATTTGCAAAACTTACAAACAGAAATTCGTAAAGTCATTCTAATATCCCAGAAAATTCATAATTTTTGACATGATTATGAAAATTTTCTGTTCCTCAATTCTACGGCATTACCAGAGATTTATCTGACCAACAATTCCAAGCGTGCCATCATGGTTGATCAGACTGGAAGTCAAAGATTTTATTTACTTTCACGACTTTTCTGAAAATAAGATGTGAATATGGACACAAATATTTTCCATGGTGCTGTGTTTCGAATTTCTCGTAATACAGTTCGATTGGTAGGCCACATAGGTTCAAACTTCAATGTAAATTACTCATACGACATAGTTCTGTTGAAACGTTGACATTTGGAGGTAGTGGGTGGGCGATCCCTAAATCTCTGTTCCGAGGGTTGTAAGATGGATTTTCCGACTTTTTGGAACATATAAAGCATAAATTGACTCGCGCACGGATATGAGAATTTCCACTCGTAACACGATAGCAGGTCAGGGATCCTAATATTTTCAGCACGACGCGAAACCCTAGTATTTGCCGCTAGAATTGATCCCACGGCCGACGGCTTAGGCTGTCTTGAGGTTTTGGACTTTTGATTCGGCTACTACAGTACTCTACAGATACTTTGAAATAAAATGACTAGGACCTATGTGGTCTCGCGTTCAAGGGTCGCACTAGTAGGGCATGGAACTGGACAAAAAATTTAGTTGAAGGAAATTTCTGCCCGAAAGTACTCTGAGAAGTGTAAAAATCCATTTTTCGATACTTTAGAGGGTGGAAAAGTTGCGCCTGACGATTCATTTTTAGAGAAAATTGGTAAAGAAAGGCCTGAAATAAGTCAAATTTGAAAATCGAGCGAGTAAAACTTTATACAAGACTGCGCCACAAAAAGTTCTTTATACGTCCATACGTAGAAACAGCGTGTTTCTGCGTACAGACGTATACAACTGCATACGCGTCTCGTGCGGAAACATTTTTCCTTCGGGAAAACCAAGCTGGACGGTGCCATCGCCCACGTCCAGCTTGGTTTCCCGAAGGAAAAAATGTTTTCAGCACTCGACGCGTAATGTACTATACTCACCACATACCCATAACATGATCTTTCGGGCTTTGGTATTTTATATAAATTACCGCCCGAATCCGTAACGAGACCCACTGCGGCGCTTTGACCCCTTTTTCAATGATAATCTTTTTTTGGCGAAAATGGATCGCAAAATGAACGATTGCGCTGGAAAGAGCACCAAATAATACATCAAAAATGACTGCACGATCTTTTTCTCCAGTCTGTTACAAAGGGTTTGTACAAGCAGGTACACATTATTTCAAAGTTTGCACGGAGGTACTCATATGAAATCAGTCAAAAACTTCATAAGCATTCGACTGGTCAACACTCTCGTGTTAACTACATGAGCTAATCAAACTTGAACTGATGGAAAAAGTCGTGCATATTCAAAGCACAGGAACAATAAACTAAAAAGTCATAGATATGATTATTTGGCAAAGCTGATTTCTAGATAGAAAAAATTATGCTCATGATAGTGTCAGATACGTTGAAAATTATGTGAAAATAAGGAAATTATAACTCGACAAACTCACAAAACAATATCCACTCTCATCATAACTAGTACCACGACGACGCCGCTCATTCAGTGAACCTATAACATACCAGGACTAATGGGAGCCAATTTGCATACACGTGCTAATGCGTTTCCAAAGTTTTGCAATCATAGAAACCTAATCAGATGCTCGTACCAAAATCGAACGAATGA
Source organism: Eretmocerus hayati (assembly GCA_029851415.1). Lineage (NCBI taxonomy): Eukaryota > Metazoa > Arthropoda > Insecta > Hymenoptera > Aphelinidae > Eretmocerus > Eretmocerus hayati. The sequence continues at coordinate 158,593,392 of CM056743.1, forward strand.
AATTTCTTGGCCCGATTCGCATCTGACATTGAGCACTTTCAACATTTCCAATGTGACTATGCTCATTGAATGACATGGTCTTCGGGTATCTATCGACGACTCCAAGAATGGCTCTTGAACACGCTTCTACGTAATTCTACCCACTACTCAGTTGAGAAAAGGTACTTCTCAATCGACAGCCCTCTCAAATCTCAATGACCCAAACGAACCAATTCTATCGCGAACAAGTTGTCCCAGAGCAGAACACGTCCACGATATTGGACGATTGGTAAAATCGTACAGGAATCTCTGACAAAGGCAAGATTATCCAAGGTTGCAGTAGCAGACTTCTTCCAACGACTCCGGATCAGTTTTAGAAGAGGCAAACTTACACGTCCAGTATGAACTAAATATATGTAGTTTCAGAGCATGCACCTAACCTTATCGACAATCGACTTCATATCCGGTTTTCTCTCTCTTGGGGTATATAGCATAGTACCAAACTTCGGTGATTACCTAGGATTCGCTTCTGCTTCAGGAGTTTCGTATACTTGAGCAAAATTTCACTTGGACCACACAAGAGTAACCAAGGATATATTCTCAGAAGTGGTTCCGTTCTCCTGTTTTACTCGATGCAAGTTGTACATACTTACCTACCTAATAAACAAAGCAACGCGTGCCGATGCATACACACGCCAAAAAGCTAGCCCACAAAGGTAAAGACAGAGGCCAATGTGGTGGACAAAGTAAGTATACGATCAAGTAGATGCAGTAGGTATGTAAGGGGTTGTGTGCGCACTACTAGCTCGTGGATAAAATATATATAGATTGCAGGCCAACAATCCAGTCGAGCTGCAGATTGAACAAGTTTGCCGGTATATAGGGCTGCTCGAGACTTGGTCGTCTTGTTCGCATAATATGGACCTCATTTCATGTTTGGAAGTACATCGTCTGATAATCAAGGAAACCTATTATCGTTCGGTGCATCGGATGAGCTTCCGAACGGAAACTTGGACAATCGCAAATCTCACAGCCACACTAATAATTTCTTGAACTCGAAACATTTTAGGATTATGGTAGTCATCTCACTAATAGTCGCACGTTCCCTGCGATGCCCTTTCTTGTAATTTTATTTCAGTCATGAATTAGATTCCCTTATTCAGGCAAATATGTCTGCATAGTTCTTATCAGGTTAAAGCACTATACAATTAATCATCGTTGGAAGTATTTCTCAAGCGAGTACAAATCGGGTAAGGTTGAAAAATAAGAATCCGGAGAGTCTCCCATCAGTGAAGGTGCTATTTAACTAAAAGAGGTAGTTGAGGAACATTTCACTCCGATTGAGATATCGCAATTTCACAAAGTTGTGGCTTTTTGGTCAATAGAAGGATGGGAAAGGAGAGATCCAGTACATTTACCTCGTATGAGCAAATTGGCCCACATAAAGTCCAATAGGCATCTTGCATTTTTTTGACCCCCCAAAAAAAGGTTTGGCGAATTCGAGCAAATCGAGGTGAGTAGGGCGCAATCAGAAAAAAAATCCCAAAAATTATTTTCATCTTGCGCAAATTGTTTGAAAGTCAAACGATTGTGACCCTATGACGTCACACGGTGCAACTCATCTTACTGTCAAACAATTTACGCAAGACGAAGAAAATTTTTGGAACTTTCTCTTCAATTGCACAATACTTGTCTCGATTAGCTCGAATTTGCCAAACCTTTCTCTGGAGGGTTCAAAGAAATTGCAAGTCGCCATACAATAGCCGCAGTCGACGACTTTGTCGGAGTGACGTCACACAGTGCAACTCATCAGACTTTCAAACAATTTGCGCGAGATGAAAACAATTTTTGGGGATTTTATTTACAATTACACCCTACCTATCTCGATTTGCTCGAATTTGCCAAACTTTTTTTCAAAAAAATGCAAGATATCTATTCTCATGAAGAAATCATTTAGAAGTGAGAGTGGTCTCATTATTAAAAATTCCAGATATCGAACATCTATGACTGTTTCGACGACCCATGAAATGTGTATGAAATCATCTGGATAATTCTGCAGGACATCAATTACAAGGCCCTTACCCGGAATCTGTAGATTGGAAAATACTCTCTAAATTTGGAAATTTTCTGCTGAAATGACCATTTTTTACTGAAAATTTGTATAAAATTTCAAAGAGACTACCATACAGTGCCAAAAAGATCCGAATAATATGGATGAACTTAGAGATTCAAGTGTCTTTTTCCATCAATACAACTACAGGCACAGTTGCTCTTGGCCGATTTCTCAACGACAACTTCCTGTCCACATCTCTAGAGAGTGTAGAACATACTCGGCGTGCAAGTATCTCAAGAGAGGCCGAAAGCGGAACCATAGAGAAGTGAGGCAATAACCGTAATTCAATACAGCCCTCAAGATGCTGCAAGTTTTCCCCCGTCCATAAGTTCGTCCCTTGGTGAGTTCACTCATCCCCTTAGTCTTTACTTCGTCTCGCCCTTATTTCCCTTTTCCATTCCGATCGCCTTGGTGCTTGTACCAGATTCTATCCAATTCTCCGGGGGCGATCCAAGACGAGCAAGATGTTTGCGGCCACCAGTGTACCTCCTTCCACCGATTCTCCCCGTTCAACTATGCTGAAACTTTTAATGATGGCATCCCCGTGGTTACTGTTCAGAAACATTGATGATTCTTTTACCATCGGATGAAAGAATTTTGAAATCGTAAATTTTATTTCAAATTTTGGGAGAGCGTCAGAGGCATTGACTTAATCACGCATTTCTATAATCAGGATTTTCATGGCAAATTTACAGGTTGGATTCTGAGAGGAATTATTTGTAACATAGTTTATCGGATCAGGTATCAATCATATGGTACCTTGATGATGGAAGAAAATGAGGAGAGTTGAAAGTCACCAAATTCATGAGAAAAGCTTGGTATTGGATAGGCTTCGCAATCATTTTCCTGGAAAGATTGATTTGAGGCATTCTGATCTATTGAGAACTCTACATTTGATTCGCCGGAAGAAACGCTATGATCTTCTCGTGATTAGTATTTTCTGATCGTCTGACAGAGCCTTGAGTTTTTCTCCTGAATCTTCGTGAAAAGATTCCATTCTGAGCCAACCTTTCCTTTTTTCTCTCAGAATTATCAAAATTGCATAATGTATCCTCATATTTTGTTTCGTAATCGTCAGAATTTGAGTAATATGCCCTTATTTTGATTTGTAATCGTTATGGACATGAATGACATGTCGAAATTCAGACATCTGGCCATTCCTAAATCAATATACGATTTCTGATGGACCTCTCGTCGCCAAAAGCAAATTGACCAACCCGCGTTCATTATCTCGAGGAACCACGCTGAGGAAATTGATTGATTTTTAAACCAACAAATTCAATTAGTTAGTGAAAAAATTAACTCATCTATCCTAAAATGTGCGAATTTGTTTGGAAATCCAACCAAAAATTAAATTTTTTACCGTTAATTGAATAAATTATTGAGAATTCCACGCAGCAGGTTGATATTTTTTTGCAGAATGTTCCGATATGCATGTTCTGAAATAATCAATGATCGAGTAAATCGGTGAAAGATAGCGTTACACCAACCCTCGGTTTAACCCTTAAAAGAAAAGGGGTGAAACAGCAGGTGATAAAGAGACAACTCAGGGTCTTTGAGACGGTCGACGACGAGACGGTCCTCGCCAGGAGGGTAAAACCAGCAGAAGCAACAGCAGCACTCTATGCTCTCAAGAAAGGGCACTTTCGTCTCTGAGGCAATATTGTATCAATATATACCCACGGAGCAGTTGAACGCCAAGATTGACGGCCATATTTTTACACCCAACGGGACGTTTCAACGCTCCTGTTCTATACAGAGATGCTGGTTGCAAAGTAAGTACGAGAGATGGAACGAGACTGCAGCGTGAAACCCCTTACAGTACCAAACCAACCCCTCGCGTATATATCGCAGCGTCGCCCATATACGGGCGGCATCTTACTTACTTCAGCAACGAGAAGACCACCCCTTTCGGCATGCACCGTATATACCGGTCCAGCCACAACCCGCTTCGACAGATCGGATCCCCCCGACGACCAATGCGTATTATATTAGAGTATGTCTAAGGGCTGATGCTGCACGCACTACTTCTTCGACCATTCATTCCATAACGTTTGAGTTGCTATGATCGATAACCCTTTGAATGCTTCCGTCATGGAGGTTGTACTGCTCCAAGCGAATTCTTAGCTTGGAGTTGGACACCCCGTATCAAAGTCTAAATGGTGCTTGTCGATGCTTGTCCCTTATACTGGCAGTGAATTAGAAAAAACGTTGCTAAACGCGTTTATCTCAAAGCTCAGCAACCTGTCGAAATGAATTTTTGAAATTCAGTTCAATTGAGTTTTCGGGCTTTTTTCATACCTGCTCAGTTATATAATCACGATATGAACACTTATGGATCATATGATATGAATCAATTTCACATAGTTGAAATTATTACTAAGAGCTCAAGAGTACATATGAACGATTCCAGCATAACTTTGCCGAAAATAACATCTGATATGAAGAACTTCATTATACCGATGTAATTTTTTGAGAACCTGACATTGATTAGAATTTCTATCATACAGCCCAAGACTCTGAAGAAACTGCTTATACCTTCACATGAGTCAAGTTTCGATTACATCCGTCATGCACAGTCTGTGCTTGCAGACAAAACGGAAAGAAGGAAATAAGGTTAGGAATTTCCTCATCACTGCTCATGTTCGTCACGAGATTTGCGGCTCTGTGCAGCATTTACAGCTTACACCACCGGGTGGTGACGAGTTTTTCTTTCTATCAAAATGTTGTTCTAAATAAATAAAATTAGACTCATCACCAACGACAAGGCACCTCGCAAGGGAGATCTTCGGATCTCGGGAGCACATGACAACTCCCCCGCCCCCAGTCCTCAGACCCAGCACCAATGTGTGTGCTTTCACCATCCTGTTCACCTCTGAGTCCTGAACGGCATCTTGGGTCGCTTCATGGCTCCCGCTTCTTAACAAGCTCTCCTGTATCTATACTCTTTTCTGTACTTTCTACTCCTTTTATTCTTCTTCTCGGACTATAACGTTCGGGTTGGCGTCCTCCGGGGAAAGGTCTCAATCGGTAGCTGTTCGAGCCCTCTCGGATAGATCCGACATTACCCACACTCTCGTGGAAGTCTATGAAGAATTCCCCCTCCGGGCGTATCCAAAAAACAACAGGCGAGCACAGAATAGGTTGATACCCCACAAGTTTGCATTCTCAAGGTGGAGATAAGTGTGTAACCCCCGGCGTGTAAACCCCCCTCCCCTCTCATGTGGGTCATGGGCACATTCATGCCAAGATCTTCCTTTTGTCCATTATCCGTTGATATTATTGATTCTGGCAAGTTTAGATACTACATGTGCAACGACCCAGCTGGTATGATCACAGCTCGTACGTAAAATGATTTACGATTTACAATGGCTTGAGTGCACTTGAATTCGAAAAATTTCTTGACATACTCCTGTTCTTCTTCGTGAGGTTTGCGTGCTGGACATTTCTTTTCATTGAGTAATTCATCAACATCGTACTTGCTGTTACCTAAATCGTTGTACATAACATCGCATATCATATCGTAACGAGGATTCAAATATTCCGCCAGGAATGCGTAATTCGTTTTTTCAAGTACTTTTTTATTGATATCGGATTCTGATGGTTCATTCTTCAGACTGTATCTGAATACAGTACACGGCACCCTCTCCATCGTTGATGAGTATTTTTGCATGTACTCTATGGCACCACGAATGTCCTTATAAGGTATTTCATGCAGGTCTCCTCTTCTCTGTGACACTGTGGAACCACTCCCTAGTTATGCATCAGAGAAGATCCTGTTGACAAAAATTGTAATTTTTGACTAAAATATTTCTATTCTTCTCGATCTGAAGAAATTATATGATTAACGAGTCTGGCAACTCGTTAATCACATAATTTCCATTGTCTCAATTGCAATCATGGAGGAAAATTGTAGTATACTGAGGACCACGCTGAGGACCACGTTAACAATGTTGTTGTGCCTTAGTGGAAAACTTGGAGAGACACACATCTTTTCCAAATTTAAAAATCACCACGAACCAATTTTTTTATACATTGATTTCTCTGAGCCAGCAAATTGCAAATCAGTTTGGTTAAACTCAATTTGAAGTCCTTCAACTGAGGATCGATTGATGGAATTTTTCGATTGTTTGTGATTGTTGAATTTGTTGTTAACAAGTTATTGCATGGATTCTCGAATTCGCACCATCAAAATTCGGATTCAGTGGGTCAAAACACGTAGGAAAAATCTTCGTTTATTCGGGGACACTCATAAGCCTACGAAAACCTACGCAGCCACCGGACTATACAACTCTACTTTTCAGAATTGGCGCATCTTGTGATCGTAGTGTCAACATTTTTCAAAAATCGACTGAAATTACATACTCTTAAAATGTAAGATTCGCATATAAAAAGCGAATATTCATTGATGATCTCACACGATCGAATCGAATGTGTAATCAATGTTGTGAATCGTTAATACAAATCTCTCTTGCCAATGGGGGTTCCCGATTAGTTATCTCCCATTACATAATCATAAACTGCACAGAATGATAGATTATCTTCAGATTGGCATCATCAAAATTTGTCAACGTGGAAACAATGATCGGAGAGTGAATAAAACTTCGAAATTTACACAAAAGGTGGTAAGCCGTTATTCGAATGATTTAGCTGTATTTTGTACGTCAACTGAACGAACAATGGAATACAATTTGGGGATCAGGATAGATTTTTAAATAAGCTAAAAAAATTCTGAACAATTAAGAGCTGATAGAAGCTATAGATAGTTTGTTTAATGCGTAGGATATTCCGATACTCTTTACTTGTTGAATTGAAGAAAGCGAGAGTGTGGAACGAGCTTAAGTAATTGGGCTGAAGGGAACCCTCAGAGTTCCAGAAGAGGAAATTTTACGACATGTGAGTAGATACTAGAAGTGTACTGTCTAATCACGCTGAGGGATTAGAGAGATATAGTTCCTCCCAGAAGTATCGAATTCAAACTTGCCAATGAGATTCCGACAACGTCCACATGAACGTGGAAGTCTATCGCATCATCTCATCCAGACGGAGTAATGGGTTTATTGAAGAATTGACAGTTTCCACATACATTTGTATTGGAAAGTTTATCAATAAAAGGTGAGTAAATATAAATACAGCACCTGTGAGTATACAAATGAGAACCCAGGGAAGATGAAATAGCCCTTTGGTTAGTGATGAAAGTTGTTGATGGGGGACAAAACTTGTTCAGCACGAAACGAGTTATTGGACGACGGTCGAAGTGGAGTCCGGTTTCAACAACAACCATAGAATCTGGACCTTACAATCTGCACTTGCTTACTCTCCAGCAGTAAGCTGTAAAGCTACCATTTCATTCCAAATACGGCAAGAGAAAGAGAAAGGAAACTTTCACCTCAATTGTTTGGTTCTCTCAATCAAGGCGGGAAAGAAAACATTCGCAATCTCAGACGAGACTTGGTAGGAAAATCAACAAATCTCAAGATTCAGTTGGAAGACCGAAAGACACGTTATACGTATAACATGCTTGCGAGTGTATAAGTCGCACCAAACATTCCTCTCCAATTTGCCGTTGAGTTATGTATACAGTTTTTAGTATGAATGTTATCAACTGACTTTGATACTTTCAATACAGAAAGGAATTCTTTCATGAATTGTGAATGATATGAAATGACAATAAATCCTCATGCATTAATTTTCCTCAGTTTGTTTGAACATCATTTCATGTTTCAACGTACAAGGGTATACGTCTATCTATGGATGCGTCGTGTCAATAAGTATTTACTATTTTCCAATTTTTCCTTTGGAAAATAGGGGTGCGTCTTATGTAAGGGGCGTCTTATACACCTGCAAATACGGTACCGCAAACCAGAGTAAATGTGGACCAGTTTTGACCCTTCACTGTGATTTTCTTGGGCTTATTCATACCGAAACATAATGTGTGGGTAGTGGAAATGAGTCTTGAGCTCAGTAACAAGATTCCGATTTCAGATTTTGATTCCGACCCCGTGGGTTTTAAACAATTTCACAAAACAGGGTGGACACATTCACCCCGTCGATAGGGGTGAATGTATCCACCCATGCCTCGTCTGCGTCTGAAGCGCACAGCTCGGAGCTCGCACATAGAGGTATCTCTAATATGCTTTTACATGGATTATCCCCCATTTGATATGAATGACTCGTTAAAAATGACTTAGGAGTATGAATGACTCGCGAAATGATCCAATTGAAATGACTTACTGGAATCGACTCATTAGGTAAACTCCAGAGTCATCCCAACTTTCAACGTATCATGCAGATTTCTTTTCTGTAGTTCCAGACGTAGAATATTGTTTTCGGATTTTCAAATCTTGAATGAGTCACTTCAAGTAAATCATATTAAATAAATCGTTTCTCAAATGAGTTATTTTTAGTGTCTTAAATCCCTGAGTCATTTCTGATGAGTCACTCATCTTGAACAGAGTCATCAGTAATTTTTATGCAGTACATATGCCTCGTGATTGCACCTTCAACCAACGTTTAAGAAATCTGTCTGTCATAAATATTGATCCAGGATCGCGTGAATGAAATCGAACTTATTTTGAGAACAGAACTTGACAGGACTTACTGGATAGATCGAATCTATACCCGACCTGCAGCAAGTAGACACACTCACACCGGTCGATCCGGAAGTCGATAATGTCTCTTCCCAATGGTCGTTCCAAACAACCGTCACACTCGAGCCGGGTCGACAGAACTTACCAGAGTTCCGGGATGGACCAAATTTAACCGATTTGCAGCATGTGGACTCGTTCATTGACACCAGAACTTATCAGAATGTCCTGGATAGATTAAATTTAGTCGACCCGTAGCAGGTGGACACATTCACCCCGGTCCAGATGGACATTGACAATGTCTTTACAAAATATCAGTCGTTCCAAAATAACCATCAAGCATGGTCGGTGAAGTTTTTCCATGTCGAGGGCATTATTACCGACTGCCAGAAGAAACTCAGGAAGCTAAGAATGATTTTAAGTTACTGCTTCAGATAAAAGTTTAAGTGGTGCTATTTTTGTTCTGATTTTTTAACTCCATTCGATAACTAAAAAGAGATCATAGAATTTGCTTTTGTGAAACAAAGCTCATTTATTAAAAAAGTAGAGATTGCAGGCTTCAGAACAACCCCCGGTAGATTTCTGTAGGTGCTATAGAGGCCAAAATATGACGCTGACAATCTTTCTCGGAAAAAGTGGGCACATTCACCCTGGTGGTCACATTTACCTCGGTTTACGGCGACGGTAACCATGGAGTTTTGATAGCACTCACTGAATCAATTAATCCGCTTACTCTACACCTCACTTACTGGTCTCGGTGAATTTTCTAATCAGCCGAAGGCGAGGGTCGTAATTATCACGCAAATGCCGAAATCACCCCGTCCGAGTGTCAATAATTATTTTTCCATCAGTTCTCCGATAGAAAAATGGATAGGAACGAACATCCTGAATACTTATTCCACAGCACAGCAGCTGAAAATCTAGGTTCCCTCATCGTGAATAAGGGTAAAAGTGTTTCAATGTATATGGCGAAAACAGCTCACTTCACATGATGTCCCGGTCAAGATACACGCGAATGATAAGGTATAATGATAAATTGTTTGCTCAAAGGCCTTATTAGGAAGGCAGTTATTTTAATTTTCCAAGCAAAACGAAGGAACACTCTGGAGCTCATGTCTAATTTTTTGATCTAAAATGAAATATCTCTAAAATGCTTCGGCGTAAGCTATAAGAAAAATGCCTGTGGAAAAGGTCCCAAACGACAGAATCGTCCAGTTCGTAGGACTCCTCCCAATATGACTAGCTATGTTGCATGTTTGAGCAAGCCCGTTGATCGTAGAGACCCTCCAGATTGATTGAACTGTCGTACATACATCGAGGACAAATTTTCTCAACGGCTACAGCATCGTCGGCATATCGAGAGCACGCATGGGCTAAGCTCGAGTGGGCTCTCCAAACCAATACAGAATCTACATCACATAATAATCTGAAAACCTCGAGATCGGTTCAAGAAAGTTACTGCATACCATCAAATTACCATCGTCGCCGTATTCGTCTCAAATAGGGATGCTGATGAGAAATTACAGAGGGCAGTAGAGGGGTTTGCCGAATTAAGATGCTTGGATGACGAAAGACGGAAGGTGGAGTGTAAAGGGGCGTATATCAAGCAATCAACATGTATATTATACTTGATCTTGTAAGTACATGCCAACTCAAGAAAACCCTAACATACATATACACCATATCTGGACACGGTCGCATCAATTCCGCGCGGCTGCACGATGCCGACAAGACGAGAAGACGTGCGAGCGCAATCTCGCGCAAGCGTCCCGAATTTCCGTCCCGAGATATCGCGTAGATGCGAAGGAGTGGTCGGCTATTAATTTCGATTAGGCTGCAGAGCTGTCGACTTACCACCCCCTCCCAGCGATCTCCTGCCTTCGATACAAATCTGCATCGAAGCGTTCAGAATTGCTATGATTGAAAACGCGATCGGCTATAGCATTCCTGATACATAAATACTCGCGATGGGGATCATACACCTTAGCAGGCACTTCTGAATTTTGTAATTGATTCTCATCGTCGTGTCTTACATAATAATGACAGTCTAACCACATTACTTGAACGAAAAGCGAATTGAGTTTGTATACAGATATAAAAGTTCAGCTGGTACCAAATGGACACCAAAATTTTCGCCAAAATTATGAAAAGCTCAGCACTGTGTGCTTCCCACGAGTAGGTAAGAACTACTCTCACCTGAAGTAAAAAGTTTACTTCTTTTATCAGAGTGCGCCCTTGACATTTTTCTAGCACAGAATAAAGCCTAGAGTGAGTGGAATTTTTTTCTAATAAAGGTTCAAATCTATCAAATTTTCATAATCTCGCACAGCGTTTGTGAAAATCACCTTATTATGAGAATATTTTTCAGAACTTGAACCCGAATTGCGATCAATACGGAAAAGTTTGATGGGACCATCTCTATACACAGGGAAAAATAATTTTAATGCACGGTAAGTGTGCCTAATTTCCCCCCACTCAAGATCTCGAATATAATACGCTTCCGGAGAACTTTCCACGGCCTTTTCTTATACTTGTATCAGTACGAAACGAGAAATTTAATTGTTCTGAGTAATACAGAATGGCCAATGCGCTTGCTAGATTAAAATAGTACATTTCGATACAAGAGCGTAAAACGTTTTATTCGCGTCCGAGTGATGGGTTTCCGGCCCGAGCCGCAGGCAAGGGTCGGAATCATCACGAGGATGCGAATGATAGGTTTTACGCCCGTGTATCTAACTATACTTTTCGATAAGCTGTGAGTGAAAGTCAACAAACTGTGCGCAATGTGCACTTTTACGCACATTGTATCGAAAATATTGTTTCTGATAATTTTGACTTTTTTCCAATCAACTAGAAGCTATACCGAACAAAATTGATGCGATCAATTTAAATGTGCCTTAGTTCATTTTCTTTGTTTGGTCTCTGCCCTAACTTGAGAATACTTTTCGAAGAATTCCAAAATCCAATTCCTAGACGACTTTACGCTCATATTACTATAATGAGTGCCTGATTTTCCCCCATAGCCTTTTTCTAGATTTGCTAATCGACTTATGGAAGTCCATCAATTTAACTTAAACAGTTCGAAAGGGTATAAAAAAATCTGCAAAATAAGTTGTAAGACGTCTCAATTTAAGATTTCAGAGCCGAGATATCCCACTTTCACGAAAAAACCATGAGATATTTTTTTTGAGATAGTCCTCGAAGACACGTGGAGGCGAATCAGGCACACCTCCCCGAAAACTCGGGAAAATAATTTTTCTGTAAAAATTGAGATAGTTTAGCTCCACACAGTGAAAATGAAACCTATTTTTTTTTAAAGTAGCTTAAATTTGGCTCATTTTGAAAGTCTTGAAACATGCGTCACGATGAGTTGATATACATTGAAAAATGTCAACCCATTAAATTTTGGGGCCCTCTTTTGAGCGCAAAATAGTCTTCGAAAAACGTTTGGAGTCCATGTATTCGACGTAGAGTTGTCTGAAATTTCGAAATATGTGATGAAATTTCAGTTTGAAGTGATCCTAAATAGATACATTCAATTTCTTGCAAAGTACGATTTTTTACATTCAGAACCGTGTTTAGACGGCATTTTGACCCCCGAAATTGATAGCTATGGCTTTGGGAGATCAAAAAAAACGTGTTATGAGGTCCTGAACTACAAAATGTATGGATCAGAAATATTTTAAAAGACGAATCTGGGCCCAAGGTATCGACCGAAACAAAAAAAGGTTTTGGAGCGCCTTTTGATCGTCATTAAAACCTTTCAACCCTTTCGATTTCAATCCTGAGTATTAAATAACTTCTGAAAAACATAGCATATATAACATAGTTTCGAAGTAAGATTGTCTGTTCCTCCAGAGTCTGTCATCAGAATTAGGGCAGGATAACATTTGAAGCGAGTCTATTGCGGGCATACTTACGTGATCGGAAGCTTGTCCGATTGATGCTATTCCAGATGTGAATGGTGCATACTAATATCATAATACTCAAATAAAAAGTCTGCAAATATGATTTTTGAATGTCTCGAGTGGCCGAGGTGGCATTATATCGATTCTCACGATGATAATGGATTTGGAATAAAAATTATTCTAAAAAAGATAAATCCTGACGAAAAAACGGACTTTTCTCGCTTCAAACATCACGACGAAAAGGCAACTTTTAAAATTCCACTTACCCACATGTTCTGTAGTGTAGGACCCAGTGACACGTTTTTCGATCTCCCGGAGCGATAGCTTTTGATTCGGGCGTCAAAATCCCGTCTAAACACGATTTTGAATGGAAAAAAATCATACTTTTTGGCAAAAAATTGAATGTGGCTCTTCAGGATCGCCTTATTTTTCATCACATATTTTGAGAGTTCAGACAATTTTATGTCAATTCCATGCACTCCGAATTTTTCTCGAGAGCTATTTCGCACTCAAAAGCGAGCCCCAACATGATCTCATAAAAGTGTCATTTCAGATGTTAATGGGTTAAGAGGGGCCAAAGTTATGAGCGAAACTAAAACAGATTGGGGCAAACTAGGCACATTCACCTTAAAATACCGACTATGTGAAACTCTGAAATATCGCCGTGAATTTTCAAGACTTATCGTTGTGTATCAAAGTAAAGCGCCCATTTTAGAGGACTCAAAAAATCGGCGTCACCACCAAGATTTACGAAATCTCGAAAGTTTATCGAGATATTTCAACTTGATAATGTCGGCAAGTGTACAATAGGGATAAAACCCCAACCCTTTCGAGGCTAGTCCGTAGAGAATCCGGATATTTTGACCGATAGATGTCGCTTTGATCGTACTGCATGTGCGATGGGAGATTACGAACCACTTTTTTGACTCATAGTATTTCAAACTCACATTTCCGACCCAAACGAGATATGGCAACTGGAACACCATGATATTTCCCATCGAATGGGTTGTTCCACACCCGGGGATTTACTCTATATCTTCAGAAAATCGTAGTTCTTTGGCTCGCTGAGCAAGTTATACTGCTCGATGCTCACACTAGTTCAAGGTTTTTGCGAGCTAGATTCAGAATTTTTGGGCTTGGGAGGGCTCATTCGACAGGAAATTCCAATCCACAGATGGCCTAGTATCTGATTTTGGCCAAAACTGTTTTGTTATTGAGGAATAAATTGGAATAGTCGCGGACGCGCTCTGTCCCACCAAAAAATTGCCTTCAAGCTTTTCTCGATTTCTAATGAATGAAATGCCGTGAAACTTTGCATGGTATCGTGTTATAAGATTTCACAAGTAACCTAGTATCTGAGTAACAAATTTACTACCAATAAAAGCGTATAAACAATAATACCGCTCTCAGAATCATTGGATGCAGCTGCAACCTCAAAGTACGCCGGTGCGTGTCTGGTTGTCAATGGACATTATTCATCAGTATCAAATAATTTGACCACCGTGCACTCGATCTGTCAGCTCAATTGACGATTTTCGTCTCCAACAAATACATGGCCTCAAAACTGGCATGTCCATGTAAAACATACGATTCCATGAACATATATGATCATGGAATCCGAGGATTCCATGGTCATATATGTTCATGGTCATATATGATCATGGAATCCGAGGATTCCATGGTCATATATGGTCGTATGTAAAACCGTTTCAAACATTTTTATTCATTTCAGAAAGTTGTGATATAATGACTCAAACCTATTCTCATATCAATACGTCGCGATACTGATCATATACTATTGAAAAAAAATCTTCCCAGGAGTCGGTCTCGAGTTTCAAAAAAGGGACATTTTATACGAAACCTTTCTCTCCAGTGCTTTGAATGCTCAAAATCTGAGATTGACTCCGAGAAAGGTTTTTCTGAGTGATGTTTGATCAATACTGTGAGGTATTGATGTTACTGCAGTTGTAAATGAGTATATCACGTCTTTCCGGGATAAATATGACGAATTTTCAAATCGATTTTATACCTGGTCATATATGTTCATGGAATCTTATGTTCTACATGGGTGATTATCATAGCCGTAGTGCAATTAGTGATAACAAAACCAAACTTACCTTCTTGTTGACCTACATAGCCGGGAAAATGCTTGCTTGTAGATTCAACGTTCTTGACTTCGTGTTGAGAATAGAGTGTACCTCAAGACGTACCAACGTAAGCTTTAGAAGTGATTATCTAAATGAGCTAGAATATGCGTTGTAAAATATTCTGGTAAGCAGAACCTATAATTATAGTTCAAGCTTAAAACCTCTAGGGTGAAAAACGAAACTTTTTACAAGCAATATCAAGGAGGACAATCGCTTTCCCACGAGAGACAATCTCATGAGGAACTAGCCAGGGCTAAAATTCAAAATGGGGAGAGGTAGCTCATCATGAAGCTAGGTGAGAATCTCAACCGTATGCAAGCGTTGTTATCTAGTTGTCGTCAACGGAGTAGTCTTTGGAATGGCATTGTGTTCGTGCTCAGAAACGTTGGGGTTTAGTTTCAGCACAGTTTAGCAGTCGATGTATATATCGAAAGGAAGCAAAACTCGAGCGTAAGAAGGAAACTGTTGCGAGAGCCCAGCAGCCGGAGTAAGTATACAATACAGGCATGGTGAGCAAGTTGGACCCGAGTATACGGAGATCATGCGATCCGGATTCGAGAAGTATCTCAGTGGCTTCGTATAGCTTGGATAAGGAGTTTGCGGACAAACTTGGACCACTGGCCATTCTACTAGTTCAGAGTCCTGTACAAGTCCCGATTACGGCACGTGAACCCTTACTGGTTTGGGGCTGTTCGCGATGCTTGCCGGCTATAGAGATTCGCGAGGCGCGTGCGAACTGGCTAAACTCGTTGCGATTCAAGTCTTACCTAACATCCAGTACAATATACCTACCAAATAGTTCGTAGCCTCAATATAGATTCGAAAATTTGCAACTGGGAGCGACCAGACTAAAGGCACTTGATGGAGATTGATAACAAAAATCACAGGAAATTTCATTGATTCTAAATGATTTATAGTGAAATTCCCCCTTTAACTAGATAAGAACCGGCGGAAATAGGTGAAACTTCAGTAAATAGGGACCAGTTTCTACTGGTTTCTATAAGAAGAGAGTATCGGCCCTGCTACGCATCACTGAAATCAATACTTACGAATAGATGACACTTTTTTAATGATGGTCGAGTGATGAGTTCACTTTCCGTCTTTTCATCTCGTCTGACACAGATGATAAAACCTCAAAAGCGAAACTTTTTTTTCATAAAAAACATGAACATTATAGAGTGAGGTCACATGAGAGACTGTCAGGGCAGGGAAGATACGTGATTGTTAAGGTAGTAAGTGTACCGAACTTGCCCCCATTGAGCGATTCTCTCAACAACTCTGATCTACCTCAACATTATTCAACGTACTTTAGCTATTTATGAAGCTTGTCTCAAAGGCCTTAAAATGAGCTAAAGTACGTTTGACTTTGACCAACTAGAGCCGAGCTCTCTTACTTCTTCTGAAAAAAATAGTTCGATGAGAGTTTACAAACATGTATACCCAACGTGCCCTCGTCATTCGAAAAAATGTAAACCGACGATGAAGTAAATCGGTAATAATACGATTCGCACCGAGTTTATGAGGTTGTAGGTCGCTTCTGAGCGATTGGTTTTCGACCCCAACCGCAGACAAAGGTCGAAATAATCGCTCGGAAGCGGAGAACTTCATAAACGAGTCGCGAATACTATATTTCGCAATTTTGCAGGCACAAAAACATTGGGACATTGTACAAAATGTTATCATTCGTCTTTATCGCGGTGCAACCACATTTGGAGCTTTTCGACGGTCCAAAACACCGTTCTCGGCTTATTTGGACGTGATAAACACATTCTGAGCGGTAAGAGAAGCCATACTGCACGGCGTCTTGAGATAACCATGTGGGGGCATGTTGGGTATACTTCAACTCAGGCCTTCATGTTTTACAAATTATCTCCGCGTTTTGCACATGATATAGTTCTTGATTGGAGAAAGCAAATTCGTAAGGTCTTGAGACGAGGAATTAAATGCTTCAAAGTACACTGGGGAACCACCTGACCTTCCCACCAAGAGCTCAGTTCACGATCTTTCTGCCTTATACTTTTTTCCTACCTTAATCAGTGAGTGCGGGAGAGACAGCGTGATGTCGCGAGCTTGGACAGAGACATCGAGTGTACAAAATGATTGACTGAACTAAAAAAGAATTTGGGCAACGGTTTCACTGAACGCAATTTCTTCGGTGACTTCCTAGCTGAGCAATTGCGAAAAATTAAAAAACAACTGTACATTTTCTGGCAAACGCAAAAATGATTTGGAGTCGATCCAAACCTCTTATTTTCTCATATTTTAACTCAATGATCATTTTTTTATTAATTTTTCTCACGTTCGAACGTGAAAAAAAAACGAGGGAAGGTCAACGACAGCCCATTCCCAAGATCGGCCTATGGAGGCAAGTTGGGTACAGAGGCAAGTTGGGTTTTCTTCTTCGATTCGATAGTGTTCGAGAAGACTAGCTCGAGGTAAAAAAATTTCCTAAGACTCAGATAAAAGATGAAGGACCGATTGCACCAAGAGATATAGCCTCGGCTATGACCACGAGTCGTGTGCGATGAGTCATGAAATGGACACGTTTTGAAACTTTGACATTTCTCAGAAAGTTCAAATCGATCTCCATAAATGGTCTCTGAAATAAAAAATGCCAGAAACTATCAAATACTAAGCGAGGATTCAAGAATTTTGTTCTTAATCACTAGTGCAGATGCATGAAAATGAAATTTTAATGAATAGAAAATATACAACATCTTCATGAAGCGCCACAATCTGAATTTTTCATGAGCATAAACGAGTTCGTATTGCTACAGTTGTAACTAGTAGATAGTATTTGGCAATCGATTACAAACGAAAAGTGTCATTGCGTAACGTGTAATATCTGACGGTTTAATGTGAGATCTACAGCGTCAAGATTACGCAAAGGTCAAAGTTTATCATGGCTATACCCGAGCTTTCAATGCATTTCTTCATTTCACATTTATCAAATTTTTCAGTTGCAATGTGTACGTGCCACGCTCACTCTCACGCTTGTTTCAAAATTATTCTTCATTCAATCGTATGTTATTAATAAAATAAACGGTTCAAGTGTGTGGGTAACTAGTGAACAATCGCATGACAAAACTACTCCAAGCTTTCAAGTAAGATAAATAATATCCTTAATAATATTCTCGAATTACAATACGTTCAACTGTCACTAACAAGCGAGGAAACTGCTCCTTGTATTTTTATACACTCCTCTCGTGTGATGATACACATAAAATCACGATACTGGCAAAATTATGATACTCGCAAAATTATAATACCTATACTGTCTCTTAGTGATGTTCTTAGCAGATGATCTCTACTGAATAATGATCTACAGAATAAACATTGATAGTTGCGACCCATCAGATCTATCCGGTAAGACATAATACGTAGATCGATATACGGTCCATTAATGAAATTGATAAGAAAACTTATGGGATGATAGATCATATGAAGCGGGCTTACAGAAATAGCAGTGGTTGAGAAAGATCAGAGTTTTTCAGACAACCGCGCATGTTGATCATGCAAGTGGTATTTTGTTTTAAAGAAGAATTCAATTGATGTAATTCTATTGAATTTTTTGCACAATTAAACTAAGAATTTTGATGGGCAGAACGTCATCTGAAGTGTTTCAAATAGGACTGAGAAGCCATTTCGCTTCTCTGGGAGCTGATTGAGCCCTTAGATGCTGAATCCAGCTCGGAATCCAGGGCTGGATCGACCAAGTTACTTGATGTGAAATTCACTCGTGCGAATGAATAATTTCAAAATTTCTTGATACGCGGGTACAACGAGCTCTTCTTTAGTAAAAGAAAGCTAATAAACGCTAGCTCGTTATGACGGAATGTCAAGACGCTTTCAAATCATCAATTCAGTTACCTAAAGTTTGAATGATTCGGTTTATTTTGTGTCGAAATTGTCCATTTTTCGATGAAACGATCTGCACATACTTTTGTAGTGAGTATAATCCAAGCACTAGAACGTTGACGTAGCTCCATAAGAGCTCTTGGCGAGAAACACTGATACTTTCTCGTCAAATTTGTCTGTACAATATGCAATGATGCGCCAAAAAATGGGAATTTCCGAGAATTGTTACTTTTGGGGTCACAGGTTTTGCCATTATACTCCGTAGATGGAGGGAATAGTACATTACGCGTCGGGTGCTGGAAACATTCTTTCCTTCGGGAAACCAAGCTGGACGTGGGCGATGGCACCGTCCAGCTTGGTTTTCCCAAAAGAAAAATGTTTTCGCACGAGACGCGTATGCAGTTTTATACGTCTGTACGCAGAAACAGCTCAATTGTTTCTACGTATGGACGTATAAAACATTTTCTAGCACTATACGCGTAATGTACTATTTTGAGAATTTCAGGAAGAGATGCCAGGTTCTGACAAGAGCCCAGAAATATTTCAAAAATTAGAGTACAATAGTAAATTTTGATACGAGAGCGAAAATGTTGGGATCCGCAGAACGAGTGAAATTTTCCGGCCCAAAGGTAAAGACTAGGGTCGGAACTTCCACGAGAATGTGAAAACCGCTCCTTCAGAGTGTCGAATACTATTTTTTCATCATCTGTGCAGAAACCAAAATTAAAGAAACGGTGCCGGAGAGTCATTCCCCGCAAAGAAAATGGGAAATGTTATTTTTTAAAGCAAAGCTGCAGCGTGCGGAACCTACCCGGTGGTCCCAGACATTGATCAGAAAATGTTTTCCCTACCAATTTTTGACCGCAGAAACTGTAAATCTGGTATGCATGGGTCTCAAAGGGTAGGAATCTTTGTCAATCGTAGGATATCACTCTAGATCGGTATCTCGCAATTTACAAAAATGTTTAGACTTTGAGGCCTAAACAAACCAGATTTTCGGTTTCTACGGTAAAAAATTTGTAAGGAAAACATTTTTTGATCAATGTTTGGGACACCCAGGTAGGTTCCGCACGTAGCTATGCTCAGGATTTTAACAATAATGTAAAAATAACATTTCCACAATAGTTTTTGAAAAACTTCATGGCTCTCGCAGGAACCTCCACTCTCTTTTTAGAAATCTCAAAATCAATTTCTTCACGAGTTTCTTCAACTACGTAAAAAAAGCAAAATTGTGACTCCACTCGTAACGATTTCAAAAAATTGGAATTTTTTGGGCCGTCCAGGTGTGCAAGTACGCACTTTTTCATCCGAAAAGTCGTTATTCTTAAATACAGTTTGTTGTGATCTCTTTATGATTAATCGAAGTGGTAATGAGTTCGCAATCCCTGTCTCAGAAATATTCGGTTGTAGAACCCTTAAATCTGGCATTCCAAGTTCAACGACTGCTCCTTACAACTTGGCTTCATTCTTTCAAAAGTGAATTAAAACTCTTCTCGTTTAATTAACATCAATTTTCTAGAAAAGTTGATCCTTATTGCCAATGTGAATGAATGAGTAAATGAATGAATGAATGAATCAATCAATCAATGCATGCATGAAAGGGGGGATTTTCATTAGTCAAGTGACACGTCGTCAAGTTTCACTTAATCTTGACATCTCGAACCGATTTTTTGCATTGAACAAGTACAAAATGAGCTCGATGAGTAAACTCCTAACATGATTCCGAGGAAGCTAGTTCTGGAAGTTCAAGTTTGAAATTTTGTCGATTGAAGTTAATTTTAATGGCTGATAACATACCAACAGTTGAAATAGGAATAGCACGTAGAGAAGTTACCGGCCTAATAGAGAAGGCGCGGCGTGGCAGCAGTTGCGCATCGACAGCCGGTCTGGAATTCCGATTATAAGAACCGCGGAATGAAAAGAATCGATCCAAACCATCCAAACTGTGAAGCCACTACTTAGTATCGAAAAAAAAAAACAGAACGACTCCACATGTGCTCGTCTATAGCAAAGTGTCCAAAGTGAATCTATTATTGTCGTGATTAATCTATTAATGTCGTACTTAATTATAAATATCTTACGTGGTACGGCGCGCGATAACATGATACGATCCGTTATGAAATTTGCTGCGTGAGCGGGAAAACCGGCAGAGCAGGTTGTCGTCGTCGTCGACTGGTCGCGTGTGTACGACTCTCTATGAGCACTTGTTGCGTGTCGTATTCATATTTCGCGTTCTGAACATGTTATAGAATATAATATAACTGTTGGGATTTACCGATAATTATCCCGAGGATTATACCTTCGAACTGGGCCTCAAACAACTGATTCCATAACTCCATAAAAATACGAATAATCATCGCCTCCTGGTTAACACGTGCCTCGCTACTGTTGCCGTGTCGCAGGTTCCTGAGCAGAGGCATGGCGAGCGACACAAGGGGCGTCGTGCTCTCCGGCACCGAACTCGCAAAGTTAGTATTTCACCTATCTTTTCTAATTGCTTATCACTTTTTTGTAAACTCAACTCATCTGCTTCATGCTGTATGCCCTCGAACTATGATCATGCGACTTAGATTTATCATAAAAATCATCATCGGAGCCATTTGCTTATTGTCAACTGAAGATCATTTTTCATAATTATGACACCTTGAATTTTTCCACTCACATATCAATTTCGTTTGCGTGATATTTATAATGCCTGTTATGAAGATCTTTCCCTTTGTAAATTTTGTCAAATTGAAAGTATAATTCCCAGTGATATACTTTCAGAAGTCGTCCTTTATCTGCAAAAAATTGCAAGGTTTAAATTTTTTTCGCGAAATATTTACAAAATTCATGAAAATTGAATGGTCTTCCAGAAAACGAAGGATCAAAGCATATAATCTTTCGAGTAAATTTCAAAATATCAAAACTTAAGTATTAGCAACTTTGAATCATGAGCAATAACAACACAAGGTCAATGCTCATAAGGCCGCAAGAATCGCTCCAACCGTGAATTATCGTGCCGATGTAAACAAGCCAAGCTCGATACAAACAATTATATTACTTAGCAATCTTTGCGATATGGATTCTGATTCTGTGCAGCAATCATCTCACCGATCTTCACACAGCACTTATTTGCCATCATTTCATGTATCATACCATTTATTCATGCATGAATTATTCTTCAAGTTGAATGCTCATTATTAAGTTGCGCTTATTGAGTTTACTGTTGACTTGTTATCATATTATCAATGAGTATTTTGATTTCTTTAATGGGTCTCGATGGACCCGAAAGACCCCTGGAGTTCTCCTAAGAAACCCCAGGGGGTCTGGAAACACTATATATATTTCTACTCGATAGTACCATTAATAGATAAGAATTTCAAGCGAATAGCGTAGAAAAGGTATCTAAAAGTAAACATGAATGAAGCGACACCTGCCTCTCGCCTGCTTTGAATCGGGATATCGATGTTTTAACTGTAATGCCTACTTATGGATAAATATCTGTACTCTGGAGGAAAACTGGTTTGGACCACGGATTTGCTTGTATTACTCCTATTGCCATGTATGAAACATGATTATTTAGTCCTGATTCCATTTGCATGTTATTTGAAATCACTCGTGAATCCCTGGTTTGGATGTGGAAATTGAACTGTCGAAACTTGAGTACGGAATTCTAGTCTGTACGATCTTGAGCATGTTTCTATTCATTCACTGCTGTGAGCTCAGGACATGAAAAACATATTTCCGACATTCGGAAAAGATTTTTCTGGTGAAAATAGGACAAATAGGTAGAATTAGGATTTTGCAAAATTTTTTGGTTTTTCTCTTTCTTTTTGTAGCTTGCAGTAAGATATTTGGCTCCGATCTCTGATTCACTTTATTTCTTGTATCAGTTTTCGAGAGGATTTCCAGATTTTTTTTTTATGCGTCCGAAAAAATGATACATATATTGAAAATCGATGAAAAGATCGGTCAAATGACCAAAAATTATGTGTAACATTAAAATGTTTCAAGGCTTAAAAATGATGTTTCCTTGGAAAAATTGATTCCTGTACCTCAAAATAAGCAAGCCTCATAAGGCCTAAAACAAAAACATATTACATTTGCAGCTTTGCAGAAACACTTGCAAGCTTCAGAATCTGTTGCGCCCATGTATCGTACCAAACATTGATACTCGCATATGCACTTTCGCTCATAGAGAAAGTCAATCGGATTCCGCCCATCAAACATACATGAATATATCCATGCAAATCTTCCAATGTATCAACTCATACCGCACGAAACCGGTTTTCTCTGCACGTAACAAAAAAATGTCTTAGATTGAAACAATGCCCACAAATCACTTTTTGTATTTACTTCATTTTCCAATTTTTCATTAGGGAAATGCGAGAGTCGCTGGCGGCAGAAGTATCAGCCCTCAAGAAAAAACTTCCAAACTTCGCACCAGGTCTAGCGATCGTTCAGGTTGGCGGTCGCGAGGATTCCAACGTCTACATCCGGATGAAGATCAAGGCAGCGAGCGAGATCGGTATCAATGCAACACACGTAAAACTGCCCAATACGACAACCGAACACGAGCTTCTGTCCAAACTCCACAGACTCAATGCCGATCCGGATACGCATGGTATCATCGTGCAAATGCCACTTGATAGTGTCAACACCATCGATTCTCATCTCATTACCGATTCCGTGTCTCCTCACAAGGACGTCGATGGGTAAGTTAGATATCGATCTCAACCGATCTTGTCAACTTGATCAAGATACTATATCGAAAGTCGCACGCATTGTAGATTTTTCCCGCATCGCTGATTAAAAATAAAAGAGATATACTGGGTCTATCATCTGCATAATAGTTTACAAACAAGATACTCGTGGCATGACATTATGCCACCCATTTACCGCGAAAAATCATCATTGACGCTGCAAGACCTATTTGTGTGATTACATATGATAAACAGCTCGAGAAACAGCTTCAGCTTCAATGGAAAGTTCAAGATCTCTTACGATGAAAAGTCTATGCCGTTCGACTGAAAAAACAAATGAGAGCACATTTTTATATTTGAGCTGATAAAATATTTTCAAGTTGCGATCGTCTAGTCTCAACAATTTTTCTAACGTTTATAAATAATTAATACTAGATGAAAGAATGATGAAACAAATGCATCTTTTTATTCTCAGGTTGAACACAATTAACGAAGGCCGAGTAGCAATCGGTGACATGTCTGGATTTTTGCCTTGCACACCGAATGGTTGCATCGAACTCATAAAAAAGTGAGTCGAAATTACATAGCCTTTAATCATTATCAAAATTCGCTCAAATATATAAATAAAAATTATTCTCTCAAAATTTAGGAGTGGTGTCACGATAGCTGGATCGCAGGCTGTTGTGCTTGGCAGAAGTAAAATTGTGGGGACACCCGTTGCCGAATTGCTCAAGTGGCACAATGCCACAGTCACAGTTTGTCACTCGAAAACTAAGGATCTTCCCGGCGTTGTAAGTTTACATATAATCTTGTAGGAAATTCAGCACCGTATATCTGATAGTCCGGCCAACTACAAAATTGAACAATTTTCTATTTCCACTAGGTATCGAGAGCGGATATCCTGGTAGTAGGAATCGGGCAACCTGAATTGGTAAAGGGATCGTGGATCAAGCCTGGAGCAGTTGTCATCGATTGTGGTATAAATTCAATCCCAGGTAAATATATATCAATCATCTTGATCTGACTATCCTTTTCGACTCCGATAATTGATGCATCATCGATATTTGTTATTGTGATGTAGATTTATGAAAGATTTATTCGAAGAAAGAAACATCAGCATGGATTATTTTCAGTATTCAATCTTTTGCGGAAAACAGTCTTCTATTATATACAAATTTAATACTGATAGTCATTTTTGAATATAGAAGTATTATGATGTTTTTCTTTAATCAGCTCTAATTTTACATTAATTGACGCCCCGATCTTGAGTGTTGTATAAGAAGAAAAGTGAGACGTGTGAGTCATTAGGAAATCAAGCTGCGGGAGGTCTCCTTCTGTAAACGACGGAAGAAATGAGAAACAGGAAAATGAAAACACTGAGGGACCGATAGATACCATAACAACGATTATCACTCGGGTTTATTGGCCTCTTAATCTCTTGACGAATTCGTTGGCACGCTTATGACACTGCTGCGGATGCAAAACAGTGTCAGTTTCGAAGTCACTTAAGAGTTCGTACGGGCAATTTCAGACTTCAAATATTGGTGTAATAGAGTTTATATCAATTTTTACTACAGACCTATCATTCATTCTGCATCCACATGGTCTCTCATGTTATGTCATAAAAACTAATTCAAGAACGATTTATAGCCATCATTGTCATCGTGATACATTTTGATGATTCCAAATGAATGATCGAAATAAACCGATTTTTGTCGATTTTCAATTTTACTTTTGGCGCCACATACGAAGTAATCACTAATTGTGGCCTATATCGGGTACAGAATTTTGCTTCTTGACATCAAAATCAAGGTAATAATTTTTCATTTTTTGCAGACGCGAGTAAAAAGTCAGGACAGCGTCTAGTCGGCGACGTTGCATACGAAGAAGCATCCAAGGTCGCATCATACATAACTCCGGTACCCGGAGGCGTAGGTCCAATGACCGTGGCAATGCTGATGAAAAACACAGTAATATCAGCCAGCCGATCGGCAGAACGTCTTCTAAGCAGCGAATGGAATTTCCGTCCACTAACTCTTCACCTGGAACGTCCTGTACCAAGTGACATAGCCATATCCAGAGCACACGAACCTAAACCAATTTCTTCTCTTGCAGAAGAGGTAGGCATAGCTCCAGGTGAACTTAGCCCTGTCGGAAATCGTAAAGCCAAAGTTGGTCTTGGGGTATTGAAAAGGTTACGTGAAAGGACTCATGGAAAGTATGTCGTTGTCGCGGGTATCACTCCTACACCCCTTGGAGAGGGTAAAAGTACAACGACACTTGGTTTGGTTCAAGCTCTCACAGCTCACCGAGGTACGAATTCATTTGCCACTCTGAGACAGCCAAGTCAAGGGCCAACTTTTGGTGTCAAGGGTGGTGCAGCTGGTGGAGGATATTCTCAGGTCATACCTATGGAAGAGTTCAATCTTCATCTTACGGGTGACATACACGCTGTTTCTGCTGCTAATAATCTACTTGCTGCTCAAATAGATGCGCGCTATTTTCACGAAGAGACTCAGTCAGATAAAGCCCTGTACGACAGGCTTGTACCAACGATCAAGGGCCAAAGAAGCTTTTCGAAGATTCAACTTAGGCGGCTGGCTAAGCTCGGCATTCAAAAGACCGATCCAAACGCGCTCGACGAACAGGAACGCGCTCGGTTTGCCAGGCTTGATATCGATCCCGAAAATATTCCCTTCACACGAGGTACCGTATACTCTGCAAAATTCATTGATTGAATTGTATAGTTGTAGTAGATCAAGAGAATATCTGCAAAATGTGCCACCGGTGCGTATGGATTTTCATATGAATCACTTTGAATCTTACCGGAAGACTTATTCGATGGCTCTTGTGTTTTCAAATAATTTTACGGAATTTCAATCAATTGCTGTAACTTCCATGAGAATCCCTTGATTACGAATTTTATATCGGAATAATGTCTAGAAAACTGACATGTGAAGGATTTTTCCGCGATCTGTTCCATTCAATCAATAAGCTCATCATTTACAGTTCCATGCCGTGTCTGCTTGTCGAGAGATTAAAACTGCCCCGACTTTGTTATACATATATTCAAGATGCATTTCACTTGGGGTATTTTTCGCAAGATTTTTCTCAAAGAGAAATTATATTGCATGTTTTTGGCGGGCAATTTTTTCATTTTTCAAGTTTGAAATCAGATTCGAGCTTTTCTGACATTTTCACCTACGAAGAATCTTTCAAACTAACAAAGTGCTGCTGGTATAAAAAGTGATCATTTGGCTTCGGGAAGAGCTCGATCTTATACAGATTACAGTCGAATCATTACCAATGACACTAATCAATTTATCACGTTGCAGTTGTGGACATAAACGACAGATACCTGCGCAAAATTACGATAGGCCAAGGATCGACGGAAAAAGGCAAGATACGTGAGACATCGTTCAAGATCTCTGTGGGCTCAGAGGTGATGGCCATTCTTGCTCTGGCAACGAGTGTTGAAGATATGAAGAGGCGCCTCGGTAACATGGTCGTTGCATTCAGCAAACGTGGCGAGCCTCTCACAGCTGATGATTTTGTAAGTTTATACAATCCCATCTAATGATCATACGATTTTAATTTCCACAGCCTTCAAATTATAGATTTTCAATTTTTTCACAATCTAGGGAGCAACAGGAGCAATGGCAATCCTTCTGAAAGATGCAATCGAGCCAACACTGATGCAAAGCGTTGAGGGAACCCCGGTGCTGGTGCACGCAGGACCGTTCGCCAATATTGCTCACGGTTGTTCGTCGATAATTGCTGATGCGATCGCGTTGAAATTGGTCGGACCCAAAGGCGTGGTGGTGACCGAGGCTGGTTTCGGCTCAGATATCGGCATGGAGAAGTTCTTTGATATAAAGTGTCGAGAGTCAGGCCTGAAACCCGATGCCGTCGTCCTCGTCGCGACGGTTCGTGCCCTCAAAATGCACGGTGGTGGGCCCCAGGTCACACCGGGTGCACCGCTCAAAAGCGAATACCTTACAGAAAACTTGGAGCTCCTAGCCAAAGGTGTGCCCAATCTTGCCAAGCACATCAGCAACGGATGCAAGTTCAACCTACCCGTCGTTGTCGCTATCAACGCTCACCAGTGCGTATAAATAATTTTTCATTCAATTTACCATCGTCCCTCAAAAAAAGTTCAAACTCCATTTGAGGGATCAATCCTGTTTTTTTTTGATCGGTACCGTATCGTTTAGATAGCAATCGCTCATCATCTAAAGTTTATGCTATGCCGAATCGACTCATTCATCACCTTCCGCAAGTTTTTAACAAAAAATTTTCTAAGTCTTGGTTGCACAAGAATCATCTCGGGAACGTCCGTGCAACGTTTAAAAAACCGTTGAAACGTCCCAGAAACGTGCTGGAAACGTTGAGACAATAGACATCTCGTAGACATTTTATGTTACTCAAACGTTCCACCAACGGGGTTTCCGACTATTTACGGAACGTTCCAAGGTTGCAATTGCAACGTTTCAGAAACGTTGAGGTAACATTCACTGTTTGGTGGGTACTCGCCAAAAAAGCTTCCAGTCAAAAAATGTCGAGATTCTCTCCATCTGGTGAAAATAGGATGGAAATGATACCAAAACTTAAAAGTGAGAACAGTTTCATTTGTCATGTCTTTCTTTTGAACGATTTGGATTTCTCAAATCGGGCCTCAATGTTGATCCATAATACATCCCTTGAATATGACAGATCTCGACAGAGGTTTCAAAATTTTTTTTTATCATCTTCTCAATCGATCCTTCTGTACGATATCTACGTCTTGAAAGAGACTCGCCAATTTTCATGAGAGTAATTTATTACGAAACTGATTTCAAATAGTGGCTTGCTCATTTCTGTCACTAAATCTTGATTTACCTGCGCGCTAGAACGATCGAACTCTAGCATGGTGATCAATCCCATTTTAAGGACAAGAATTGATAATTTCTCCCAAATGGAGTTCTAGGAATTCCTTAGAACTCAAAACTAGTAATGCACCATACGATGATTTTACTTACGAAGAAAGATTCAGTAAAAATACCGATAACCACAGAAACATAGTATAACGATTTCACTTGTGCCCAACGCGTTCAGTCATGTTTCATTAAGATTGGGAAATCATCAGGGTCGGCAAATGCGAGGATATTTCGATAATGGGTGTAGAATAATTTCACACTAATAGTAATATTTAAACTTACAGAACCGACACACCAGCCGAGTTGCAATTAGTAAAGGAAGCCGCTTTGGCTAACGGAGCTGCAGCAGCGGTCGTTTGCAAGCACTGGGCCGAGGGTGGTCAAGGCGCTGCCGATCTCGCTGATGCTGTGATTGCCGCCACTTCGAAACCCAGCAATTTCAAATTTCTTTACGAACTCGATCTTAGTATCGAAGCAAAAATTGAAAAAATTGCCAAAGAGATGTACGGTGCTGGTGAGATTATCCTCGCTGACAAGGTAATAGCCAAATTTAACTTAGCCGTGATGAGTGGAATCCTTCCATGAAAATAAATATATTAATCTTGTTCTACTTGTTACTCCTTAGGTGAAAGCTAAAATCCAAGAGTACAACAAACTTGGATACGACAAATTACCACTCTGCATGGCGAAAACGTCTAACTCCTTAACAGGGGATGCAAATGTCAAGGGCGCGCCAACAGGATTCAAGTTAGACATCACGGATATCTTCGTTTCGGTAGGCGCTGGTTTCGTCGTACCGATGGTCGGGGAGGTAAATAATTTCATCACCTTTTTGTTCAAATGTTCACAATTACCTAGTTGCATCATGCTAATTTTTCAACTGTAATTCTCACTCTAGATTATGATGATGCCGGGACTTCCAACGAGACCCAGTATTTTCGATATGGATTGGAACAGCGAAACTGATGAGATTGAAGGGTTGTTCTAAACAAGTCATCCATCAACAGTTGAAGATATTCTTTTAATATTTACACAAACAATCTTTGTTGTTACATAATTTTTATATCAAGTATATTACAACTACTCCACACGATTCAATGAAAGTAAACATAATAAAGTATTTTTGTTACATAAAGATACCCATTGAGACTATTTTGTAGCCATTAGAGGAATCTTTCAGCAAAGTAGAGCTCGACCTGCACATGAATTTTTCTTTCTTCATCCTGATTCGGATAAAATCGTAAGGTGGAGCTCTCATAGATCATAACATAGGAAAATTATTTGATTTTCGCTATTGCTCGGAACTTTGCTGATCTAGATCTTGGATTCATCTCAACTTCCTCATCCTTTGGAACCAGAACATGTTTATGCAACATGAGCCAGGGACTCTCTGTGAGCTTAGTTACTTCTTCCATGGTTTCAAAAACTTTTCCATAGTTTTTATACTTGAATGGCAAAGTACTAGATACACTGTCTGTAATGTTTCCAGACAAATGTCCTTTCACAATGTAATCTTCTAAAGCATGAAAAGCTATGGTGATCATGCGACCATTAATTTTCAACAACTTTTCTGCAATGACAATACCATGATTGATCTCATTTAACTCATTATTAACAAATATTCTCAATGCCTGGAAAGTTTTAGTTGAGGGGTGTTGAAATCTGCCTAATTTATCAAATGCTACATCACTAGGAAACAAAGATTCAATCAACTTTGCCAACTCTTGAGTTGTCTTGAGACTTCTAAAAGAATATCTTGCCTCAATCAAGGCTCTTGCGATTTTTCTAGCTCTCTTGTCTTCTCCATAGTATTTGATAATATGATATAAATCTCTTTCATCAGCTCTAGCTAGTACATCTGCAGCTGTGGGTTCATTAGGACATCTTGAGCCATCCATACGCATATCCAATGGTCCATTTTTGGATAACATGAACCCTCTCTCTGGTGTATCAAATTGCATTGATGAGCAACCAAAATCAAAAAGAATTCCATCTATGCTATTCTCTCTGACTCTGTGACTCTTGAGCAGTTTTGGCAGCTCAGAAAATCGACCTAGCAGTGGAATAACTTGACCAGGGTAACACTCTGCCAACTGTTTTGCGTATTGATGAGCAACACTGTCACGATCTAGGGCAAATATTTTAATATTTGGGACGGTCTCCAGAATTTTCTTTGAGTGTCCTCCAGCGCCGAATGTCATGTCAATTACAGTATCACCTGGTTTGACTTCAAGAAACTTAACTGTTTCAGCAAGCATCACAGGGGTGTGAGGTTTTTTAGTGTCATTTTGCAAATTTTGTTTAACAGGCTGAGATGAAAATGATCTAAAAAATTGAGTGAGTCTCCTGATATTAACCAATGACATCTTGCTAAGTAGAACAATCAGTTCGGAGAAAATTAGTTTCCTTTCTGGTATTTGCAGGAGTCTGCTATTTATGATGAGGTATAATACTTTACAGTATTCTTCAACTTGGTAAAGAATCCAATTTTATGTTTAGCCAACATTTCTTGCATTTCTGGACCTAAAACTAACTTACATTGCTCAGGTGTCAAGCCACTCACCGTTTTTTTAAATGGACATGGATACTTATTTTTGTAATGATTTAGAGTTATCCTATTCAGGCTCTCGTAATATTCTTGGCACCTTTGACGATCATCTATTTTACTGTTTTCACCTTTAGCGAATGCAATTTTCACACGATCTCGAATGTGTTGACCCAAGTCTCTGTAAGAAAATACAACTCTGATAAATTTTATATAGCTAAAGTGAGAAACATAAGCTGTAGAGGACACACATAAATAACAGAAGTCCATAAATAAGAAAGAAGTAATGCATGCTGTGACGGAACTCTACAGGATGGTCATTTGTTGGAGCCACTAATTTACAGATGCTATCATCAAATTTCCCAACAATGTGAAATAACTAAACAATCAACATCCATGCCAAGGAAAAGATAGATTCTAAATAACCTTAGTGAACTGTAATGAATTGAAATACATACTGTGGCTTCAATTCATCAACTGGCCATCTCTTCAATAAGGTCATGTATTGTTTATACAAATTGGCCATAATCAGATGTGAGATTCACTTGTATTTATGCCATTATAGGTACTTTGAAAAGAAATACCCGGCAATACTTAGAAATTGTTGTCACAAGCACATGCAATCCTCTGTTACCCTAGCAGAAGTGAATTTCAGCTGAGTTCGGTCAACCAAACCAAACCCACACAGGACGGCATGACCGTATCAACGATATTCGGTGCCCCCCCCCCTCCTCCGAGGAGCGCGCTCGGAAATCGAGGAATTATTCTAGGAAATTTGAAAGAATATTCAATAAATCATTGAAGTCAATCTCAGGCATCCAAACACATACGGCACATTTTTGCCTAAAACTGGCACAATAAATTTCACCTGCTTGTTTCATGATCACTGGTTCATATGAAAAATGAACAAATAACATGAAATTGAGGTCATGAATAAACGGGCACGAATTGTAAGTCGGGATGGTGATGATATTTGTTAGCGAAAAACGATAAGTACAACGACAGGATAAAGTGCATGTAATTTCTAACGTCCCATTCAAAACCATCTGATTATGGTAACTATTTTCCATAGTTCAACACAAAGAAATCTTCAAAAGAATCCAAAATGAATAATGAAAAGATGGAAGAAAAATAGCAATAATTGTAATTGAAGAATCCAATATTGAAAATAAATAATTTATTTGTTATATGATAAGACTTACATGTAATCAATGATAACCTAATAACCACTTCTAGAATTATTTCTCAAGCACAAACTATCTCTCTACAGCCTCTATGGGCACAACATTACAACCAAGCAAGCCTTTGCCACTCCAGGGTCGAGGAGTTAAAGTTAATGCAAATGTATTGGATCCTCGCTTGATTTTGACAGATATATCCTTATATCTGCTGTTTTCTACTAATGCACCAACATCTTTCAAGGATTTGAAATTGCTGCTGGAGATTGATCCAAATTCTAGTATAAGATCCTCAACTTGAATGCCCTGCAATGCAAAAAGAATTTCCTCTCAAGATAGATAAATTTTCTCTCGCAATCTTCAAATTACAGTGGATGTATACCACATATTTCAGATAGCAAGTAAAATAACAACCTTCAAAAGTCAGTCAAAAATAAGCTAAAAATGATCAATGAATACTAAGTAACAATTGATGAAATTCTACAACTCACAGCTTGATCAGCAGGAGATGCTGGAGAGACCAGATTCACTCGCAGAAAAGGTTCAAGAAGGAAGCTCTCTTGGATATTGTTGTAAGAGGTGGATGACGGTTCTTGTGATGAGCCACCTCCAGCATTTTGGTGAAGCTTATGCAACCCTTCTTCAATCTTCAACATCACTGCCATATGATCATTTTGTAAGCCTGATGGAAATAAATTGAATAGGCATGAATAATATGCAATTATGTCAACTATTGATAAGACACTCAAGTGAAAAACTTTACATATTATCCTGCTTCGTGCATGTCGAACTTGATAGACGTCAATGTCATTCCTGGGATATCCCTCTGAATCCACCAGCTCATCTGCCATACCAACCCGGTTCTGGATTTTTGAGAAAACATGATTGCAACAATTATCACTTTGTCATCACGCGAAGTTGTAATCAGGAGACTGAAAAAAGGCATAGAGAAACAGAGGTTACTCACCACATCAAGGATGTTTTTAGCCTGTTGCAATTCAGCCTCAATCCTATCTTTCTCAGTCATAAGCTGCAAAACAGATGCTTTAGCTTCTTCAAGCTCTGTATCGACCACCATTTTCGATAAATTATTTTTATTTGATCAATTATACAGGTAACATTTGCATGAGGCTGCAAATCGTGAAATCGCCATATCGCAGACGAAACCTATGAGCAAAACAGCATGCGCGCTGAAAAACAATAATATGACCAGTGCCGTAACAGCAGATTTGGACCCCCGCACCTTTGATGAGCACCCGCGCAAACCCATTGCATTTGAATGACTATTTCGGAAGCAATTGAAGAAAGATCACAAAATAATTCTCTAATGTCAAATAACCACGTCGGAACTAATTTTTCTTGAGAAATCAAAAATCAAAACCTATATTCGCCACAAAAAAAAATTTCATCTTTATAAAGAAAGAAAAAATATCTACTGGGTCGTCTCGTTTGGAAATTTTGTCTGATGAGATCAAATCGAGACGAAGTTTTCAGGATTGTTCCCGATGAGTTTCCATTCAACTATATAGGCTAAGCCGCGCCACCTCCAAAAAAAATAGAATTGCAATGGTTTTCATTAGTCTCAGTCGGAGTTCAAGAATAGTGCATTACGCGTCGAGTGCTGGAAACATTTTTTCCTTCGGGAAACCGAGCTGGACGTGGGCGATGGCACCGTCCAGCTTGGTTTTCCCGAAGGAAAAATGTTTCCGCTCGAGACGCGTATGGATGTATAAAATATTGATTGTTCCGTTGCATTATGTTATATAGGTTTCCGAAACATCGTGTTGTATGTTAAAACGAAACCGTAATGTTTGGTTCAAGTACACCTTGAACGCATGTCTATGATCTCGCCTATGGTGATTCGTCGATTTTTTTCACGCTATATTAGGACGGAAAGAAATACTTTGGAAACGTGCATTTATTTATCAGACTGTGTGGTTGGTCCCACTTTCTCACAAGAAAATAAGTATTGCTCCCTTGTTTGTAAGTTTGGAATAGCTCGGGCCTTTGAGGGAAGCTGTGTGTAGAAATATTGGATGGAATCGGAGGGAAGAATTGGCCACAAAGCTTGGAGAATCCAAACGACTCTATCAAGTTGTTTAATTAACCATCGTGATTGAAGGATGATGAAAATATTCAAAAATTGGTATAATAAATGCTTATTATTTCTATTCTGTCCTTAATTAACAATTGTTGCACTTCTTATGACAACTGATATCTCAAAAATAGCGCTTTCAGATATCTTGCTTCATAGGTAACAGTTTCCTTCGCCTTGGGCATTGGATCAATCTCTTGCAAATCAACTGATGGCTCTATCACTGTTGGGATGTCTCGGCCGTATACTGCGAGAAAATTTCCATGATAAGAGAGTGACGGGATAAATGTTGCAGGGATGATAAAAAGGGAAATACTATCAGAAATTGACACTTTTGGCTTACCTTCACAGTGCTCAAAAAACTGAATGCAGTCTTGCAAAGTGTTATCATTTAGAACAACAAGTTGTTTAGCCAGTTGCTCAAAGAGTGATAGAAAACATCTTTTTGCGTAGTACCATGTATCGGTTCCAAGTTTTTTATTATAAGGCTCTAAGCTCTTCATCACTCGCGAAATACCAAATTCGTAGTTTCCTTTAGCACAATATAAGGTGCCAATGACTAGATTGACAATGCAAAGATGAAACAATTTTTTGTCTTGCTCCTCGAAAGAGATGGCCTCCTCTTCTTTTTCTATTCTCTTCATCAATTGTTCGGCCTCGCTATTTTGTGCCGTCATGATATAACTCACGCACAAGTTTGCCAAGACTATGGCACTTACATCTAAGATCTGGAAATAACCACAGGTCATGGATGATATTTATATATAAGGTAAGTGTACCCAACTTGCTTCTGTACCCAACTTGCCCCCATATGCCGATCTCGGGCATGGGCACTGTTTGTCCACCCGGCAATTTTTTTTCACTTTTGTTATGTTGAAATATGAGGAAGTAAGTAGTTTGCATGAGTCATTCCTGCGTTCTCCAGAAAATCTAAAGTGATTTTTCTATTTGGGAATGGCGTTCAGTAAAATCGGTGCCAAATTCGTTGAGTTTAACCAATCTTAACGTACCTTAGCGCATTCGATTCCTTGTTTCAAAACCTTCAAAATCCATTTTCCAGAATTGCAAAATTTGAAAATGGAGTCTTTTTATGTGCAAAACACGGAGACGATTTGTAAACAAGGATGCCAACATCGGTGTGTACCCAACATGCCCCCATGTGTTTATCTCGAAAGGGCGTGCAGAACGACTCTTTTCACCACTCGGAACGTGTTTATCACGTCTAGACTAGGCGAAATCAGCGCCATCGCTGGAAAAATTATTCCCATTGAATTTTTTTGCGGGATCCCCTCCGGAAGACCCTTCTGAATCCAAAAATCCATGTGGCCAGTCGAAATTCGAATGCAAAATTGTTTAAACTGAAATTGTTTAAACAAATTATCTATATCAACTTTTTCTGTCCCAAAGCAAATTATTAAGGTAATTTGACCCATTTTAAACAGAAAATCTCTCTTGTCATTTTTCTCTAAAATCCATTGTTTTTGAGCTATAAGCGTTTCAAAGTTGAAAAAACGTGAAAATTGCGATTTTCAACGGCTGAAAACAGTACGAAAAATGCAAAAATCTCATGTGGCCAGAGCGGAAAATTGTTGATTGGGATCTCCTTAACAATATCCGATAGCAACAATTCATGTTTCCGGGCGATAACCGTTTGTTTCTTCAATGTTAACAATAGGTAGTTGCGCACGTTATAGCATAGGATATGGGCACGAGCAAGCAGACGACGCGCGGGCCGCCACCGTTGCATCTCTATGGCTATAACGTGCGCAACTACCTATTGTTAACATTGAAGAAACAAACGGTTATCGCCCGGAAACATGAATTGTTGCTATCGGATATTGTTAAGGAGATCCCAATTAACAATTTTCCGCTCTGGCCACATGAGATTTTTGCATTTTTCGTACTGTTTTCAGCCGTTGAAAATCGCAATTTTCACGTTTTTTCAACTTTGAAACGCTTATAGCTCAAAAACAATGGATTTTAGAGAAAAATGACAAGAGAGATTTTCTGTTTAAAATGGGTCAAATTACCTTAATAATTTGCTTTGAGACGGAAAAAGTTGATATAGATAATTTGTTTAAACAATTTCAGTTTAAACAATTTTGCATTCGAATTTCGACTGGCCACATGAATTTTTGGATTCAGAAGGGTCTTCCGGAGGGGATCCCGCAAAAAAATTCAATGGGAATAATTTTTCCAGCGATGGCGCTGATTTCGCCTAGTCTAGTCAAAATAGGCCAGAAATAGTGTTTCGAACCACCGAAAAGCTCCAAATGTGCGTGCACGGCGATGAAAACACTTTTTTATCCTAGCGGGACTAAAGTACGCACTTTGGCCCTTCATTTTAGGGCGTAATGTGATTCATTTCCACCCGGGTATCAAACTTTACTCCCTGAACGGACTTGTCGTTGAAAAAAATCGGAAGTAAATTTTGCCCCGAGCGGGATTCGAACCCACGCCCAAGAGATTGATGTGATCCTAAGGCTAGTGGTCTGTCGACCCCTCCACGGAGGATCACACTTGAGGCGGCACTAATCGTCTACATAACTCACGCATAGGCATACAACCTCTCATTAGGTCGTATTTTGTTGTTTTTGGATAAATAATGATTCGAGCGTTATACAAACGTATTCTGGAGAGATCATATTATTGAAAGGATCTCAAAAAAGTATCAGTGAATATTGATTTTCAAAAACATTTTTCAAATACTATTCGAATATTGAGCTGTGTAACGTTGAATGGGAGAATATCAAGAGATCGATTCTGGTTGGAAATTCAGAAGAGTTGATATGATATCACAAAATGAGGATTTTTTAGACCATTTCGAAAGAAATCTTTTTTCAGTCGGGGGGCTCCGCCCCGGACCCCGTCCCCGCCACCCGCAACAGTTGGCTTCGGTATTTCCAAGACGGCAATGTTAACAATGACACAGTCGTTGTGGCCCAATGCGCCAAAGAATGCATGCCCGGATGCGCGCGTGGTTTGGGGGGGGGCGTACTTTAGTCCCGTAGGATAAAAAATAGCATACGCAACTCGGGAGTAATGTGGGCCTCAAACTCCCGGGTATTTATCGCTCTCGGCTTCGCCTCGAGCGATAATCCACACCCGGGAGTAAAAGGCCCACTTTACTCCCTAGTTGCGTAATATACTATATCGCCGATTTCCATCATTTATTTCGGAAGAATTGAGACAGTTCGGCTCCAATCGATCCAAATTTGACGTAACTTAGTGCATTTTAAAGGTTTTTAAACAAGCTTCAAAATGAACTAAAGCACGTTGAAAATTGTTGAAGTAAACCAAAGTTATTAAGGAAAAGGCTTAATGGGGGCAAGTTGGGTACACACTTTTGTAAACTCTCAAAAATCACCTTTTGGGAGAATTAAAACAGCTTGTCTCCAGTTCATTCAAATTGAACGTGCCTCAACTTATTTTGAAGGTCTTAAGACAAGCTTTAAAATGAGCTAAGGTACATAGGAAAATATGGAGATGGGCCAAAGTTATTAAGAAAATGGCTTAATGGGGGCAAGTTGGGTACACTTACCTTAGTAATATTATTTTATTTATGTATAGTTATATATTTATTTATAATAAGTTCTGCTCATCGGCCAGTGATAGGATGAGATCTTGTGAAGGGAAACGCGGAAACGGACCTCAAATTGAAATACTTTGACAGTCAGATTGATCGTATTGAGAGCAATCGTTCTAAGAACGAGCTTCGAGCATGAAGGTCTACACTACCGGTCAATAGTTTAAGCTCACCCAAAAATTTTTTTTTCGATTTTGTGCGTTGAACTACTCGGCTCTATTTGACCGTAGAGGACTTTTCCGGAGCTCATTTTGAAGGTTTTTTCACATACTTTAAGATGGCATAACTCATTTTTCTCCGTACGGATCGGGATCTTTCCAATTTGAGCTTGGAAAAGTGTCAATTTCAACGATTTTTGAGAGAATTTTTTGGCTCCTGCCAATTTGAGCCACATGAATGTTTCAATATGGGAATTGTGGGATGCAAAAGTACCAGTCTAGAGCTTTAAAATCCGTTTTTGAACGTCCCTCTACGCCGCTTCCAGTCCGAGCTATGACACTTTCTCTGAGGGAAGATTTTTCGCAAAAACTAGCACTCCAATTCGAGAGAGATACAGTGACGCATTTTTATGAAGTATAATCATAATTTCTGTCATCTTTCATTTATATCTTGATTGAGGAAACGAGAAACCTTTGAAATATGCCCCAAAAAGTGAATTTTCTCGTCATTTTTGAATCCAGGTGCTACTTTTTGCGAAAAATCTTGCCTCAGAGAAAGTGTCATAGCTCGGACTGGAAGCGGCGTAGAGGGACGTTCAAAAACGGATTTTGAAGCTCTAGACTGGTACTTTTGCATCCCACAATTACCATATTGAAACATTCATGTGGCTCAAATTGGCAGGAGCCAAAAAATTCTCTCAAAAATCGTTGAAATTGACACTTTTCCAAGCTCAAATTGGAAAGATCCCGATCCGTACGGAGAAAAATGAGTTATGCCATCTTAAAGTACGTGAAAAACCCTTCAAAATGAGCTCCGGAAAAGTCCTCTACGGTCAAATAGAGCCGAGTAGTTCAACGCACAAAATCGAAAAAAAAATTTTTGGGTGAGCTTAAACTATTGACCGGTACTGTATATGAATCGTCAAGTGACTCGAACCAGAGAAAATTTTTGCACAAAGATTCATCGTGTTCAATAATTTTTTCAGATGAATCGCAGTGATGAAAATGGACGAATAATTATCCAAAGAGATATTAATTCATTAGATCAGAACATCGTTTTACATCGTCTGTGCGGTACAGAGAATCTATATTTTGGACAAATTTCCAATTTCCGTTCCTGCATGCGAGAAAAAATAAAATATGACGTTTAGGTCGGCGCGGTAGTTTCCGCTTCCGAGCGATAATTACGGCCACCGGGGCCGCGAAAGAATCAAAATTTTGACTTTTGTTTCGAAATCTGCTATTTCGTAAACTTTTTGTGGATAATATTACTTCATCTAAACATCTGTGCAAAGACTAGACGAACCTAGATTTCTCAGGGTTCATCGCGCAAGGTTCATCAATTTG
This sequence comes from Eretmocerus hayati, assembly GCA_029851415.1. Taxonomy (NCBI): domain Eukaryota; kingdom Metazoa; phylum Arthropoda; class Insecta; order Hymenoptera; family Aphelinidae; genus Eretmocerus; species Eretmocerus hayati. The sequence goes on from CM056743.1 coordinate 158,632,494, forward strand.
CAAGGGGATGCATGGTTACAATTTAGGTTCGTGAGCTTCGGTGAATCCAAATCTATGGTTGCAAATGATTTGAAACTGGATTTCCAGTACTTACATTGTCGAATTTCTTCTTGACGATGGGCTCGTAAAATCCGACTGCATCCTTAAACTTGTTTTCTTGCATAAATACAGTATGAGCAACATTCAGTTTCCACACCTCGTGCTCATTGCAAAATTCGACACTTTTTTTGAAAATTTTTTCAACCTGTGTATAGTTACCAAGCTCCCAGAAAATTTTTGCCTGAGCCATGAGGACAGGCACGTATCGCTCCAAAGCATCCTCGTAATCATTCACGGCTTTTTTCACGGCCGGTTCGTCATGATTCAGCCTTGCCTCCTGTACTCGTTTTGTAGCCTTTCTCAGAACTTCCGTGTGCTTTGTTGCAAGGTCGTCAAATTTCTTATAAGCCTCCTCTGGCGATGTCTGCTGCGTTATCAATGCATCCAGGAACTCGTACAGATACTGAAATAAAAAGACGGACAACGGTGTATCATCGTTCTCTTTAAATTTTTTGGCTTGAAACCCCCTGTTTGTGGCCAAGATCCTTGATATATAAGTATGTTCATCCGTGGAAGCTCTAAAATAAAACGCTTTAGGAAAAAACTTCAGGGGTCATTTTCGATGTACTTTTTTGTGCTCTATCTGGCGCAATCGTTAGTTTTTTGGTCCAGGACTACCAAAACATATTATCATAAAAAAAGAGGTCAAAATGTCAGGTCCGTGTGATATCAACATATGTTGTTCTTCCTCTTTTCGGCCTTTGCAAGTATTTAGCGAGAGGAAGAGGCTCATTCGGGACCCGCACGGGCAAACTTTTCACATATAATGGTATTGAGCATCAAATTCCACTGCTATAAGAACTCAAAGACCACCGTTTGTGTGCATGATGAGCCCATACATTTTGTCGGGCAATTTTACTCAAAATTTTACTCCCTCAGTTTTCCTCATTAAAAGTAAATTTGTCTAATTCTAGGCTTTTCCGTACCAATTTTTTCTTGATGTGAATCGTTAGGCGCAACTGTTTCATGCCTTTATGTCAGATCCGTGTAACGCTACCGCGTTTTTGGTATTATCCTTATGGTATACCAATATGTGGAAATATCATTGATACTTGTGCGCGAGTTAATTAGTGCTTTATATATTTCAAAAAGTCAAAAGATACATCTTAGAACCTTCGGAAGTGAGATTCAGACCTGGCACATTTCGACTCCCAAATATCAGAATTTCCGCGGAACTATGTACTCATACACTCGCAGAACACGCAATTTTTGAGTTTCTTACATCTCTGACAACAAGAAAGTAATAAATGTCTCAAACCGATCGAATGAACCTTCCGACATTATATTTGTTTGTCACTAAAATTGATACCAAATAAAATTGGTAAAAAACCATTTTCAATTGATGTGTGTAACTTACTTCACTTTTTGTCTTTATTAACTTTGAAATGCTTATCTTGCGAAATTACTCATTTCCTTACCGACTCTACGCTCCAATTACTCAAGAAGAAGTTGCGTGTGTATAGTTCGTTTTTTTGTAGATTTATTCTTCACTCCATAAAAATCCATCCAATAAGTTTATTGAATTGCAAAGGACGTTAAAAAAAAGTGCAAAATGAGCTTAAGGACGTCTCATTTAGGCCTGCGGGCCGAGAGCTATATGAAAGACCTCGATTTTACGAAAAACCCATCGAGAAAAGTGGGGGCATATAAGCGCACTCTCTCTTAATCGCGGAAAAATATTCTTTGCGTAAATTTGCAACAACTCAGACTTATTACAATATATTTTCACGCATATTTCTAAAAGAGCTGATAATTGCTGAATTGAAAAATATTGGGGCGATTCCAGTTATGACCGTCCAATGAAGAAAGGTAAAAAAATTAGATTCCCTCCACGATGAAGTATGTGATTCTAGAGCTAAAATGAGGTGACACGTGTTTTTTTCTTTTTTTTTAGCCCAGATCGACTTTGCATCGGAGCTATGCGAATTTCCAGTTTGCAGTCGAAAATTGAGATTGGCACTCTAAAATTGGTAAAAGCTCCACAACTTTGCTCCTAATGGGTCTTTCGAGACGGGGAAAATCAAACACGGCGTGCCTTATCAGAATAGAATCCTATGAAGCTCAGCATTTGGCATCGAGTCCCGAAAAGCGACAATTTGATGAAAAATGGAAAAATGCAATTACTAAAAAGATAAATTCGTATCTCTTTTAAAATTTTTTTGAGAGTACTTTGAACGATGCCAAACATGATGCTTCTGCTCCGGTAGACGCTGAAATTCATGAGAAGCGCTAAAATAAATTTCCAGAACAAAATTTAAAAAACCAGATTATTGTTAAATTTCGGTAATAAACTATTGTGGGAAAGGTCTATTTCCTCTTGCAAGAGTGTCGTAATTAATCCCATGTAAGTGTTCCAAGATGGTTAATTTCAAGGGATGTCGCGAAATTCCATTTTCGAGTGTTATATAGTACTCAATTCAACGATGGATCCCGAAATTGATCATCTTGGAACACTTCCATGGGATTATAATACGCTTGGAAAAGGAAATAGACCTTTCTCACAATAGTTGTTACCGAATTCCAACAATAATCTGGTTTTTTGAACTTTTTTTCAGCAAATATTTTTTAGCGCCTCCCACGAATTTTTAGCCCTTACCGGAGCAAGTGCATCATGTTTTTGGCATCGTTTAAAGTACTCTCAAAAAAATTTTCAAATAGATTCGAATTAATCTTTTTGAGTAATTTCATTTTTCTATTTTTCATCAAATTGTCGCTTTTCGGGACTCTATGCCAAATGCTGAGCTTCATAGGATTCTATTCTGATAAGGCACGCCGTGTTTGATTTTCCTCGTCTCAAAAGACCCATTAGGAGCAAAGTTGTGGAGCTTTTACCAATTTCAGAGTGCCAATCCCAATTTTCGACTCCAAACCGGAAATTCCCATAGTTCCGATGCAAATTGGATCTGGACTAAACAAAAAAACACGTGTCACCTCATTTTAGCTCTAGAATCATATACTTCATCCCAGAGAGGATCTAATTTTTTGACCTTCATTGAAATGCCGGGCTAAAACTATGAGGTGAGCAAAAACACAGGCGGAAAACTATACATATGAGCGTTTCTTTGGAACTTTTGCACTTTGCTGAGAATCATTGAAAAACGGAAAATGAAAACCGCTCAACGCACACCTGGGACGTTTTTCTCACATATTTGTGTAGTATTGAGAGTTACAAATCCACTATTGAAACTCATATAGTGTGAGCGGCATCGCCAAAATCACGTTAATGAGTCGACCTCAAAGTCGTTTTTCGCCGATTTTCCCGAATTTCCTAAGCTATTATTTGGCAAGATTGACAATTTTGACGAATGCCTTGGGCTTTTTGCAGCTTTGTAAGGTCAGGGTATCCCATCACAATTGGTCTCATCAACATAGAGCTCGATCCGCCAATGTGGGATGAGAAAAACTGAATTTTTTTCGTGAGTCACGTTTTTTTCTATTCCACTTCAGGATGGTCGTATTCTAGTCAGAAATATCGCACCAACACGAGACTCGTCGCAAAATCTCCGCAATTGCACCTCCTTTATAGATATGCATTCCAAAAATTGCGTTCAGAGTCACGGCAGGAGCTTGGCGTAATTATCTTTGAGTTGAACGAGACATGATTGATTTTTTATTCCCAATTTTCAAAGTCATACAGTTTTGGCTGAATTGGTAGCACACCATCGCGCTTTTGGGCCATTTTTCTTCAATATATTACCCACCAAATGCAGCTTGAATCAACCCGAAAAGTTGCGCGGCATCGCCAGAATATCCGTATATTAGAGCGAGGAAGAGGCTCGTTCGGAACCCGCACGGGCAAATTTTTCACATATAATGGTATTGAGCACCAAATTCCACTTCTATAAGAATTCAAAGACCACCTTTTGTGTGCATGATGAGCCCGTACATTTTGTCGCGCAATTTTACTTAAAATTTTACTCCCTCAGTTTTCCTCATTAAAAGTGAATTTGTCTAATTCTAGGCCTTTCCGTACCAATTTTTTCTTGATGTGAATCGTTAGGCGCAACTGTTTCATGCCTTTATGTCAGATCCGTGTAACGCTACCGCGTTCTTGGTATTATTCTTATGGTATACCAATATGTGAAAATATTATTGATACTTGTGCGCGAGTTAATTAGTGCTTTATATTATTCAAAAAGTCAAAAAATACATCTTAGAACCTTCGGAAGTGAGATTCAGACCTGGCACATTTCGACTCCCAAATATCAGAATTTCCGCGGAACTATGTACTCATACACACTCGCAGAACACGCAATTTTTGAGTTCCTTACGTCTCTAACAACGAGAAAGTAATAAATGTCTCAAACCGATCGAATGAACCAGATTCATACCTCTCTGCGTTTTTTATTTTATATTGGCTTTCATTACTTCTGACATTGTATTTGTTTGTCACTAAAATTGATACCAAATAAAATTGGTAAAAAAACCATTTTCAATTAATGTGTGTAACTTACTTCACTTTTTGTCTTTATTAACTCTGAAATGCTTATCTTGCGAAATTACTCATTTCCTTACCGACTCTACGCTCCGATTACTCAAGAAGAAGCTGCGTGTGTATAGTTCGTTTTTTATAGGTTTATTCTTCACTCCATAAAAATCCATCCAATAAGTTTAACTAATTGCAAAGGATGTTAAAAAAAAGTGCAAAATGAGCTTAAGGACGTCTCACTTAGGCCTGCGGGCCGAGAGCTATATGAAAGACCTCGATTTTACGAAAAACCCATCAGGAAAAGTGGGGGCACATAAGCGCACTCTCTCTTAATCGCGGAAAAATATTCTTTGCGTAAATTTGCAACAACTCAGGCTTATTACAATATATTTTCACGCATATTTCTAAAAGAGCTGATAATTGCTGAATTGAAAAATATTGGGGCGATTCCAGTTAAGACCGTCCAATGAAGTAAGGTCAAAAAATTAGATTCCCTCCGCGATGAAGTATATGATTCTAGAGCTAAAATGAGGTGACACGTGTTTTTTTATTTTTTTTAGCTCAGATCGACTTTGCATCGGAGCTATGCGAATTTCCAGTTTGCAGTCGAAAATTGAGATTGGCACTCTAAAATTGGTAAAAGCTCCACAACTTTGCTCCTAATGGGTCTTTTGAGACGGGGAAAATCAAACACGGCGTGCCTTATCAGAATAGAATCCTATGAAGCTCAGCATTTGGCACAGAGTCCCGAAATGCGACAATTTGATGAAAAATGGAAAAATGCAATTACTAAAAAGATAAATTCGTATTTCTTTTGAAATTTTTTTGAGAGTACTTTGAACGATGCCAAACATGATGCTTCTGCTCCGGTAGACGCTGAAATTCATGAGAAGCGCTAAAATTAATTTCCAGAACAAAATTTAAAAAACCAGATTATTGTTAAATTTCGGTAATAAACTATTGTGGGAAAGGTCTATTTCCTCTTGCAAGAGTGTCGTAATTAATCCCATGTAAGTGTTCCAAGATGGTTAATTTCAAGGGATGTCGCGAAATTCCGTTTTCGAGTGTTATATAGTGCTCAATTCAACGATGGATCCCGAAATTGATCATCTTGGAACACTTCCATGGGTTTACAATACTCTTGGAAAAGGGAATAGACCTTTCTCACAATAGTTGTTACCAAATTTCAACAATAATCTGGTTTTTTTAATTTTTTTTCAGGAAATATTTTTTAGCGCCTCTCACGAAATTTTAGCCCTTACCGGAGCAAATGCATAATGCTTTTGGCATCGTTCAAAGTATTCTCAAAAAAATTTTAAAAGAGATACGAATTTATCTTTTTGAGTAATTGCATTTTTCCATTTTTCATCAAATTGTAGCTTTTCGGGACTCTATGCCAGATGTTGAACTTCATAGGATTCTATTCTGATAAGGCACGCCGTGTTTAATTTTCCCCGTCTCAAAAGACCCATTAGGAGCAAAGTTGTGGAGCTTTTACCAATTTCAGAGTGCCAATCCCAATTTTCGACTCCAAACTGGAAATTCCCATAGCTCCGATGCAAATTGGATCTGGACTAAACAAAAAAAAAAGTGTCACCTCATTTTAGCTCTAGAATCATATACTTCATCCCAGAGAGGATCTAATTTTTTGACCTTCATTGAAATGCCGGGCTAAAACTATGAGCTGAGCAAAAACACAGGCGGAAAACTATACATATGAGCGTTTCTTTGGAACTTTTGCACTTTGCTGAAAATCGTTGAAAAACGGAAAATGAAAACCGCTCAACGCACACCTGGGACGTTTTTCTCACATATTTGTGTAGTATTGAGAGTTACAAATCCACTATTGAAACTCATATAGTGTGAGTGGCATCGCCAAAATCACGTTAATGAGTCGACCTCAAAGTCGTTTTTCGCCGATTTTCCCGAATTTCCTAAGCAATTATTTGGCAAGATTGACAATTTCGACGAATGCCTTGGGCTTTCTGCAGCTTTGTAAGGTCAGGGTATCCGATCAAAATTGGTCTCATCAACATAGATCTCGATCCGCCAATGTGGGATGGGAAAAACTGAATTTTTTTCGTGAGTCACGTTTTTTCTATTCCACTTCAGGATGGTCGTATTCTAGTCAGAAATATCGCACCAACACGAGACTCGTCGTAAAATCTCCGCAATTGCATCTCCCTTATCATGAATATTCATAATTTTTGGAATGCATATCTATATATAGATATGCATTCCAAAAATTGCGTTCAGAGTCACGGCAGGAGCTTGGCGTAATTATATTTGAGTTGAACGAGACATGATTGATTTTTTATTCCCAATTTTCAAAGTCATACAGTTTTGGCTGAATTGGTAGCACACCATCGCGCTTTTGGGCCATTTTTCTTCAATATATTACCCACCAAATGCAGCTTGAATCAACCCGAAAAGTTGCGCGGCATCACCAGAATATCCGTGAGACTGCCCGAGAGTACCAAGTATTTCCACAGGATTTTCCCCACATTTTCTGTCTTCGAGTGAGCTAGAATGAATCAACTTCTTCTGATCATACAGAGGCCAAAAATATCTCATTTTGAAACTCAGATGATGATATTCTCACTTCGATTGGGGCCGAAACTTTCGGTTGTTCTCTTATATCAACATGCATAGCTGCATTCCAGCAGGTGTAAAAGTTCCAGAGAAACGCCCATATAGGCACGCTTACCTTTCTAAATCATTGGAAATCAATTTGTATACATTCCTAAAATCAAAAATCTTGAATTCAGGTCCAAGATTTTCCAATATCATTTTCAAGTAGGCGCTTCAGATTGTGAATGCAGCTTTATTTTCACATGTTCCAAAAGTTGTGAGAAGTGACTTTGTGAGCACGCCCTAAATACTGTTTGTTGATTTTGTAGCAGAAGACACGCGGTACACACGTATGCGGCTTTTTGAGCTTTTATTACCGGTTGTGCTCTTCGAGAAAATAATCTAATAGAAAATTGATTCAATTACTCTTCCAATTGAACTGAATAATGACTTGAATGAATTGCAACAAACGAATTTTCACACCTATGATAGTGTAAGAAAAGATTGGTTACAATGGTTTCGTGTCAAGTGAACCAGATATTTCTTGGAGAAGTTTGCTCTATTCAAAATTATGGGGCTTTTGTCAAAATACCAGGTTGTGCTCAGCAAGGCATGATCCATAAATCTCAGGTATTTGTAGGATTTATCTTAGTAGGCCTTAGAAAATTAGAATCTAACTGATGCCCAATCTCAATACGTTCACTGCGAAGGCGAAAATCGTGTTCGGGTCCTGTGTGCGATGGGCCCCACCGGTGGGGCCCATTTAATGGGATTTTGAACACCGCCGCACACAGAGTTGGACGCGTGAGCCCCATCGGTGGGGCCCATCGCAGTGAAGGTGTTAAGGATACATGGATTGATCTACCATTCTGATTTCTTAGGTGAGTTCTGCTCAAGTTGATGATGTAGCAGAGGTCTTGCAGCGAGGTGAACGAGTTTGGTGTAAAATTATTTCAATCAATGAAGATGGCAAGATATCTTTGTCCATGAAGTTTGTGAATCAAGGAAATGGAAAAGACTTAGATCCTAACAATGTGCAACTGGATTTGGAACAACAAAAACGAAAACAAATGAATTACAGCGAGCGCAAAAAAGCTATTGTTCTTGGTGCAGTTTATAAGACAACATGCTCTAAATGTAAGACTCCAGGCCACTTAGCAAAAGACTGTTTCACAACTCCTGATGGGAAGAAGTATGAGCTTATACCAGAATCAGATGAAGAGACAGTGATTAAAAGTGATGCTAAAGTAGATAAAGTAGAGAACACTACTAGTACAAAAAAGAAGTCAAAATCCAAGAAATCAAAGAAGAGAAAACACTCGGATTTGGAACAAGACTCAGATGATGATGAAAGTAGTGATTCGAAAAGCAGAAGTAAAAAGAAGAAAAAGAAAGTGAAAAAACACAAAAAATCAAAAAAGAAGAAGAGGCATGATACTTCAAGTGATAGTGATTCTTCAGCAAGTGCCCCTAGTAAAAATAAGAGTAACTCCAAAAAACACAAAAGTTGAGAATTTGAGGTAAAATTTCTGAAAGTATAAATAGCAGCATCTTGCAATCTCAAACAAATTCTTTTTTTCTAATACTTGACAATACTGATGAGTTTGAATCATACTACTATTATTGTTTGTAATATTAATGGCTGTTAGTATATTTTTTTACTCACTGGGCTCAAATACTTGTATGTCAAATGAACATTTTCAGCCAAAACATCAGCAGCCAAATCATAATACTGATATTTGCAATAAAGCAGCAGGATGTTTGGAAATGTCTCTGGAGGGAAAGGATTCTGTTGTAGCAAGAATTGCATCTTCTCAAACCCTTCATTTGGCTTTGTATCCATATTTATCAAGGCTTGATTATGGAGAGTGACAGCATCCAACTCTTCTTCAGACCGGGGAGGCATGTCTGTCAATGCTTCTTTTGCTGCTTCAACTAAGTAAGAAATTTTTGATCACTCTGTCACTGGGGGAAGAAATATTACTCTAAAGATACTTAACAGTTCTGTAACTGGTACTCAATAGCAGCTTTCAAGTTGAATGCCTCTGTCAAAGCTGTCTCGTGCAAAGTTAAAGTATTACCCACACTTCTGACTTCAATGCCTTCTGTTGTCATTCCCACACTCAATTCTGGGTGTTCCCGTATACCTTGTTCTATTATGTCAGCTACAAAATTCATTTTTTTACACATTGCTATCAGCTTTTTCCACACTTTGCTAGCTATGTTCAACAATGTCTCCACTTACCAATGTGTTTTAGAGAAGCTGCATATTCTTTCAATTTGTAATAAGATAGAGCAACATTATAAGACAAGTGAGGTCGAAACCCTGCAATCTGTAGAGCATTTGAAAATTTCTTTAGAGCTTGTTCATATTCACCCTCCTATAATGAGTGAAACATTTGTTGAATATCAAGAAAGTTCACAAGCTTGATGCACATAGTTGAGTATTTACTTGGTACATCAAACAGCCAAAATTAATTTCTGAATCAATGTCATCAGCAGGGCATTGATCAATGTAATTCTTTGCAGATACAGTGTCTTCTTCTCCATACTTGATTGCAGCTTGTAATTTCCTTGTTTTTATTTCTAGACCAGGAATATTGGAAATAGTGGCACAAACAGACCATGCATCTTGATACAAACAAGCTTGATGCAAGGATTGAGCATGATATAATTTATAAATAGCTTCATCAGGGCACATTTGAACTAATTTTTCATAACAATTAGCCGCAGCAATAAAATCTTGAGTGTAAAAATAGCAATGAGCCAATAGAGAAATGCACTGTCTTGACTGAAACAGAAGATACACAGTTTGAAAATACCAACTCATGGAATCTTATTCGAGTGCAGAATTTTACTTACACTCGAGTAGGAATCTAAGAGAATGGATAGAACATGAATTGTTTCTGCATATCGCTGCTCTTTAATCTGAAAATTTCAGATTTCTCAATGCACTGTTCAGTTTGCTACCATTCCATGGAAGACCAAAAAAATAATTTTTACCATGGTATAAATTGTTTTTGTGTATTCACCATCTTTTATTTGAATGTTATGTATAAAAGTGGTACTCATTTTGATCTGCTAGATAGTTATATCTATTTCACTTGATTGTACTAGAAATCCAAAGGCCTGTGACCAGAGTAACTTGTGTCACTCTTCTGTTTTCATTTTTAGAGATTGTCACTATAGCAACTCTGGATGGTGACGATGGTGTCACACTACCCATCCACCATCCGTATCCAAGAAAATGATAGAGAGTAACAAAAACTTGTGACCAAGTAATATTTTCGTTTGTGACATTATTGTAATTGGTTTCCTACAAACTACATACTACAGTCTTAATTGCCTAGAGCGCAATTTTGAGACATTTGATTTTGATGCGAAAAATGATGCCATGGATTGTGGTGCCCTCTGCAATAGGTAAACCTGGAAAACTGACCAAAGGCCATCGCATACAATAATCGCACACCGGGTAGCGGGGATCTCTCCGTGTTTTCCACTTTCCAAGATCTATAATAACGACCCGTCCATACATAGATCACAAGATCCATCAAGATCCAGATCACTGAATCAGCGAATTTTACAGATCGTCGTCCACATCGTGCATGCAGGAACGGGTTCGCATAAATAATGTCAACTCACTGCCATAAAATAGTCGCGGATGTGGTCGTCTGCTGACCATAAATAAGACACACAGCTGATTCAGAGAGGAGCTGCAATCATTTCAGTTAGTGTTAGTTGAAAAAACTCAGAAACGCTATTTATTTGACCACGTAGCTCTCGGAAATAAGTAACATGCATACTCAGATCTAGAAAGACTTATTATCTTTGTCTTCATCTACAGCAATTGACGCATCGAGAGTTTGTAGTTTGTACACATGTATATTATCCTACAATATACGAGCAACGTGTCGCCTCATCGTCGTGCCGGGGGACAAATAAAGTGTCGGTGTCGAGCGCTGCGTAGGTAGGTGTCCTGCTGCTGCCCTCAGATCGTCATCGTCGAGTCATATATGCATCTTGCAGCTGTGTCACCTTCTCCTAGTAAGTCACAGAGTGCGACGCATCTGAACGACCAGGTCGATCAGACTGCAAAAATCGTGTTGTTGGAGTAACTCTTCGAAAAGAGAGTGTGCACAATCAGCCAGCAACATCGTCTCCTGGAACAGCACCGTCACGGGATTCTCTGCAAGCAAACACAAAGCCTTGGGACAACAGCATCGCGGTCTAGGTCAAACTGCGGCATTGTCAGACTCCGTCTGTCGATCTTCGTGGGCACCTGCACTGCGTATGTGACTTTGGGTATCGCGATAATGTCGTCGGAGGCGGGCGCCCGCTGAGCAAGCTACAGAGGACGGGGCAAACTCTGCCCCTCCCCCGCAAGCCTTTAGCGTGCATCCGCACGCTTCAACAACAGACTCCTCTCCGTACCTCTCCTCCTTGCCCTAATAATCAAGCCAGGTCCTTGTTATACCACCATGTCCGCCCCGGCGGCAGCCGTCAGTCGGCTACAGCAGCTGCAGGGTGATGCCACTGGTTGTGCTGGTTGTGTCGTGTGCGGTAGCGAGGACAGACCTCTGAGGTGCTCGCGTTGTAAGAGCGTCTTCTACTGCACTAGGGAGCACCAGGTGCTTGACTGGGATAGACACAGACAGACCTGCCGCAAGACTCCTGCTTCAATACCTACTGCTCACCAAGACGTAGGGGAAAAAGCCAGGGTGAAGCAAACTGCTCATGGTGAGTCCTGAATATCGACCCTCCACTTGCTGTTTGTTTCAGAGTAGAACATTCTCTTCTTCAGTCCTGGGGATTGTTAGTTTTCTTCTTGCATGACATTGTGACATTTTCTCTGATTAATGCAATTGTTGAATAACTCGAGTAGGCAAGTTGTTCACCCATTCAACCTGTTTGTTTTTGCAGATCGAGAGCTGAGCAGTGTGAAAGTGAAGAGTGGTAAGAGTAGGAAATCCAAAAATCAGAGTAGCACACATCATCAACTCACACAAGAGGAAAAAAATGGTTGGACATCACCCATAACATACGAAGGAAGTTCTGAAGATACAATACTTGGAGCTAGAGCAGAGCTCCTCAATCCACTACAGAGCTCTAGAGTGTTGGAAAATTCTGCCAATAATTCAACAGCAGAAATGCCTGAAAGACATCACAATAGTGTCAGAAACTTTCCAGAGGTGCGTCTGAGGTCAGATGAGGATCTCATACCATCCTTCCTACCCACAAACAGAAATAATCTTGGTGAAATTGAAGATATTTGTAAAAATGTAGTTAGAGACATGAACACGTGGGGTGTGTGTGTTGTGAATAATTTCCTTGGAACTGAAAAAGGATTAGCAGTCCTAGATGAAGTATTGAACATGTACAGTGCTGGAATGTTCCAAGATGGTCAATTAGTGTCGAATAAGGCTAATGCAAGTGATTTAAAAACAATCCGTGGTGATCAAATAACGTGGCTAGATGGCAAGGAAAAAAACTGCCAAAACATTGGTATGCTGATTTCCAAAGTTGATGCTATTATCATGAGGGCCAACAAAATGTACAACAATGGAAAAATGGGTGAATACACCATCAATGGAAGGACTAAGGTAATTGTTACAACTTAGATACTGATTCAGCTTTAGTACTGCCTTAATGTATGCAAAATACATTCTGCATGATAATTTTATCAATTGCAAGCTTCAAGTTGACCAATTCAATTAGATTCACGAATTGAGGTATCTTGACTAGCATATTACTTAATTTGTATACAAAGATTGCCCAACCACTACCAAATGCATACTTGGCATGATTAAATTTGGGTAACAGACAAAAGTACGTGAGATGCATAAGTGTTAGTTTATTGGCATCATTTCACTAATAACAGCATTTTTCAAGTCAGTCCCGGTGAATAATTGTCATGCAATTCTTCAATCCATCAATTCAATGATCTAAGAAATGATTGTTGACAATTTAGAATGATTTTGAAAACATCGTGATTAATGTCAATTGTGATATATGTTTCAAAACATGCTATGCTCTAAACTTGAAGTGCTTTACTATCAATCCCATTTAAAATCCTTAATCCTTGTGAGATTAGATTTTTTCTATCTATTGACAATCTCGAGAATCACTTCTTAACCGGATACTTTGCAAGCGTTACCTAAGTTGCGGTATACCGCCCATGTTTCTTGAAGAGAAAATAATAACCCAATGGATCTATACACGTGAAAAGGATTCACAAAGGTAGACACAGAATTTGTTCTTGATATATTTTTCCTTTAGAACGAGTTGTTTGTCCCAGACCTCAATTGTATCGAACTTTTATGAAGGACGTGGGTCTACGTGCTTTTTTCATCTTCGTTTCATTTCCTCCTTGGTATCCAAGCGCGACTTTCTCTCCATCCGTACTTGGAATGCAGTATATAATCGTAAAAACAAGCATCCGTAGTTTGGACAGATTAACTCTATCAAAAATGATTGGTAAATCTAGTAGATCGTGACCGATGAATCTAGAGAATAATATTTCGAATTTAATTAATTATCGATCAAGTTATTAATTGATATGATGAGTTCGCACAAAAAATCTAATGTACTGACAAATTCTGATGTGTGGCTTCTGTAAACTATCCTCAAATTTACTAGCATATGCGTTGCAGACTTTGTCATAGAGTGAGTTGAATGAACTACCAATTCAACTGATATGCTGATAAATTCAGGGATAAGAATTTGAGGAAGCGGCACATCAAACTTCGCAACTCATTTGACACCAAATTGTATAAATGTACGCGCTCGACTTGGACTTGCGTTATCAAAACGAGAGCAAAACATCGAAAATTTCTTTTTAAGAATTCATAGATGATATCAATCAGAGAAGCACGGATCACTCTGACTAAAAAATGGGATCCAGAGAAAGAAATAATTTCAGCCGCGGATATAGGCTTGTTAGCAAACTGCCTTTTTCTATAAATCCAAGCTAATTTGTGTGCAAATAATGAATTCATAGAAGCAGTTCTGTAACGATCAAATGCACTGCCTTGTTGAGAATAAGTGTATCATCAGGTTTGCGAATCCGAGCTTACATCACAGTTGCAAAGCCACGAGGCAGCACCCGACAATGTTTATATGGGCGTATAAGTTACGATATGCCCACGTGCGCGAATCTTGATCCTCGAATGAGAACGAGCACGGAGCTGCGCGAGACGGGGACGTGTCGTTGAACTCTCGATCGCCTTTTGCACGTAGCCTCAGAAGTATTCATGTTCTATCCAAAACACTCTTACTAGAAAATTTGATTGACCGCCGTTTCATAAACCTTGTAACGTCATTTATCCTCTTTTCCAGCATTTCCGGATAAAGGTTTTGTAAAAAATTAGCTTGATGGTCATTGATGCTTCGAGCGACGAATTATTTTTATAAAATCGAGAGTTACTTGAGGATAATTTTAACAAGGAAATGGTCCATCAGACGAGTGATGTAGGTATTTATGGAGATGCCTACGTGCGTAAAAATGTTCAATTAATTCCGTAAACGTGCGTCGTTTACGGTGCGTACGTACTTATACAACAACGAAGAGGCCACGTGCTTCGTGCAAGTATGCGTGACACTCGAAACTGACTAGCGATAACGTGAGGAACTTTACACGGACCTTATCTAATTTTTCCTCCTAAATTCTGTAACGCGCATCAGACCAACATAGGTTCTCTATTGTATATCCTAGTTACACCTATTTGAATGATTCTCAGTATCTCATCATATCAGTTGTCACATTTCTAATCAACAGCTGTAGAGATTATTTATTTACCCGGGACCGGTCGAGTCATCGTAAGTTGTGTCTCGTTTAAAAGTGGTTGTTGTGTATACCTAAGTCACATCATTATCATCATCTATGTGAGTCTTCTCATCTATGAGCCGTATACTTATACCTACTCTTTTTGAAACGGGTCGCGCTCGGTGAGCTTTGGCACGTACGCCATCCACGCTATGCCATCACACTCTTGATCGTCGCTAAATACACCTCGCGGGCGCGTATTCTCAAGCAAAATACACCGATTTGCTGACTCTCGCGCGCGCAATCGTCCCACTCTTGACAAGTACGATGAGAAAAGTCATGATTATGTAAAAGCTTGCTTTCTTTTTCTTCTCCTCAATGCCATAAATACGCGAGAATGGCAAAAATTTTCGATTTATGATGAACGAAAATACTTGAATGATTTTACTATTTCGTTCTCGATTTCGTTATAAAAAGACGCAAAACTAAAGGAAAATGTTGGATTTAGGCGGAAGTTAGCTTCACTTCAGTTGGGGCCTTGTAAGCGTGATCGTTGAGGGTTTTACTCCACTTTTTGATCCTGTAGAAACGATCTTATTGGTACTTTTACGATCGGCATAAGTCCAACAATTCAAAGGTTTAGAATGGTTTCGAGATCTTCTATCAGAAGCTAAATTGAAACTCCAGAAAAAGATTCATTCCATCATTTTCAGGCATGGAATAACCCATCGAGGTGACAATGATTGACTCATCTTTGCACTCGGGGAAAGAATCCACCACTCATTTTACGCATCAAAAATCTTTCCAATTGATAAAAATTGGTCGGACTGTAGAAAAATACCGTTTTTGGGTTCTTCAAATTTACGATCCAAGCTGTGCACAATCCTCCAACAACTCCGCCCTTTTTCTTCATTAGATGGAAGAACACTATGATGAGGTTCAATCTCGGGCTCAATCGATTGCTATTTAAGATCGATACATGTTGTTTTTAATTCTGGTTTTTAAAATGTTTTTTCAATTTTTCCACTTTTTCTTTAGATCAATATAGGAGATAATATCCTCCAGAACTAACCCTTATTGCAATAAGTTAGTCAGTAACGAAAAATTTTACACCACGTAGCTCCGACTCGACGGGACCTCGAGTCCTTAGTTGAATAATACTCCCTTCCACTGTATTCTTACATCGGCAAGAAATCGTATAAGATTTTATAAGGCTTGTTACAGGCCGCAAATAAAATGATGCAAGTAGCTATTATCTATCATGTACTTTGAGAAATATCGTCGAAGTATCACAAAATAGTCAATTAATATGTTCTCTGACTCGCCAAGGGCGCACACTATATGCTTATCAGTTCAACACTCGGGAGAGGATACACGCAGCTCGAGATAACTGAAGAGTACTACCCGAATTATCAATTTAAACAATTCATTAAAAGTTTCAACTTGTATTGTAATGCCTGCTGAGATAGTATTTTTCCGTACAAGAGAGGGGTAGACTATACCTTACGCATTTCGCGTGACTTTTCAGGCAAAAGTGGCATTGTCAAAAGGTCACTTTTCGCCCTCGTTGTATATAGAATGATGTTTTGTGCTAATTTTTTAGTGCAATTTTCAATCGAGAGCAGTACGTAAATTGAATAGAAGAAATTTGCGTACTTTTCCCCGCTCAGATCGAGATGCGATGCTTACCATGTCGATCAGCAACTTGATTCTTGAAATCCGAAAACTTGTATTAATAGTATAGTGTTTTGTACCATTGAGAGATTCGAAATAATTTCACCATACCCAGAGAAATCCAGAGACTTTTAAATAATTCATTCATGATTTTCTGTTATAGGCTATGGTAGCCTGTTATCCTGGCTATGGATCACACTACGTGAAGCACGTGGACAATCCAAACCGAGATGGAAGGTGCATAACAGCCATATACTATTTGAACAGAGACTGGGATATCAAGGTAATTGAGTCATGTCATTTTTTAGTTTATATAAGACTCCTTGATGGTTAGTTTCAATTGCATTTGTATCATTGGCCCCAAAATTGTTTGCGCGTCGATAATGGTATAAGAGTGAATTTTGATATATGCTTTTTTCACCGTCTGTTCAAAATTTTGACGTTTCCGCATGGTTTTTCGAATTTCTTTCCTATACAGATAATGAAAATGGTACTCGTTGTTACGAGAGGGCGAATGTTGATTTTTCGCTCACCAAGTGATAATTTCCAGCCAAAGCCGAGGGCGAGGATCGGAACCAACTTTGAAATGCAAGAAATTTTGTGAGTGAGCCGCGAAATTGTCTGTATGTAATTCAGTACGTCTCTGAATAACGGAAAATTTTATAAAATAGTATTCGATGCTCGAAAGGAGTGGTTGTCGCATGCGGACAATTTTGAGCCGCTTTGAGACTTGCCTTCAACTCTATTTCAAAAATATCTTGAAAAAAACGATGCGTCGGTCGAGAAACAAAATTCCCGCCTTTATGTCGGATTTTACTACTTCATGTCGCTTAATCGCATTCCGATTGAAATGTGTGAATTCATTTAACCGTTCCCAATCGATTCATTCAAAGAATCCACATCATTGTGATTTTTGCACCTTTTTGCACGATTTAACGGTTAGAGGAAAAAATCTGTAAAATCTTGAAAAATACTTGAGTACACGGAAATTGAATTCCCACCTTATGAACTGTATCAAGAGTTCACCTTCAGCACTCGCTAGGAGCAAAATAAGGGAAAATGTCAAAATCGAAAATTTTAACGTGGTTTGCCCATCTCTGAGCCAAATAACAGATGGCTATTGAAAAAAATGTGAACAGCCAAGACAACCCATAGTTCTGAAAGGGTTAATGAACATCATTATTCGCGCTTACATTCGTTCCATTCAGAGTATGTTCACTCAGGCTATAGCACCATATTTTGACACTTGATTATGCATGCTTCCCAAATACTCGCATAACGGCTAAACCTGCATGAAAACAGGCAGATATAGCCAAAAAAAAAATTGATAAAATAAGAAGAGGCATTTTTCTCGAGTCAATAAGATATCACATATTGAAAGAGTTTCCTTCTTAGGTTTGCCGACATATAACTAATGTCAATGCTGATCGTCAAATCATAAAACAGATGAAACGCGCCTATTGTGATTTGTGAATGATCCATTGCTCTTTTTTCAGAATATTTTTCTCAGTGAAGAGAATGATTGCTCGATTTCACGTTGCTCGTTCAACAAGCATTTTTTGGAATTAAATTTCCAATTTACTTTTATTTTACAGCAAAACGGTGGTCTTCTCAGGATATTTCCCGAAGGTTGGCAAGATCAAGTAGCCGATATAGAACCGCTTTTCGACAGGATCCTATTTTTCTGGTCAGACCGCAGAAATCCTCATGAAGTTCAGCCTGCTTACAAGACCAGATATGCAATAACTTTATGGTACTTTGACGCAGAAGAAAGGAATGAAGCTTGTCGGCGATACCAAAGAGACAGTTAGTTGATTATTTTCTAATATCACTATTTTTTCAGTCATAACTTTCACTCGACTGTCGCAAGTTTATAGAATTCTTGCCTATTAGATCGTGAAAGACAGAATTCAATTACTCCATTTGTTTTGCTGTTTGATTCACTCTCAAATCACGCTAGATTTGACATATCAAATGTCTTGAGCGTTAAGTTAGAGGAAGTAAACCTTGAAAAATGTGGCTGCATGATGCATTGCATTTTCCAAAATTCTTTGAGAAGTTTACGCCGATTTTCTCATTTCGAACGAACCGATAGAATTGTAAGAAGAAGTGATTGAACTTGTGAGCTCATTTTCTCTGAAACGTATTGAATCCCGAAATTTCATGGCTTGCATAACGTTATGCAGAGATCGGTTTTCTTGCACCAGAATTGGTGAACACTGAAGCATTCAACAAAACTTTTTCCATACACTTTGCAAAAATTGACCTTTACCATATTTCGATCCGTTATCAAGATTTTCATCAAATCATGATCTTTTCAGGAGAAATGAACAGCAAGTCAACGAATCCATGAAATGGAGAAGGACATCTCGTCCGTCCAATGACTGACTTAAGTAATGGTACCTATTAATTCATTGTATATACATACTTTTGGCGTAAAGCGCCCATGCACGAACGTATTATTAAGTATTAAGAGAATGATGGAGTAATATACTTGTTAACCTCCAAGAGTTCAAATGCTGTACAGTGTAATGAAATGTGCAATATCAAGTTTGGAATTTTTCCAGGAACAAGTTTTATGCCCGTCTCGTCAATTCCTTTCGAACAATTTGCAATATCAAATTTGAATTTTTCTAGAAACAGTTTTACGCTCGTCTCACCAATTCCTTCCGAACAGTTTGCAATATTCCCAATCTCGTAAATATCGTAAATCCATAAACATTTCTCAGTGTAATGGCAAAATGAAATTATTATCATGTTCTCAATAATTCTTCGTGATGACTTTTTACCTATTTTGACTCGAAAAAAAGATTCATGTTCATGAGTTAGATGAGATGGAAAATCCATTGAGTTGAAATAGTTCAGATTCTTGATCAAAATATTGTTAAACTTTTTAAGCCTATATTTGTGGATATTTCATTATCTGACCCTTGACACAAGGCAATGCTCTTGACTCAAGGCGGAAAGTATTCAAAAACCAGTCCCAACTCCGTTTCTATGTACCTGCACAAATTAGAACGCATGGTAAATTATATAAAAAGATATATTTTCTTAAAATAGATCTTGTACATATATACAGTTATTTCCATTATTCATTTTGTTTTGTGATAGAGTCGTATTTACATTTGTATATACCTAATCATTCTGTAGTTTAACTAAAAAATAATCCCTTTTTTGAATAAACTTGAAAAAATAGAACCTAGACTACATCGTCTGCAACACTACAATCCTCTATTTCATTTTCGTTAGGCAGGTAACTCTTAAAGCTAAAATTACTTTTCATGAAGGGGCCTGGGTTCATTACTTTACACTCAAAATGGGAAGTTTTGTATGGTCGAAAATCATCTGCTACCACAACTAGATCAGGGATTGGATAAAGTTGAAGAGCCTGGTCATGTTTCCAGTACACAGGAACAGTTGAATAAAGTAGTGGCGCCAAATGTGATTGACATATAATAGCCTTGGCAAACTGAAAAAGAAATTCAAGTTAACAGATGGTTCATTTCTCTAAGGCATATATGCAGAATTAATCTTACAGCGTTGCACACTTCTTCTCCTCTGGTGTCGTCATCCTCGTCTCTCGTTTTGTTGGGATAGTGAAGTGTATTGCGGCACAATTTGGATAAGATATTTTCTCGAAAAACGACTATCTCTTTGGTGCATAATTGTATCCTGCATGGATTTGTTGCTAATATTACTTTTGGAACTACTTTGATGAGATCCTCAACAATATACTTGGAAAGAGGTGGTCTGGGTAATACTTTAGGAGCACTGGGGTCATATGGACCAGGGACTAAAACAAAAGTTGTACTCTCTTGGATAGCGGGAAATCGAGTGATAATTGCAGCAATCTTTTTAAAACCTTCTCTGAGTTTCTTGGTACTAGAAGAATTCAAAGGAGAACTTGAAAAATGCCCACACAACACTATAGCTGTAGGTGGTTCGTCTGAAAATCCAGATAGAAGGACTTCAAATTTATTCAGCACTTTCTCGTGATCAACCCAAAATTCTGAAAAGAAGAATATATCATTGGCATGAGCTTCTTCGAAAGCCTTCAGCTTTTCTGATAGCTTTAGCGACGTTGGGTGTTGTCCGCCAAAAGTATTGGTATCTCCAAATGCAACTCGGCTGTTTGAAGATAATTCTGCTGGGGGGAAACTCATGGTCTCAATATGCATCATGCCTTCCAAATATTGACCCTTGGCCAAAACAATAGAGCCTTCAACAATCAAACTAGAGCTGAAATAGTATTGCAGAGTTAAGGCAGATACATTGTTTACTGATACCTGATACTTGTTACTAATAACAACTTGATGGATTGAGTGAGGCATCAAGTTCCACAGAATAAGATTTAGAAAAGGATATTGTGTTTGCCAGGTTTATTTTCACAGATCCACTGTGATCTTCAAGATACCACTGTCCCTCTTCCAACTGAGCAAGTATTCCCATAACACAAATGTCACTTGTTTTAGACTCACTCAGTAGGTATTCTATAGGAACTAGCTGCTCTTTCTTTTCCTCTGTGTTGGTGAATTTGGACGGAGCAAAAACTGCATGCTTCTGAGTTCTGTACCAAACCAAGTCTAAACGTTCTTTGTAGACCAACGATTTTTTCATGGCATCAGAGAACAAATCTAAGGAAGTACTTTGAAGGGTATACTTCTGCTTATTCAAATCGTACACAACTTTGGGGACTGTAAAAACATCTATGACATTTAGCACTGTTTCAGTATCTTGCATCGTACTTGCAGGTCTGTGACATTCTTTCAAGGCAAGTTGTATGTTTTCCAAATCAACATGAGGACTAGACAAATTTTGCAATAGAATTTGCTCAACAATCTTGGTCAATTCTTTTTCAGCAGACTCGCCATAGTTGGTCAGAAGACGTTTAGCTAAAGAACCACTCAGTTTCCTGGAATTATGAAAAATTACATGCAAATCCTCTAGATTAAAACAAATTCCGGTTAACACACACTATTATCAAAATGTTACCTGGGAATAATGAGACCATACATAGTGAAAGTGGAGTGAACCAACTTTGTGAACTTTTCATCCGCCATAATGGCAATATTTCAAGACTGTATCAACGGTTCAGGAAATTTTAAAGCATTTGTGAATTCACACTCCACGTGCACTCCACCTGTTGCCCGAAATATTGATCCTCTTGTTATTAGGACAGATAATCAACCATCGGATGGAATCTGAAAGCCAAACTTCATGGATGAAAGTCATGAATGATTACAGATGTCCAGGCCTGCAGATGTCAGACCAAGAAATCGAGACCCTGGTATGCCTTAGATCTACTTACCTCTCTTTGAGTTTTGAATGCTTATTCAGTTATTTTAATTGTTGAACTCAACTAAGGCGCACTGAGTTGCAAATAATTTGGGGCATGTATTAGCAATCTTTCTTACGTCACTTCATCATAAATACTTCACTTTCAATCCTCATACATGCAAACCACGACTTTCTCCAATTTTCGTTAGCAGAAGAATGCAGAACATGCAGATGATATTTTTGGCGCGAAACTCAAAGTTCACGGAATGGCCGAGGAGTGGCAGGGTTGTTCCATTGTAACCTAACCTACTAACATGCGCATGTGATAATTTGCTAGGATGTAAATGCTTCAAAAAAATATAAACAGAAAAACAAAGTTAAGATTTCATATGCAGTAAATATTCTCTTGTGAGCAAAGTTAAATATTTCAACTAATTGCATGTTATGTTGTCAAAAAATCTTACTTATTCTAACAATTGTAGAGTTGCTCCTCGGTAGACAAATGTTTCTTGACACAAGGTCGAAATTTCAACCCTTCTGGAACATCCCCACGTATCATTTGGAAGTATCTTTCGAAAATCGATTCAATTCATCCGCCTATGCTTGTTGAAATCAATGAAGATGTCACAAATTCAAGGAGAACCTCTTCTGTCGAAAGAAGAACAGGAAGATGAGGAAATGCGAGAAGCACTTGCAGGTATGATCATTCTCAAGCTGAGTTGTCTGTACAGTTTGCATGGACAAAACATTTCTACACTTTTATCACAAAATTTGAAAGGAAATCCAATCTTTGTTTCTCACCATCTTTCTGTTCTAAGTTTCCTTTAATCTAATGATACGATCCTTTGAGTACATCTCAACATATATCTTCAGCATGCCCGAGTTATTACAAGCAATTAGTTTCCATTCTTTTTCTTTCTTCAAGCTGTTGGACTTTATGAAGAGTCTATGGAAAGGAAACAAATGAAAATGATAATGCAAATGTTGCAAGAGTCTCAGAATAATGTAAGTATAGCACTGAATCCCATTAATCTTAAGTCAGAAGACAGGTTTGTACTGGGCAGATAGTGACAGAGAGTTGTATTAAGAACTTACATCGTTCCTAATGATTTGATGTACAGTAGCCTTACATGGAGCTTCAATAGACCAATTCTATGCTTGTACATCTCATATGTACATCTGTGGCTTCTAGTCTTTCAATTTATTGAAACTTTTCATTAGTCTTTGAAATTTTATTGATGTTGAGGTTGAATGTACTTGATTCTGCCCAGATGAAATGGTTCTACCCCTGTTCTCTCTAAAATTTCCAACATTTCTCAACTTATTTGAGAAATAAATTCAGAAATCATAAAGAAAAGCATGGTGCACTAGTTATGAAGAGCAAATGTCTACTCTTTTACTCTGACTGATTTCTGATTAACTCAGAATCGCCATCAAATAGTATTCCAAAGGAAATGTCTGAACAGTATTGACGAGAATACCCCCTATGAGCTTACAGTCAGTCATAGAAATTATTGATTCTCATCCAACTGTCGAATTGGTTATTGAATTTAGGGGAACAGCAAAAATGAACATATCCATCTGATCTGACATTTTTATGGAGTATATTTTAATAATCTTAAAATTCTAAGTTACTCACACCGTTGAACCCTGTGGCTGTACCTGCCCAGAATCTCCCTGTTTTCACATGTCGCAATTGTAAAATTTATCCATGATGTTTTCAGTTTTTTATCTATTTAGCAAGGGCTAAAAGTAATCTTGTACGCAAGACTCAAATCTGAATTAATTTAGTTGGATGAATCATAATTTTACGTCCTCCATTAGTCCATTTCCCTTGCAGTTGTCTCGATTGTTTCAAATCTCTCTGAAGTGATGTCAGCTTATCTAAAAGGGATTATTATCTATCTCACTTAGGACTGAGACAAGTTGTTTTGGAGTCTCTTGATTTAAAATACGTGTTCTTTCATGCCTTAATATCAACTGAAAGTTATCTCGACGGAACTTCCCAAAATACACTTTTTCTAAATGCATCTAAAATGCGATTTTTGGAAATATTAATAGATGATTATTAAACCTATTAACGCCCGAAATGACACATTAATGATATATTTTTGGGGCTCGTTTTTTAATACGAAATAGCCCTCAGAAAATCATCGAAGCGTATGTATTCGATGTAACATTGTCTAAACTTCCGAAATATGTGATTGAATATCCCTTTTCGAGACGATCCTGGAAAGCAAAATTCAAGTTTTTTGCCAAAAACCACAATTTTTCACTTGAGATCGTGTTTAGACGACATTTTGACCCCTTAAACCGATAGATATAGGTCTGGGAGGTCAAAAGAACGTGTCATTGGGTCCTATACATACTACAAAATATGTGGGTCAGAAGAATTTCAAAAGACGTATCTGGGCCCAAGATATCGACCGAAACGAAAAGTGTTCAGACGCCTTTTCGTCGTCATTAAAACCTCTGACCACGTTCGATCTCAATTCTCAGCATCGAATAAGTCCTGAAAAAATATCATACGACATGTTTACGACGTGAAGTTGTCTGTTCTTTCAGATTCCGTGATCAGAATTGGGGAAGGATGGTATTTGGGTCGAGAAAATGCTTATTATTATCAGAATCATACCTTTCCTGAATAATAACTTCATTTCAAATTTAATTTTTATCGTAGAAATCGATTCACTGTCACTCAAGACATTGAAATATCAAATCTGCAGACTCTGGACGTCAGAAATATAGTATTATAATACAGCATTGGCATCCGGAATAGTACCGCACCGGACAAGTTCTCAACCGAGCTAGTATGCTCATAATAGACTTGTCATCAAATCTTTGTTTCTCAAAAACTCATGTCCGTCGGAAATCTTGAAGATAATCATGAAACAGGCTTCTGACGTGAATTTGTCTGTTTTTCTAGGATATGCAGTCAAAATTGAACTGTGTCGCAGTCTGAATCTTACTCAATACATAAGGTGGAAAAGAAAAATTTTCAGTTCAATTCTGACTGCATATCCTGGAAACAGACAAATCCACCTCGAAAGCCTGTCTCAGGACTATTCTTGAGCTTTCTCACGGCAATGCATGTGTATGTGTTCGGGAAAAACAAGTGTTTGATGATGAGTCTAAAAATTAATCCGCATGCTAAGGCGATTCAGAACTTGTTCGGTTCTATGCTATTCCGGATGTCAATGCCGCATTACAAGGCTATGATTCTGAAGCCAGAGTCTGCACATTTGATATTTCAATGTCCCGAATGACTCGTTCACTTTGAAAATCGATACTTCGATTTTCAAAGTGAAAATTGGATTTGAAATTAAGTTTTCATTTAAAAAAAGGCAGATTCTGAGGAAAATACGCATTTTCTCGGTCGAAACGTCATCCTACTCGAATTCTGATCACCGAATTCTAAAGAACAGACAATTTTATGTCAGCTTACATGCACTCCGATTATTCTCTGAGGGCTTTTTTGTACTCGATCAAAATTATCGATTTTTTTCAGCATAGCGAATTTGCCTCCAACATTGTCTCATGTGTTGATCAGATTCCGATAGACTCACACATATATTTGCATAAGCATCGGACGCATGAATTATGAAATATTGATCCAAAATTATTAGCTTTGTCTCATTTATGACGTATTGTGATTCCACATTGAAAATTGACCAGAACTTGTATCAAAGTCAACTAGAGCTCGAAAAAAAGTTCGAGCACCTTCTTTGTGTGATTGTCTACAAGAGATCGTGATAAGGACAGAAACCGATCAGCCAGTCTTTTAAAGTTTAACAATCAACCTAATGCCCCATAAGATACCATGCTTCACCTCTAAAAATGTCAACATCGTGATAACTTGTTGATCACAATTGAAGTAACCTTAACTCATTTTATAAAAGGACTTGGAACAAGCTTGGTAATACGAACGATAAAGTACGTTAAAAAAGGTTGAAGTGGGACAAAACTGGTAACAAAACGGCTCATAGTGGGGAGGGGCATGTTGGGTACACGCACTTTACAAAAAGTTACTCTTGACATTCTACCATGATGTCAATTTCGCAATTTACATGGACGGAGTAAAGCGGGAAATCCGAGAAGAGCGTAAAATCTGGCAGCCAATCAGAGCACTCGCATTCTAAAATTCTGGCGTGCTCTTTACACTCTAATTTGAAAAAAAATACTATTCGAAAATCTCAATTCGCTCCCAAAAATCCCATTGATTTCATGGCGATTGATGGTCTGCGAGATGGTTGCACCGAGTTCAATAGGAATTGAAAAAATTGTAAATAGTTTGTTTGAAGTAGACAACCAGACGTTATACGGTGGGTACAAGAGAGTTGAGGTTTAAGAGAATGGAGGGATTCCTCATCTGGCGTAGGTTTTTACAAGTTCACACGGTCATTTTGCCGCAAGAATCATTTAAATCATCCGTTGCGGAGGATCGAAATGAAGTTGATTCTTCGAATTTTCTATTACAAATGATGAGTGAACTAGTGTTGACAAAATGGACTAAAACTAGTATTGTGATGAAACTAATTTCAGGGATGAGGAATAAACCTAGAAAACTATGGATCAGGGCAGGAATTATAAAATCGTGCGAGAGGAAAAATCATTTCTATAGAGATTAGCCGAAGAATATTGAAGAGTACAGAATATATGCCACCAAATTAGATTGAATTATATCAAAATCTAAGTACTTGTATGAGAAGGGAAGAGTGGAATCATTTGGTAGTAATAGACAGAAACTTTGGGGTTTTGAATGAAAGAAAAAATTGCGAATGCATAACCAAAAATATCTCGATAGCTGAAAATATGGAACACGAGAGACACAAAGAACTCTCATTGCCTCAAGAAACTAAAATGAAAGAATCTCATTTCTTGTCACCAACGAATGACAGTGATGGAAAATTTCAAAAATAAGTCTGGAGTATATCGAATTACATATCAAGACCAATTGCTGAAATTTTCAATAAGTGTTGAGAAGAAAGAATAAGGCTTCAACAGCTTGAAGTAATTATAAAAGTACATGTATATAAGGGAGGCAGTGAGAAGATGGCAACAAATTATAGACTGATCTCGAATAATAGTCTCTCGCGGTTTTTCGTCTTTTCCGTGGTTCTCAGTGACAGCTGGGAAGGGATACGGTTTATCAAAAAATCTGTCGATTAAGTTCTTGTACATTTTGTGAAGACTCACAAGCTGGAGTACTCCAGTTCACTCCAAAACGAAGAAAAGCTAGCTGCTGTTGAATTTTCAGACGAGAGAAAAATATCACAGAAATCAAATTCATAAATCCTTTGTACATTTTTCGACGCTTTTCCAATCACCCAGGGTGGGTCCCGTTTATTGTTCATGTGAACTCATCGCCATTTAGATTTTAAAAATCATCCAAATAACTATTCAACCCATTTTTCGATAAAATTTATCCTTTCCGCGTTGTTAGGAGCAAACCACGAAAGAGACAAGTTACTGTGATAATTTGGTATAACTTCTACGTATCATTTTAAATGTAAAAAGGAAAAAATTGGGTTTGTCTCAAAGTTTCTCTACGGTAAATTTTGGTTCTTGTGGGAGTATGACCATAGGAATTTTCTCATTTATACCTCAACTTTGCCGGTCTTCCGACGCACCATTTTCACGCATAATACGCGCTAGCGATCGAAACCGTATTTGTAGCATCCAAAATGCTTGAAAAAAATCTATACAAAATGAGCTAAGTGGTTGAAATCTTCTATGGCTGACCATATCCGATATATCGAAATTCGAAATGATGAAAACAAAATTTGAGGTCTTCTTAAATTTTTGACCGGGGGTGTTGTTGTGTGTTTCCATTTCTAATTTATATCGTTTATTGATACAAGATTCAAATATTTATGCATATTGGAGTTGCTTGAATAAAAGAAATACTTGCAACTTCCGAGAAAATCAAATTTAGAGGTGATGGAAGTTTGTCGTGCGGCCTTAGAATAAATCTTTCATGTCTTATATGAGGATATCTCTGAAACTTTTGACTTTTGCTGTCACAGCTCAGCCATACTGGTTGTATTGCGACAGGTGAGGACCGGGATTAATTTAAATTGTCGTAATTAAAATATCGATTTGCTCTTTATTGAAGAGCACACGAAAGTACGTCTTTATGGGGAGAAAACTACGAGAGATCTGGAGAGGCTGCCAGCCGGTGGCATCTTTTATACAGCCCGGCATCAAGCCTACAAGCAAGCCAAAGGTGTTTGATGCAAAGAAAAATCAGGCGGCTCTCTCCAGGTCTAACTTGTCAAACTATCTTCGTTTGGATGTCCCTATAGAGTGGTCAACAAGTTGGAGCTTGATTGGTGGATGTGGGGAGATACTAGAGTCAATCATGTGCGAGAAAACACCGGGAAATCGAAGAATTCACGTGTCACACCGCGCAGCGTAAGACTTTTGAAATTTGTCAGGCTCTCGTGAGTGGAGCGTTTCTGATCAAGTTCTGTAACTTCGCAGATTGATTTTTAATGTTCCAAAGTTACGATTTTCTGTCGGAGGAAAATGTGCCTCACTGTGCTCAGCCGTGACACGGCTTCGTGACGTGGGCACCCGACTTTCCGGGAAAATTATAAAAAAAATACCATCTAATTGTGCGTCTTAAGCGCGTTCAGACACAATTTTAAAATCAATTGTGGATGTTATGGTTTTTCCAAAAAAAAATAAAGAAGTTTTCGGGTGCTGGGAAACTTAACTATTTTTTTTCTCGGCAACCGTACACTGTGGGAATTGTGCGTTTACAGCGGTCGATTGCGCGTAGTTTTCCCTACAAGTGAGTATTTTTACTTTATCAAAACACAACTTAATTCTGTGAAAAACTGACGAAAACAGATTTTCAGCGGTTGTGCACGGTCACCCCAGCAGACGACGCGGCGGCGAGGCGAACCACGGCGTCCACCCGGTGATTCGTGTTTGACGAATTCGATGTTCTTGGAGAAGAAAACGATAGTTTCTTGGACAGCGATTATGTAGCTGAAAAGCTAAACCATCCCTCGTGGGAGATGATCGCCGAGGAGATAACAGAACTTTGCTAGGACAGTGGTTTTGCGTTCAAACACTAAACCATCCCTCGTGGGAGATGACCGCCGAGGAGATGACAGAATTTTGCTTAGACAGTGGTTTTGCGTTTAAAAACTAACCCATCCCTCGTGGGAGATGAACGCCGAGGAGATAAAAGAGATTTCAGCAAGATTTTGGGTAATTAATAAGTATTTTCGTGCTCACGTAGCAGCCGATAGCAGAGAGGTGCTACGGCGCATGCGCTGGTCTTGCACCTCCTTCTGCTCTGCAGCTTGCCGAGAAGCAGTTTTAATTAATTACCGACCAAAATAATGGTGATTTTTGGAAAGTAAAAATACTCACTTGTAGGGAAAACTACGCGCAATCGACCGCTGTAAACGCACAATTCCCACAGTGTACGGTTGCCGAGAAAAAAAATAGTTAAGTTTCCCAGCACCCGAAAACTTCTTTATTTTTTTTTGGAAAAACCATAACATCCACAATTGATTTTGAAATTGTGTCTGAACGCGCTTAAGACGCACAATTAGATGGTATTTTTTTTATAATTTTCCCGGAAAGTCGGGTGCCCACGTCACGGAGCCCCGTGACACCTAGAGATGTGAGTGTCACAGATTTTTGGGAAAAAATTCTTGAGTCGCTTTAGACGCTATAGCTCGTAGAGCGTAGTCTAGAGATACTGCGGAGAATCTTTATCGTATTTTCCATGAAAACATGAAAAAATTGAGCTACTGTAGACCTATGTGCTTTGACGGAGAAGCCAGGAAACCGGATAAAGCGAAAAAGAGAACCCCGCTGAAACATTTAACCTTGTTTACAACCTGGTAAATAACCTTGGAAAAAACCTTGTGAAAAACCTTGGAAACAACCTTGTAGACTACCTTGTAAACTACCTTGTGAACAACCCTGTTTACAAGGTAGTTTACAAGGTTGTAATATCGACCGATCTACAAGGTTGTTTACAGGGTTGGAAACAAGGTTGCATCCTGAAATTTTTTGCAGAAAAAAAAATCCTACAGACGAACGAAAAAGAGAAGGGCACAGAACTCTAAACACTGTGAACATGTTACAAAAACCCTCAAAATATCATACCGATTTTCACCCACCGAGACTTTGGACGCTCCACGAGTATCATCCGTTTGAACGAGGGCTGTGCAGCCGCAATTTTGTGAAAAATACATCGAGAAATGATGAAATCATTCGTGGAGCCGTTCAGTATATTCCAACTCTGACTTTCGTTACTATATTCTAACACCTAATTGCATACAATCCTCATACTTGAACCATCGTGCTTGTTCAATAACAGGCTCTAGCCGCATATCTCGATTTCCACCGCTGTGACACCTTTTAAGGCCGAAAGTCAAAAGTTTCAGGGATGTCCTCGTATATCTGTCCCTTATTCGTGATCAACGAAGTCCCAAAAAGCAGTGTGAAGGCTGATACATACATTGCTTGTAACATACTGTGACCAATATAAATTGCTTTAAAGTTCGGTCTCACTATTCTCCAATCAAGTTTCGGGAAATTATTCAATGAAGAAATAATCTTGATATGTATCAAACTTGAGTCATATCGACAATTCAATTTTCCCGTCATACTGAGCATCAAATGTTCAACTATACAGCTGCGTCTTACATGAAAAAATTTTATTTTTCCAGGCAAAATCAAATGAATCCGACATTCACGAAGACAGCCCAAAAAAGTCACCTCCTCCTACAAACAAGTCTTTACCGACTTTTTCATTAGAGAGCAAATCAGACTCTGATGGAAATCAGAGGTCTAGCTCATCTTTCAATAAAAAAACCCCAAGCAGGGAGAAAGGCAAAAACTCCCAGAGTGCCGTTGATGATCAGCCTCAAAAGCATCAAAATCACCAGCCTAATCAAAGTTTCAAAGCAGAGCCGCAAGACCCTTTCCAATTTGATGAGAATGAATTTCCAGGCTTGGGAAGAGGCAAAAGTAACTTATTTGAGCAAAAGGGTCGAAATTTTAAGAAATTAGCATCAGTAATGGCAAAAGAGGCTGCATCAGAAAGATGGTCTTTGGATATCTCAACATGTAAAATAGTTGATACTCCTCCACTACTAAGCAATGGTGAAGGAAAATTGAGAGAGTGCCGACCGATTTTCCAAGATAACGACATTGAATCGGAAGTTTTTGATGCAGCTGTGGCAGAAGTAACAAGAAAGTTGGAAAAGTTCCACTACGAATGCTATCTCCGGAGTGAGATGGCTTCGAACTACCAAAGTCCACCAACCCAGGTGGGTACCTCTAAATTATATTCGCCTTATAGATGAATAAGTGCCAAAAAATACAAAAATATATACATAACACTCCAATGGTGAGCTATGGAAATGAACTATCTAGTTCATAAACACGACATTTGTATTGGAGTAGGACAAATTTCTCACTTCGGTGTGATCAGTACCTTCTAATTTAATTGAGATGAGCGAGCTGTGTTATATTGTATAACTGAATATATGATTGCTTGAGATACAATAGAGCCTGTTTGTGTTGAAGTCTAATTATATTTCATCCATAAAAGTATGAGTTTTATTATGAGGACAGCTTGCAGGACGAGCGAAGGAAATTTTGCCATTCCTTACTGCTTAAAAACACATTTGCGCATATTACTCCATGTATTTCTTATCACGAGGACCGCAAAAAGATGCTTCAGAAAAACCGATATATAGATACACATAGGCATCCCTTGATGCAAGAGACTATCGATTTCCAATAATTTGTAATTATCATTAGAAGTTTTGAGTAATATGACAAATCTCTATCGATGCAAGAAACATATTGAATCACTAATGAAGGCGTATAAAATCAAAAAGGGGCAAAAATAAAGACTGAAAAAATTTGAAAATCTTAATTTTGCTATTCTTCATCCTTTCCCGCCCTATTAGGTCACATTCTATATTCACGGAAGTCATCTGTTACACAAGTTGCAATCTTATAGTGAATTAATTGATCTTTTAGAATTTTGTGGTTCTAAATAGTGTTGAATTATAATAAATTCTCTCCAAGAGTGAAATCTTTTTGGAAATTTTGCTATAAAAGATAAGTCACGGGAATAAGCAAAACCTTGATCTACCTAAACGAATGTCCCTTGAATTAGATTCAATCTCTAGACTTGCATCAAACGATTCTCAAAGCTTCCACGGTACATATTCATTTTCAGAATTTGTTAATTTTGATTGATATTGACCCACGGTTTTGTCCGTAAGGAGTTCATTTATCACCATATGACTCGTATGAAACGCGTATTTCCGTTTTATCGTGTTTGCATTGAGAGTCCATGCATCACGAGATCTCTAATAGGCTCGGCAAATTGAGGTATAAGTGCTTCCAACTTGCTCCTCTGTGGGCCACTTTGTTCATTACTTGTCGCAAATTGTTTTTTTTTTCTTATTATGCTTTCAAGAGCAGATACTCAACTTGCTCTTAATAATTGAACTTGTAGATTAACATTTTTTGCGTTTTGTAAATTCATTCGAAGTAAAAGTTATTGAAAACTTTTTTTGAGGAAAGATATCCGAGAACAGTTCAAAAGGGTTGATTATGATCGAAGTTTCTGAGATTACTTCCACTGGAGAAGCTTCCCGCAAAGATTTGCGCCGAAGTTACAGAATCTTATTGCCGTATAGTAATATATTCTTTGTATGAATTTGCGGGATTCGCGTTTTTTTCACAAAAACGAGTGCAGCACAAAGTGTTTTTTGCACGAAGTACATACGGTTTTTTTTCAACTGTCGCACGGAAACAGCGTTTTTTCGTGCGTGCCAGTCGACGAAACGACATTTTGATATTCTGAGCAAATAGTTTTGGCATCGATTTACTTAGCGCGAGAAATTGAACGTGCATTCTGGGCAAACTCGAACTGTTGATCTTATCCATTAAATAGAAATAGAAATTCTTCATGCAAAATAATGGAATGACCTCGACAACAATTTCTTTTCTTGCGTGCAGCATATGACTACTTTCCGAAATTCCTATTCTTCTTATAGGGATCTATCACACTGAAGTTTGACCAAGCATAATCTATAAATAAATATACAAGTATTATTTCAACTCAACGATTTCAAACATCTCTTAGATATGCAAGGAAGAAGAAGAACAGAAGCCAACAGAAAAACCATCCACCAGCAATGCAGTTGGTGATTTCATCAGAAATCCCAGAGAGCGAGCAACGAAACGTAAGGCCATCTCCTCTATTGCTGCTGGTTCATGCGATTATTATTTTAATGACGAAAATAGCGATGATGAGTTTGTTGATGATACAAGAAAAAGAAAATGTCCACAGGCGAAAAAAGGCGATCCAATCAAAAAACGAAATCAGGGAAACAGAAAAATTAAATTAATTGATCCTCCTTATGAGCCTAATACTGATAAGTTTGAGATCGATTCCGAAAGCTCGGATATGGAATTCGATAACTCGAACTTGAAATCATTACGTAAAAATACCAAATCCCCCGCTTTCAAAGAAATTTCTGAAGAAAAATCTGAGTATCCCAGACGAATTGAGCCACCCAACCCATTTAAGAAAAATGGCAAAGGGCCTGTTAAATCCAAACAGAAGATTACATCGGAATCTCAAGAAATGAAAGCTAAGTGTAGCATAAACGAAGAAGAAATAGCTGAAACTTTGAATCAAATTAATGAACACATAGGTGAAACTGAGCATCAACCTGTTCAGCAGATGAATGACGATGATTGTGTAGAAATCACTAATGAAGTGAAACCTTTATCAACAAAAAAATTGACTGAGAGATTGAACATGGGGTCTTCTATTTTAAAAAGGGCTCAAGATGCAGAGCAAAAAGTAAAGAGGGATTTAGAAGAGAAAAAAGCTGAGAAGCTAAAGCAAGAATTACTCGAAAAAGAAGAAAGGGTGAACAAGCGGTTACAACAAGAAAAAGATGAAAAAGAACGGAATATGGAGAAGCAAAAGAAGTTTAATGAACAAGGAGAGATATATAATGCAATTTTGAATACTAGTGCTGCCAAAAAGAGAACGCAGGGCTTGAGGTCAGAGTCATCGTTCAGAATCCCAAATAACTCTGAATTGGTTAGTATATACTTTTCATTCGTTGAGAATTCTTGATAATATTCTAAAATAATGAAGCAGTCTGTCCAAGCTTTTGTAGCATTGTGAGGAGAGTGAGTGATAATGCGTATTGCACCGATGAAGACGGAATAGATAGGTATACGTTTTTCGGTATTTTCAAAAAATCAATGCTTTACGGACATAGACTTATCCTTTCGCACCGACTATCAAGAGATACATTTCGATACTCGAACGGAATGGTTTTCATTTTTGGTCGCTCTTTTTGACTTTCTCTTTCGGCTAGAAACAGAGCAATTCACTTGAATTACGAAAAACAGACCGCCTATCCTTACATCGGAAAATTTTATTTAAAAATCGCAAAATGACTCGATTGTTGACGATTGAGTGAAATAAGCATCAGCAGAGTCGTACAATTTCAAGTCACAATCAACGACTTGAAATCATCTAATTTGAAGCATTTATGAATAGAGAATTTTATTTTGCCGATGGATACGTTTTGGTTGACCGCGTGACCCCTCTCTCTCTGTCTCTCAAATAGAAAGATCTCAGCAGAAATATAATTACCTAAGTTTCATATGCACAATCACGAGTCAAGTAAAATTCACTATTTTATTGGAACGATTATTATTTCATCATTTCCATAAACTATTTTACGCGGTTTGAGTTCACCCACGGCATAACATTTACAAATATAATACTTCAAGATGCTTTGATTATTTAATTATGAGCAATGCGCATGAAACGCATTAAAAAATCAGTATAAAGTCAGTTTAATCGATGAATTAATAATGCATGCTCATTCAGGACGTCTCGCAGAAAATCGTACTGGTGACAGTGACTGAAAGCATTCGTTTTCTTGCTGCTGTACATTGCTCTTTATGACATCTACCGCTCAGTGCATAATTATCATCCCTCGTATCTTCCGGTCTTTGAAGTAATATTCTGGTGTCAAAAAATTGTATAACAGTGTAAAAATCGTGAAAAACATGAACATCAGGAAGTTAAAGATTTTCGGCTTTCAATTAGTCTTTCAAAAATGAACCTCTTCTATAGAAAACGATTCGTATGCTGATTTAATTTTGAAAGTCATACTTTTTTTGTGATTCAATGAAATCTTTTTTCAGGAAGTTGTTGATGATGAACCTATCATCACTCATACTAGCTTAGCCAATGAAGAATTATGTCCAATTTGTCAACAATCTTTCCCACTCCAAGTGATCGAGGAACATGCTGCTGAGTGTACACAATTTTCATCAGATTTAGTCAGAAGCAATTCTCAACTCTCACCTTCCGACTTGAATGAATGTCAGATATGTGGTATTATAATTGAAAATGGTAACGATTACTGTGATCACGTGATGAAATGTAAAGAAAGAGCACAGGACGAAAGAAGTGAAAATGGTATTGAAATTATATTCCTCTTCGTAGCATGTCTCAACTATTTCAGTTTGATTTATATGAATGAAATTTCAGGAATTTATAGGTGAGCTAGGAGGCTCATCCTCTTCAGATACTCCGTATCAAACATATATTTAGTGGCCGGCTCCTCGCATGACAATCACGCTCCCGGGTGGAGTTACTTCGGTTGTCAAACTGCACAGATACAATTTTTACATTTTTTTCATTTCCTTTCTTGTTGGTTCGAAATTCTCATCGCATCCAGAATTTTCCATCCCGAATCGTTTCCCTAAGGGATGCTGACAGTTACAATTTGGCACAATCATCCAAAGTGAATGATGAAACGTACTTTGAAGTCAGGCATTATAAAGTTTAGTGAGTTTAGTGTAACGAACTTTCATGTCAAACATGTAAAATATGATTCTAATACGCAGTGGTCAAACAAAGAGTTACTTGAATTGTTATAAATAGATGTAGATATAAATAGATAGATTTTGTACTTTTTTATTAACATTGCTCGCTCAAATACAGAACTATTGATTTTTGTACATTTGTATTACTTTTTCTCAACCCAGAAGAAATGGATTCCAAGAATGTTTCTGACTTTGTCCCAGATAATGATACTTCCATCGAAAATTGTCGTCACTTTTTCACGGAGATGTTGTGTACTTCACTCAATCAAACTCTTTTTTTGCTGCACAATTCTCAAATTCTTGCTGTTGATTGAACTCGATTATCTCTTCCAAGAATCTATTAGGGCAGAGAAATTGATAACATCTTGAATGAAGTCAGTAACGACCAAAGGCAATAATCGGCAATTGACATTGATAATGTATTTTAAGCACAAAAAGCAACTCGTAACAAGGACACATCTTTGTCGAAAATTGTCAAGAAACATCTCATATTTTTCGATGCAAAAGGAAACGTCCATGAATTAGCCGCTCAAAACTTTCAGAGGATTTAGCTTCTAAATCCGTTTGAAGAATATTTCATTCTTCTTTTTATAAGA
The DNA here is from genome assembly GCA_029851415.1 of Eretmocerus hayati. Classification (NCBI taxonomy): domain Eukaryota; kingdom Metazoa; phylum Arthropoda; class Insecta; order Hymenoptera; family Aphelinidae; genus Eretmocerus; species Eretmocerus hayati. The sequence continues at coordinate 158,668,825 of CM056743.1, forward strand.
GCTTTCAACCCCGCTTCACGAGGGGAACATTTATTCGAATATGTACACAGCAACATTCTTTTTGAAATTGGAGGGCCTCGTCATTGTAAAAACTGGCTCAAAGTTTTGATTTGGGATTCTTCGAGTGACTGCATTTCGAATATTCAAAGCATTTTGATTGGCCCACTTTGCTAGGCTTGAATTTGCTTCAGGCCCTTCTGAAGAGCCATCACATCCGTAAAAAATTAACCTGAGTTAGTTCATGAAAATAGCCTATAAAGTGCGATCTCGCTTCGAATAGTCGTGAAAAAATTGGACATTTTATCAAGTAATGATGGATATTACCGTAGATATTCAGCACGGCTAAGGTATGTACATACTTTGTCTTTGTGCACTTTTGTATTCAACATAATTTCAGAGACTATCATTTCAATTCCAATCATCTTGTTTGGGGGAAATATATTTCTTGATGTATCCACACCTCGATCGCGACTAACATGGCAAGGATCAGAGCAGATATTTCGATCAAGTTAGTCACCAATATCTCATAAATATCCATGAGAGATGGGATTTACTGCACACACTTGAGATTTTGAAAAGATGTTATAAAATTAATGAACTTGTATAAATATTCTCTTGAGCCTTGAAGTTGGACGCATGATTTGTATGATAGATTGAAGATCATTCTTAGCGATTTTCAGATGCTAACGTCTCATGACCTATAATACCTAATGTATATCACTTGAAAAATAATATTGCAATCTAAAAACAATATCGAGTCCGATTTGCCAGGACCAAAGTATGTAGACCGAAAGTAGATCTCGCATTTTGTAATGATAATGGTAGATCAAAATCGTGCATTGAAACCATTTGAAACAGCAGCATGGTAAAACTGTTCTTATCATTCCCAATTCCATGAAGCAACAATCGAAATCAACTTTATGATGAAAAAAAATCTCAAAATTTATCACATTTTTTCTCATATAAATATACAATGGATCAATATATGTATGTACATATAATTTGAGTTCGGGTTCGATATCTGGACAATCATATAAATCAAAGAACTATGTCCACATATCTGCGTGAATTTGATCGCCGATTTGCAATCATGCTAAATATTCGTAAAAAAATATACGAAACTTTCAAATATATTTATCTTTAAATAATCTCATCGAGTCGAGGATATGTACAATTAATCAAATCTTGAGCAGATGACTGTCAACATCACATGTGCTTCCACCGAGGTCTACTTGTTGAATATTGGAATCAACAAATTTTTCGAGTACACCTTCTGTTTAGGATTAGTCTGCTCGCCGTTCATTCAAGCCGAGAATTTCTCAAACAGCGACTCCCACTCGAATCAAGATTCCATTTGATCTATCTGTGATTTAATTGAATTGATAGCTTCTTCGGAGGGTGACTGAAGATATCTCCTGCTTAAATTGATTGCTACCATAATGCAACAAAGCAGCAAAGGACCAAATATAGCTCCTTCGATACCCAGACAAAATACCCCTCCTGCTATTGATAATCCGGTAAGATATGGATGTCCACCTCTACAATAATGCATGAGCAATTTTTTAATGTTTCAATTGTATTGAATTCTTCGTGAAAAAAAACTTAAAAAATGTTTTACCCTTTGATTTCCTTATAAAATTCTGTCACCACAATATTGCACGGAAGGAAATGGAATAAGAAGAAAACCATCGCAATAAGAGGTCCTTGATTGTACCACAGCTCGATTGTTGCTGGAATACACGCAAAGTAAGCATCGAGAAACGGTACCGCTCCAAGTAAGAATGCCAAAAATGAGGGCAGGTAGACTATTTTAACTTGGAACAAATTGTGTGAAAACCAAGTCCACATTCCAAAGAAGGAAGCCAACTTGAATGTCGCTGTAAAAACTCCAATCACAGACTCTTGTAATGCCATTGCAAACCTGTAAGAAGAATTTCAATGGGAGAGATACATACATAACAAAAGGATCGATAAAAGACGGGGTGCAAACTGTTCGAGGTACATTAAAGAAATCAGCGTCTGAAGGTTCTCGTCTCCTTTTAAGTCGAAACAGAAGATTTTCTACCACGCGATATGAAAGGGGATTATAGGTTCTTCTATACAATTGTAGCTCCCGTAAAGACGTACATTACTCCAGTATAGAGTCACCAAATGAACTTTCATGAAATATAATGATGAGTTTTCTCAGAAAAATGAATGATTTCATGGAATCATTATGCGGAAGTTTGATAAAGATCCATTACGATGATTCGCTTTCTTCAATAGTGTTCATATGAAAATCTTGATAAATTACGGGAGATGCTTGAGGCTGGATACAGTAACGCACACTAAAGAAATCGCAAATCTCACAAAGTTGGGGTAACGTGATCGCTCTAAACCTTTGTCGTCAACGGCTAGAAGATACCGTCTTACTGAAATTCAATACATACCTGGTTCCATCTGATCCGCTGATTAGTGAAGAAAACCACAAAAACAGAAACAACAATGTTAGTAGAAAAATAAAGTAAAATCGATATTAAATTCGTGTATTTACCTATGAAAACTTATAGGACTAGTGTTGGTTATTAAATCGATTGGTTTGTAAGTTTTTCCACTGGAACTGAGTAAGTAGAAAAGAGCAGTGAAAAACACTACCTGCAAAGGAAAGAAAATTGTCATCAGCGAGTTTATACTTCTAGTAAAACTATACGAATAAGACACGGGCAGCTTACCACGCTCAACGTGAAATTTAGCAAAGCAGATCCACTCAAAAGAACGATGTACATCAATTCGGTAAGGATACCAAGTACCACAGACATGTTGCCTCTGACAATACTCCAAACGGAATCCAGAACAGACAGGAGAATGCCGACATGTTCTTTAGCAAAGTTTTGAATTGTTGTCATATTGAACAAGTCTAGACAAAAAAAATTTTGTCAACGAATAGAACGAGACAGAAATGATATATATCAGTGGTGGTCTCTAAAATCGACTTTGAAGAGGCTTGATAGCGACCAGGGCGATACAAAAATTCAAGTGGCACGCGCGCGCACTTTCCCTATCTTTCACAGAAGTATAACCACGGCGTAAAAAATCATATGTACAGATGACTGTATTTGAACATTCATTTGCCTACAACTTTGTCGCTTTAAAAATTCTTCCAATACAACGAGACACGTTTAATTGGATGATCTATCCAATAATAATGCAAAGCAATCAGTTTGCCCGTCTCTGGCCCTCTTTTTCGATCTATTTTGATCATAATTTTTGCTGAATTTGAATATTTTCGAGTATCTCTATTTCTGCATCGATTTGTTGACGAATTTACAAGGTGAGCTAAGACACAATCAAATCAATGCGACAAAATCAAAGCTTTTAAAATGAAATGCTACACGAAAATTTTGTATCGAAAAAAAATGTCGAGAAATAAGTCCTCCATTTAACAAGAGCTTGCTTTTCCCTGTTTGCTTCAATGAATGAATCTCGGGTCCCGTTATCAATCACCCCGAACTATCTATCAGTAAAGCTTACACGGAAAATATTGAACTAAAGATATTGGCATGTTTTCATAAAACCAGCTTCTACTGAATCCGACCGGTTGGGTCTCGGCGCGGCGTGAATCGAAGTCGACATAGAAGTTTATTCAGAGAACCCGAGGACAAGAATCACTTTCTAAAGATAAAGTGAATACTGCACCTAGATCGAAATTAAAACTTGACAAAAATTTTACTCACACAACGGGCTTTTCCCGAATCCGTCAGTCAAGCTTTCCCATGCCGAAAAGGCCACGTTTACGTCAACAGAAGGACCTATCAAATCTGCTTTGTCATTTGACATCATCCAAGCTTGATAGAGTCTGTCCCAGAGTTCAAGAAACTTTTTCTCCATTTGATCAGCTTTCACTGGTTCTACGTCTTTCACCAATTTTTTAATCTAGATGAAGATTACAGTCAGATTGAAGTTTTGCACATAGATTTGTCTACAAAAATGTCTGCTAATCAATTTTCAATTACTCACGCCATCAGAAATAGCTGAACGTCCATAAATGTAGGCATTATCCAACATGCTGTTGACAGAGTTTTCCCATTGTTGAGGAATCCAATCAATGTCTGGATTATTTATCAGAGTGGAGTTCAAAATCTCTCCACTGACCCGAATTAAATGCACTCCTTCTGTATAAATCTACAAAATCGATGGTGTGTAGTCAACACGTTGGTATACTACCAAAGAATATTTCCTTACTATCAAAATTCGATATCTCACCTGGACAGTGATGAAAATAGATGCACTAATTACAAATAGTATGAGGGCAAAAATAACTGCCATAGTTGCCACTGTATCAACTGAGCTCTTCAAAATTTGCGTCACTTTCCAGTCCACTATAAGGCTTACTCTGTACAGCCCTCTGATAGGAATCGGGATCAAAGCTTCATGGCGTTCTTGAAACCATGGGTTTATCATTCTCACGACGTTTTCAACTCGACTAGATATCATTGTCCCGATTCCAAAATAAGAACTCAGCCGTTTTAAATAATAGTATGCTATTGGAATCATGAGGATCATAATTATCCATTTGTGTTTCCATAAAATCATTCCAATGCATGCATACATCGCAATATACATATATTTATCTGAATCAGTATCTTCACTTTCAAAATCCAAAGTCATGCGTAATTCCGATCTTAATTTACTCAAAAAGTATCTATCGGCCAACGATATTTTATTGTTTGAAACATTACCGCTGGATTTTACTTTCCGAGTAAGATGACTATTTATCGTTTTATCACTATGGAAATCCATGGACAGAGATCTTCCAGTAACTTTCAGAAATGGTTTTGAAGATTGACCTCCAGATTTATCTACTCTGGGGGTCCATTTTGCGGATGCCTCGACTTCATCAGTGGCTACTGATTCGTCCTCCATCAGCACTGGCATTTTCTTAGGTTCACATTTTGAGTTGTCAGTTTTATTAAAAGCATGCCTCATCAGATCCATAACAGAAGTACTTTTGTGCTCTGTCTCATGATCGTCAAGTGCCAAAACTGTTTCGTAAATGAATCCAATCAGATAAAATATCTGAAGGATGCAGAATATTATAAGAGGATAGCTTCCAAGAGTGTTTGCAAAGCACATACTGATCAAAGCCCATATGCAAAGCGAGTAGTAACGAAAATAGTTCTTGTTGCATGGAGTCCAGAACCAATGCAGGAGAAAAAAATATCCAATGACAAATGTAGTGCCCTGAAACAAAAATGACTTCAGTGAATTGCCCAACAAACCCTTGATTCACAACTCGAATTGAGTATCGAATAATTCATTTCCATAACTTATTTGTAAAATAACTCATTAATGGTTTGTGGATTCTTCAATTTACAGTTACAAGAATTTAAACTCACCACATAGATATTGCACGCTGATATCAATAAAGACAGGATTCCATTAAAGATCCAGAGGAGATTGTTGATCATACTGCATAAGATACTTGGAGTATAGTTGTACACACTTAGAACTCCCATCAGAGATATTATTGAGCACAAAATGTACTGAAGATATTTATGAGAGAATGAGCCAACAGAATCAGAAATTTTATCAAAAATGCTAGTGGGGACCATCAGTAGACTGAATAGAAGTGGTGTTTTTGTTTCTTCTGTCGCAGCAAACCAAGTTTGTACAATTGTTGTTAAGGATAGTTTGACAGGGAATAGGACTGCACCACATAGAAGGGCCCATGTCAAAGGTTTCAGAAATGGATTCAAAACGATGTAAAGACCATATCCTGCACTACAAATGACACACAGTAAACCAAGAGCAACAGCATTATAAATGCCTTGTTTCAGTGCTTTTTCATGTCCAGCACTTAGTCCTGAGAGGACATTTAGAAGATTATCCATAGGTGTCTTTGGTGTATCCATGATTTTTGGAGCCTCTTTCTATGTGCACTTCTTCTGTCAATTTGCTTCTTCTCACCTATCTTCATCTCCTGCTTGTTTTAAAAATGACTCACACTTGCAAATAGTCATGAATGTACTGATTTATATCTGAGGGATCCCATTCCTTCCGGTGTTTTTGTCATTTGATAGTTTGACAAGCGGTAATCCTTGAAACACGAACGAAAATGTCGGTTCTGCATAAAAGACGAGCACTGATGTGTCTGTTCAGAGAAGTAAATCTCAGATAATTTGTCCATTAGAAACGTTCCATCATCATCTAGAGGATGAGTATCTAGATTCTTAGCGTAAGCTGAGGATGATGTTCATACTCCCACAGCTAAAAATAGTGCAAAATATTGCGATCTTCGTCCAGCGAACGTTCTTTCGCACAACATTCCAACTGACTGACGTACTCCGTAGCAGTCGACAAAGATTCGACGTAAACAAAACAGTTACAATCTCGAGGTTAGGTTAGGGTTGATGATGAAAATTCCCTAGTAGATTGCCCCTAAATATTCCTGGATGGCCCCCAGCAAATATCGACGACAGGTAGCAAATATCACCAAATAATAATGATAAGTAATCGGTAAACAAGGCCAGACGTATGTACACGTCGTTACTTATATATTCCGTCAAGAATTTCCACCACAAACGAGCCGAGCAAAGAAGGAGACACGCACACCTATACTTTATCGTTTTTATAACTGCGTTCATACATTTGGCATCGTAAAAAAAGATCAGCTGTTTGACGAAGAAGTTGTCGTCGTCCCAAATGCACCAAATGGTTTACTGCGGAGATAGTTTGCAGCTTTTGTAACGTAAACACTTTTGCATCTGTACGGTTTACTATCAGGATCTCGTCTCCTGGTCAGGTATATACTTAATTAATTCTACTAATCCTCTCCCTATGCTGATGATTTGTTGCTGTTTCTACTATGCGTGAGAGAATTCCATACCCAGAGATACCCAGTCTTGACTCTTCAAAAAAACTCACTGGATATATATTATGAGCCTTTTCTCTGTTCTTTGTTGATGATTGCCTCTATGGATTTGTCTATCAGGTGGACAATCATCGACTCTAAAATGACATTGATTGAAGGAGTGGGCGATGAAGTTTTGAATTTTTTCACTATCGTTGGAGTCCTACTCGTTGGGTGGATAGCATGGTGCTCCACCAATATTGCTGACCAACCACTGATACGCACAGTGTTGATTCTACAACACAGAACTCGCACACGAATTGCTGCATTACGTGCCAGTCAAGCTATCACTCCTACACAACCTAGTATAACGAACTTGGACTCTTCAAATAATGAAACTCAACAAACAGATGATCATGCTGGCGCAGGTACAGATCATAGCTGTCCAGAATCATCACTTTCTGGTTAGTACATGTATTTTCAAAGTCTTGAAAGGAACATTATTTTTCAAGTTGTTTGTCGATATCAAGGCTGTTATGGTTTCATTTTGACTCAATTCGGTCTGCATCTTAATTCTTGACTACAGCAGCAGATAACATTGTGTAGTAACTGGCTTGGACGTTCCATATTATTTCATATCAAATAATTTCTGTGTGCACTGTTGCAATAAAACTTTGGTGCATAACATGAAGTTTCATAAAACTCATCTCGAAATCACAACAATGCTTTGGGAACATACTCAATCCTTGTGCCTCAAGGAGACCTGATCATTCTGGCATTTTTCTGAAGCATGCTCACTAATTTTATATCTCTTCATTACAGCAACAAGTCAAGTACCTCCAGATGCATCAGGTGATGCAACAGCAACAAATGAAGAAGTTCTTATCAGAGCAATGGATACTTTTAATGAAGAAGGATCAACTATGATTAATGAGGATAGTAAGGTTAATGAAGTTAAGAAACCTTCAGACGGAGCTACAGATAAAGAGTCAGTTGTTGGGACAGAATCAATTGAAACTACTGAGCCAGAGCAAATAGAGGAAACAGAGACATCAAGCAACAATGAACCCGAGATTTGCATTAAATTAAAGTTCATCAACGATGATCAGAAGCTGGTCACAGGCAGTCTTGGAGAGATGTTGGGTGATTTTAAGAGGTATGCTTTAGTCAGGTTCCTCAGGTTTTTAGCAGTAAAATCTTTCTAACTCGTAAGAAATTTATCATCAAAGCCAATGACCATTACACTCATTATTGGTAGGGTTTATCAACCTATCAATCTCATTTTCTAGACTCAAAGTAGCTGGAGACTCTCTTTTGGGAATTCCCCCTTCCTGTTCTAAATTGAACTTTCATCAATGTGGTGGAAACTTTGACCATGAGTTACGTCACAAAAATGTAAGATATGACCGCGAAATTTGTTCACGTTTTGTTGTCGAGACAATGATTCAATTAGAAGGCGATTTGGGTCCCACATCCTTGATCATCATCCCATTTTCTTTAGACTATAGTTTTCAAGGATCTACGCTTTTCAACAAGATTCATGATATCAATTTTCATTTTCAGGCGTCATTTTCAAATGGAGCTCGAGTCCAGGAAACTTGTTCGGCTAGTCTTTAATGGCCATGTGCTCCAGCCAGACAATATCACTCTTGAACAGTGTGGATTTTTCAACAACTGCGTTGTTCACTGCTTAATCCATCAACCCCGTCCAGCTCCAGTTGTGTCAAATACTCTAGATAACTCCTCACGTTTGTACTTTAATCCGCCACCTTTCCAGAATGTACCTGCAGGTGCAGGGTTTACATCAGTACAAACTGAGTGGGATCTAAGCAGGCTCTTAGCTTTAATTTTAGGTCTTATTCTAGGCTCTGCGTGGTACTTCAGATATCATTATGCTCAACTCTTCACTGTCACTACAACTGTTGGATTGTTTGGTCTCACGGCTATTTTCACAGTTTCATTGTTTGGACATCTGTTTCCCGATCCTGATAGTATACGAAACATTGAGTAAAAGAAACTTCAAGCCATATTCATGAATTTTATCAATAAACTTTCGGTTGAGTGAGATTGAAACTTGTTTTCTTAGAAATGGTAGAAGAAATATCAAGATGTGTATGTACTAAGCAGTCGGGAAATTGAGACTTGTGATGTTTAAATTTAAATTATCGCTGTATGTATTTTAATGAGCCTGAGTTGATGAAAGTGTTCCAAAAATCTAGAGAAAAGGTTGAATAATCGAGAGTGTTCTCATGATTACCATTTTATTATTAGCATTATTACTACTGTTATAATTGTGATTATTACTCGTGATGTATGCAAACCATAAGATCGCATCAATGTCATCGTTAATTGTTTGGAAGCATGAAGTTTTATACCAACTCTCAGACGAAAAATATTGAATTCCTCCATCCAATCAGAACGTCCTGATTGCAATCCCGTAATTTGCAACGTGCGAGAAGTGATATATCCTCAAATCCTTTGTCATTTATAATGGTGGTGTGCATATCTAAGTCATCTTTTTCCGAGTTAAAGCAATAATACGTTGAAAAGCTTTTCTATTTAATTTGTTTTTATAATGATAATTAATGTTGTAAATTGAGTACCATCGTAATTTAAGTACAACAAATAATACAAAATAAATGGAATGATGAAAAAACATTGAATACAAATTCATGACTTTTCTTTCATTTGCACAGCCCTTCGTCCTCGTAGTTATACAGTATCAAAGGTTTGGTTTGTTGTCGAACCAAAAAAAAGTTTCAAATAAGATGCTCGAGTCTTGCATGTCGAGTTGGAACAAGCATTCAGATCATTTCGACCAAGGTCAAATTATCAGGAATCCATCATGAAACTGACGATTTTTCTAGATATTCGAAAACGCTAATAATTCAAATTCTCACAAAGTAATTTTTCAGATATCTAAGTGCTTGAGCGGTAGCGGTAATTATAGTTCGTTCGATACGGCGGGGATTCGCACCGTGTCTCGGCTTTTGTAATATCGGAGCAAATGCACTGAGCGGGAAGCTCACTAGTGATCGAGACATGCATGAGTGACTTATTAGGCCCGAAGTAATAGTCGCGTTGAGTCAAAGATTAGTCTGAGTTGAACATGATTTTGGTGCCCCGGCTTAGGCTAAACTTTGACTCAACGCGACTATTACTTCGGGCCTTACAAAGGGAGGATCAGGCCTTTGGATCACCAATCCTTTCCCAAAATTTTTTTTACCGTATGGTACCACCTAGAATATGAAAAACCCAGAGTAATTCCGTCAAATGGGTCTCCTGTCCAGAGATACAGCAACTGAGTTATATTTATAGATATACTGGCAATGTTGATGTTTTTGGCTGTAGCTCTGAACAAAATAAGGCCCATATTTGACGGAGTGTTACTCTGAATTCTTCATATTCTATAGAACATACCTATAGGTAGCACAAGACTGTAAAAAAATTTTGGAAAGGATTGGTGATCCAAAGGCCTGGTCCTCCCCTTGTTAGTATTTTTTATTGATATTCAGGCATGGTATTTCGTGAGGAAAATGAAAATTTTCTCAAATTCGTGTCACTCGCAAAAGAACGCAATTTTTGCGGCCGCAGTGATCATTTTAGAGCGTTCACGTTGATAGTAGTAGAAGTTTTTATTCTTCCTTTGAGAAGTTTTTCAGAAACTGCTTTCTCAATTTCATCCTGCCTATACCATAATAATGGCTAATTAATTACGGAAACATTATTGATTACCGCGAGGCCATCCGTAAAATTCTTTATCGGGCAACAAATGAAATTGACAATTATTTTGAACTTCAAATTCTCGAATGCGGCCCGAGCATGATCTTAGCAACGAATATAGACCGTAATTAGTCATCGTTTATGCAGCTAAACAATTGTGTCACTCATAACAAAATTTGTTGGAGTCGGTTCGAATAAAGATACTCATCGAATAAAGGGCTGACAAGGTTAAACTTTCCATTTTTAAAAAATCCTTGGAAAATCTACCATTTAGAGCTTCCAATCGATGGATGGACAAATTTATCATGCACGAGATGCACCTATCCAAATCTGTTTTCTGACCTTGGGTAGGTCAGAAAACAGATTTTTCAAGACAAGTACTAATATTAGGCAGAATCTGCAGTCTTTGAATGAATGAATGTATGAAATTTTTCCTAAATGCAGAAAAGTAGTAGTGATGAAGTTCCTCCACGTGATGTAAAGCCAATTGTAAGCACGCTCGAACGATTTTTTTGACCTCCATTATTATAATCTCATTTCTGTTTGGAGTACAAGCATTATTAATTTTTAAAGTCTCTGTACTTAGAACATACAATATTATAATAATGGAATGTAAATCAATCAAAAGTATACTTGTGTATAGTGTATTCGAACACCGATCGGTTAAGAATGATGCAATCAAGCTTGCAAGTACAGGGTGCTGAAGTATTGTGAATTGTGATCCTGAAAATCATCGAATTTCGATGGCTTTTGGCCCATATAATTTTTCCCAGATTATTCTCACTTACGTACGCGAAGTAATTTAATAGTAGCATGAAATCTACAGAACATTATCCGTCATATTATCAGTTCAAACTTGTATACCCATCCGGGAAAAGAATAATAAGGTGAGTGTGCCTAATATGCCCCCACTACTTTTGTTTTGCTCATAGTTTTGGCACACCTCAATATTTTTCAACTTACTTTACCTCATCTTAAAGTTTGTTTCAAGACCTTTGAAATGAGCTAAAGTACGTTTGATTTCAATGAATCGGAGCCAAACTATCTCAATTTTTGGAAAAAAAGATTTTTTGCGAGTTTTTGACAGTGTGTTCCTAATATGCCCCCACATGGAAAAGAGGCCTAAGCTATTTCCATGAGATTATACGGGTTTTTCGTAAAATCGGGATATCTCGGCTCCCAGGCTCCCAAATGAGACGTACTTTAGCTCATTTTGCAGCTGTTTTTACCCTCTTTTGTATTTTTAGAGTTAAATTGATGTTTACCGATAGAGTGAACGACGAGTTTGAAAAAAAAACCATGGGGGCATATTAGGAACACTTGACTTTTTTCAGTAATATGAGCGTAGAATCGGTTAGGAATCGAATTTCGCAATTCTGCAAAAAGCATTTTGAAGTTGGGACAGAGACAAAGAAAATGAATTAAGGCACGTTAAAATTAATTCCATCAATTTTGTTTGGCAAAACTTTTAGTGACTAACAAAAAAGAAGTCGGAAGTAGCGAAATCAGTTTTTCTGTTCTAAGAAAGGCCCGGGTCATCTAGGATCAGTCCAAAACGTTTTTTTTCTCATATTTTAACGTAACAAATACGAAAAAAATGCGCGGCAAGGTCTGCGGGTGCGTATGTACATTCAGGCCTCTCGGTTAGCGATTTGATCTTTATGGGATTATTTCAATTCAAGTGCAAATGCCATTATGCGATCCGAATCACATCGTATAATAATAAAGGACTCCTCTTCACAGCACATTTTCAAAAAACTTCTTGAAAAATGTATCGTGAGATTTTTTTGTAAGTCTGCGTTCACACGATTTCTAATTGATATCAAATGACACACTGCGTATATCTCGGAAAGAGGGATGTTATATTCGATATCACATTATATGGATTTAATAAAGAAGCAAATGAAAAACATCAAATAATATGCTCTGCGTAGATTTTGATTAGTTATTATCATGCCTCGAGTACTGTAAAACACGCTTGTCCGTGGAAATCGCGCAAGACGTCGGCAAAGTTTTTGAGTGGTTTTTTTCCGCGGATTCCGGAATCATGCAACACAATCATTTCTTAGGATGAATTTCAGCGATGGTGGAAGATGCATGAATGAATCTCTGACGAAGTCTCAAAAGATACTAATGCACTCAATCCGCACTTGTACCAAAATCCATACAACAGAAAAATTTTGCTTACAAATTTCTGCTCATTCTATATTGTTTTTCAATTTCCTAATTTTTCAATTTTTGCCGGTTTGCCCACGCGCGGCCGGGGCAAGCGCAATGTCAGCAGACGAAATATGAAATCTGCGGGAAGCCGAGCAGAGGCGAGCAGCCGACTGACAGCCAGCTTATTCAGAGATTTTTTGGATTCTAGATACTGTGCATACAGAGTTTCGCTGAGATTATCAAACATTTTTCGATTTTAAATGGACTTGTTCTTAATGCTGCCCTACAGTGGAGGCTGTTTATAAAAGGGCCTCAATTGACCATTACAATATCAAATGAAAAGCAGCATTCTGATCTGAATTGTGAATTTTGAAATGTTTACCTAGTGGGATTAAAGTCATTTGTGTTAGTAAATATGTCAAATAAACAAATATCCACGGATTGTGAAAGAATGAGCAACATTCTTGATGATGAACATGTTAACTTGGATTCATACAGAAAACATGTCAAGAACTACATTGATTTGGTTAGTACAGCAGTCAGCAGTTATCTTAGATTTCCCCATCAATAACAAATTTAGCCCACACATGAGCGATCTCATATCAAATCAAGAAAATTTTACTTGTGTCAACCACTACAGACTGGATATCATGTGTGAGAACAAAGATTTTGAATAAGTTGATTCTTGATTTGTAGAACTTGTACGATGCAGCATTATTTTGGGCAGATAAAGTTCTTTCATTGAGCAATGAAGATGTGAATGATGTTTGTGTGCTAGCCCAATGTATGTATTTGATGAAGCAATATCACCGGGCAACCCATTTAATAAGAAGCCGTGGACTTGACAAGGTATCATTCGAAGCAATCATCACAGTTACTCCGAGTTTGAATTACAGAATCCTTTTCATCTTTCAGAGTAGTGTTATGTGTTACTACATTGTCTTACGATGTTTACTGGAAGCTAGAGAGTATGGAGAGGCCTTGCAAATCATAGATGAAATTGATACAATAACAAACATCAATCAGACCGAGACAACTTTTGATGACCAGTCCATGTTTTTGGACGATGCACCTAAAAACGTTTGTGCTTACAATATTCTATTAAACATAATACATCGTAAGAATGTATACTTGATAGATGGTTGAAGGTTCACACTGTATCATTCTTTGCAGTTACAGAGTGCTGTATTATTCATCAAGGGCAAAATTTATGAAGCAATAGACAACAGAGTTTTAGCCACTGAATGCTACAAGCAGTCTCTTATGTGTGATGTTTATGCATACCAGTCTTTTGAAGCTCTTGTTCAGAATCAGATGCTGTCTTCTGCTGAAGGTGATTTGATACTCCTTGAATATAATTTTGGCCCAAAACCTTACAAGTATTAATTTTATCACATGTACAGAAAAGGAGCTCCTGGGTTCACTTCCATTTTCTGAACAGTGTAAAGAAGCAGATGCTGAGCTAGTCAAACTACTTTATGAAAGTAAACTGAAGAAGTACCAAAATCCATCTGAATTCACTCTTTCAAATTGTGATCCAACTGTAAGAGATCATTTGAAAGATAATCTAGATGTGCAAACATGCAAAGCTGAAAAACTATATTACAGTTGTGATTACAATCAGTGTTTCTCTCTAACTGAAAGGTTTGACTGTTGTTTTATTGTATAATTTAATAACTAAGATAGATTCTAAATGATTGAACTCTTCTGCCAGTATTCTCAAGAAAGATCCGTATCACAATGGTTGCCTACCAATACACATTGCTTGTCTAGTGGAATTGAAAAAAACAAATGGTACTCGATAGATCCCTTATTTCAATTTAGATTAATGTGTTTTAAATTTCTGAGGGTGATTCTATGTATTTTTCAGCCTTATTTTATTTGGCCCATAAGTTGGTTGACTTGTATCCAGATTTAGCTCTGTCATGGTTTGCAGTCGGATGCTACTATTACAGCATAAAAAAAAGCGATCCAGCAAGAAGATATTTAGCAAAAGCAACATCTTTGGATCGTCTCTTTGGTCCAGCATGGCTTGCCTATGGTCATTCATTTGCAGTAGAAAATGAGCATGATCAAGCCATGGCTGCTTATTTTAAAGCATCACAGTTGATGAAAGGATGTCACTTACCACCACTCTATATTGGACTAGAATGTGGCCTAACAAATAATCTGAAACTAGCTGATAAATTCTTCTCTCAAGCCTCAAGTATTGCTCCTGATGATCCATTTGTCATTCATGAAACAGCTGTAATTGCTTATCATAACAAAGAGTAAGTTGCATTTTTCAAATCATCTTTTTCATGACTTGAGAAATATATTTGCTCAACAGTTTCCCAACTGCTGAAAAAAATTTCAAAAAGGCAATAGAAAAAATCCAAAATGGGCTGAAAGATGTCATACTACCAAATAAATGGGAATCTTTGCTCAACAATCTGGGCCATACATGCAGAAAAATGAAGAAATATGAAGAAGCATTAGACTATCATCAACAAGTTAGTGAACTTTGTTAATCTGATTAGCTCATGACTACGAAAAGACTTATATCTTTCATTGATTATCGTTTTCATTTAGGCTTTGGTCTTGAATCCATTAAACCCAGCAACTTATTCAGCCATAGGGTTTATTCAGGCATTAATGGGTAATACGCAAGAGGCAGTAGATGCATGCCACAGAGCTTTGGGTCTTAGAAGAGATGATACTTTTACTACTACTCTTCTAGGAATTGTAATGGAACAACTGGTCAATGAATTTCCTCCATTCCCAGGTTTGATTTCTCATTACAATTTGTAAAAATTGCATTGTGACTCTGATCTCATGAGATGTTTCGTGCAGATGCTCCACTGGATGGACCTAAGTACGAAGAATCAGAGGGCAAAGACAGAATACCCGAGAAATCAATTATAAATACTACAGAGACTACAGCAGGTGGTGAAGAGCAGATTGATAAACTCCGAGTCAACTTATTCTCTCAATGGGGGGAAAATTCGACAAAAATTGATGAACAATCCACAACTGAACAGAGTACTGAAGTAGAAATGTTGGATTCCACAAAACAAGAATAATAAAGTTATCAATTTTTATATTTTCATAAATTTATGACACACTGATTTTTTACGAACCATTTGGCGTCTAGAGTCTCGTACTAAATACGGATACCTAGTTTTTTGGTTTCAGAATACACAACTCGCATACGACAATCGCTGTAGTTAACTTTTCGTTGCTTACTAATTAAGCGGCCACTGATTATTGTTTTGAAAAAATTGCAAAAATTTATGACAATAATTTTTGCTCCGTCACAACTAATCGTATCCCAATGATCAATGGATAATTACAAAAATCGAGCCAAATTTTTTGTCGAAGTTATTAAAACCAAAGACAAAGATATAATAAGTAACAGAAGTCGTCGGGTCTGCAAAAGGGTTGTAAAAAGAAGTTCCGAAGAAGAGGGGATTGAGGGGGATGCGATTCGCCATAATCGTCCGATTCCGCGCAGCGCGCAGACGACTCTCCTCAATCGGCATGAGGCCACGCGAGCGACAAGACGAAATCAGCCCGATATTGGATCAAGACGAAACGGGCCAAAATTCTTTGCTATGAAAAGACTCACGATTAACAACAGTGTCCTGGTTCTTGTGAAAAGAGTCGAGGGTGATATCTCGTGATAATAAGCGTTTAATGGTGTAAGTCGTGAAAAAATTATGAGTGCCGATTCGTTCGGCAAACAGTGATCATCGCACCGCGAAAATAAGTTTTTCCATTGGAGGGAGATTCCCTAGCTCTGAAAAATTAGCAGACCGAGCGGCGCCCATCATCAACACGTGCCAAACAACAACGATTATAGAAAGTCAACCTGGACACGTCTTCTTCAGGAGGAGCCTGCATATTATCGCATATATATAGCTTCCACTGAGTCTTTTGCTGTTCGAGCGAGTCTTCGAGATGACGACCCTTTTGCAACAGGTAAATTGCGATCACATTTTCGGACTCGGTCTCGTATCAACCAGGAAAGTGCATCGACCTTTTAGTTTTTGGGGAGCATTCCTGCCTGGGTTACCGGTGTAATGTAGGAGCTGTGTAGACGAGGTCGAGCTCGGAGGATCGTCCCTCATTTTTTTTTGTATCCGGCTCGCAAGCTCGTGTATTAGCTCGTCGAAATACCTTTCGATGTCGGGTACGGTGAAATCCTCGATAGCCTTATAACTCTGCATCCTCGGTCAGCTCTGTAAATGACCGTTTACGATCTAAATTCATTCAGAATTGAATTACTTCATATCCGTAGTCCCTTTAAATTATCGATCACGAGTTTGTGGTGACACGACGGCTTTTTGTTGAGCAAGTTGTTTATTTTCGCGAGTAAGTAAGTACTAAGATTTCAGTGATTTAATTCTCTGTAGAAGTTGAGTTGCTATAGCTGAATTAGGAAGTGTTGTTTCTAAAGGAAGTGAATAGGTATTCTCATTCTCCGACTGTGGTGCTCTATATATATTTGAAGCCCTTGGAAGACTACTTCGCGATTTTTTCTCAAAAAGTTGCTCATCAATTTTTCGTGGAACCGCATCGTGCATCGTATTATGCACTGCTAATTTTCATCACAGCAGCAGCATCAAATCCGAGTCCCGTGTCATGCTAAAACCCAAGAGAAACCCGTGGCGCCCGTAAAAGTAGTCCCGGTGCCTGTACGGCTCGCGAAATACAAACATTCTAGGAATGTCGTCGCAAGTTGTTTGTAAATAATCTCCGGCCGCAATTCAAATGGGCCGGATGACATGCATGTCCGATGCCAATCGTCAATATATACTAAGTGTGCGTATTATATTTGAGACCTAAATGTATAGACCATCAGACCCAGAGTTTCGTAAGCTCACTCATCATAATTCTCTTGTAAATTGTTCATGCCCAGTTGATTCTTGATCGCCAGAGCTTTTCCTTCGCGCAAATCGAAAATTCCTATTTCATACTCCAGGACTAGGCACCGCTGTCTAAAAACGAGTGAAGAATTCCTCTCTGGCGGTAATATAAAATACATCACTGATTTCCCGCTGCTGAGTCCTTTTTGTTGTTTTTATTGAATTTTTATGTCAAATTTGTTGATGAGAAAAAAATCTATGTGCTGACGTTGTTAGTGAAATGTTGCTCCGTTGTTTTTTTTTTTAAGGCTTCTCAAATCTCAACTTTTCACATTCAACACTCGAGGTCATATTTTAATCCATCCTGTGTGTAACTAATAAACCATGGATTTGCAAAGCACCGTGAAAATCGAAGAAAAAATTCATTGCAATAACTTGCTCGATGGTTTAACATGAGCAGACGAACTCGGAACTTTTTATGTCAAGTGCCGCCTTAGCGCTTAAGCTGATCATTTTTTTTTTTTTTTTTTTTTTTCAACTAAGTAAACTATGAATCGCTTCCAGTAAAAGAGTAAAAGTAACACAACTTTTACCACCCTCCAGAATATATTCAGATATTTCAGGATCAAGTAAAATCAAATTTGTTGTGGAATTTCCACAAAATTCCCACTACTATTTTCACAAATTGAACAAAGCTCATGTTTTAATTCATCAATCGAAATACAGCACCGATAGTTTGATGTTCGATCATCTCAAATTCTCTCATAAGATGTCAGCTTTTTTGCAAGCATTTTTAGGATTCTTGCACCTGATGAACTTGTCTCTAACTTTCCTTAGCTTCTGTCTAGACTACTGTCTAACGTGGCAATAACTACTCTCAATAGAGACACTCAGTTCTTTTTGCCGAAACGCTAAGCTTTTAGAAAAAAAATTTTTAAAGAAAAATTTTTTATCAAAAACACTTTAAATTACTGCCTAAATTGATCAGTATCTTCTTTCTAGAACCACTCATCTCAAGTGGCTAGTCCACATAGTAAGTTGTAGAAATTCAGGGCTTTTTTGTGGAGACTATGTCGCGATCCATAATTCGTTACTCTCCATGCAAAAACGATCGTTGAAAAGTTGAGGGGGAAATGGATCCTCGAATTCAATTTAATTTAAAATTTCAATGATATCATTTCCATAGAATCTTCAAATTCTGGTCTGAAATTTTCCAAGAATCTATATGAATGCTTGCTCATCACCAACAATGCTATATTTGATGTCACAGCTAAGTAGTGCGTGTCAAATTCCGTGAAATCGACAATGTATTATCATTGAAACTTGATTGATTCGAGCTTTGATAGACCACTGATATCAGTTTTCGTAAATAAACAATTATTAGGTTGTGAATACATCACAACCCAACGGCTTACAATTAGTACAATTCCTTCTCGGAAGAATTTACAAACATCCTTGGATTGTCTGTTTATATATGCAAAAACTCTTCAAAATCACATACCAATCTCGACGATAATTGTGCGAGTTTGGCAACGTCAACATTCAATTATAACTATAATCCATCAAATTATTACGTACAGACAGAATTTCAACGTCTGTCGACAACCCAAATCTTTGCAAGCTTGCGGCGCTCACAGAGTATCTATCAAATTTTGAATTGTAATATCTTATATTTCGCAGTTGGCGTATCAGTACGAATCGGCATTGGCGGCAGACAAGAGTGATTCTGGACTAGACTCAGCAGGTCTGAGGCAGCACCAGAATCAACAGCAACACCACCATCTTCAACAGCATCAACAATATCAAAATCAACAGCAGAGGGAGGCCGAGCTGCAGCTACTCGCAGAGCGCGACCACCATAATAATAATAATAATAATAATAACCATCAGCAGCAACAACATCACCAGTCCCATAATCATCACAATTTAAGCATTGGAGCAAAGCTGCAGCTCGGCCAGCACGAGCGCGAGCAGCATCTGCACCAGCTTCAATCAATTAGCAGTTTGCTGCAACTCGATATGCCGTCAAACTCGGTTACGGGGTTGACTCATAGCAGCCCTTATCAACAACAGCAGCAAGCGGGTTCTGGAAGAATCAGTCATCAGAATCAGTCGTCTTCGCACGAGCTGCCCTCGCCCACTGCTAGCCAGACACCCAATGGAACTGGAATCGATGGTAAGATTTTCGATGCTTGGCTGAGAAAATTTCACTTGAAGATGGTACTCCTTGATGTTTCAAAGCCCACTTTCTGAGCTCGAAACTTGAAAAATAATCTCATTTTGACTTATACTTGGTATTGTCGACAGCCAGCTTCACACCAATTTTTGATATCCTTACTATTTGGTTTACAAGGTTTCAATGTCGCAAGCTCAACGAAATTCAATTATTGTATGGAATCAGTATTTTTTTTTGGCTATTAATCGAGACTTTTTCACATTATATCTTAGAAAAATGAAAATTTCCAAAATTTCTATTGAATCGCATCAACTGTGCTCTTTTTTATTCTCATTTGATTGATCCTATCACTATTTTTACATCAAGATGCCATCAACGCATGCAATCATCGTTCGTCTCAACTACTCGATCTATTTTCCTCCTCTCCCACTCCTTCGTTTTTTCCAATTTCATAAAATCAATTACGGATCTTGGATCAATGGCAGGGTTAACTACGGAAAGTCTTTCCATTTCTAGTTCTTTCTATTTCTTCTCTAAAATTAATGGAACCAGTGATGACTCGTCAAAAACTTTACAAAATTATCCACTGCGCTAGGCCTTTCACGAAGGTTTCAAAAATTTTTGAAAGTTCTCCGAAAGTTTTTATTATAAACATCTGAAGGATCGCGTGGCAGGTTGCAAGCGTAGTTTCATCATCTACCAGCGAAATTTAGTACTTTTCTCTTTTGCAGAAGAAGTCTTTTGGCTCTCAGAACAATTTATTTCGATTCCAGACCTTTCGTCTGTCACTTGCGGAAAAATCTGTCAAAAATCGGTGTATTCAATCTTTTAATTTATCGATGAACTATATAGCTCTCTTTTCCATGATTTTCGAGTGCATCCAAGCGAAAGTATATCACTTGGATCTGATGCATTTTGGAAAAAATTACGGAATAACTGAATTAACCCCCATTTTCTTCAATTGGAATTCAGATCTCTCAATTTCTGATCTTTTTGGACTTGGACTACCTCGTGGATCCCTCGTCAATGGTGGACAAAAGGAACAAGGCCTGCCCAATTACGATACTTCTGGTTACCGCAATTATCATCAAGTGAGAAATTATACATACTGTTTGCATGCCCAAAAAACTGGAAATTTTGAACTTTTCTAACACTCTGGTCGTATTCCTACGATTGTCCGAAAATGTTCTCAGATTTGGGGGTTTAACTATCTTCATAAAATTGCAAACAGTGCGAGGGCTAAATCAGCCGATCGTTTCAAGCGACGGAACAATGCTCACTAACAAGATCGTCGGTAAAGCAATCGTCGGTAAAGATAGTCGGTATGGTGCACACAAAGTAAAGCATCGAACTCTCTTACAAGCAATATATTTTAGCAATGCGTGGTCATGAATTCACAGAAACGAGAATAATCTTCCATTCAGCTAAAAATAGATCGCTAAGCATGCGTTAATTCGTCCAAATTTGTTTGTTTTTTTCCTAGTCTAGTTGAAAAAAGCTCGTTGATTGGTTCTCTTGATTTGATCGCTATGAGTACGAGTTTGAAACTACCACATTTTGGAAAAAGCAGGACCTTACTGCTGATCACTAATCATGCAATCATTACTGTCAATTAGATATTCATCTCGATTTTCATGCGTAGAAGTGAACAGAAAAGCTTGAACCTGATCAATGACGCATTTAATTTATATAATCAAAATATCCGAAACAAAATCATGTACACTCGGTACAAAATTTAAGCTTATCTCAGTCCAAGAAACTGCATGAAGACAAATGACAAATTTAATCGGTCGTTTGCTCGTAAGTGCGCATCGCATTTCAGTGCAATGGGCAGTCGACTTTAGACTTTCGCACTTCGTATTACGATTTTCGCGAGACATTCAGTTGCATCCAATGTCATAAAAGACTGGAGAGAGAATATGCCACGCGCATAATGGGCGCTATCTATCATCTTAGTCAAGCAAATCCAGGATGATCTACACGAGCTAATATATCATTATGAATTGCATTCTCGTGCATATGTGGACCTTATTTTGAGGTGACGACCCGATTCTCAGAGGAGCCAAAAATCCTTGGCCAGAATCGTACGTAAGCGTCGCATTCGCATCAAACAAAATTCTTTCTTGAAAGATATCACGAACTGAATTGCCTGAAAGTCCATAGCTTACTCTAAAATTTTCCAAGATTTTGCTATTACTCTCGTAGAACCATTCAATGCATTTACGTAATCCGTCGAATGTCTCTCCAATGATACAGAAATTGATGTTCTAAACGCGTTTCTTTCTTTGAGCGATACAGTACGGAAATTTTCACCCACCAATGCAGTAATCGACCTTTTATAAAACTATTTTTCGGTTCAATTAGCTATTTGAAGGCGTATTTAAAAAAATTCATCAGTCGAAGGTTGAGAAATTCTCTCTAATTAAAAATGGTTGTAGATTGATTTTGAGTACCTTACAATTGAAGAAAATAAAAAACTACTAACACTCGCCAAGCTTTGGATTGTTCCATGAGTTCTCGAAATTTCGTGGCAATTAGAAGCAACTGTGGTGTGAAGAAGCACACATGATTAGCAATATTTTCCGGATTGGTATCACCTGATCGAAAATTCAAAGGAAATTGCGGTAACCCCACATTGGTGGCAAGTCCCTAATGCGAATCAGATTTTTTCAAGATCTGGTGTCAAAAATGTTGAGTTCAAAGAATAAACGTGGTTTTTTTTCTGCGCACATCGGTCTTGTCAATTGAAAATCTTGCAGAATTTGAGATTACTTTATATCAAATTGCAGAAATTTGCAGTTGAACATTCTGAAGGGATACATTTTGAAAACGATTTCTAAATTCCTTTCCCATTTTTGCGTTTTCCATTGTAGCAGCAAGAAACTCTGAGTAATTACTACTCAAATTCGTCAAATGCGGAAGTACCTAGCTCACCGATTTCAGTGCACACGCCCGCAAGTCCAAGTACTCCTGGAAGCATGTACTCAAATGCTTACTCTTCCTATTCAAGTCTGAATAGCAGCCCGTACACTTCAACCTCTTCCAATGGTCATAATAAACAATACTCACGGTCCCCAGTACGTTCACCATGTTACGGAAGACCTATCCGAGGCTCGCCACCATACAGGTAAAAATTATCGAACATAAAGTCGAAAATTGAATTTATATTTGATGAATTATGATTTTGATTTTAATTCAAAAGCGACTGTAGCAGTCCGTCAACTGAATATCCACCCCATTCCTTCGGTTGCAATGGATCTCGATCTGATTCTCCTGCAGATTCTGACAACAGTGGTGGAAGTGTTGATGGATCTCTGTCTGATATAATGGTAGTTTTTCTACGCTGGTTTCTCTTATTCTCATGAAATAAGCTCTACAGCCTTTTCCCCGTTTTTCGATTTTTCAGAGTTATTTGACTCTAAATTCTAATCAACACCGGTGCTATCCACCAAATTCTGCTGCTTTACTGGAAGCGGAAAAATATCTGCAAAATGGAAGAGCCTTGGAATATCAAAAGATTAAAAAATATCTGCAAAATTCACACCATGGACACCACCACCATCAACATCAACAGCAACATTCTCAAACACCGATGCATCACGTTCACCACTACCATGGCCACACACATTCAAGAAATCATCATTACCCTGCTCCTGTTTTCAATTTGGAAAAACCGTGCTGTCTGGGAAGCCCGAGAACATCCATACCACCATCCCATGTGTCTTTAGACAAAGCTGTGAGGTACCATCGTAACGCCGCAGGTAATACCCCTCTTGAATTTGGTTTGAAATTTTTACATGTATATCAGTTAGAAATTATCGAATTTTCATTTAAGCTACATCAGATGCAACCTACACATGGAGTGGTACTCTGCCCCAGAGGACTCAGAAGCCAATTGGGTATTCATCCAAAGTATTTCTCGGTGGTGTTCCTTGGGATATAACAGAAGCTACTTTGATCTCAACATTCAAGCAGTTTGGTCAGATCAAGATTGAGTGGCCTGGAAAAGACCAACCTTCTAGCCAGCCTAAAGGATATCTTTACATCATATTTGAATCAGAAAAACAGGTATCTAACCATTCGATTCGTGTGGTTTAGGATCGGAGAAATGATACTTCGGCCCGAGAAAAAAGCTAAGCAAAAGCTCCGCTTATTTATTCAACTTTCCATCTGTTGTCTGTTCTAGGTGAAATCTCTCTTGGCGTGCTGCACACATGACTTCAGTAATGGTGGAAGCTATTACTACAAAATTTCTTCAAAACGAATGAAGGGCAAAGAGGTAAATTTCAGTACTGTAATTATTTGATATCAAGGGATGCTAAAATGGAGTATACCTTCACTTTCAGGTGCAAGTGATTCCGTGGGCTTTGAATGACAGTAATTATGTCAAATCGTCATCTCAGAAATTGGATCCGGAAAAAACTGTCTTCGTTGGTGCTTTACATGGAATGATGACAGCTGCTGGCTTGGCAAAAGTTATGAATGATCTTTTCGATAATGTAATTTACGCAGGTACGAGGCAAATACTAGTATTATTGTTTCTTTACACTTTAAAATAATTTCAAACTTTTCAAAATCCGTAATTCACTAATCAAAAATCATTTACAGGAATCGATACCGATAAACACAAATATCCTATCGGAGCATCTCGAGTGACTTTCAGCAGCAAGCAGTCATACAACAAAGCAGTAAATGCTGCTTTCATTGAAGTTAAAACTGCCAAGTTTACCAAAAAGATTCAAGTTGATCCTTATCTTGAGGAGGCTCCTTGTTCCAGTTGCTATGTTCAACAAGGACCATACTTTTGCCGAGAACCGGTAATTGAATATTTCACAAATATGATCTAGAATGAGTCCGCTGTTTTTTTTTACGAAATTTCTTGTAATATGGTATATTCTTTTATGAAATTTTGAGGATATTCAAAGTCCCTTTCTCGGGCTTGTGTCTCGACTTACAGCATATTTTAGTTACTCGTCACGACTTCAGTGTTTTGAGTCAGTTAGAATTTATCATCTCTACTTTCCAATATTTCAAGTGCCTTGCACAAAATATTACCGTAGAAAAGGATGCAGAGCGTAAAATAGTCGCTTCTCTTTCGTAGTTCGGAATTTTTTGAATCTTACATTTTTTCATATTTTTTTTTTTTTTATAAAATATTGTAATCAATTTTTATCAAAATTTTCAATATGAAATCTTCTATAATTCAATTCGATCGAAGCATTAAATGTTTGACATTTTCAACACTATAGACTCTCACGATTATTTGATTCACATCATCGAGTTAAACTTCAACTTCTATTGAAAATGTTTCAGAGCTGTTTCAAGTACTTTTGTCACACTTGCTGGCAGTGGATGCACAATAACGACAACATGAACTGGCACAAACCGATGTCACGAGGTTTGAAGAATAACCAAGTAATTGGCTTAACTCCAGGTCTTAGCTCTGTCCGCTCTTCGAATCTGATGTAAATTTTGGTTCACGCCTGGCTGACATCGTAGCTAAGACATATTCTCCTGATCGACGAACCTCTTTTTGACCCCAGTCGACGAGAACTCAGATACAAAAATTTGAGAAATAGATAAAACTTGAGAGCGATGGTGTGCAAAAAGATTTTTACGATTTGCAGTTTGCTGCGCCAAAAGTATTATCAAGATATTGCGACCATGAAATGTCGCAGCCAAATATTACTTAATCTTCGTTCTTGGTGAAACGAATTAGGCTTTTCAAGTAATTTATAGAGCATAATAGTTTTGAGTTCCTATTACGATTGGAGATAACTATTTTTATTTGTTGGTTATTGCTATCAAGATTGTTAATCTTGGTAAAATATTGTTTTAATTGAGAAGTTGGTAGAAGTTACAAGAAATGATTATTGTTATGATTTTGTCATGAAAAATGAGAAAATGAGCATTTCAGACTAGTGAACCCTATCAATTCTTGATATTATATGATCTATTATATGATATTGTGTGATCAATTCTTTAGATTATCTGAGTTAGAGTTATAATAATGTTATCTACCAGAGAAAATTTCTTCCTGGTAACAAATTTTGTGCGTTTATAAGCGAAATGTGGAAAAAAGTTGATGCCACAGATGGAGATTCTCTTATTCATTGAGCCATTTAAACGATGACGAAAAAGAGTTATATTTGGTTTACGATTATCATTGTAGAATTTTGATCTTTTTTTTACTTTTTTGTTATATTATATTATCCCGCGCATCGCGTGTTACGTCTATTTGTTTCAAATGCCATTTTCTCACCGCGCTGTCTGTTTCGTTTGATTTTTTTATACGATTCTGTTAAATTGAATTAAACAATTTAGATTTTTGCAACAAGCTTGTTATCTCGAAAATCTTAAACCTCGTCCTACCCTCTTTTTCCCCTATAAGCGCCGTAAAATTCCGATTTCGCTGCAAGGCTCCCTAATAATGGGTGCGCAGATTTTATATTATACATGCACTAATTTTAAGTCATGGTGTTCAGGCTGTTCAGGAAATCTTAAACTCTCGCAACGTACACAAACGTGCAGTTGCAGCTATTAATTTCAAATGCCTCGTGTTTGCCAAACATGTAGTTCTACATGAAGCCTATAATGAGCTCTGTTCTCTGGCTCAACTAAATGGTAGAGGTTTACATATAGAGCATGGCAAAATACCTCGTTAAATAAGTGTTGTATTTGCGAGATTCTAGTTAGAAATTTTTAATGATTATATGTCTGAAATTTCATTCAACAATTTTAATCATTCCACTGTTTCATTGTACTTTTACATCATGATGCATTCGTTTTGCGATATTCTTCTCGCAGTCAAAAATTGCACAGCTTTCCAAAGTTGAATTTGTAGAGACAAGTCAATTTTTTTAAAAATCAATAAGAAGATGCAAACGTTTCAATTTCCGGAAAATCTCTTAACAAAAATCGTTTTTAGATTGAGATAGAATCACACATGATTTTAATTTAATACTCATTTTTTAAACAGAATTTTAAGGGTAGATTTAACACTGTTCAATAATGATGATTATTGGTGAATACCTACCACGTTTTAGCACTGCTCTTACACAATAGTACATTACCATACGAGGGCGGGAATGTTGGTTGTCGCACAACAACTGATATTTTCTGGTCCGAGCCAAAGACGAGGGTCGGCATTATCACGAGCATGCGGAAACCACCCCGTCTGAGTGTCAAATACCATTTTTTATCAGCTGCGCGGGGAAAAAATCAGAAAAATTGTGCGGAAAAGTCATTTTCCGCACAGAAGATGGAAAGTAAGATTATACCAATCAACATTGAAGAAGGCAATACAAAACTTCCCAATACCTCTACACCAAATACCCATATGTAATCCAAACAATTTATTAAAAACAGTTCTTGCTTGCAAAGTAACAACAAATATACCTATGACAAAATTTGAACATCTGGTTCTTAATCCTAACTCTGATCCCACAACCACATGAAAAGCTAAACTATGAATCAACTACTTTTCTGAGCGATTCTTTTTGATAATGCTTGATATACACCAATTAAAGATGAGATCGTGCCCAATGCACCAACTTGCCAAGCTGAAAATTTTCCACCCCACAGAGTACCAGGTGGTAAATAGCTGACAGCATAACTCAAGTCCAACATCAATCGAGCACATACCAGTAATTCATTATTTAGCTGAGCTCTGTGTAATCTTTGGTTGAACCTATAGAAAACAATCTGTAGTAATTATTCACATCTACAGAAATGATAGATTTTCAAGGACATACAAACTACTATAATGAAAATAAATACCTTGGATCAAGCTCAGATTTGCTAAAACTGACCTCCTTTTTCTTTAGGAGTCTGTACTTCCGCAAGGTCCTAGAAATTCATCATGAAATGTAATATTGAACATAGATGGAACAGCTTTGGCTGAATAAGTAAAATTTTGAATATTCTTACTTCAGAAGTGAAAGATAGAGTGAAGATATCCAAAACCATACAGTGGCATGCCCCCATTTGTCTATGTTTATTGGAATCAGTTTATTTTCTCCTGCCCAACAAATATGCTCGACTGGTCCATAAAATAGGTCAACTGATATCTTGATCAATTCGATTGTTCTAATGAACCAGTCGGGTTCCTGAAATGAAAATAGCATTCATTTCATTCCAAGAAGCTTGCAAATTGATACAATAATCTCAAAGCTTACCTTCTGACCCCAGCCATAAGTCATTGCATGATGAAGGTTTGGAATATCATCTAAAAGTCTCAAAATGACTCTGGCTCCACTCATTTTGCTGCTAAATATCTTGAACTTATCGGCAGTGTTACTGGAGGATGGAAATCCTGATGCCAGTTTGGCAGCATATGAGAGAGTTCGTAGAAATTTATCTCTACCCTCATAACTATCCAGATACTCTGATATAACAGCAATATTCATCTTGGCACACATGAATTTCTATATAACTTTGTTTACACTTTATTTATATTCTAATGAATATGAACACAACCATTGAATAAGGAAGGTGTAGAATCCAATAGAAGATGTATCACTGTCACAATGGGTATGTATGTACCCAATTTGTATTGCTAGAATGATGAATGTTGATCACTTCTTATCCTCCCAATAATAATCAACTCTCAATCACAGAAATGAAAAAGTACTAACTTGACTCTAGTGATGATCCATTACCTATTTCACTTATTTGACTTGGTAATGTATAATTTAGGTATTCAATGCTGAATATGTAGAATCATGATGAAGGCGTCGGCTCCCCGAGGGTATCACTACGACAGCAGCGGCATTAACGAAACTTCCCGTGAAGTAGTGGGCTCATTTTCATCCAAGTACCTCTATCTCTACTAATCAGTCAAATCTTGAAGAACTCATCAACTTTCGATAATACTGAAGATCAGGTGCAGCTAGATAAGCTGTCACAACTTATAAATATAGATCACGATTTACGACCTGCATAAAGTGTTTGGAGTGGTTTGAAGAAACACGTGCATCAGAGAACACGACGAGTTTTATTCAATGATTATTACCGGTTTAGTTCAATTACTTCTTCCATCATCTTCAGATTTTTGACTTTTCGTTATTTTTTCAGGAAATCATACCTAGTGATTAGATTGGAGGTCTTCTGTAAGGTTTTGATCAGTGATGGAAGAGGATAAGTTCTTGATAAAAAGATTACCCTATTATTCTGGGTCATTGTATTATCTAAAACTCAATTTTTTGAGACTCCACATATCACACTGATATAAGTAGATGACTAAATGCAGCAGTTTGTCCAGTGAAAAGTATTCGCAAATCTCCGTATGTTCCGTGACGAGGGTGTGTTGTGTTGTGATTTGTGATGGCTGTCAATGTCAATTATGTCAATTTCTTGACATGACATCAGTGTAGTCTGCTATGATCCATCAGGTGACTCCCTCTATGCTACCTCATAAAACGGGTCAAGTTTGTTCCTTTTGAGGTTAAGTTAAAAAAGAACGTGACCCGCTAAGTACTCACGGATAATGCAAATTTGTCATTAAATTGAAAATGAAGTGTTGAATATTACGATAGAGCTCGCGTCCTAATGCACGCGGAATCATTAATTTTAAATGAATTTCCGTTTGTATGACAGTGATCACGACCTAATGTTGATGTAGATGAGAAATAGCAATTTGTTAACTCACTAAAATGTGTTCGCGTTACATATCAGGAGTTTTATTAAAACGTAACAGTCCTCATTTCGCGTGTGAAACATATAGAAATGCTCACTTTTATACAAATCCTTATGGCAAAAGACACAGCAAATTTAAATGGTGTGGTCGGAGGATGAGCTTGTGGCTACGTGAGCAAGGGGTTCAAGTATTCAGAGCTTGCACTAGACAGTTTGAGTTTATTGCTGCTCAAAGAATTAGAAGAAGTGTGCAAATATTTCATCTTTACTCCAAGATATGGGATGAAGTAGCTCTAAAAGAATTTATTAAAATATGGAAGAGAAGAATGGCAAGAAACACAAGAGATTTCATAGTCGCCTCTGTTGGAGTAACAATGTACAATTGGGATCAAGAAAGAATTTCAGATAATGAAGTTTATAGGTATGTTTTCAACTAGAGAACAAATTTTTGTGATTGTCTGTGAGATGAAATGATCCAAGCATTTTTTTAAATTCCAAGTTACAGTCAGGAAATAGAAAAAATATATAAGCTGAGAGAGTTAACAGTTGTTTGTCCAGAATGTCATCTTAGATTGGTCATTGATGTCACTCAGCCAGGAATACAGTATTGTCAGTGTCATAAAATTAAATTTGCTTCAAAATTGGCCCGTCATGAAGGTAAATCCAAGTTCTTGATTTGGTTACTAAACCTCGGGTCAGTTTTGTTGTAGTAAGTGATTGAAATTTTCCAGGAGTTGAATGGGAACCATTCATAGAGAGGCAAGATATGGTTGTTTGGAGAAAAGAAGAAGAGGATGCAGGTGGATTATATGCATATAAAGTTCATGGAACTTTTGCAGATGTTTCTGCAGAGGATTTTTTGCAGGTTCAGATAGACACAGACTATCGAAAACAGTGGGATGCTACAGCAAAACAGCTAGAAATCATAGACACTGACCCTCTTTATGAAGGGTCCTCTGACACTCACAGTGATGTCATTTATTGGGAAATGATTTGGCCAGTGAGTTGATTCTTTCAATTTCAATTGTTGATTCTTTAACTTAAATGAATATTGCAGCACTTATACCTATAGCTATTGATAACCCTGACTATGTGTTGAAGACCATTGGAACCAATACTTGCTATCATCAGTACTTGTTCATGAAATTCAATTTTTATTGTACTTTTTGTAGAGGATGTTTGCAAACAGAGACTATGTTTACAAAAGGAGGTGGTACCATGATAAAAAAACAGGTTCTGTCATAATTGTTAGTAAAGAAACTGAACATCCTGCTGCCCCAGATAGGACAGATACCCACAGGTATGCTACTATTTATCAAGATCCATTAGAATTTCAACATGAGTTTTGGGTTTAGATTTGATTTTATAATTTGGTTCTTCTAAAAACTACCAATAAGAGCAGAAATATTGATTAAAACTAGTTTCATTTCAAAATCCATCAATTGTTGAGTGAATGTTCTGATAGAGCACCTGTTTGATTCATACAGAGTCATGATTTTGAATATAAATTAAGAATAGTACACATCTGCTATAGAAATTAATTGAATATGGTTCTCCATCTGCAAAATTTCTGAGATGTCTTCCATGAGAGAGAGATTATGATGGTTTAGTAATGTAGTCCCATGCTTGAAAATTTTGTTAAGTATGTTGATGAAATTTAAATTCCAGGGTATCCACATACCGTTCATTTATGGTTATAAAACCCTACACAGACTATCAAGAACCGGGAATAGAATTCGTGCTCACTTATTTTGATGATCCTGGGGTAAATATACCAGCTGCAGTCACTGCATGGGTTGCTTTATCAGGTAAATATTTTTCTCAATCTTGAATATAGGAGTGATCTCATTATGTCTTACCCTCTCAATCCAAACCATTCTATGTCGAGTTTGAAAAACTTCTCTTAAAAAACCGGGAATCGATTTTAATCCTAAACAAGAAACAAAAAGCCACTTCGAAACAGTACTCAATTGCAAGTTGATTGTAAGCAGTAGTCAGAACAGTTATGACATCAATGTTGGAGGAATAGTAAGGTCAATCACATCTTCAATTATTATCTTTTGATTCTAGGCTTACCTGACTACTTATGTAGAATGAGACAAGCTGGCAAAGATTATAAAAATTACAAGGCTTTGCAAAGAGCTAACTCTCCAGAGCCAACGTCTGTTACTGATGATGAAAGCCATGAAGTCAATGAAAATGAAAGCGTTCGCGTTGAAAAAAATGACGAGCCTGAGGAAAAGTGCAGTGATGAAATTGGTAAAGAAGAGGTTCAAGAAAAGTCAGAGGAAACATGTGTTACCGGGAAGTCGCTCAACTCTGAATTGAATGATCATGATGTCTCTGACAACGAGGATGACATTGAAGACGACGACTCAGATCGACGAAATCGTGGGTTCTTAGACTATATTTTTCTATTCAAGCTGTTTGCATAACACAAAATGCAGTATCTCGGAAGATGGCCCTCAAATATTGTAGATAATAACTGAGATCATTGTCTCAAAGGTAGTTTCGACATAAGCGAGCGTAATTCCTCATTAAGTGCAAAAGGGACGAGACTTCGATTTTAGGAAGAAAAGAAACCTGTGATACCAAGGGCGCACATAATGGAATATCCCTTGCACCAGTCATGTGAATGTAATTTTATGTAAATAGTATGATATAATGTTTTCAATTAATCTAATCGATTGTCCTTGCTACATTTACCGAGACTGATCGCATTTCACATAATCAAGATCTTGTTGTTCGGTAATCAGTGTAAACAGAACGTGTCTTAATTTGTGTAAATAAACATTCAAAATGTAATATAAAAAGTGTAATCAATAAAATATGTTACTAACATTCACAATTTTCTGGTAAAATCTCCAAAATCAACATTGGCTCTTAGATATTTGTTAATGAGCTATGACCCTAGTGGTTTTTACGTATAGAAGTTTGGATCATATCAGGATTATAGCAGTAATGACAATTCAATAAGGCAAATACCTTAACAAGATATATAAGATATATATGTACAATTACACCACTTTCAAACTCTCCAGCAATCAATATTCACGGAATTATTCAGCAGTCAAAGATTTGAAGACTGAATCTGTTTCATCTTCAAAATAGAAGGTCACTTGCTCAGGAAGTTCTATTGCACTTGAGATGAAACTTGAACAGTCTTCATCGTGGCACTTTTGATACAGCTTCTTTTGTATGAGGTCAACAAGATAATAAATATTGTTGCTTTTATGCCACCTTTTGGATAAGGAAGATTTATATCAACTTCAATTATTTTGAGTAATATTTAAACAATTGTTTTTCAACTAATTTGAATCTTACCTATTGATATTTCGGCAAAACCTGCATGAGAAAGAATAATATTGGAGGATTATTATAATTTTTCGAAATGAAATTTTATGAAATGAACTTCATAAGATAAGAAATGTAGCAGCAGATCGATTCTTCGAAGGATATCCGCAGTGATCGCGTGAAAAAGATGATGAGTCGTAATAGAATATCGGAAAAGGTATCCTGTCGCATGTAAGTCAACACAGAATCAGCGTACTTGAAGAATTCGGAATATCAAATACATAAAATTGGAATAACTCAAAAATAACAATTATAATGCACTTGAACACATCAGCTACCATTAGATCAGCTGATGATTGAAAAGTCAATTAATAAATAAGACCTTCTGGCGTTCCACGCAACGGAGCATCTCGGTGCACAAAAAGTCACACGAAATTAGGACATACCCCAGACTGCTCTTATTGCGGTGATTTTTTATGTATGTACATCGCGAAAAAATATAGTCCGAACTCTTATTTAAAATGAAACAATACCTCTTCAAAGATAAGTAGCTACAACATCATGCACGAAAGAACAATATCGCATTGTAGAAATTCAACGAGATCAAACATCCAAGCCCGATATTATTTCAGTTTATTTTTCAATGCGTACCCTCGAAATTCAAGATAGTTCAATTTTCACTTGCGCACACTTCTAACTATGACAGTACCACAGACATAAAAGAAGCAGATATGAGATGATGCATGAGATATGGGTGGAATATGCTTGTTATATACCTGTTGCCTACAACTTCAAAGACGATTATCTTCTGGCTCGCCATATGCTTTGTATCCCTTATTTTTCCAGGTTTCACATATTCTGACATAAATTTATCCAGAACTGGGTATGGTGATGGAGGGTATTCCTTTTGTATGAATGATTTTAGTAATCGTGTCGCTTCATTGTGCGAAAAACACTGAATTTGCGCTTTGTGGTTCTCATCAAAACTCAATAATTTCAATCTCTTCTTTCTTGGGATATAAGAGATGAGAGAGTTGAGGAATATTTCCATTTCTTTGCTTTTTGATTTCAAGTTCCATCGGTATTCACAATCTTCCGCGAGTACCAAATGAGAGTTCTTACCCCACTTAGTTGCTTTGTAAACTCGAAAATGTCTATTTTTTGTATATACATTGAGATCGACAAAAAATTTTTTACCTTTGTTAGTTTCAACAAAAAGATCTTCAATCTTTGCTTTATCGAATTTCGCAAGTATTTCATTATTTGTATCTTCGTGTGACAAGTATTTGACAATATCAGAGCTAATCAGTTTTACCAAAGAGCCTACATGATAATTGTTTTCAAAAGCGACATCCCTCGTGCTAAAAATTAAATGCTTACTGAATTTTCCGGGGCGAGAAGAATCTAAATTTATGACAATATCTCTTTTGCAATGATAATCCCAGAATTTAGCAATGTACAGAATGGTTATATCTATCAAAGTACTAGTCATTTGGATTCCATTTTTTTCGGGATTGATTTCTGTCTCAAATTCTAGATCGTAATAAAGAAAGCACGGTGTATGTTCTGGAATGACCTGCAACATGATCACAGTATTGTAATATTGTGCTTTTTCAAGTTTTACTTGAAAAATAGGACTTGATGATAATTAATGCCAGAAATTCACCTCATAAAATACCCTCCTTTCTAGGGGAGTATTCTCAGTGTCTGACCAAAAATCTTCAGGATATGTAACTATGAACCTTCTCTTCTCATTCTCATCTTGAAAAACGAAACAGCATAAGATGTCATCATCTTGACTGTAAGTAGCAGCATTCAAAAGAGCCTCATTTTGCTTGTAAAACTCTTCCTTGTACCGACTTGGTTGCAATATGGATCTGGGTTTTTCAAAATAAACAACTGGATGCCGTTTTTTGGCTTCTTCGATTTTTTTCTCCAATTCCTCATGAATATCTTTCAGAGATTGACCGTAGAATCGTGCAGGTAGTATCGGGAAATTCATTTTACTGCAAAAAAAAGCGATGACTAATGAAAGTAATCCGTGAACTGAACTTTTTAGAGAATCAATGATTGTTGAGGTCAACTTCGTCACATAAAAATTCTTAGAAAGCTTTGTGACAGCGCCAACATACCTACTGTATAAGTCACGTGTCTAAAACACACAATGACGAAAAATTTGAGAAAAATTCTCACGATCTTCAATACTTGATCAATGATGTCCAAAATGATGTTCCACTTGTTTGTTTGAGCCGAAAAATTTTGATTCCAGTCGCGAATTCGCATTATAAAAGTCTCATCAGCCATTCATCCGATGGAAAGGCCAAACTCTGAATATCTCGAAATTCGAGCCTTGGTCGAAGCATCTAGCTCATCGTCGATTAGTACAGTTCGATGTAGTTCGATCTCGGGTACTCTGGAGTAAATACCACGCACTTACAATAATGCCCATTCGTTCACGATCGCTAATTTCTGAGCATTAGATTTTTTTCTAATTGACGACCGTAACCACTCGAGTAAACTCTCTACTAATGGGACCCACGAATCTTTGTTTACAAAAAAAGGGTGAATTAAATTTCTCGATGTAACAACCACTCGCAGTCATCGCATGGAACAAAGGGTGTAAAGGGATATTTTGGAGGTCCCTTGTCTCGACTCATTATTCATCTGACACCCTCTCTCACACAATTGACAGAATAATATGATTAATATTGGACCTGTGCAGAAATTCGATGATTACTGCAAGATTGATGTGATCGAAGTGTAGTTTCCACTCTTCTGATGGCACCTGACGACTGATAGCAGAATTATTCAATATATGAGGCGGATATCCTCTCGAACGTCTTGGGAGACTTTACAAAACTTTGTTCCACAGTAAATTTTCTTACATCTCAAAACTACCTTTACAGTTGAGGGATACCGAAGGAGCATGCATTATTTCACAGTTCCCAATCTTTTTGTCTTTTGCTTGGGCTCAGAAAAGTTGGAAGGGCTGGTTTGGGTTCGGCATCAAAGAAAATTTGGAATAAAGCTCAGAAAACTGGGGTCATCAAAACTACTTGATTGTGATGACCCTGCCATAACATGAAGTTTTAGAAATGAGCCCTCAACTAACTTATGAACTTCACAGGAGTTAAAATTAATTAATGATATTGAAAAGATCTGAGAACTCAATGGAACAAATACATATACCATGATTTGGTACCCTTGAGTTTACTACACCTATCATTCAAAGCAAGACTATGTGAATCATTCGACACAACTAAAGGTGAAACTAGACTGATAAACCTTTAGTGGACCATTGATAACTGATCACACTCCTATAAAATTGGGAGCAATCATCAAACACCACATGAGATCCAATTCAAAACTGTTGTCCTATAGATAGACTGGCTTTAGGACTGGAATACAAGCGCTACAAGAATTCTGTATTGTATATCCTCTACTCTTCACATTCATTTACAGAGCCTTGAATTGTGCACTCATTTTACATCAATATCCAACCCAATTTGGAGATATTTAAGACCAGAAAGAAACAAACAAACTTTTGAATCTAATCATAAACTAGATGGTATCTATACTCTACAAACTTGATGGGTAATGCTGGGGAGATGATTAGCAAGTATGAGTATGTATACGAGATGTAGTAAAATTCACAGGGCTTAGTTCTAAATTGACAGATAGGCAGTTGGTGATGACAGCAGCTGAACAAAGATTCGTAACAAAACTATTGGAGTAGGAGCGAAAGGTGAAACTCCAGGTGAAACTTCTTGTGGACACTCATCTCGACTCATGGGGTACAAGTTGAAGAGAACAATGTTTTTAGATTTTGACAGCTCAAAGTCAAGCTGAGTCACAATAAGTTCAACTGCTCCAAATTGCTCAGGAATAATTTCTTGGTTGATTTGTGATGGATATGCAGGATTCACGAGATCATTATTTGGTAAATTCTTTTACTTACTCATACACAAAGTGACTCGAAGTGTCGGTGACCGCTGACCGCTCGCTCCTTTTCAGTTAGAATCCATCAAAACTTGAAGCAGATTTATGGCAATCTCGCAATCATTTTCTCACATCATGTGATACACAACTATTTCTAAAACCACGTTGTTTTTCACTCGCGATGTCGAGATCCGGCTTCGACCAAGCTGATGATAAATTACAAGAACTGAATCAAACGCGAATCTGGTGAATCAAACAATACAAAAGCGCGCGAGTTCAGACTTGCTTGTGGGAAACGGTTGCAGTCTGCTCCGTGACTCTGGAATATATTGTATACCTATATATATGTTTACGCTTAAACATGCTCGCTCTATATATATAGCCTCTGGGGTAGCTCCCACCCCACTCATGTTTCCAACCAACCAAAACCATAGTGGCTAGTGGCATTCCATGGAATGGAATGGAGGCGCTTGCGCGAATCATGGTGATTCATGCAGCAGTCAACAATGCAGTGTTGCTGTTGATTTTTGGAGATCGGAGCATTCGGAGTTTTTGGAATTTCGGAGCAAAATACTGACAATAAAAAAGGCAAATGGTAAAACTTGGACTCTAGCATTGTTCTAGCTTCAATTAACGCAAGCAATCATCAGAGAAAAAGATATGCCGGCAAACAATTGGATAGAGTAAAAGTAATTCTATTGGTGACAACAAAAACAAAGAGCTTCAAGAATATCAACATTTCCATCTCCAATGATTCAATATTTTGACTTGTACGAGATGTGCTATCGGCACCCTTTATACATAAAAATATATATGAAGTTGACTCATATATCTTTCGAAAGATCAAACTCAATTTCCCGCTTACACTCGTACTTTATCAGGATTTCTCGAACACTTTTTTTCAAACAATAGTCGCTGGTCGCTGATAAATGTGAACAAAAGTTATTAAAACTGAGCCTGAAAGAAAACTGAGCGATCTACCGCGACGAAGCGGTGAGAACTCGGCGCAGGTCTTCTCCAGCCATCAGAACGATAAACGGGCTGCACGCTGCAGGGAGTTCCAGTGTTGCACTTTGTGCATTGCAAGTATGATTGCAACTGTAGTTGCAAAGATGTAATGCATATGAAGTTCCTATTGGTTCCTAATTCCTATCCCGTGAATTCCATGATGCATGATATGCCGCATATATAGCTTTTTGGCGTGACATGGTTGACAAAATGACAAGTGGGTGACAGTTCACGCGCATCACTATAGGGCGTGAGCACCATACGCACCACGTATGCAGCTGCACCTTATTGCACCTCCCGCATCTACCTGACCGTGCATATATGCACCACCGCATAAAGCCTGCAGCAGAGCCACGGTACGGCCATATCCATCATCATCAGTGCAGCCCCACGACTCGCCCGGGTAGGCTCGTCTGCAAATTCCTGATGCCAAAGCATCATCGCTGCTGTGGCTGTGACTCGTGGCATTAGTGCAGTGCGTGATCGAGATCTCTCAAATCGCGATGCAATGACATGACGGGCATCATCAGAATCGCCGGAGTGTATTTGACTAATTCTATAAGTGCAGTGAATGTGTTTGATGATGGATCCAGGCGATATGAGTGTTTGTATTATAATTAGTTGAAAAAGGTTGGAACGACGACTCGCGGCGATATTATAGGTGTATAGTAAATACCTAATTATATCAAGCCTGCCCTGACCTGACACCTGCATGTGCGCGACGCGATCAGCTCGAACAACAAGACCAAGAAGACGAGGTGGTGGCCATCATCACCCCGGCGACGACGCTCGGTATGCCCGGTTGACGACTTCTAATATTGGCATCATTACAACCGCGAAGACCTGGTGCCGCCGCCGCCGACGCCCGTAGTATATTTTAGCCTAGTTCATCGCTTGATACACCTCAACGCCGATGCCGCCGAGCTGCTGCAGTACGCCCTGACCATCTTCGGACTGCTCGGGCACGATGTTCCGCTGCATACCCATATTCAAGGGCTGCAACAGGCAGGTTGAGTATGTTGACAAACGTCACTGCTCCCTGCCTAATGTACCCGACGATATACTACGGTATTCCAGGAGTCTAGAAGAGCTGCTCCTAGACGCCAATCACATCCGTGACCTGCCCAAGGTGAGTTTATCAACACTGACCTACCACTATGGTTCTGTGTAAAAGAATGATAAAGCTTCTTACATTATGCTTGCATGCCCTTATTCGCTGATCAACGAGTGTATCTTTTGTGCTTTCCTCTGCTGTAAGAACACCTGCTGGTTCCTTCTGTATATTTGTATTTGGCTCTCTGCCACTGATGTCTGTCACAAGAAAGATGTATGTTTGTAACAAGATGAACGTACTTTGAATCCTTTTACATTGTACCAGCAGTGCCACAGATGCTTTGGGAAATACATCTTTGACCTCGAGCTACCTGTTGAAGGAACTCTGAATTTTTCATTTGTTAATCTCAACTGTAAGATAATCTGTAAATTGTTGCCAGGGCTCAAACTCATTAGATACAAAAGATTCTTGAATAAGCTGTGCAAAAACCTATTCTAAATGAGCTCTACAGTCTTGTAAGCATTTCAAATACATCATTTAGATATGACCTGCATTTAGATATACTTCTCTCTCATGTCATTGCATACGAAACCAATGGGGCCATTTATTTGTGTGTTCAACATCTGCAAGGGATTGCTTTTACCCTTTTATTAGAACAAGACCACCACAAAACAAAGGTTTCCAATGCACCTTTGAGACCTAGTTCCATATCAATGATAATTTCTACTTAATTTGGCACTCAACGAAGATCAACTTCACGAAATTGTATAGCTCTCAATGTCAAATCTCAATCAGTGACTAACCTTATGTGTTTGATGCATTTCTGTAGGTCACTTAGGTTGCAGAAACAAATAATTTGGAAGTTTTCAGAAGATTGAAGGAATATTTGAACATTTTTATTTCAGAAAGCTATTTAAATATCACTCTATTTTTCCCATCATTATCAATTGCACTATCATTTCAACTCTTATCCACAAGGAATACTGTAAATACTGGGTTTGTCAAATCTTATTGTTTACTATTGACCTATACAATGCTTACCATAAGTATCCTGATGAAATGTCTTCCCAATCAATGATTAGGAAACAGATAGGAAACATATTCTTGGGCACTGATCTATAACTATCATTTACTCCAAAAATGGCGCTATTTACTTCTGGAACTGGCTTCTTTTACTCATTCATCTTGTTGTTTGTGAGAATTAATATTTCATGTATATTGAGATTAAAATTTTGTCTGTATTCCGCTGTGGAAATTGGCTCAAAAATGTGGTGAAAAATGGAAAAACTTCTTAAATCTTTTTAAATTCTGCATCTTTACAAGCCTGACTTTTGAAGTTTTTCAAATTATTCAATATCATTTAGCGACAATCATTGAATTTTACATGCGATGAACATGCATTTGAAACAGTTGTGTTTTTTTTCCAAGATTTAAAATGTCATGGCACCGAGTATCTAAGGAAATAAGCCATCCAACAATTGCCAACTATTTTGTTGTCCTCACTCTCATAATTTTCTTTCATCCTCCAGATCATGTGTGTACCCAAGAGGATTTTCCCTAATGCCTTATTGCAATGTTCCCCGTAGCTTTTTGCATACTGAATTTTGCACTATGCATTGTAATCAAGAAATGAGAGGAAAGAGACTGCTTATTCACAAGGACATCTAATAGATGATATTATAGTGAGGAATGAAGAGAAAAAAAGGAGGAAAAAATTTGCGATGCGTTTCAGCTCGTCTCGTCGAGCGAAAAGAGAATAACGAGGCAACTGTTATAATCTCTCCTAAAAACATCTCTTTCATCTCATATCTTCATCTATAAGATGTATATGCTCCATATATGTAATACAGCGTGTAGACTGTGTATGGTCGTTGCAGTAATCTTCTTCAATGATTAAATTTTCGTTTCTTCGTATTTTACAGAATTTTTTCCGACTTCAAAGGCTACGGAAACTAGGACTCAGTGATAATGAAATTCATCGGTTACCTCCAGATATTCAAAATTTTGAAAATCTTGTAGAGCTCGACGTATCCCGTAATGGTAAGTTTAACTTTATACATGAAATGTGATGAGCAAACTTTCTGTTCGACAAAAAGTACAATCATTGTCATCGAGCCTTATAATTGAACAATTTTACATGAATTTTGAAGCACACATTGTTCACTGCAGTATAGTAACATGAATTGCAAAAGCGTGAATGAACATTTCTATCGGCAACCCGCAACAGATTAGTCACGCGATAATCATCTATGAGTTACAACTTAGACCGCGTACATTCTAGGTCCACACTGAAGATACTTGATTGAGTCTTGTGACTTCCGGTTTCGTGAATCTCTGTTTGACTCATCATCATGTCTCTTGGATTTTTCTCGCAGTGTAGTTATCGACACGTTTTTCAAGTGCAAGTATTCACGTAAAAAATTGTTCTGGTGAAACGTTGAACATAGCAACGATTATTCTCATTTTTCATGCGAAAACTCTCTTATTTTGATTCAACTGTCTTTTTATACGTTTCACCCTAATCTAATTTGATCATCTTGAGATGTAGCACTAATAGCTCCTAAAGTTGAAAGAAATCTTTTACTCTTCCGTCCATTAATTTGGAACAGTCACTACTGTTAATCCGCGAATCTCTGCGGGGTTGGAAGTGATTCAGACCACGTTTGAGCGTCTTCCTTAGCAGAACAGATTCGAAATTGAATTATAAAATCAAGTTCGTGCTCAAGAACAACTGAGTTGACTTTTATTGAATGGCAATCACA
The DNA here is from genome assembly GCA_029851415.1 of Eretmocerus hayati. Lineage (NCBI taxonomy): Eukaryota > Metazoa > Arthropoda > Insecta > Hymenoptera > Aphelinidae > Eretmocerus > Eretmocerus hayati. The sequence goes on from CM056743.1 coordinate 158,710,253, forward strand.
ACAAGGCTAAATTAATTCGTATCCCTCTAATATCACTGTATTCATATCGCAAAAGTCCTGCGTATCATTCGATCATCACTGATACCAATGGCTATATTTATTCTATTTTATCAGAATGGATCAATCTTCCGGAATGATTGTTTTGAAATCTCTTGCTCGTCGAATGATCTAATTTTACTTTTGAAGCGTGCTTATAGGAAATAGGAAGAGAAGGAGGAGGAGGAGGAGGAGAGAGTAAAATAGCTCGATTTCTTCCAGCTCTTATAGTTTTGAGATTGAAAGACACGCCTGTGGCTTTTCTTTCTCCCGGTTTTCCCCCCTCATCACCAAAGGCATAAGCTATAAGCTGATGGGCGTTTGAGGGAGCAATAGCGCGCGTGCAAACGCCTATTTATAGGAAGATTCTTGCGCTGCCCGTATAACTCGATAAACCATCAGCAGCAGCCCTGTATCATGTTTTCACATCGTACATGTAGTGCAAAAGCTGATGCTGGATTATCTCTCGAAGCTACCCTTTCCTCTCTCAGGGTGCGCTTTATATTCGATTTTCGATAAATCTATATAGCGCTACACCACAAATTAAACCAAAGAATCGATTTCAGGCTGCAAAAATGTCGGTGTACACTAATTAAAAAATTATTCATCGTAGGGAGATAGTTTGAGGATTGATTGTCTATATTTTACGATGAGCAGTGATTTCACACTTCTAGGAATAAGATTCATCTCATGGTAAAAAAACATCATTTGCATATCCAAAAGTAAAGGATGAAATGTGATTTGCATGCAAGAACGTGATCCAGTTTGGGATGAGAATTCGACAAAGATGCGGGTACCTTCAACGCACTTACTTCTCCAAAGTCCTTGTATCACGTTATCTCATTCAACTGCACTATGATCTAGGTTGCGTCTTGCGTATTTTCAAAATTGTACGCTGGAAATCCAGGAAAAAAATGTATTTTTTGTGATGCAACTAATTATGCATGTCACTAAGAAGATGAAGACATAACTGAATCGCTCTGAGATAGTTCTCAACATGCAGAAAGTAATTTTCTAGTTATTCTTTGGCAGAATACTTATTAGATCTGCGGCATTCAAACAGTTACATGTTTCATAAATACTTCAACTTGAATCATTGTGGGTGTAATATTTATAGAACTAATGATTAGAGCTGCAAGAAAGCCTCTCGATTTGCATTTGTTTTGCATAGAGAGGAGATAAGATCGAATGGATCAACATTTTTCCGATTTTCTCATGGCATTCCGAAAAAATTCGATCTTCAATTGAGTTTGCACCTTTCAAATGGACAAATGAGATGAACCCATCAGAAAAATTCTGCCATCATCATCGTGTTTTCTAAGTGGAAATATACTTATTTTGCCATTTTGTAAACACCCAAACATCGGAAAATGCAAAATTTAGTATTTGCACCTCCTTAATGAGGTTCCCCGCTTCCGAGCGATTATTTCGACCTTTGTCCGCGGCTCAGGTCGAAAATCAATCTCTCAGAAGCGAGCTACAACCTCATGAACTCGGTGCGAAATCTACTATTAAGTACTCCGTAAAAATTGATCAAATTTTCAACCAGCAAATTCTTCAACTACTTCATTGAAAACTCAACCAGTTTGTTGACACCTGTGCATCTTGTTATAGGGGGGACCCAACCAGTTGGTTGAATTCTTCGTTCAACCACTGATTGAATGAATACTCCAACCAGTCGGTTAACTTTTTCCAAAGAAGTTTTTTACAATGTACTCGCTATGACATATTTCAAAAGATGGATATGAAAGTCTTCGCCAATCGAAAATATGGCCTTAGTTCACTTTGAATCTGAAAAACCCAATTCACAAAGACGCTTACAGTGAATTCACGTTGCAACTCCTTCACTTTCATTTGCAATTTCAATTGCTATTTACTCCAAATCAATTGACAAAATAGTCGTGAATAAGAATTTGCAGAAAGTTGATTCACCTGTGTGTAGAACCGGATGTAAGAAAAAATTCATAAAAAAGTGAACTCTAAAAGTCAACAAAGTTAAATAGCAACAAAATGGAGAATGATATCAATAATCTCAGAAAGGCTATAAACTTACACTTCTCTAACTTGGAAAAAAAATATATTTCCGAGTTAAATGATACAGCAACATCAACTCTCTCGTAACATATGTTTTTTATATTAAATATCACGATTCTATCAAAAAATCATATGAATCTATGCGAGGCCAAGCGCCTCTCGCTCAACGAATAATTTAATATCAAAGATTGTTGTATAGTTTTTCAAATAGTTATAATAAGCGTTGCGGCAGCAATGTCAAAACGCGATCAAAAAAAAAAAAAAATTCTGACGACGACGCGTCACACGACACAAGAAGTCGATCATCACGCGCGACAAGTTTTAAAATTGGTCTCTCGAGCTCCGCTCGTTGAAAACTCGTCAGGTGTCATCTCTGGAAATTCTAGAATGCAGGTAACGATCGTGTATCATCATGAGGTGATCACGTAAGCTGCTGCGAGCAACATATAGATATATAAAACTTTCGAGAAATGCGCCGATATCGTCACAGCAGCCACCATACAGTAAGCAATAGAATGATGCCCACAGTAGCCACTGATAATGTTGGCTTGTGATGATGTTGTGTATGGCCCATATATATATACACTTTATAGATCATTGCAGTGCTTGGATTGAGGCATACATATAGCTGTGGCAATGAAAAAGAAAAGTGTGCTTAGGTATCCTTCGCGAGGCACCTCATCCTTATACACTGCATTTTGATACCGTTAACCGCCCCGTGTGAATGCCAAGTGTCTATATTATGTAGTCGTGCGAACTTGGATGCATCTATTCGACCTGCCCTAATATAAGTATAGCTCTCAATCTAACCGTTATTATAGCCAACATTTATACTCTGATGTCGGAATCTCATTCTTGAAGCTCTTAATTAACCTCACGTGCCCTATCGTAGCTAGTAATGACCCCCCCCCCCATGGCACCGAAGAAAATCATCTTGGAGAACTTTATTAGCATCTTTTATTTGATGTCCTGTCGATTTTCCCGATTGTTCTTGCCCTCTGGTTTTTCGTAACTTTCTCATTAATGTATGACAAGATAGGAATGTAGGAGGATCGGAATGGGTTCCGTGACCTTTTTTTTTTCATCTTTCTCATCGGTGTACGCCTTTTCATAGAGAGTTCCACTTGATTTTACTGATTACTGTGGTCGTTCGCTTAACTACAATTTTGCAAATATGACCGAATTGATGATCATATCACGACGACGAGCTCACCAATTGTCCATGTAAAGACACTATGATAATACATGAACATGGTGTTCTAGAACACTGTATGGTCTTCTCCTATGAAACGGATTTCAACATTTGTTGAATTCTAAGAAATTGTGATGATAGACTAGTACACAGTTAGTGTAGCACGAATATTTCACGAGATATTGATTGTACACTTTTGAAAAAAATCCTAGTAGGCGAGTCCGGCTCGGGTTCAATAAGAAAAGAGTTTAGAGGAAAATCTATTTTCATTTTGGATTCTATTTTCTTCTAACCCTGAAATTTTTGAGGATCAAAGATTAACACCCGAAAAGCTTCTCTAAAAGCCGTATATAACAGGTGTAGGCTAGTTTACACCAAGTAATGTTCCAGAATTGGGGAAGATATAACACCCATTCCATAGGTGATCATGCATCATGAACATATTAGTCTTTTAGAACCCCATGTTATATGACCATTGTGTCCCCATTTTTAGATGGGTGATTTAAAAAGTACACTACCGGTCAAAAGTCTCAATACACCTGGAAATCAAACTGATGGTCTTCAGAGCTGGATATTTCAAAACCTATTGGTGGTATAGAGAGCTCTGCGTGGTCGCATTTTGTATCGAGCACTTTCAAATCTATTTTTTGTATTTCTCGTCCCGCGTATTATACCAGAGATACACGAGTCAGAAGAAACATTTTTCCTCTCAACAAATCCTTTGATAATCCAAAAATGATGAGGAACAGCCCACTTTGGGGCATTCGTCCCTCATTTCTGCATGCAAGAGTTTGAGTCAACATCGGGATAGCCATCATTCTTTACATTCTTTGCGATTATTTCGTTGATCAAAAAATTGTATCAATGCTCAAATCAGATTTTGACGCTTTGAAGGGCTCGAAATCCTCAAATATTCCTGCATCCTTAATAACCGAGTCAACAATCATGGTCTGATTTCAGATATTGATAAAAATCTTCAAAAATCGCCATCGAAAAAATGAGAAGATATATTGACAGCGTATGGTAATATAACAAAAAATATTGACCGAAGCACTGAGAATAACGGGAGTCCTGCAGTCGTTATAGGTTACATAAAGAATATAAAAGAAGATTGAATCGGTAATCTTTCGAAAGGCATCGTTAGCAAAAACAGTCGTTTTGAAATCTCCTGTTGCATCAAACAATATACAGTGTAAAAATAATAGGATGAACACTAACGATGAGTTAGCAAAACAGCGTACGAAGTATCGTTACGAAAATATAATATTCGCAAGTATCGGGAACTGTTACGAAAGTTCAAAATAAAATTCTATGAGAAAAAATAGTGATGCAGAATAGACCTTTTTATTCTATTGAGAAAAATAAATTTGATTTTTGTTGAAAGCGTTTGTCATACAGAATGACGAGCAAAATGAAGTCTGACCACGAACGCACTGACCGGAGAATGTCTATATGTTGGAGCCTTAATTGGCAACTACAAAGGATCCTCTATAGTTTTCATGCAAATCGAATCTGTTCTCTGTTATTAGTTTGTGTTCAGCTTGTATTAGGCTGGCATAACCGAAAAGTCGTATGAACCCCTGTGATGCTTTTACGCATAGTACACTAATATTACCTTATTGTAGTTTTTTTTCTGGATGATTTGAAACTCTCACTTTTCAATTCAGCGAGGAAAAAAATTTGTACCGCGAGTAAGATCTCATAGCCTCAGACTATATCTTGTGTGGATCCAAAATTTCAAATTATTGTATATTTCTTGAACAAACTCACACACACCTACATCAATATGACTTGACTCAAAAGCAAACTTGTCATTGTGTGAATTGAAGACGTGTCCAACTTGAGTTTCTTCCTCAAGGAATGTACCCGATAAACTACCCATTGTAGGATACTCATGACCTTTATTCAAAGTTAGCTGACAGGCAGTTTTCATTCCAACCGACGCTGTCCAGAATACCTTAGCTTCAATGTATCATACTAGAATCACCTCATGTTGTCAAAAAAAAGTCCAAAAAAATCATTATATATCTAGAATTCCAACAATTTCAAAGAGCTACTAGGAAAACAGCACACAGCAATAGACGCATATTATATGATTCCGATGCAACCGTGATGCAACACAATAAGTTAAGTACCTATACATATTTGTAGAACGTCGGAAATTGTGCACGTCAGAATCAGAGACAACCAGTTGCGTTTGTACTTATTCGATATTTGATTATAGTAATTACTCATATTATTTAACAATGTATAACTGTATTACGCCTCTCTGTACACTCGTTGATCCTGATCCGTCGACGTGTAGCTCTCGTGATCCTATTTTTATCAGATAAAAAAAAATAAACATGATAACGCGTAGATTGATTATTATGTAAAAGCACATTCGCTCATATTTCGCCTGTTGCCAAGGAATATACAAAAATTTCAAATGATTAGTTTTTTTTTTTATTTACATTTCAAATGATTAGAGACTAGTTTTCTAGCCATCGAATTTGTTGAAATATTTCACCGGTTGGAGATGTTAATGTTATAAATCACAATAAAATTTCATTTTTCCACGGAACACGCTGAGAATGGGATAGCTTGAAAAAGAGAAATAAAAATAAAAATCAGACGACTGAGTCCCTTACTTTTTTCATATTTTACTATTTGTCACTCTGAACGATATTTTGAACGAAAATAACGTACCTAGGTTATCATTGTTTGATCATGAGATAATCCAGTCCCACCTCTAGATTTTCAATGTAAGAGCCATAACGATAGCTCTTCTTGTGCAAAAATAAAAACTTCACTACAGATACCAGAGAATGAGGATCTTTTTCTATTTTATGGAGTACTAAAAATAAAAGTCAAGAATTTATGGTCATATAAATTGAAATATTACATCGCAAATCGGGTTGGAAAATCGCTAGATCAACATATTATCATCTGATGCAATGTCGAAGTCCCACTTCAATCGCTTACTCACCAACATTCATGAATTCTTGAATTTTTCAATCATAATTTTCTATGATATTTCAAAACACGGTAGTATTTGAAAATTCAGCAAGGTCGATGCTCGTCATCTTTCCAGGATATATTCGTATGACAATTGGGTTTTCATGTTTGACCGTTTATTCAATTCCGTTTTTGAGCATATATTACTATAACGATTTTAACTTGAGTTTATGACCCATCCATTGATGTCAGGAGAACACTATCTGATTCATCCAAAGTAGAACTATATCAAGGGAAGTCCTGAAAACACTACTATGATTCGTTGTATTCCAAATTACCTCTGATGAGTTTAAAGTCATTCACCGAAGAACTATATATCTAGAATGTTACTCAGTAACCTGGTACAGTAGCCTGTCCGAGAGAATTGATTTTCATGCTCTATTGGCTTGGAACTTCCACCCCCTTACCTTTCATACTCTTGAAAGAGGCGGGCCCTTCTCTCGTATGTGCTCCTTCTGGATTCTTAAGATGAGCTATTCATGTTAAATCTTTGCATTAAATTCTCTTATCGTGAAAACAATGATGTTGTCGGTAAAAGTTTGAGAAAAAAATGATGGAATTTTCTATCTTTGTCTTGACACTTTTTCCGAGCAGAAGTCTCATGGTTTTCCTCCTAGCTTTTTTCTTTTGCTTTAGAGAGGTTTCCTATGGATCGGGGCAGTATATAGATTCTTACGGCTTTCGCAGACCTCGGCTTAGAAAGAAGCCATTCTCGTTGTTCGAGACGCACTGACACGATGTCAACTCCTCGCATAAAAAACAAATCGTTTGCGCGTGTGGAAACAGAGTACAGAAAAAATGGGTTTGGTTGAACACAAAAAGAATGATAGAGAATTTTTTTTTACTCGGGAAAAGTCATTTGCACATTTGTGTTTCATTTCTTTCCTGTAACACACTCGGTTCAACGCGAAAATAGAGTCATGATCAACAAATAAAGAGATTTAATCGCTACAAATCATGCGCACTATGTATACTATAAGCGTTTCAAGCACTTGCATCTTCTCCGAGCGTTTTATCACATACACGTCCCACGATTCGAAGAATGCGATAGAAAATGGTATTTTGGTTTTCTAAATTCATATATTTCAGCATACTATGCTTGCTATATTCACTCAATGACGTAAGCACCTGTTGATATCAGGATAAAATCCAATGAATTTTTTCAAACGAAAGAAAAGAAAGTGAATGACGTCCATGAGTGTCACAAAAACTCAAAGCTTATTCACGAAATAGAATTTTATATTATTGTTGTTAGCCATCCCCCCTCATTCTCCCCCCCCCCCCGGATAATAATATTGATAAAAAAATTTCATGGAAAAGAATTCTGATGATTATTCTTCAAGACTCACTATTTTCGATGCACAAACCAACGCGCAATGAACATAATATCTTTTTTTCTATAAAAATCAGTTTTGATGTGGTTATACATTATTACAAATCCTCGGCTACTACGTTGATATGAATTCTCAGATCTTACTTTTTGTTTCAGATATACCAGAAATACCAGAGAACATAAAAAATTTGCGTTCATTGCAAGTAGCCGATTTTAGCAGCAATCCTATCCCAAGGTGAGTAAAAGAAAAATGACTCAAAATTCAAATAATGGCAAACCTTGAAACATTGTTTAGTTTGATTGTATTTCATCATTCCAATCAATTATACAAATTCCTCGTGATGATTTCTCAAAATGCTTGAACAAAACATTAAATATGTCACTGGTATTTTACACCCAAGTATTACATGAGAGTTGGGATTCGAGTATTTTTCTAGTTAGAACATATATGTGAGTTGATCGCCTGACGTGAAATAGAATCACGTACTGGGAATTCCATCTGCATGTATAATAACATCATTAATGATGGATTCATTTCTCTACTAACATGACCCATTCTCCCGATATTTCTGATGGAAGTTGGGATTGAAACTAATGAAAGCTGGAACTCAAATCTTGGTATTTACAGGCTACCGTCAGGATTCGTGGAGCTGAGGAATTTGACAGTTCTAGGCCTGAATGATATGTCATTAACGCAGTTGCCATCAAATTTCGGAGGGTAAGTCTGTCTGACATGCAGAATCGATCCAGAATCTCAAAAAATTTTCGTCTATTGCGGGACAAAGTGGACACGGGTATGATGCGCGTTAAAAAAACTGTCGAAGAGAAGATACTTTCATCCTACTGGAACGTGATTCTTCCATCGTATTATACCTTCTAACGTTTCTAATGAGATTCGAATCCAATAGTTTTCTAATGCGGAGAATAATATTTCTATGAATTTTCACATTGATACAATTTTATTGCAGTCTCGAAGCACTACAATCTCTGGAACTGCGGGAAAATTTGCTCAAGACATTGCCCGAAAGTCTATCACAGCTCAAGAAGTTGGAAAGATTGGACCTTGGAGACAATGACGTCGAAGAATTGGTGATTCTCTTTTCTATAAAACTTTCTTAATCAGATTTTGTTTTCCTTGATAGGGTGACTCGTAACAAGATTAACCCTCTGTCGCTTGCTATCACTTGCAAACAATGGAAAGTTTAAAAGTTTGTAAATCTATTACAGGGTTAAACTTTTTGCTCATCCTCTTCTGAAGACATTCCAAGAACCTAAAAATAAATTTTTCTTTTGATTACAATTACTTCTTTTTACAGCCCGCCCACATTGGAAAACTCCCGGCGCTTCAAGAGCTTTGGCTCGATCACAATCAGCTTCAACATTTGCCAACGGAAATTGGTAAACTTAAAACTCTTGTGTGCCTTGATGTATCGGAAAATCGATTAGAAGATTTGCCAGAAGAAATAGGAGGTCTCGAGTCACTTACGGATTTGCATTTATCTCAAAATGTGATAGAAAAATTACCGGACGGTATCGGTAAATTAAGAAATCTCACAATTCTGAAGGTCGATCAGAATAGGCTTTCGGTGCTGAATATCCATGTTGGTAACTGCGTCAATCTTCAGGAGCTCATACTCACTGAGAATTTCCTACTCGAGCTGCCAGTCACGATAGGCAATCTTGTTAACCTGAACAATCTCAATGCTGACAGGAATAGCTTACAGTCTTTACCCACAGAAATTGGTAAGTCTTCCTCCGCTATCAACTCCTATTGTCGTTCTTTCCACTTATTCAACTGTTGCATCTGAGTCATGTTTCAAGCTTTATGAAATTTATACAAAATCAACGTTTCATGCAATGCATGGACAGGATATTTCAAGATTGGAAACTTTGCTCTCTTCTGCAAACTGTGATGAACTCTTCAATTGAAATATAGTTGAATGAAAAAGTCAGAATTTATTCATAAACTCCGTTTACCGCGAGGACATTGAATGAGTCTGTGTTACGACCCCGAGTAGTCCAAAGATCCTTGCAGAATTTTTTTTGAAGATAGCGATTCTTGAATGTGTTCCTGAATCAATCTGAAGTTAAGATTCATCTGAAGCATGACTTGACCCTCCGATTCAATGAAAAATTAAGAGGAATGGCCCAATCAGTGTTTCACAAAACCTCAAACTTCAAATATTCAATTACCATGATTCAAGGACTGGCTATCAGGGTTTATTATTGTAGCTTTCTTTCCAATCAAACCGAGATTAGAGAATAATTTCAAAATAAAATATTGACATTTTATCCACGATTGCTCGCAATCAGATTCGAAAATGATACAATTATCAGCAACAATACTTATATTATTTTTTGTACAGGCAATTTGAAAAGGCTGGGAGTCTTGTCTTTGAGAGACAACAAACTGCAGTATTTGCCAATTGAAGTTGGACACTGCACAGATCTTCATGTTCTTGATGTCTCCGGTAATAGACTACAATATCTGCCATACTCTTTGGTCGAGCTGAATTTGAAAGCCATTTGGCTCAGCGAGAATCAGGCTCAACCGATGTTGACTTTCCAAACTGAAGTTGACGAAGAGACAGGCCAAGAGGTGCTGACGTGCTTCCTCCTACCTCAACTCGAGTATCATAACGATGGTAAGTTTGTTCTGCATGATTCCACACTTTAATCAGTTTAGTGAACAAAGAATAATTGACCCAACGAGAAGTATGGCTTAGCCAATCCTCTTCGAACGTCATCTCACCATTAGTATAAATGTCGCACGAGAAAGTAGTTAAGCGCCAATTTGGGATTATCAATAAAAAAAAATGACAAAAGTTGTCAAATGGTTATTTTAAAATGTTTACAGAGAGCTCGAGGATGAGTATGGGCAGTGGCATGCGGAACAATCTGTCGTCTATCGGTCCCGGCGGTGAAATGCGTGAGCTCAACAACGGCAGTGGCAGTGACGATGAGAATTGGTCCGAACGCGAACAATCGAGGACGCACAGCGTCAAGTTCTCGGACGATCCACCCGAGGCAGATAAGGAGGTGAGACGATTAAATGCATGATTTTCTCGGCACTGTTGGCTGTCCCTTTTGCCTGTCTATGCTCTCGGGGGTTTTTTTTTATCACTTGATTATTTAACAACTGGTCAGTTCAAAATCTCGAAACTCTTAATTCGATAATACATATAGTGTTGAGGCGAGTGCTTTCAGCACGTAGAGCTCTGAACCTCAACAGCGTACTACATGTTCAAGTAATATTATGATCAAAAAGTATTAGATTTATGAAGCAACAAGTATACTCTATATTCATCCGTTTGCATTATACACCTGTATGTTTATTATGGCGCAACGCTGTAACCGCTATGTACTATGTCATCACCGCCACAATCACACATCACTTATATACAACTGCAGCTTATAAATCACTCTCTCACATATGCTCTGTGATTTGGTCCGCTCTACACGCAGCTCTGCTTTTTTTTCTTCTTAAATTATAATATCGTTATGTGCTGTCTGATTGACGAATTTATTGATGCTCGCAATTATCGTTTTGAAGTGTACCAACGCGCGCGATTTTGTTGAAATGTTATCCTGACTGTTTTCGTGTCGTGTTTCTAGAAATTTCGTGCAAAAAAATTGAACTAAATCACTCGATAAATGTTTTACTAGATATTATATCATGCGTCATTGTTTCGGGACCAAGATCTAATTTTAATTGCGTATCGTATCCTCACTGCAGTATATCCGTTTTGTATCGTAGCTTATCCTGATCGCGTTCAACGGAAATCGACAACCGTGAGTCATTCAACTTTCGAACGTTACACTCCTGTCTTATACCTGATATGGACAATCGAATTAATTTCTTATTCCGATCGTGACCTGATGTTGAATTGAAGTTTAATAAGACAAGTCAACGAGGCTCTCTTGCGTTACTAGAGTTGAGAGAAATCTAATCTATCGAATTTTCATTTTATTCAAACCATATTATCAAAACATTCATCATCCTGCACAGAACATTTTAATTAATCGAATTTCTTCTTTCGAACGCAGAACTCTTTCATCTTTCTCGACATATTCATATATTGAATAGGACACAATCTGCACGATTTGTCATGAATTTATGAAAATTTTTAACAAAAGTTAGAGTGGTAATAATTTTTCAGGTTAAATTTTGGTTTGTCTTCTCTTGGTGCCTCGGAGGTACCATGTGAGCAATTAGAGGCCGTAAGGTATCTAGTGTATTCTTATAAATGTCGATGTTTTAGTTGTTATGCGGTATATAATGCACTGACGATACGATATGCTCTCTAAAACTGTAGTCAAATACTCGATACATTTTCTATTGAATTTTTCTTAATTTTTCTCTCGTCAGAATATATTAATACTATACTTAATATGTATAATGAATGCTCGATAGTATATATGTAAAGCAATTGCACGATCTGTGTATATTTCATGTGAAGATATTCGAATGGCATCACACCGTTATTATTCTTGATTATCTGTCTGTACGAGCACAACTACGGCAATGAAAATTGTGATGTTCCAAAACTATCTATATTACTAATCGTATGTGCAAGTTGTGTTGTCAGAGTAGCTCAAAATTAAATCATATATTTCATCACTACACACCAAATAGCACTCACTCACACACAATTTTATCACATCGACCCAATTGTTTTTATTTTCCATATCATTATTTTCGCAATATTCTAAGCAGGTATTAGTAGTCAATCGAAAAAAAAAGAAAGGATGCTCTTGTGTGTAAAAGAAGAAATAGAAAAAAATGATGTTGTAAAAGGCATGCTACAAATAGTAAAATCGATGTTTCCCACAGACACCGTTCGTGAGACAGAATACTCCCCATCCGAAAGAGTTAAAAGCTAAGGCCCACAAGCTTTTTAGTAAAGGAAAGAACGACAGTCGTTCTACTTCAGCGGATGAACAGGTCAGTATACACAGTAAATGTTGTCAAAACATAATCATCCTTAATAACATTTAATCTCTCACATTTCATCCTGAGGAACCAAAAATATATATTCGACTATATAAGGCGCTCGCACTACACAACATTCAATCCTATTTTACCATTTAAATTAATCCTTTTGAATATGCTGTATAGGATGTCTCGCAAACGTTTGGTCTGGACAAAATGGAAGATTCAATGATGGGAAACAATTCAATCGACGCAATCAGTGCAACAGGTGATCAAAGCCGTTCTTTCATCGATTCTGAGATGTCTGCTGCTGCTGCAGCAGCAACCGGAACTCTGCCACGCGAACATTCACAACCGGAAACGACGAACGGCGCAAGTTCCGCTGCACCTGTTTCTACCGTCACGAAGCCAGAGGCCGTTTCTGTAAGTGTCATCGGCATCACTTATTAATACTCCCCTCCCCCTCTCTTTGAGATCCATTCATAACGCTCCCTTCTATTTTTTCCACGTATATGTCGATGATGACCATATATCGTTACTAGGACTCGCCCAGGTTTCATTCATATATGAGTATATAGTCCATATACCTTCATAACGCCCTCTTCCCGTCGCACATATCTATCTCACTCTATTTTTCTCTTTTTTTCTATCTTGTCCTGCTCTGCTCTTAATACCTATATCTAACACGTACGTTGTCATCGCAAATATTACGTGGCGTGGTAGGATATTTTAGATTTGTTTTTTTGAAAATTCCTCTCGTATTAGCAATCATCCCCTGTTTTATGTGTATAAAATTGATGCTAATCAAATTTATCGGTGGCTTGCAAGTGAAATCCTTTTTTTGTATGTGGAATCCACTAGATCTCGTGAGCTCTCTCCCCCTCCACCTGCAGTTAGATTATGATGTGAACGTGAATACTGTAATGCTTTTTTCGAAACTCCAGAACAGTTATGAAATATGAGTTTTAGAGAACCCGTAGACCGATGCGTAAGAGAACATTATTGTTTTTTCCTCCTGAATCTTGAGTTGCGTTCAGTCAAACATTTTTCCAACCGTTAATCGCTTCTTGTCAGCTGTTTTTGGTGGAACTTCATTCTATAGGCATTTTTGAGCTCTGATTTATCTCGACCACGCAAATAACTTGGCTCTTGTAAAGATCACAGATTCTATGCCTCTCTTATCTAATACTTGACGCAAAACTACAAACGTTGATTCTCAACATCATAGACTTGACGTGCATACTATTAAAAAAAGTCAATGTTCCTAATTTGCGTCAACTTGTTGCCTATGTCCATACGATTGAACAGACTTTTTGTAAAATCAATGTATCTTGCATCTTTAACGAATGAGACTTTACTCAGTTCACATTAATGCGGCGAACATCATTCATGATAAGTCGAAAACTCGACAACGCTGGATTTGGTTGAATATGTTTGCAATTCTTGAATCGCAAGTGGAGTTGATCGATTTTCGTCCACCAATAGTTCAATCGTGACTTATTCCTTTCGCCTTCCCAAAAATTCAAATGCGGTTTACGATTTAATGAAGTACCGTTCGAAGTACCGAATCTATGCGCATCGAATCAAGTTTCAATAGTCTCTTGAGGCTAACTTGAAGATTCCTTGTGCCCTTTGCGACTATCACTTTTCACATCATAGTGACAAGACCTCTAATAACTCAGAACAATATCATCACAATCGTCAACTAAATTCTCGTTGCTACTAAATATTTTTAAACTCTTTCACGCGATAAACTCGTGACACTCGGGAAAAAACTATCGAATGCCGCAAAATACTTTACTACCGAATTTCGCATCGGCTTTTGTTTTTACCAATCGAACTTTTTGAAAAAAAATCTCAATGAATTAACGCCAATGATCGAAATTTAATTTCACTCTTGTTCTTGTTGTTATTCCATGCTAAAAATTTGTGGATTTCATATCTTCATGGTCTTGTAGAATGTATGATTTTAGAATGACGAGGTCCAGTGACAAGGACCATGGTCTTTCCTTGACGAGCTATAGTATACCAGCCAAAGAAGGAAGAATATTTCTTGACCAAAATGGAATAGTTTCACGCATTCGTTTCGACAAATTTGATTTGAACCAAGCCACACCTCAAAATCTGAGTTGTAATATCAATCTATATTATCAGTTACATTTCATGGATTTTAATGAAATTCTCCTTGGGAATATTTCTGCGGAGTGGTGGCACTATAATATCTTCTCACATAGATGATATTTCTATCGAGAAAATTCCGAGTTCAGGATAGAATGCATTGCAATTTTAGATGTAAACGATGAAAACGAGTCTTTTGTCGAGAATATTTTTCGCACGTCAGCTCGCCCGTGAGTCGCAAGAGAGGGAGAGAGCTCCCCCGCTGTGGTCCAGTATTTGATTGTCGCATCCTCGTGCAGAATCTATACGTTTTCTATTTCAATCACGGGAAAAAAGAATTGCGAATGAGTAACTCGACTGTTGATCTCTCATCCCGGCGATGGCAATTTAGGTTCGATCTACGTACAATATAATTGTTTCAAATTCAATGAAAATCATTTCTCATTATCTATACGTTCGCCACTCAAATCATGAGTATATCATTCTCTTAAAAAAAGCTGGTGGTATGGTACTGTGTTCGCAGGTTGTTGCGACCAGCCGGCCAAATCAGCGAGTGGTTAGGATATCGAGCATTTCTAACACAACCGATTACTGTATGAATGATGAAGATGAAGAGAATGTGGGTGAGGATGAGGATGTAGATGAAAATGAATATATGGATGAGGATGAGGATTATGATGAGGAGGAGGAAGAAATTGGCGAAAAACATGTCGATTTTGCTCTGAGCGAGGAAGCCGCAGCCGGAGATGATGGCTCCTCCGGTTGTAGGCCAAACAGGCTCCAACGTCGGGATACTCCGCATCATCTCAAAAACAAGCGAATTCACGGAAACTCTATCGACAAGGAAAAGGTTGCATCCATCATTGCTCAGGTCAGCAGATTTCTCGCCCTTTCATTTTTGGGCTTTGACATCGTGCTCCCAAAATTTTTATTCGTTTTTCGTTCCTATCGACCCTTCTAAAACTTTCATCACTCCCTTAATTTAAAAAATTCTGACTTATCCATTTCAAGTTTACTCCGTTACCTTGTCTCTATTACCCTTTCGATTTGGGTTCGAAATTTCCACCCCGATGAAGGGGTACCAAGTGCCTCAGAATATTCATTTTGTTGATATCTTTCATAAATCAACAATCGGCCGATTTTGCGTAATCATTCTTAGCAGTACAATGGATGATCGCAAAAAAAAATTGAAAAATTCTACAAGAGCATGCCAATCATTATTTCTCTCTCCAACTCATCTCACTTTTGTAATACAATGCACCGCGCCCTTGACATTTTCTATTTTCTATCCTACCAAGGCTCAATTGTTCAAGCTGTCTCTCCTCATTTTCTCATCCGTTCTATTTTCCAAAAGTTTTGTTCCCAACAAAACAAGTTTCCCCTTTCCCCTTCCCGGCAATATTCTCTTATTTTCACTCCTCTATTTCCGTACATGGTATACACAGAGTGCGATAAAAGTCTGACGTATTCAGGTTACATACAAGTTTTTGTAAGTATGTAAGTGTACGACGGATGAGTAAACCGTAATGCAAAAGCTTTTTTTCTCTCCACCCCAACCCACACATTTGATGTTTGAAAACCATACACACAAAAATTACAGAATGAATAATATATAGCATGATAGTATTAGTTATATGTATAGGCGAGTTATATTACGCCATCAGATTTGTACAATAGCTGAACATTTGCCATTTTTCATATTATGTAAAAGTATTCGCTATGAGGAATGATTGACGTAGATGTGATGTGATGTTCATAGTCGATATATATACACACCTTGCATTCTTCTTGACTGATAATTATACATGAATCATTGTAAGAAGCATGATCTGTTGATTATCGTCAATTACATGACGTTACTATATGGCTGGCTTCACTATAGCTTGCAAGTTGTAGAATCTGTTTACTCGAATGACAAGTTTCTAGATAATATCACACAAAGATAATACTTTCTGGTATCCCGATATCATTGAATTTTAAGTGTACCAAGTGACACCCATTAATCAAATAATTTGAAATAATGAAGAATTTTTCATTTTTGTCTTGTAACATTTCCAAAGTCTGATTGTATAATGTTTCTGTGAATCAAAAACGATTACATTTTTGTTTGCAATTCTTTGACAAAGTCGTCTGTTTTGAAACAATTTATCTGCGGGCAAAATCCTTCTGTAAAAAGGTAAAATAAGGCTCTGACTCAGATAGTTTCCTTTCTATAGATATAGATTAATTGTTGAAAAACTGTCATAAAACCAATGAAGTTTTTCCTTATCTTCATTTCACTTCTTTTTGCTGTGTCATTCCATATTAACAGTAATTTTTATTTTTCTCAACCACATACATATATGTATTCCATATAGAATGATCTTTCTTCCATAACTTCGAATTCGATATGCAAAATGAACTAAAATTCATCGAAATTCATTCATTTTGGTATAGAATTGTATATGGTTTTTCTTTTGATCCGTCAATTTTTCCTATTATAGCGGGAACTTATGATCATTCTTTGGATCGTTTATGTGAAAAATAATATTGAAAAGTTGATTTATGATTTTGTAAATGTTAACAGGCCCTGATGAAGAAAAACGAAGAGACGACTGGATCGATCGCATCGGCAGCAGCCACGGAAACAGATGCGCCAACGTATCCAAGCTACGTCGGATCACCCGAAAATGTTGACGGCCGCAGCCAAAGTAAGTCATCTTTCAATTTCAACTTATAAAATACCGACGTCTTGTTACGTGACCATCTGATAACTCCTTCAGTTGATCGTTATTTCATAGCTAGACCTCTTTTAAATTTTTAAATGGGCTTTTTTATGTGAAAAGTTCCAATCGCAGGCAGTGTCTATAGAGGCAGAGAACGAAAGTAACAACCAACAATATTCCTGCAAGATCACTTGGACCAAATGAATCGAGATGTTCAGGGAAAGACTGGCTGTTTTCGCTATGCTTTTTATGAAGTCTCGGCATGTCTCTCTTGGCTATTTCGGATTTTTCTTCTAATTCTGGAATTTGACAGATTTTAGTTTTACGTTTAACTTGCTGGGGTCACGCCACAAAATCTAAGTTTCGAATGACACAGGGTTCACCTCTTTCTATTTAATCGAAACTCAACGTATTTCAATGATATGAATTTCGTAAATCGGCATTGGAGGACTAATTTTTTATTTCTCTATTGAGACCTTTTTCTCTAATCAATATCTCGACGATCAAATAGCAATCGGTAATTTTTCATTGAAAATGATGGAGGCTTGAAATCCAAGGTCAAAACATGACCGTGGTCAAAACAGAGTAATGAGAAATTAGACCTCCAATCCCAATTCACGAATTTAATATTATTGATTCACATAAGAAGACGATTCAAGATCGATAAGTATAATTCAAAGTAGGTATTTTATTTCAAATCGTAAAGATGAAATTAGAACATTCGAAATTATTGAGATGCGCCAAGCTGATAGACTCTAAAGGAAAAACCCTCTGGCTTCCAGCAAACCCAATTGATCTCAACTTTTTAAATCCTATGTGAGAACGTTTCATGTAATTTTCGAAAAAAAATGTACAAGTACGTCAAGCAAGACCTTCAGATTGTTTCCGTGTAAATAGCATCTCACCTTTCTTGACAGCGCTTAGCGTGCTTCTGCGTTCTTTAAAAGTAACAACACATTATCAGGTTGTACGAGCTTCTGTACCGATCGATGATGAGTTTACAATTTAGAGCGAGCTCCTCTTTGATACAATTCTAAATTTTGAACTGGGGCGTACATGCTTATACGCTCATTGAAATGTAGGTGTCGGTATATTAGCTGTGTGGATAGATTTGAGTCAGGGCAAAGTGGAGCACAGGTGAGCACGAGAGATGACTCGTAGCGATAAGATAGAGCCCAAGCTTTTGCGCGCGCGCACCTTATCGTTAAACAACCACGATCCGTCTTACGTATAGTGAAACGCATTTAGTTCGAATACTACTTGTACGCTTGAATAACTGCGTCGCGCCTAAAACTCTGTCGTAATATTCATTCAAGCCGGTTGGGTATACTTCGCGAGATGTTTCAATCATGAAAGTTCGATTTGCGGGTTCGACAGGGACCCCGATGAGGAATGAAAAAATGCCTAAACGATATAGGCTTTTCGCTAGACATCCGATGTCAGATATTGAGACTAAATATCGACAGCAACAACAACATCGTCTTTGGTCGCCTTTAGATTGTACGTTTGGTAGATGTTTTTTGTCCGTATGAAATTAATGGTTACAAGACTGATGGATTAATTTTTGTTCGCAGGTGCTCTGTCGGATTCTGAGCCAACGATTGAAGTCCGCGAGGAGCAATATGAAATCCATATCGAGCGTACTACTGGTGGCCTTGGACTTTCTATAGCAGGTGGCATTGGATCAACGCCCTTCAAGGGTGATGACGAGGGTATCTTCATATCAAGGGTTACCGAGGGTAAGATTGGATCACGAAATTTTAGTCTTTATAGATCTTGAGCGCCGAAGATGATCCAACAAACGTCACTTGTAAACAATGCATCATCAATGTGATAGCCCCGTGATAAAGCTTTACTTGATTGCGAGAGGTATGCGCAAGTTATTTCTGAAGTAGAAGAATGCCGATATTATATATATGTCGCTAACGCGCGCACGTGATTGACTTGCAAGCCATTGATGGAATTCCACTTTCTCAATTCTCGTAAACATCATTTTTTCGAGTATTCGAGAAATTTTTCAGATATCCTTTTTATATGACTTTAACTCGATGAGTTTGCGCGTGTACCTTACGTCAAATCTGGTCCGAGTTGTTACAAAATACTATTTCAATTGTCTTTGTTTCTTGAAGCGTTTTAGTCGTCAGAATTTAAAATAGGATTCTCGCCTATTGTCTCATGAAATATATGGTTAAAAAATCAAATACTGCAACGCATTATGAAAATTGATTTCAGGTGGTCCCGCTGATCTGGCGGGTCTGAGAGTAGGCGACAAAGTGGTATCTGTCAACGGCATATCAGTCGTAAACGTAGACCACTACGATGCGGTTGAAGTTTTAAAAGCTTGCGGTCGCGTCTTGGTGCTGGTCATATCTAGAGAAGTGACAAGAATAGTGCCACCCTCTGAGGTAAGACACGCATCCTACATCTACCTCTGATCCTTGCAAATGTTGCACGCACATTATTTCACCTTCAAATGCTTCGCTCAAAACCAAATTACTTTTCATGTAGAAGCTTCTTTACTCATAATTTTATGTCTAAAATAATGTAGACTTTTAATGAACTTTTTCTCTAAGCTTAGATGAACTTCTCTCAATCTTTTTTTCCTGCGATTTTTGTGAGAGCATGTCAGTAGCAGATTAGATGAACTGCTTTCTTGAATTTAGATACAATCAAATAGTGAACAATCGGCTAACGATAACTTTAAATATCCAGATTTCGATGAGAAAAGACTCAGTATGTTCAAGTATGAGTACTAGCCGAGCCCCCAGCGCGACATCTTACGTGTCATCGACTACGCATTCCCATAATCTTGAGAACGGTGATGCCGATGAAGCTACCAAGGTGGATAATTTGATAGCACTATCACACATCATCCCGCTACCGCGGCTTCCACCGCTTTTCACATTCTCAAACGATCTCTTATAATTTTTCAGAGGAAAGCTCCCGAGCCTCTACCTACAACGAAACAGGTAGCATCGGATCCGCTAGTGCCCGTCCTTGTTCACACTACATTGATCCGAGATCAAAATGGATTGGGTTTCAGTATCGCTGGAGGCAAGGGATCACCCCCGTACAAACCAAACAGCGATGCCATATTTATATCAAGGATCACCGATGGTGGTGTCGCTCAGAGGGATGGAAAGCTCTGTGTCGGCGATAAGGTTACATCGGTCAGTGTACCAATTTAGTGCCTTGCAAGAATACCGGCATTGCTGGATCCTCTAATATCTTCACTAATTTTTGAGACATCTAGATGATTGGAAGTAACGCGTACTTTTAAAGAGTAGTAACACTTGGTTCTATTACGCAGAGCAATCAAATAACGAAAATTGATCGAAAATTCAAAAAGTGGGCAATACCGTTAAAATTTCGAGAGAAGTATGACTCCAACATCTTAACGTTTCTCTGATTTCTTCTCGTAGATCAACGGTGTGGAAATGACGGATGCCAGGCACGAGCAAGCCGTAACGCTACTTACCGGCCTTGAGAGATTCGTAAGGCTGGTGGTCGAGCGTGAGATTCCTCTGTCTCAGGCCAACCCTGCGAGTCTCACACCCTCGGAGAAGTCGCCACTAGTGATTGGTACCTCGAAACCCTACACCGGCCTCTACAGTGCCAATAGTTACATGGCCAATCGTCCTGGATACACGGGTTACCGACGATCCATAGATGCCGACAAAATCCTATCGCCCAGTCCCACGTCTAAGAGTCCAGCTACGCCAAAAACAGCGACGACGCCCGAACAGCCTCAGCAACAGCCCAGCGTCAACGGGGTCGCTCAAATGAATGGTGCAATCGAGCAGGATGTCAAGAAGCCGGTAACTACTCCGACTACGCCGACACCCACGACGGTGCTGACAAAAATGACAACGCCTCCACCACCGCCTCCGCCGCCCCATCCTCAACCTGCTCCCAGGCAAAGCATCAGTCAACCGCAGCCGCAACCACAAGCAAAAGCGAGTCAACCGCAGTCACCTACGCCGATGACCGAGGGGACGACTTCAGCAACGCCGGATCAGCAGCAACAGCAGCAGCAAGATGATATTCAGGTACCGAAGCCCATCACCAACGAGGACTTTCAGGCCATGATCCCCGCTCACTTCCTCCGACCCTCGACAAATTCCTCGCCCTCGCCGGATTCCTCCTCTCCAAAGGGGCCAACCGTAACCGTGACGATCAAGCAGCCCGAGATGCCTTTGCCCGGGGATGTTAGCTTCCCTCCGGCGCCGACGACAATTGGTAAAGTTACCGAAACCATCACTAAGAGCACTCTCACGGAGACCGTTGTGACTCGCGTCACCGACAACCAGCTGATCAGACCGGTGATTATCGAGGTACGTGACCCTGTACCGCCCCTTAGTCGGAGACCCGACTCACACAATATAATCTGATTTTTGCAAGCTTATCTCCTCTTTTTGAGCAGTTTTTGTAAATATATACTCACGTTCTTCCGATCATAGGCTCAAGATCTTATAGAGTGATCCATTGTGGACTACTCTAGCATGTGGGTGAAAACAATCTCTTTTGCTTCCGCAATCACCGTATCCTTCCTCGATTTGCTGACTCCTCAGATATTGATCTGATCAATCTCACTCTCTCGATTATCACATTCAAAGTTCCAAATCTCTCAGCAAAATTCTAGATTACATGTATCAACAACATGTGATTGCGACAACATTGAAAAATTCTGGGTGTTCAGCCAATTTGCAGCCTCTCGAATTTCGAACTAGTTGTTCGGGCAATGGTATCTCACTAACACTTGGAATAGATGGTCGTTATAGCGTAGCAAAATGATGAATAGTCTCTCATTGCAGAATATTACAAACGTGTTTTCCGTTTTCTCGTAGAATTAAAAATCGGTATATATAGACATTAGGTAGACAAAATGTATTTTGAGGTAATCTTTTGGATTTTGTGAGATCCAGCGATGAACCATTCCCCACCTTCTCCAAAATCCAACCACAGTCCATGGCTTAGGATAGGATATTGAAGCTTTTTTTGCAGCACTCTATCAAGGCACAACATCTTCAACCTGTTACATTCAAGTGTGTGGAAATAGAATACTTTTTAGATATGACTGAATATTATTTGCATGCAGAAAAAACTAAACCACATAGGAAAGAAGATTGAATCCTGCTCTCAGTTTCTTTAGTCATCACAAATAGCTGTTTGTATGAGGTGTATCCGCCAACCCTGACACCCTCCTCCCGTCCCAAAAACTGGCCATTGTAATCGTAATTTTGCTTGATTGATTCTGGTTTAAAAGTTGAATTCAGCCAAATAGTGATGAGAGTGGTTTTCAACAATTCCAGCAGAATTCACACAAATAATCTTTCGGTGACTTATCCATCCTCGTTTAAATTCTACTATGATATTTTTAATTTTCAGGATGTCATCCTTATGAAGGAAGGCTCTCTAGGCTTCAGCATAATTGGAGGTACAGATCACTCATGCACACCATTTGGAACGAAAGAGCCAGGAATATTCATCTCTCATGTAAGATTTTTCCCAAAGTATAACACCGATACCTGGGACTAAAGTGATGAGCAGAACTTTGATCATCATTTTTCCCGGAAATCGGCATCTACAAATTTATAACAGCACGAATGTACTTGAATGAATGCTTTTTTCTCCAAGGTTGTACCTGGAGGTATTGCAGCGAAGTCTGGTAAGCTGAGGATGGGTGACAGAATTCTGAAGGTGAACGGGACCGATATAACCAAAGCAACCCATCAAGAAGCTGTGATGGAGCTACTCCGACCCGGTGATCAAATTATTCTGACAGTTCAACACGACCCTCTACCAGAAAATTACAAGGTATTTTCATTTCGTTATTCTCATATAATGTATAGGGTATTAAAGCATTAGATTATCACTAAAATTGCTAGTTTCATTTAGCTTTGAGCAAAATACAGGTGCACTAGGCATAAATAAGTTCGGAAAGTAATGTTGAGGATTTCATGACTACTCTCTCCTCTTCTTTCAAAATACGCACTAAACTGCATGGCTTGATCAGAGAGTTTGCACCATTGTATTGCTGAAATATAGCTATCAAGTTGCTTCATAGTGACACAAAATGTTGCGTTTTGGATTGAAAATAGTTCAAAAGCGTAATAGCCTCTCAACAACACAAGTATGTAATCGTTATAACAAGAAATTGCTTTGGTGAACCGAGTAATCATCGCGTCTTTACGCTTGTGAAAAAAGGAGTTTTGCATTGGATTACACAATTTGATTGAATTGAATCAACATTTCTTCACACTCTAACCACTCTCTAGCTAATGCGACTGCTTATTATTTAATTTCACAAGCTGGTCGATATAGAGTACATCCCCGTGACTGTAAGTACTCTAGATAGTCTAGTTATTTGTTGGCACTTGTGATTGTCTAGAGATCTTTGTTTGCTGTTGCTTGCATCACATCTTGAGATCGTCAAAACTCACATTACCTTTGATGTGTTTGAGATCACTAATCTGTATCTTACTATCATACCAGGATATCGATATTCAAGGATTTTGTTTTTTGCGTCCACCATATCTAATAAAATGTCCTCCTTGCATGCTTTTCAGGAACTAGTAATCATCAAAGAGCCTGGAGAAAAGTTGGGCATGCATATCAAAGGTGGGCTGAAGGGGCAGAGGGGTAACCCACTCGACCAGGCAGATGAAGGAGTCTTTATTTCCAAGATAAACTCTGGAGGTGCTGCTAAGAGAGATGGTCGATTGAAGGTATGTGAGAAATCCAACAATTTAGAATGAATCTGATTTTGATAGAATAGAGTCAGATGAAATATTGCAAAAATTAACCAGATTCTGATGGAATGCTCTCGTGATTTTTGAACGCGCCACCTAACACTGGTACTGTCCCTCCCTAAAGTTATCATTCAAACATGGGGTTCAAGGTTGTCATATTATATTCCTCTGAAATACTGGTCGTACAAACTTTTATCTGTAAATTGGAATATCCAAAGTTTGTTCTCATTTTAACGATTCAATTAATAATTCTCCTGTCAGGATTCTTGTGATTTCATCAATTTAAAATTAGAAAGTCCAATTTCATTCTCAACACTGCCGATCACGTGCAAATTGTGTAACCGTAGTAATTATTCATTGCAGGTCGGAATGCGGTTGTTAGAAGTTAATGGCACATCGTTGCTTGGTGCTACTCATCAAGAAGCTGTAAATATTTTGCGTAGTTGCGGGAACACAATTATTCTTGTGGTATGCAAAGGTTACGACCGAGGTGAGATAGATCAAAATCTATCAATTTCGGGAAGAGAATCGAAGGAATCAAAGGCATCATCAAAGGAATCTAGGGATACTAATCCAGTAGATGATGCAAAATCTTTATCGCAAAGCGTTTCTAGCCTTGATAGAGATGATGAAGAAGCAGCTACGTTGCGTCAAGAACAAGAGATGAAAGCAGAAATGATAGCTTGGGAACAAGAAGAAAGAGAGCGAGCCTTACTTGAACAAAGAGAAAAAACTACTCCAGAAAAAGTGAGTCATCAACTTTTTCTACAGATTTATATTTGATATCCCGCATCGACAAGGATGAATCTCATGCCTGAATTAGCAGTGATAACATGAATACATACGGTTTCAAAAGACGTCAGGTTCTAAACTTGAAGAGTCTTTCTCCAATTTCTACGTTGAACTTAGTGATTCTGGCGTCAGATTTTGTCGTTCTAAAAATTTTGCCTTGCGTGAATAAAGAAGATTAATTATTAATTTTACCTCAGGTTCTGGACTTCGTGAGAGCAGCTGAATCGCTAGTAAATAAGCCCAATAGCCCAGTCGATTCTACGACCCCCATTCCTCCAAAATCGCCAGGTGGTACGAAAGATTTGAAGACAACAACAATCGTCATGAGCAAACACACACTTGCCCCACAGACTCCTCCGGTAAGTCACAATTCTGATATCTCAATGTAAAAACAACAAATATGCAAGCATGGACTCACTTGTATGTTCGATACAATTCCCACTGCTAAGCTTGTTATGTCGTGAAAGTCTCTTACTAATCCTCCACCATCTTTCATCTTATCCTATCTGCCACCTCTAATATCTGTCTCAATCAGTGATGAAGAACTACATTTATGCAACCACCTCTCATTTTTTGCCCGCCCCTAGGCATTTGCCTTCCCTGTGCCCTTGAATTTGTGTACAAAACATTTTGTATCAGTGTATTCCAAAAAAACTCCCTGTTGTCTATGGCTAAAAACTCCTGCTGTCATAAGAGATCTGTTATTTTAATTGTAATTCTAGGCTACTCACGATAAGCTCAATCACCTATTAACGTAGATTACTCTCGTCGTCTCCGGTAGAAAAACCCCCCACAATTATCGCCACGTTATTATTATCATTGTTACTATTGTTATTATTGTTACTGGGCAATTCCAGTTTCTGAAGTCTATCAGCGGTCACAAATATGTTAATTTTATCACCACTATCGGTCACTTGTTAATTCGACAGTAAAGTGAACAATTCATCAGTTTTTAATGATACTGTCTAATCACGTGAAGCTTGCAAGTAGCTGTGGCTACCCGGAAGTGAAAAAGATCAATCATTCACACAAGAGACTAGCTCTCATCCCCTTTCGCGTTGTAATACTATTGGGTTAGAATCGTTATTACCATTGTGTTGATTATAAGAGTTTCTACAGAACCCAACAGGGACCAGCCACAACGATGAAAAAGTATGGAGCTATTAGTCCATCGTCTCTTTCTGACTAGAATTGCCCTATCATTATTATATTATTATTGCTATCATTCTTATGAAAAGAGAAATTTGTGTTCTAAACACGAATATCTCATTTCGTTATAAATATTTGACACGCCTAATTGGCACTTATTGAAAATTGAAAATGAATAATTCGACTATTCTTTCCATTTTTCTTCATCATAGTGCCTACACCCGATCCGGTGATATATTTTCTGTCAATATTGATAAGATGTGTTCGTTGGAGCCCTTCTATATACGTATACACATATATATCTGTGGTAAAACCTGTTATATGCGCATGGAACGTCAATGTCTTACCTCTGTAGTGGTCGCATGCGACAAAAAGAAGATTTGTGAACGAAAAGAGACATTTTCTCCCATTCGTATTTTACAGAAAATGGAAGGTGATAGTACTACTTTGGCTGCCCTCTAACAGACGTGAGATATTATATTCATCCTCTCGATAATGCAGTGTGCGCGTTGTGAAAAAGAATTAAAAGTGAATCTATAAACTATTGACGTCATGCGACAATAGCGAGCTTCAAGATTTTGGTGTATCGTGTTTACAGTTGTTACACTCTAATATTCTCTTATCCTCGGAATACTGCCATTAACAAAAATCTATGAACTTGAGTTCTGAATAGATTTTCTAGAACTTTCATGTGCTGTGACTTTTTGGCATCTTTGAAAAGGATCTCCTTGAGAATTAGGTATTCCAGGTTGTAGGTATCTCTTTGAGGCTGAGTGGTTTTTATTCTTCATTTCCCAGCTCTAAGATCAGATATGTTAATTTGAAAGATTGGCATCGAACAATCGTAGAAAACAATTATTAAACTCGGATTTGGCTGAAGAGACTCACTCCATCCATACGAAGTGTATGAAATTGGACTCCATATAGAATCGAGTTTTATTTCTTAGCACGGAAATGGACTTATCCAAGTTCATCTCAAAGACCTTACAATCAAATTTCTGTTGCTCGAGATCAAGCTTTTGACTTTTGAGTAGTCAGTGGGCGTTTTCGGAATAGTGATCGACATCTATGGGCTCTTGTGGCTGTTTTGATCATGAATAAGTATAACGATTGGGTGCTTTTACGTTTCAAAAATGTAAAAAACACAGTAGCAGTAAAATTCGTTCACCTTGAGATTCTTGGTAATAGTCCGGTTGCAATCTTGGCCAGAATAAATTGTGTTGTTTGTTTTCACCCCTCTTGCCGGGAGAGTCACGGTGCATGTTGCCTTCGCGTGGTTGATCAGTGCATAAGATTCATTTCCAAAAAGTTGCTCGTGAGCAACTTTTTTGAGTATAAAATGGGCCGCTTATTATTCTAGAAAGTCGAAGTTTCGCTGCAAATTTTGGGTGGTTAAAATGAAAAAGTCGATGAATTCCTGTCCAATCCACATTCAGAATCGATTCTCCGTTCGATTCGTTGGATAAATTGTACTAAATAACAAGATTTGTTGAAAGTCTGGTGGTCCTCTCTGGGAGAGTATGATTTTCTTATGTATTTTTCACCGTAGAATCCGAACCCGACCTTGGTTT
Organism: Eretmocerus hayati; assembly: GCA_029851415.1. Lineage (NCBI taxonomy): Eukaryota > Metazoa > Arthropoda > Insecta > Hymenoptera > Aphelinidae > Eretmocerus > Eretmocerus hayati. The sequence goes on from CM056743.1 coordinate 158,737,865, forward strand.
TGTCCCTAAATGTCGGACTTCCTTTTAATCCCCAAGAAACTTCACCAAAAACGGCATTTTTTGGCAAGTTAGCTGAGCAGTTGCATCGCTTGGCCGATTTAGATATATTTTTGGCAAATCAGTTTCTTGAAAAAATTTTCTTCAAAAAATCCTGAAATGTACCTAGGGGCAAAACGAAGGCTGGATTAGGATTATACGGTGAAAAGTCCGCAAGAATATCATATTCTCCCAGAAGAGACCTTCCAACCCCCAAATTTTTTTCCTCGTTGTTATCTAAAAAATTACATCGACAGTCGTGTTATGCAAACGGTTTGATTTAGGAATAGTCCTGTACAAGTTCATGCGAATTCGAGTTTGATAATATTTTTCTCAAAAGTAAGCGAAGAAATCGTGTCTTGACGCATTGAAACATTCTGTTAAGTCTCGACGATTGAGAATGTTTCTTGTAAAGCTGGTTCATTTTCTCTTATCCGTGTACAATTAATATCCCATGCGCTCTATTATTTGAAGATTAAAGACTGTCTCGTAAGGAAATGAATTTATATGTAAAATATCGAGCTAATGAGCTGAAATTCAAATTCATTCTGTGATAGGGTTACCGATACTTACAAAAATAAGTAACATACTCTCAAATGCGTCATTGTTATTGATATCAACGCGAAAAAGTTATAAGTGTATTGGTAACATGTCACTAACATAATCCTCTTCACCATTGCCTTGAACTATTCAAAGACGTAACATTCAAATTCTATTTTGCATTCCGAATGTTCTTCAAGCAATTGTTTTGTCTCCTTGGAACTTACTACTTTTTAATCATTGCTTACGACAATATATGTATTACCTCGAGAGTTAAATCTTCCGCGACTTTATCTCAACTACTTTCGTGTATTTATTTTCAACTTTATCGAAAATGTGTATATATGTATTATTGGTGTATCTTTACATCATATTTCACTATACGAGAAAGCTCTAGCTGTCTACTTTTTGATAAGAATGATTAAATATAAATAAATTGTCAGAATCAATGATTCATAGTTTGTGACGTGTATAGAGTTTTCCAATGTACCAAAGTGAAAGTGAAAATTTTAGTCAAACAAAATTTGTAAATAGCATTCAATGCTATACTCGCTTGAGGCTTGATATTACTATGGAAAAATCAACTGGAATTGGAAAATTTCCCTAAAATTCTATTGCCCGTTATCGCCTTCACAGGACGATATGGTCATTTAATTACAGAATGAGATGTTGAGAACCAATAATCAGTATCATAGTTATCAAGCTCGATATTTTAAAAAAATACGTGCTCGAGAAACGTTGAATTTCTGTACGTTGATCCTATACCAGAGTTTTTTTATTGTATACTGACTCATATCATTGATGGAAAAGAGTGTAATATCGAAGTCATTATGAAATTGATGTATCCCAAGGGTATCATGAAATTTTCTATAAATGTTGAATAATATGACCGATTATGTATGTTGACATAAACTCTAATGGACCAGATGTTTGTACATGTAAATGAATATAAATGCTCGGGAGTTATACATGTTATATGATAACATATTTGACGGGGAGTACTCATACTGCAAGAGTCTGACCGGAAACAACTAGAACTATAGACGATTTATCAAGAGTATGTCTGTTTGCTCAAATATAACTAGATCTTCAATATTTAGCGTGAATATTTGGTAAGAATTGGGGCATATTCAGGCGATGACAATGTTGTATGAATCTAAAATTTGCTGTTTTAATATCTGATTACTTTTTGATGTAAGTTTTGCAGTGATTTATTCGGAAATTGAATTTTTTCGTGAAGTATCCAATCCATCAAAGAATTCGTTTAAAACTTTGATTTAAGAAATTAAGGCTACGGTGTGAGCCTTGAAGTAACATGATTTCTAGCTATCATTCAGAGTCTTGTTTAGATCACGATAGTTTGACTTTTTTCTGAATTCTTGATTCTAGACTGGTGTGCCCCGGTTAAAGCAATCAATCATTCCTGCAAGTTTGCTTAGATGAAAATTACTGTTGTCCTTAATTTAGGCTAAAGTTCGAGTATGACTGTGTGAGAATGTGAAATTTGGAAAATTCACGATTTTGTTACGAAATAATAACCAAGATTATCAAGCAACGTACGATGTAAAGAAAGTCAATGAGAACTATATGAGCGTCACTTTTACACTTATTGTCCTCTCAGTGTCGCCGAATGATCCCTTCATGTTTCTAATACAAAGCGCAAGCTTGATCTCAGATCCTTTATTGTTTTAACGCATAAGATATAACGGAAAACTTCTAACAGGGAAATGATAGGGTGTAAGTGGAAGTGAAATTGTATGGAATCAAGCGATAAAGGTAGTAAATCAGGTTGCGGTACAGCATTCTAAGGTCAGCGATAGACTTTAATATTGAAGATTATGGTGAAATATGCGCGTCTCAATCAAAATGTATGCTCCCACTCGGTATTAATGGGCGCAAAAAAATCTCAAATGCAAAACAATCAAAGCGAATATTGTGATTCGAAAAGAGCAAATACGTTGCTGCAAAATTTTGCGACTTGTTAAATTATGCATTCGAGTCAAAGCACGTATTATAGATATATATGGCGCGCGTATTGCGCGCACGTCTCTGGGCAATAACTATGAAGCAAAAATGGAAGAACAGTTGAATAAGTCATTGATGCAGAAAAAAAAAGTGACGCTGCGAACGTCGCATAGGTTTTGTATCTTCTGTAGCTTTGGAGAATAAATTTGATTTTGAATCTAAAATATCTAGGCAAACAATTTTCTCCCTCATCAATCATGCAGCTATATAAAATTAGACCGCAGCCAATATCTTGCCAATTGAATCAAGCCATGCAAAAAGGGACCTTTGATATATGTAATTTCCATATACTCCTATTCCCTTTTTGCATAGCCCGATTCAATTAGTGTGCCATTATGCAGTAATAGAATAAAGCAACACGCCGCATTCGCAATTCCATTATCCACGTGTGATGCGTCTAGATCATTATAGAAATCATGACATTGTACATCAGCCTAGGCATTATATCCTTGATCATCCGCTCGTATTGATGCTTCCTATCCTTCTATAAATCTCTAACCATGCTGGATTATTAAACTTGATTGCATGCGCCTCTATCTCGGCCTCTGTCTCGCTCGTTCTGTCTCCCTCGAAGTCGTCTCGAAAAACACCACCCGGAACGAGGTCATCGCCGGAGTTGATTATGGGAGGTTGTGGTGATAGCAACTCCTGGGGTACCTGTATCGACCCGAGTGATCCGATTGCCAGTGTGACAACGACGACAACGGCAACGTTACCTTCGCCAAAGAAGAAACGTGGAATTAGCTTTGCAAGCCTGCCTTCGCCATATCGGCAACATCATCAAATTGGAGGAAGGCGACATGACCGGGTCAGTCCGGGTCCTCTTGCTGGTCCGGATCTTACAATCGTTGGGGAGGTCCATGGATCGGGAGAAGGACGTCCTGATGAGCAGGGAGCGCCCTTCAGGAGCAGTGTCTACGCTAACGAGTCTCTATGGGTACTTTATACCCGCAAAACATATCTAGATGCTCACTCGGGTCTAGGATCATCATAAAATTACGCAGCTTGCACATAAATCGCAAATTTTCGTTTCAGCTCGCCTCGTTCCTTGCTATCATTCTCAGTATCATTAACATTTTCAACATCTTCTACCGGATTTTTTCCTCTGTTTTGCGCTCTTGCGCTCTTCTTTGACTCTCTCAACTCCAGTTACTCACTGGTTCCACCATTGATTTTCTTGCCCATCACTAATTTTCTAAAACCCTATATTATCTTGAGTAACATTCAACAGGTTTACTTATCGACATCATCACAATCTTATCATCATCAAGATCGATTACCATATTATCATTCTGATAATTATTTTATTTACATTATGATTACCATTGAGATCATTCTTTTCATTATTGCTCTTATCGTAATTGTGATTATTTTTTCCCAAACCCTCATTCTCATTAATTTCAATCAACAACAGCCTGCTTCAACTCCATCGCCGACCCCTGTGACACCGCAAAAGCTCTCCGTCAGCGACAGGAAAAAATTGTTCGAAAGTGCCATGGAAGAACATCTTAAGCCATCCCCAAAACCAGGTAAACTCTTCAAACTTGTAATGACAAAAAGTTCACAGGCTTTTTGACAAGATATGTAATCAGTTTAATATACGATTGCTCAACAGATAAAGTCTTCAGCTTCTTGAGTCAAGACGAGGTCGAAAAGTTGAAACAAGAGGAGGAGAAGAAAATCGCTACCTTGACGAGGGACGAACTCAAATCTTGGGCACGCATAGATGAGAACGAAGGATTTGAGGATGAAGACAATGCAGATCAAGAACACAAGAGGCCAAAGTACGTCATTTTCTAAAAATCTTATTTTTACTAATATTTTACATAGTTTCATAAATAAATGAAATCATTCGTATGGCCAAACAGCAGTCGCCTGAGCTCGCGAAGTGGTATTCCAATCCTCCAGAACGTGCCAAATGTAGTCAGAACAGCAAAAGCAGAAAGGAGATTGAAAGAAAAAATGATACAAGAGGTGAGGGATTACAGCATTCGAAATTTATATCTAATGACAACTGTCCCTAGTTTTCACCGAATAACTCATTTTATATCTATCTGACTCTCAGGGCTTATTATCTGACGACGATGATGAAAGTCACTTGACACCCGCTGAACAACGAGCTTTGAGGGCTGAAAAACGAGCTGCCTGGAGGCAAGCAAGGCTCAAATCTCTCGAACAAGTAAAACTTTCTTACATTGATAATTCCCAATTAATAGTCTATCTACATAAACTTGACTGAATTTGTCAATTTTCTCCTAAAGGATGCTCTACAAGCGCAGCTAGTAATCAAGAAGATGAGCGAAATGATGGATACATCCAAAATAGATACTTCCAAAGACCATGTAGACAACAAGGATTTGACCACTGATACAGTATACTCGGAAAAAGTGGATAGACTGGAAAAAGTACCAGAGGTGAGGCAACATCTTATAGCAGATTGCTTTTCAAATTACAAATATAACATTTTTTTGTCTCGGCAATCGATTAACATCATGTCAAAAGTGAAGGGTGTAATCATTGTTTCTGTTCTAACAATTCGGATTTGGTATCATAGCCATGATTCTTAGTACGCGAAGATGTTGAATACAGTTGGGTTTATTCGGCTGTTATCCAGAAAGAGGACTATAACTTTCGATAGTCGGCGAATTTTGTATGAAAAGTGTCGGTTCTAGATTTCATTTTTCTTTCTCAAACAATCAATGCATGATCCAAATTCAACACAATTCAAAATAGAAGAAGCATGCGGAATATGAGAAGCTCGTAACCATTTCATAAAAATCTCTTGATAACGTAGACGCAATCATGGTTTTCTGCGAACCTTGCAGTGGATGTATCATTTCATTTCTGAATGTATCTTAGAAATATCCAGGGTCATTGGTTCGCTTACTCATTTTTTGTCATGATCTTGTGATGAAAATTAACACGCATAATCAAACACCCCCGTCATTTACATCTACAATCACTACAATAACAACAACAACAACAACAACAATCAACTAACAATTACGTTGAACACGCAGTTTACCACGTTAAGGCCGTCTAGTGCGGATTTTCCGAAACTAGCCGTGCGTAGCATTGTGGGCCCTCCTAAAGCTGTTCGTGAATCTGAAAAAATTGTCGACGAAAAGGTGACTCGTCGTACTGAAGAATATATTGATGAGGCGACAGGCGAACGCCGCGTAAGAACTGTCGAATACGTCGAGAAGCTGATTGAACGCGAGGTATATCGTCACTGCAATGACGTTTTCGAAATCAGTCTTGTCACGTCACGTTTAGTTTTCAATTGCATTGGCTGCCCTTAATTGTGTTTGTATCACTTTTTGCCGCACCTGCCCGAAAAGGCTTTTTTGACCACCGTATGAGCACTGACAGTATTTGCTATTCACCCTTGCAATTGTGATGTGCTTTGAGAGAAGCATCGGATCCGACCTCACGACCAAATTGACGCAGCATACGCAATTCACAGGAAAAATCTAGAGCGACTTGATTCTATCCACTTTTTCTTCGACTACCTACTCACTCTTGATGTCATCACTCGATCTCATTCGATCTCATCATCTTTATATTTCATCATATCGAACTCGCATTATCTTTAACCAAAATTCTTTTGTCGCTTTGATGCATGATGTTTTTTTTCCATTTTGTAGATTTCTGGAGAAATTGAAAGCCCTGTTCATTTTCGAGGCAACAACTGAATGCACGATTGAAGTCGTTTTCACGTAGTTCATCACGTTATTAGGCTCACCGATTTGATTTCAAAATTCGTTGATTTTGCATGAAGATGATTAGGCGGAACATCCGCGTCTTGATGCTTGGGAATCGTGAAACCTCTCACCACATCTCCGTCATCGCTGTATGCATTTTTTTTCTTTCAGTGCAGCTTTTCTCGTAACAATAATATCCATGAAATTAGCCTGTAAGAACAGAAGTTTGAAACACTTTCGTAAATGTTCTTCTTTGCCAGCGTTCTCCCGACAGTCACGGTTCAGAATGTGTTGATACTTTCCTATCAAAATTACCACAAAAATGGCTGAAACTGAAAAATTGAGTTTTATTCCATTGTAACTCGATCTTTGGTAGTTTTTCCAGATTTTGTCTTGATGGCTTCGCGAAGTGATTTCACTGTTTGCCTACCCAGAGTATTTGAACTTACAGTATGGCAATGCTAATAGTCTGTATGAACTGATTCTCCCCAAAGATCCAGTCTGTATTTAGTGCCACGAGGCAAGCACGATTGTTTAATTGCACAGTATAGTATGAAAGAGTTGAAAAACAAATGTATCAGCGCGGTTAAAATTAGTGACAATATTAAGCCTAAAATAACTGTATTCTACAGGTGGAGACTCTGCGCGAAAAAATAATATCGCTGGAGCTAAGCAAACCAGAGGACGAAGAAGAGCAGCAACAGCAATCAGAAACGGCTCCCAGTTGCAGTGAAAGCGAAGATCCGTCGAGCAGTTCAGCTTTAGATACTCCTTCGGTAGAACTTGCACCAAGCGAGGTCTTCCCCGATCCATCAACTGGCTCGTCAAACGCTAAAAAGGAATCCTCGGTCGCCGGCGACGAGGATGACGAGGATGAGCCCTCAAATGACGCTGCCCCAGACTCTGGAAATGGGAACGCTAACGGTGGCTCTGCCGCCACAACCAATGGAGCCAAAAGAAAAAAGCGTAAGCGCTCCAAAAGAGGACGGCACTGATTGCACGACCATCAACAGCTGATGGTGACGCAGGGCCTCTTTACCTCGGCTTCTTCCGCAACTTCTTGCACCTTTTATGCTCCGGATCGTCGGCCCAAGATTCTGGAGTGATCGTTATCAGCAAGAGACATTGCACTTTTACCCCTTACCCTGATATCCTGCCACTGAGTATTCAGTCATTTCCTTCCTGCACGAACGATTTGTGCTCCTTATGTAGTGGTATAAGTGTGGCGATGACATTCAAATTAACGCCAGCCCGATATTTATGTATGTGTGCGGTTCTACAGAGGGAAGTTTGCGATCCTGATGAGAAAATCAAGTTACTTGATTGAAAACTCTCGAGTAGAAGCTTGTGATCCGAAGGCTACTGGATGAACGTTTTCGTGTCATCGTCAAGCTCTCAGAGACTCGATTTTCTCACTGCAAATCCTATTTCCTCCTTCTAGGCATCACAATCTTGTTCACGTCCTGGAGCTTGTGTCATTTGAGCACAGGCGTACGTGAGTTAATTGTACATCTCGAGCGAGTAGTTCTCTTTTCTATAATCATGTAGTATAGTGTCGTCAGTTTGATGAACAACGGAAAGTGCAAATCAAGAGAAAAAGCATGACCATAGCGAGTTATTTTATTGAATAATGCTGTAAGCTTAAGGGATTAAGGTGAGAGAGTTTGCTCCAAGAAGTTTTAGCCTCCTCCATTGCAAATTTCCCGCAATCAATGAACATTTTCATTTTAACAATCACTTTGATGAGGTTTCCCCTCAAAACTTTTATTTTTATGATTCATCAAAACCAATCATCGTTCGTGTGGAGAAGAATCTAATTAATTTAACCGAATTTTATTGAGTAATCATGTGCATTTCTTTCGGTATAGCCGCTTCCGAGTCGTTGGGTCCATACCCAATTTATATTTTGTATCGTATTTCTTTTGATCAAAATGTATGTGACGTGATTGTAAGGTACATGAAATTGTATATTTTTTATGCGTTTTTGTCGTTTTGAGTGTGAACGCTAGAAATGCCGTTCAACTTCCGAGATTTTGCAGCCGATTCTGAATTGTCCCGGTAATTCTCTTCTTGTGATTGCGAAATACAGGATTCAAATCAATTTCAAGCACAGTTTGTGTGCGCCCCCAGAGTCTGCACGTTTATTGATTCGCTTTGTGGGACCAATAGATCCAAGGATGGCTCACAACACGAGCTATCCCCCAAAATGCATTTTTTTTCTTCCTATTATCGAGCTTCTCTATAGTATATTACGCGTCGAGTGCCGAAAAACTTTGTTCTTCGGGAAAACTTCGAGAAAGAAAGGTTTTTCTGATAAACAAAGATTTTGGCACAACACGCGTATGCTATTTTATCCATCAGTAAGTGGAAACACGCTGTCTCTACGTACTGATCGATGAATTTATATACAGCCATCCGCCTCAAATTTATCTGTATCTGTCAATCATTTTTGTACATTTCACAGTAGACTTTTTCGAGTATATTGCAAAATAGTACATTTCATGAATGTAAAATTTTTTTGTCCCTAAAAATTGTATTGCGTAACAGTGTAGGCACCTTGAAAGCAACAAAACCTGTTGACCGGATCCCAAGAAAAAATACGAATGACAGAATTAATACTGTATTGAAGTGAATGTCTTCATTTTACAACAATTTTAATGTCATTGCAGATCAGTTATCGTCTGGTTTATTGTGCGATTATTCTTGTTAAAACAATTCAGACTCAGCTTCATTGAAAATTAATCAAATGCATCTATGAACAATTTATGTAATATCATAGCCTTTATGTACAAGTTGTACACGCAAATGACGATGTAAGAATTTGTTGTTTGACGAGAAGTATTGAAGTTTTTTAGTTGAGAAACATATATTTATTATCAAAAAATTGTATAATGTATTAAGCAATATTTATACGTTTTGTAATCCTTCACAAATGTATTACTAAGAAAAGCTCACGTAAAATAACAAACATTTATTTTAAAGAGATTTGTCATTCTTATTTTACTCACGAAACTTCACATCAATGTCCGGCACAATTACCGTCTTATTGGCAGATGTAATTTGTCAGACGTACGTACCTTCTAAAGATACGGTTCTTTATTTCTTTGGCGCAATGATTCCTTCCAATTGTGTCTAAAAAAAAAGTTGTTTTTAAGATTGCGCCAGTTTCTATGAAAATGGGGGCGTCAACGAATACCTTCAACTGTTGATTGGTTTTCTTCAAAAATTGAATCTCCTCCATATACTTTCTCTCTTCTGCTTCTCTTACTTCAGTTGCTTTGCGCTCAGCTTGATCAAACTTTTGCCTTAATTCTGCCAAGGTCTTTTCCAATTCAACCTTTTGCACTTTTAAATCTTCTACTGTATTTATCAAATCTTCTCTACCTTGCTCAGCCTTGTAAATTAATTTCCGATTTGAAGAAGAGCATTCAAAATTTGTTCATAGACACACAGTTATTACCTGAAGTGCTTTGCGCATACCAAAAGCAATACTACTTTGATATAGAGTTTGATAAGCTGCCATCGTCATTTGAATTTCATCTCGAATTCTAAGTAAGAGAGAACCTCGTTCTGAACAGTTTATAGTTACTTGCCTGATGATTTCATCTACAAATGTAATGAAAAAATCAGCGATTGGTTTTACTCAGTGTTCAACATTTTGAACATGATACATGTTGAAATTCAGCTTGGATATTTTGTTTGTAAATTTTACTGATTTTAGTTTTCTAATTTTTACCAAAGCACTGAGTATAAAGCTCTCGACGAACTGGACAAATTCCAGTTTCTCGAGCTTGACGCTGCTGTAATCTCATATCTAATTGTTCCTGCAAGTTCAAAACGTCGAGTCGGGTTGCAGGCGTGCTCGAGATCTAAGAATGATTCAAAAGCTTCAGTTCACAACTCTATTGAAAAGGTGGTATATAACTATCTAAATACCGATTGCCTCCAGATCTGTCCATCTTCTTCCCATTCTCTAGGTGGTAACATTACATCCAGAACTTCCATGATTTCTTTTCGAGTATCGGTGGATGGTCCAGCGACTTGAGCTTTGCATGTTGCAAGGCTGATTTTGCTTGTTGACTGATCTTTTGTCTGTGATTTAGATTAGAAATGTAAAATCCTAGAGTACACAATTTTGTGGGAAATATGGATTGGATAAATACTTTGTCTGGTTTAGTTGTGATAGCAATGGGATTATCATATTTCACTAATGTATCGGAAGGTGGAATCATTCTTTCTTGAACTGCAGTAGCCATATTTACAAACTATTATATTCAAGTAGGGCTGAAGTAGTAATTTTATTGCCCAGAGTGAAGTTTCAAGCTAACTGAGTTGTTATCATTTCATGATTCCCTAAAAAAATCAAGGCTCAGAGGATCTAATAGTTGTTGCTAAGGAGATATTGATTAAACATCCCAACCATTGACATTAGGATCTCGGAACGTAGGAGTACGTCGGAAAAATGATAACAATGCATAAAGATCTTCTATCAAATCCAAAATTTTACTCAAGTGAAAATCTTATTCATTTGATTCTTAAATAATAACGTTTCACTTGGTATCTTTCCTTGATTCCTGAAGCAGAGAGACCCATCTAAACTTTTAACAATCATAATTAGAATCTTGATAATGATGTACGTTTTATCAATATTCTCAATTATATTAACAATACTCAAATATTTCGGAGTTGACATCTCTCAATTTCTGTAAAAATGTATAAAAATCGCGAAACAGTGTCTGATGAAACTCAAAATTGATCAGACAGATCGCGAATAACACGAGCTACGTGCTTGGCACGGTAACGATTGCGCTTGTCACGTTCTTTGAGTCGTGAGATCAATCACTTTTCTACAATTGGAATAGAGATTCAACATCCATAAAAATACATCAGTCGGTATTGCACACAAGCATTTGTTCTGGAGATCACTTAAAAATACTTTTGTGACGGAGTAACGATGCAAAAGTACTGGCACTATGTGACACTTTGAAACTCTTGCTGTTCTGTTGCTTCCAAATTCATAGCTCAACATGTTTCTGCATTATTCTATCTTCAATATCACGATGTAATTTTTCTACATTTTTGACGTGTCTTTTGATTTGATTATCACTTGTAGCATCTGGTTCGTATTCTTTCCCTTTTCTAGCTGCTTCTAAGGCTGCTTCAGTGTGAAGGTGACGCAATTTCAATAATCTCGTCTCGTAATGAAATAGTTCTTCCTAAAAAGATTATCATCGATTGGAACTCATAGAACTATCTTAAGTTAAGCTAGATGAAACAGCTCTACCTTAAGTGAAGCTAATTCATCAGCAGAAAACTTGGCATCTACAGCAAGTTTCCACAACCCTTGTACTTTTGGCTCAACAAATTCTCTCCGACTTGAGCCCCTGAGTGCTTTTCCTTCCAAGTTATCGTATCCTGATTTTATATCAATTTCTTTTTCTCTGTAAATCATTCAAATACGTTCCAAATGAATCATGAATCAGTGAAGAAGGAATTATAAATATGAGCTCTTACTTCAGAACATTAGCTTTGGATAGATAATCATTCTTTCTACCAGGAACATCGTTACTCATCTCAACCTCACTATCCAATTCATTCCAGCTCTCTGGCTTTTCATGCAGGCTATCTAAAAAGTAGATGATTTTCATACAATTCCTTGCAAACATTTTGTGGTAAAAAATTTTCAAATTAGACTCACTTGCTTGCCTGTCTGGATCACCAGACTCAACTTCGGACAATAGACTCATATATTCATCTACTTTGTCTTGATGATGCTTGAATTCTTCTTTGAGAACTTCTAGCTCCTCATCTATAAAAATGATGAGTCGGTAAAATTACAGATAAAGATTGAATTGTTGGGAACACATGATGTGGCTACTGTATCCAATGTTGGATGGTCACATTATTGTATTAAGTCTTGAGACTAATTTGCGCTTGCAGCTACTTCATAGATGAAGGATTTACAATAATAATATAATGAACCAGATATGATATTAGTCATTGACAGAGGCCATTAAAAGCTCACTTACGGGTGAAGCCACCCAACTCTGCTGTTTTCCATAGTTTGTTCAACCTTTTGTCCTTAAAGACCTCTTTTACAGCTTTACTGTCCACAAAGGATTTTTGAGAGTTTGAAGGATCACCATTAGAATATTCTGGCAAGTGATCAAGCAATCCGTAAGTACTCAATAGCCCTGCAATCAGTTGGACATGACTTTATAGAAAATCATCGGAATACTGGTAGTCTCTCAAATAATTCTAAGTTGACCCCTCACCCATGAGCTTTTTTCGCAGTCTGGCTTCTTCTAAACCTGTTTCATCTTTTCCATCAGATTTGAAATGCTTATATGCAATCTCTTCCTTGTCTTGAATTTTCAAGTCACTGAATATGGATTGTAATTTGGAGTCTGTTAATCTCTGCAATATAAATTGGGGAAATAAGAAATCAATATCATCTCATCATCTTTTGCATCAACTGTAAGAAATTCACTCACATGTTTTGCTTTGGTCCAGATCAAGTTCAACTTGTTCATTCGAAAAGGCTTGTCCATCTTCTTCAATTCACTCAAACTCGTTGGAGATGGAAGCTCTGATTTTGGTTGATTGGCCTCCTTTGAATATTTATTCAATCCTTCTGAATGAGCAATTAGAAGTAAGATTGCGATTGTACAAAGCATATTACTTAAAAACATTTTTGAATTCGTATTATTTATTTTCTCTCCAGGCCACGTTCCACGTGACGTGACACGATGACAACCACACAGATGAACTCACACCAATGAACTACCAACACACGAACACGACATGCACACTAGCAAGATTGTGACATATATGTTAAGGTAAGGCAGTGTTCTGTAATATCAACGATATATGTATGTACATAATTGTTGACAGTTTTTAGGATCAGTACAGGTTATAGACCAAAGTTAGCGAGTATCGATTATCGAACAGCCAATGAAGTGGTTAATGTAATAAATAATGGTGATATGTTTGCAAAATTAGATTCAGTTTTCAAATCCTGAAAGTTATGAAACTCAGGAAACCGAGTTTTTCATGATCCGTGTCTTCTTATTACTGAGTTGATGATTTGGAAGCTGTGGAAAAGATTGAGAAGAAGATGAATTTTTCATCTAGCTTATCGCTCAAAATCTGTGCTGCACCTGATGTTGTGGCTCCGGTGAGTAATTCCAGTTGACAATCTCCTTATGTATACCCAACAATTCTATAAAATGTTGAACTTTTCTTCATTATGAAACCTACATTCATTTTTAGGGAGCCGAACAGTGTGTTCAGCATATTGATCCAACAACCAAAGAATTGACTTTTAATCCAAAATTTCACGAACTCTATGCTCCAGAAGTAGGACCTGAGAATCCATTTAAAACTCAACAAGAAAAAGCTCCAAAGAACACCTTATCTGGATATGTTGAGAAGGCCCATATAAGTGAATTCCAGTTTGAGAATCAACGCAGAACATTTCACAGTTATGGTAAGTTATCAAATGTCACCATGGTCTACCCCTATTAAAGTCGAACAAAAATTGTTAGCATACCATAATATCTGATTTTCCAATCTAGGATATGCTCTGGATCCTACTATTGATGGGACTGCAGAGGAAGGAAAAGTATTGGTTGGAGCAGTTGAAGCTGCAGAAAGCTCTGGTAGTAAAACTGTATTTGAACACACCCCTGTCAGACCGGCAGATAAGAGAAAAAGGAATAAAAACGATAATCCCTCTGACATAACTGGATTTTTGGGTCCATGGGGAGGTTATGTTGATGAGAGGCGAAGTATTAAACCTAGTGATGAAGAGGCTGCAGAGCTTGAAGAAATTCTAGCCAAAAGAAACAAGCGTGGCAAACAAACTGACGAGAAGCCCCTTGAAGAGAAAACTGTTCTGCATAGTAAGTTTGATTTAGATCATAGACAGTCTGAACTACTACTTGATTTTTGAAATTTGATTTATATCATGGGCAGATTGAGATATTACTTTGTACTCATAATCGAATTTTCACTTGACAGTCAAGGACCCTTACGATTACCAGAACAGATCCTTCCTTCATGCTCCTCAAGATGTTGGCGTGAATTTAAGATCAGATTCTCCTCCAGACAAATGTTTCTTGCCAAAATCTCAAATTCACACTTGGGAAGGACATACCAAGGGAATTTCGCAAATAAGATGGTTCCCTGTAACAGCTCATCTATTATTGTCCTGTAGCATGGACTGCAGGGTCAAGGTAATTGATTCATGGTTATCATTAATTAATAATTCCTGTGTTTTAAGATAGTCTTGGCACCCAACAATAATGGTCTCATTGTACCACATGAAATTGCTACATCAGCTGTTTTCTAACAATGCACAACCAACACTTGATCACAAAAGTGGCTTAGTTTTGACAATACCTCATTTTCGAATTTTCTTGATTGATCAAATGGTTGACTAAACATTTTTTTTCAGCTATGGGAAGTCTACAAAGAGAGAAGATGCGTCCGAACTTACTATGGCCATCGCCAAGCAGTGAGGGATATCAGCTTTGACAATGATGGAAAAAGATTCTTATCTGCTGGTTATGATCGCTATGTAAAGTTGTGGGATACAGAAACTGGTGCATGTTTGAGTAGATTCACTAGTAGAAAAGTCCCCTATTGTGCTAAGTTCAACCCTGAGCCAGATAAACAACATCTTTTTGTTGCTGGAACCAGTGATAAGAAAATTGTTTGTGTAAGTATCGTTGTCCATGGAAATCGGCGGAGAAACGTAATCGAAAATCTACTAATATTCTGTTAATTGAAATTTCAGTGGGATATCAGATCTGGGGAGATAATCCAAGAATATGATAGACACTTGGGCGCTGTCAATACCATCACTTTCGTTGATGAGAACCGGAGATTTGTGACAACTTCAGATGACAAAAGTCTGAGAGTGTGGGAGTGGTGAGTATCCACGTATATTCGAGTACCGTGAGTCTTGTTGTTTTTATCTTACTCAAACCATTCATTTCTATTTTATACTCTTCCAGGGATATTCCAGTTGACATGAAGTACATAGCAGATCCCACCATGCACTCCATGCCAGCTGTAACACCTTCACCAAATCAGAAATGGTTGGCTTGTCAAAGTATGGATAATAAAATTTTCATCTTTTCGGCTCTCAATAGATTCAAGATGAATAGGAAAAAGACCTTTAGTGGACATATGGTGGCTGGGTATGCTTGTGGCGTAGATTTTTCACCAGACATGAGGTATTACAACATATGTAGAATTGGTGGATGGCTTTTATTCAATCATAATCTCTATAATTGTCTGTTGATGTCTTTTTTCAGCTACTTGGTATCAGGTGATGCTGATGGTAAATGCTACGTTTGGGACTGGAAAACGACGAAACTGTACAAGAAATGGAAAGCTCATGATAATGTATGTATTTCTGTTTTGTGGCATCCTCATGAACCCTCTCGGTTAGCTACAGCAGGTTGGGATGGCAAAATCAAGTACTGGGACTAAATCTGTAAATACGTATGAGATAAGGTTGTATATGAGTAATCCCAACCGTTTTTAAACGAATCATGTAAGATAGTTACTCATTATATTTTAATATAAATTGAAAAATTGATTGATGACTCATCCTGCCTAAAAAAAAGCTGAATCTTATTTCCTGGATTCCTGATGGAGACATAAGTAGGAGTAGAGTAACGCAATTATTGAGAAATTTGATCTATTTCGATTCAATCCAATCATATCTTTATTGTAGACTTTTTAGTTTTCATTTTCAGTTTCGTAAATAAATTATTACAATAAATTAATTTATTCTACAATACTGAAACATCTTACCTCGTAATCGGCGAATTAATTAACACAGACTTTCTTATAAGTAAAATATATTCCCTCAGAATATGACCATTTGAATTCAATCATGAAAACCTTTCAAATATTATTCTTGAGCTAAAATGTACACGCAAAGTCGATTTTATTCTAAAAGGTTGAATACATGAGTCTTGAAAGTGCGTGCGAATCCAGTTGCGAAACACTTCATGTGTACTCGCATTCGATCATTTTCTTCGGAATATCTGATTATCGAATCAGTCGGAAACATATAGCTATAGATGAAATCGGTTATGTTTGCAAAAAAGAAGCTCAACATGTGGAATTGAAATCACAACGGATGTGACCTGCTTAAAATGAGATGTACAGATTTTTAATTAGAATTGAAATCAAGTCAACCAGCTACGTGAACATCCCTTGTGGTATCCTTAAATCGTCTGTGACGTGAGCGATTCTCAATTTTCTCGATGAGGTATTTTCACTTCATCGCAATCACGTCTTGCCTCTAAAGCTTAAACGGCACACGTTATACTTCGTAGAATATATATAAATTTTAATATAAAACAGAAACCGGAAACAATGTCTCAATTTCATGTATATACATGATATCACTCGATCTTTCAATAAATTAATTGTCGTAGGCACATTATTTTGTTTTGACTTGTACAGTGTTTCTGAGATATATTAGAAGTTCGGAGCTTATTATACCCCCCGTATGGCATGATTTTTGGAATATCTCGAATCAATATCTCCCAAAGTCCAAGATTAGTAAATCCTCACAGTGATCTGATGAATTTTGGAAAGGTATCTTTGCTCCAGCCGCGAAACAACTTTTTGCTCTCGAAAATCTTGACACGAGCTGTTTGAATTTCTATCTCCTTTTTTTAAATAAACATCACAATAATTCCGTGCTTAGTTAGACCGCATTGATGGGATCCTAGAATAAGATGCACCCTCTCAGTCACCAACGATGTATAGTATATCTACATGTTGGTTCTGTTGATTCCAATCTTGAATATTTTGTGTCTCTTTTTTTGCGTTTATTCTGAAATAAGAATCACATTATCTTTAGAGATCCCGTTGCGTTTCGTCTATGAATAAAAATGCTTATTTATAGAATCGCTTTTTTGCGTATTAGTTGTCTTTTTTCGCTCGGTAATAATCTACATGCCCAGGACATGCACTGCGATTATAGTCGTGAAATTATTTAAAAGAAAATTTAAATATTTGAAACCACTCAAATTCACCCAGGATTAATGGGGTACCTCACGTTTGCGTTGGGATCCGATTCCGTAGATACGATAGAATCTCTTCGGTGCCTTTCATCAGAGTCGCTTGCCTCGGTTGTTTGAAACAATTCCCGTTCAAAGATAAGTTCCTGAAATGATAAATTATTTTGAATGAATGTAAAATTCCTGAAGAGATCTCAGAAGATATCCCCTATTTTTAATAGATTTACAATTTTTTGGTATAAAATCGGAACCGGAGTGTACGTTTAAATGAGGAATTTTGTCTCAAATTCGATGGTTACCTCAAGTTTACGAGATTTCCGAGCTCAGGAGGAACGAATCCGATATTATTATTGGATAAATCAAGATTTGCAAGTTGCTGGAGTTGGCTGAGTGCTGGCACATCAATGCTTGTCATTTTATTATCATTTGCGACTAGTATTTCTAAACTAACTACTTTGTATACACACTCTGGCATCTCCTCGAATCTGAAAATCAATAATTATCGTATTCAGATATTTATTCACAGATAATATTTAAAGAGTAGTGTGAAATGTGAAAACAGGTTATATGACTTACTTGTTAAATGAAATATTCAATTCTACCAAAAAATTTAGACAGCCAATACTGTCAGGTAACGAAGTTAGATTGTTTTTGCTCAAGTCGAGATATCTTAGCCTAAAGAGACTTTCACCTAGCCAGTCTGGTAATTCCGAAAGTAAATTGTACGATACTTTCAAATCCGTTACAGTTGTCACTTTTGACAGCGGATACGTCAATTCTTGCAGTTTGTTTCTACTTAGATCAATGCAGGTCACCTCGGCTTCTGTTGCATCTTCAAAGAGCTCGTCTGGTATTCTCGAGAGATTTTTGTCTACCAGACTGAGCAGCTTTGCATTCCTCATTGCGTACCTACACATCAGAAAATGAAAAACATATTAGACTGTTTGAATTATCTATGATATCTGCAAAACTAGAATAAAAAGAATTCGTGTGTATTCTTTTTGTCAAAATTATCTTGTCTTGATGTAAGAGTGGAATAATTTCATAATTCTTATTAATTTGGAATTGTGTAATCAAAAGACTCACTTGTCAGGATAACTATTTGCACTGCAGGACCTCAACGGCGAATTTTGCGTTTCTGCATTTGTTGGATTTATAGTCTGTCGAAGATGCTTCATAACACGCGGGGTTCCACATTGAACGATATCTCGACGTATGTTTTTCACTTTATTCCCGTCGATATTAAAATTTTGTAAATTTGGCATTGTCCCGATGCAACTGGGAACCCTGAAGAAATAAAAAATTCATGCTCATGAACTCATGAATCACGAATGACCATCACTCACGATAATTACGGATAACTTACGTGGAGATATTGTTATAAGATAGGTCAAGCTGTTCGACATTTATCAACAGGATAATTTCTTCAGGAATGCATTCAATTTCGTTGTTGTTTAAGCTCAAAATCTTCAATTGGCCTAAACTTTCCAATGTGGTAACGTCTATTTTAGTAATACTGTTGTGAGAGAGGCACAGTTCTTGTAGCGATGTGCAGCCACTGACATCGGGAAAAGTCGAAAGATTGTTCATGTGAAAATCGAGTTTTTCAATCTTTCGTAGTTCGCCCAGGGGGTGAACTATTTCTAATCGATTGTTGCTCACGTCGAGTTTCTTCAAGGCTGAAAGATTTGAATTTTTTCTATTGAGAAGGTAGTTAATCCATGATTTGCAATCTTGGATCTTCTACATAATTTTCGGCAGAATAATTTGAACTTGAATGCAAATAATTTCAATTTTGAGAATCTTTGAAATTTGTTTTTGTAGATAATGGACTTACCTCTCATGCTCATCACATCTGGTGGAAGTTCCGTCAATTTGTTATGATTTAAATCTAGAGCAATTAAACGAACCAAGTATCCTAAACCAGCGGGTAAACTCGTCAGTTCATTGAATGAAAGATTCTGAAACGTAATAGTAAAACCAATTTACCTATAAATGTTGAATCGATATGTGAGATTGATTTGTGCAAATTAGCCTAACTTACCAAGTACTCAAGCATGACCAAATCACAAATTGCTGGACTCAATTCTTTCATGATATTGTTCTTCAAATCTAAACATCTGAGTTCTTGCAGCGAAGCAAATGATTTTGGTAAAATTCGCAATTTATTCGACGCTAGATTGAGTTTCCTCAGTTTGGATAAACTTCCAATTTCCTCGGGTAACGAACCAAGTAAGTTGTCGTGTAACTGTAGAAGAAAATAATTAAATGAAAATTGGATATTTTTTCAATTCTTTAAACAACATTTGACACGGAATCGGAGATAGTATTCTCCAAATGAATATTAGAAATTCATAACTTACATCCAAATTGACTAGATCGCCTAAATATTTGACTTTTTCACTTATCCTCGTCAGACTGTTGGAGCTGAGATCAAGCGATTTGAGCGGCTCGTATTCCCACCATTTATTTTGATTGTCGGAGTTTCTGAGATCAATTTGTAAATCTTTGATTTCCTCCTCGGTAAGATCATTTATGGTCCATATCCTATCAGGTACTGGAATGACAATTGTAATAGTTTAGTATAAGTGAATCATTTAATATTTGATTATTCAAAATCTCGAAAAGAACCGCCCTCTTGAAAATCTAAATGGGGCGTAAAAAGCATGAATGTGATTTGTTTAGAATATTTTGAAATCAAAACAACGCTTATTTAAGATAACTTTGCCTAGTTCCAGAACTCATAAATTTTGTTGAATTAACTCACATCAGAAAACCGTAACGTTATAAATGTTATCATTTGTCATCTTAGTACAGACTGAGAATGAAGCAGTGAAGGTAGTTTTTTTTCCAATGACCTTATTTGAAAGTATGCATCTAAGAATGGTTATATTTCCACGTATATGTACTCGACTTTTTTCGACACATTGAATGTACTCTCGCCGTTCGTTAGAGCACATGTCGAATATTCATGCCCATGAATGGAAGTGAAATGTGTAAGTAGAGCTAAGAAAAACGCTCAGAGCTTGCACAAGTGTTTACATTTGGTGCAATCTTGCTCCTCATTTCTCTTATGGAAACTTGAACTCGTGTGTTGCATCGTTGAATTCGCGTATTTTGGGTAGTTGATTGAAGTCCATTCCCTAATTAGATGTTTGACTCTCGTGGACGAATGCTAATATTTTTTCACAAATAATCCCATCTTTCTGTATTTAATTCTTTTCATCACCCTTAGCTTTGGTGAAATTGGTAATTGGAACATATTGAACTTCACATCGACAGTATGATCATTGACTGATTTGATGTTTGATAAGTTAACTAGAAATATTGAATATATTTGACAAAATGTTACACTCTAAATGAGCTTTCAGATGCACTTGTTGATCTGATATCAATCTTGAAAGAAATCCCGTAAAAATACGATTGCTTATCTTGAAAAAATATCACACGTACTCCAAATTGAGTCGTGAATTATCTCAGCACAATTTTTTTCATAAAAGCTCTTGCACAACTTGTGATCTCGGTAACAATAAACGCGCAAGGAAACTACACTATAACTCGTACATCGTTTATAGTACATCATCCGGTCATTCATGACTTCCACTCCTTCAATTTCATTACATTTATCGGGAACACATGCAGTTTCAAATATTTCGAAACTATTAGAGTCTCAATCATTAGTATATATCGAAAAGACGAGCTCTCGTGCTTCTTCTTCTCGGCCTTGACCAGCAGCTCTGATATCGTTTTCCACGTTTGAAAATTCTAATATTAGGTATCATAAATATAGTGATCAGCTGCGTCTCGTGCGTACCTAATATACACATATATATCTTCAAGTTTATGTATTAGCCGAAAAGTGCGAAGGCCTTTGGGGCTCGCGAGTAAGCTAATTCGTTTGGCCACGAACGAGTCTCTGCGTCCAGCATAGAATATACATTATACTCTTGGCAAGCCTCCCGAGATCATAATAACATTGACATTGAACTAAGCCCAGAACTCAAATCCACGGTGAAATAAATGTGGTTGGGTGTTGTGTGGGTCCGCACCGATGCGTGACTACGCTAACAAGCAGTTTTTTTTTACGCGCGCCGAATTCAAATTTGGCGGGCTTGCTTCTAAATGAGCTTGCAGCCTATTGAGTGTCTAATAAGGCAATCTAAAAAAAATGTACCATTTGAGAGGCCCTTTGAGGCTAAACAAAGCTTTCCAGATGCCCTGGCAGCAACAAGAACATCGAGGGATAATTCAGCATCATCATCAGCCCTCGAACGTGGTCTAAACACACTCAGCCTGTTACTTCTATTAGCTCTTGAACTAGGCCTCGGGGTTGATGTTGACGTCGTTGTCGTAGGGGATGGACTACTAGTACTACCACCACCACCCCCACCATGATGCCAACTCTGAGACATAAGTCTACGTTGTTCTCGTTGTTCATGTTGCTGTGTCGTCGCCGAAGAAGAACTTCTTCTAAGTTGTGATCTAGCTCTCATTTGATGTTGTTGTGGTTGAGGGCTACTATTTCCACCCATAGACGGCGACGATGATGATGATAAAGTCCTGGGTGATAATGGTGCTGGTATACCACTGTTGATTCGACCAATTGGCGCATGACTACAAGAACGTGGACGAGGTCTGCAACTTCGATTATTACCACTACTACTGGTACTATTATTGCTAATAGTTGAATTTGAGCTTGAAGATAATAAAAATGAGCTTGCAGGACGGGGCGAACGCAACTGATGCTGCGGGCCCCTTGTTGTTGCCGTTGGCGAAGCCAGCGCGCAGCTTACTAGATTTCCAAACACTGTGCTTTTTTTTGTTGAGCTTTCGCTCACTCTTTAATTGGATAGGTATTTGTAAATTTTACGATCACTTGTCTCATCACTCGCGTTTGATTCTGGATAGAGCTACATCATCGGATGTAATAATAATAATAAAGACTTATTGATTTTGTAGACAACTGATTTGTACGATTCTAGTGTACTCTGTGTGATGATGGTAATCTCAATTGATGGGGGGTCACACTGAATAGAATTTTCTATCAGAGGGGGACGACAAAATGACAAAGAGCTATAGCACGAAGACTACGACGACGATGGAGCTTGTAATACTGCGCGCAAAGTGTTCGCACACGCGATAGAAACTGACGTTCGGAGCCCAGCCCCACGTCGATTCCCCTCTCTAACATTATATGATGGAAGCTTGAACGATGATATAGGTATAGGTGAGTATTTATTATATAGGTAGTACGCGCGATGCATGTACTACTCGTGTACCAAAGTTTTTCACGCAGTCGCACTCGCAAAATTGCGCTATCTCGTGAATTATACAAAACAGGTAATCTCTAACTCTAATATAGATTATGCCGCAGGAAAATTTTGTATCGTATTTTGACTGAATAAATCGACTTGGAACGAGAGGAAGATGTTATCGTAGAACGTGTGCTTGGACACGTGATAACTTTAAGTGATGGGCGCTCTCAAGCAATTATCGAGCTTGCGAATGACTTGTTGCGAGCTTGCAACTTGTGGATTAATTGCAAGCTCTGATTTCGCACGACTCAGATCAATCATCAAGTATCGCGCGTGCGGTCGCAAGCTCATCGACCTCTGGGCTCTATTTAAACTAATTCACTGCACTTTATTGCACTAATTTGCAGGGAAAGCTACCTGTTGTGTATTAGAAGCATTGCGATAATGGTGACCAACCGTTGATTTGTCGGCACTCAGAAAAATAGTAATAGCACTGACGTGAAACCACCAATATACTGTGCTTTTCTAAGTTGTGTACGTAATGGAAACCCGAAAATGATTTCTGCAGAATCTCAATCATTGTACTCAACTTTAATTCTGATGAATAAGGCACAAAATGGATTTATGAAGCAATATCAAACAGTAAGAATTTGTTCATTATCGATAAAAAAAAATGGTGGAAAAATTTGCTACGTCAACATTTTGATCACAGAATGTCAATTGGATGGTCGAGTCGCTGTAATCTCACGGAACGATTCGAAAATGATTTACTTACCCACGAATTTGTTACCTGTAATATTCCTTCATCTTGATGCACAAGCTAGTTGTATGCAACTTGCCTCGTGCCAATCTGAATTTTAGGATCCTTCTTGAAAATCCCCGGACCAACATAAATTGATGTGAAAAATGATCTCGCACTTGATCCATATAATAATTCCACTTTCGAGCAAAAATCGCTCATCTCCCTTAGACCCATACACAGCAGCACTGCAATGTTGGCGTTTCCGGACATTGTGTGCTGCAGAAATTAAGTTCATCGTACTTCACACGCACAATTTACAATTGAACCAGTCATCTACGGATCATACATTCGCATCTCTCGTTCAAACAGTGTTAAAAGGAAAAATTTCCACACAAACTCTCAATTTTTGCTGGATCTTGATGAAAATTTCATCATCACAGACCGTACATACATAGATCTGTTCATCAATTCATGTATGAGTGAATAATTTGGCTTGGACTGCACTAATTTTATTAGCTGTTCTGGGCTTGTCATTGTTGGTTAGATATGTTGAATTCAGCCATCAAGTGCGATAAAACGTATTAGAACACACTAAGCATAATAATATTAGACCAAAAAACTTACCTCGGCGGGACGATTCAATATAATAAAGACGAAAATTTTGTGGAAGAAAGTGGCGTTGAGAATGTTCTCTCGAATGTGTGGCTACTGTAGAGATTTCGTCCCCGGCTCTAGCTAAATTCTTAAAGAAATATTGAAAAAGCATACATAAATTTTCTCTTCACCTTCCAGCCCTGTTGTTCAAATTATATCATAATTTTGTGAGAGTTCGACAGTTAAAAAATTCAGCTAGGGCTTCGAAAATTCAATTTCTAGACAGGATACCAAAAAAATTAACTTAGAGTGAAAATAGCGTTCAAGGACTATCCCGTGTGCGATTGTTTAGTAAGAATGTTTGGCACTCTGCTCACCTCTAGCACTGAAAATATGATTCTAGAAACGATTCAAGAAATCATGAGTTTTTCGTTCCATCTTATAAATCTGCCTGTTCGAAATATGCAGACTTCAGGACTTCGAGTTGAAAGGCAAAATAACGAATCATCAAATATTTCTTTTATCCAATTTTTACAGCATTAGAGCATCCAGTGGAAATAGTCGTCGACAGCTGAAAAACTCGTCTTTTCATGAGAAATGTAAAATAATGCTATCTCGATGGAGGAGTCATATTTTTGGATGAAAAGTTTTTGAACGAGTCTCTCTCAACATTAAGAACAAAATACAGTCAGTATGGTTTATTTGAAATCGAGGGTCCATATAGCAAAATAGATTTTTATCAAAAAAGATTTTTTTTACTGAAATCGATAGTTTTCTTGCGCTGAACATCCGCACTCAATATTTCATGTTCTTTTCATCACGAATAACTTAGATTTTTTGCCGAATCGCATATCTCTAAAATATTTTCTTCACATTAGTTTGAAAGTTTTGAATTTGATATCAAAGCTCGCCTTGTGCAAAATAATCGAATTAACTGAGTCAAAGAAGAAAATAATCCGTCGCATCGTAAAACATTTTTTATAGCATGACGCTACCATCCGCGTATAGTCCGAGTGGAAAGCATCACGTTTATAGTATAGCTATTCTGAAACATTTCTTCCAGCCAAGAATATCACTGGCTTATCGAAATATCCATCAAATCTATTTTTGGAAAATCGATTTCTCGCTATTTCTCCTGATGGACATATAGTGATAAAAATCGATACAAAATCACGTATTCAACACTATGCAACAAAATTTATGGGAATATTTTGATTGGATGCTAAATTGTTGCTGATCCTCTATAAATTTCAAGAGAAGCGGATCTGAATTCGCCCTGATGCTGTTTGTTTGCCAAAATACACTGCTTATCCAAAGGTTAATTTCCGTGACCAATCGGGAAGATCAAATCTAAAAAATCGATAGGTTGCACCACGAAACGATAATGTATCTAGTATCAGATGTAATGAGAAGTAATCGCAGAAAAGTTTTAAATTCGGGCTCCCTGCTCATTTTCCTTAAAAATGAGACAAAGACTATAAAAATCAAAATTTCTTGCTAAACAGAGGATTTTTTGGGAAGTTACATACTTTCTCAAGTTCATAATCCTTGTTTACTCTTCCAAAATTCTTACTTCCCGAAAATTCAGAAATCGGTATGGAAGTGATGTCCTCGCGTCACTCAAAGATTGATTTTTCAGCATTTACAGTTATTTTGAAGCCTCAATAAACTATTCTGAACTATTTTCAACAAAATTGATGAAACTTGATGTGAGTATACGGAGAATACTAATAAACTACCTCAAAATGCGAAAAATATGATAGATAGATAGATAGATAGATACGTTTATTATTCTGCCAATAGGCAAAAACCAAATAATCATCACATATGTAAACATATTGTCAGAGTATTTCACTACTAGATGCACACATTAAAAATACCATTTGCAAAGAAATAAGAAAAATTCTGGCTACAATATAGTAAGTATAGATATTTGGTCAGCGCTTCTAGCAGTCTTAGTTTATCACAGATATGACACGTCACTTAATAAATATAAAAAAAAGACAGGGTTGCACTAATGAAATATATACCTTTTTCTATCTTGCTGAGAATGCTCATTCCAATACATCTGGGATGATCGGGGAGCCCCGGGAGTCAAGCATGAAGAAATGAGACTTTAAAGCGAGTTTGAATGATGATAATGAGGGTGAGCTGCGCAGAAGGTGGGATACTGTGATGTAATAAGATGTTAGAAACTATCATGCAGATTAGGAAATAGCTTTGCGCGCACTTGTCATAAATTTGACACTCGAGCTTGTATTATGTCGGCTGCTACTGAGGTTGAGTTGGGTCTGTGCTGTCAGCTGATAAAAGTCAAAACACATCGGTTACAATACACATCGGGATTGATCGGGATTACGATTCGGGAATAACAGCAAAGAAAGAAAAATGAAACAATTCCTAAATTGAATGCAGCATCACTCGAAGAACAATGCTCAATGCTCATCGATTTTGATCAAAGAAAGGTCGAAACATTCTCAAGACATGTGATAGTAGTGATTCATCACGATGTTACATAGATGTGAAAGATCTTCATAAACTTTGCGTGCCACAATAAATTGGGAATTCCTGTCCTGCCTGACACAATAATGGGTGACCAAAAACAGAATGTAATTTTTCACCCAATTATTTCATCTGTGCAGAAGATAGCCCTGTATGAAACGAAATCTGTGAGTTTAATACCACTTGGATCACCCAGTTTTCAAATTCGAATTCCAGGAAATATATTTCAATGCAACTTCACGACCACTTTTCCATTTTATAGCATTTTTATCTCATGGGCTCCAATAACACCTTGACTCGATTCCGTGTATTGAAGATTGACAGGATGGAGCCTCGAGAGTTACTTGTGATCGATGACAAGATCGAATACACTCAGGAGGAAATTAAAGACCTTGTCAAGATGATTGATATGGGTAATAGAAATAGAGCCAATCAACGTGGTACTGCTAGTGGAGTTGCAAAAGTTGTTTCTGCATTTGGGATAATTGGTAATTAACTTCATATGTTATGATAGCCCATGTTACATTCAAAACCTCCTCTTCAAATTTTATGGTACTAGATTAATTCAATACCAACTTACCTGTACTTTATCTCACAAGATTCAATTTATTTGGGTTTAACTGGTAATATGCATTGCCCCACATCTTCCAGGATTCATAAGATTTTTAGAAGGCTACTACATCATTCTTGTTACCAAAAGGAGAAGAATTGCTGCTATTGGACATCATACAATTTACAAGATAGAAGATACATCAATGATATACATTCCCAGTGATGCTATCAGACTCTTTCATCCTGATGAGCAAAGATATGTCAAAATGTTTCAGAGCATTGATTTGAGCAGTAATTTCTACTTCAGTTACTCTTATGATCTGACCCATACATTACAACACAACATGGCACCTCCTAAATACATTAAAACAGATATTCCAAGTAATGAAGTGAGAAACACACCATCGAGTAGTGGACTGGCTAATGATTCTGGTGAATTCTTCAATATGTGGGCTTCTCGCAAGGACTCTCAAAAGAATGGGTGAGTGCTCTCCAACAACACTCAATTAAAAAAGATTTTTGCATACTTTGGTTCAGTTTGATGTATTTGAATGTATGATGAAATGTTTAGATATGGTGAAAAGACTGTAGACTATGGAATACGAAGCAATCCTCACAGACGTTTTATATGGAACTCCCATTTGTTGGCTCCAGTTGAAAAAGATCTGCATCGAGATTGGGTGCTGTATATGATTCATGGATTCATAGGACAGTCAAATGTGAGTGTATTTGGGAGATCAATTTACATTACTATTATAGCAAGGAGGAGCAATAAGTATGCAGGAACGAGGTTTCTCAAACGAGGCGCCAATTTTGATGTGAGTGAATCAAATCGATTCATTTTCTATTTCCACATTGATGAAATAATTCTATAACTAAAATTGGGCTAAAAATAGGGTGACGTAGCAAATGAAGTAGAGACAGAGCAGATTGTACATGACTCGGGTGTCAGCTCATTGAATTATGGACGATTTAGCTCATTTGTCCAGATGCGTGGCTCTGTCCCTGGACATTGGAGTCAAGATGTTAGTAAAATGGTGCCTAAACCTACAATAACTATAGATCTGTCTGACCCATTCATAGAAACAGCAGGTATTACCTTTCCTCACATCAAATTGATATCAACAAAGGTAATGGGAAGACTTACTCTACTAATACTGTATCACATCATTTGATAGGTGCACATTTTAATGGATTATTCAAACGATACGGTTCGCCTATAATAATCCTGAATCTTGTGAAGAAACGAGAAAAAAAGAAGCATGAGAGTACATTAAGTGAAGAGATGAATGTGGCTGTGAGATATCTCAATCAATTTTTATCCCCAGAGCATCAAATTCAATACATAAGTTTTGATATGGCTAGGAAAAATAAAGGGTAAGTTCCTCTTGGATAGCCTTTGTAAATAAAAGAATGGCTTTATCCCTTTCATTTATCCATAGCACTGCAAAAGAGAAATTTATCTTGCAGGAAAGAAGCTAATGTGATGGAACGACTAGCTAACATTGCCAACAATGCTGTCTTGAAGACTGGGATATTTCAATCCATGGATTCATTCAGTGAGGGAGCTTCAACTCCAAATGGGAAAAAATTTCAAAAAGTTGAATCAGTTCCATTCTCATCTAAAAGTCCTGATCAAGTCAACGACGGGGATCCCACAAACAAGTTTGAACAGTGTTTCCTAAGAAAGGGTACTGTACAGACAGGAATCATAAGAACTAACTGTGTGGACTGCTTAGATCGCACAAATACGGCTCAATTTGCCATTGGAAAGTGTGCCTTAGGGTATCAATTACACTCTCTAGGAGTAATCAATACTCCAAGACTTGAGTTTGATACAGACTGCGTCAGAATGCTTGAAGAGTTGTATGAAGATCATGGTGATACTTTAGCTCTTCAGTATGGAGGCTCTCAATTAGTCCATAGAATCAAAACTTATAGGTAAGATGTAAAACTTATTTCTTGAAAAACAGATAGTTAGCATGGAGATAATAGAGAACGGACATGACTACAAAAATTATTCGAAAATGTTCATATTATGGAAGTTCACGTTGAAATAGACACGATATGTGGAAATTCGGGAATTTTTTGTTGTCGAAGTGACCTAAATTTGAGTCTGAAGTTTTTCAGGTTTTGAATTGGCGCCATTCAATGTGGCGGCGACTGCACATGAGTCACGTGACTTCCGAATGTTTTTCACGATGATTCTGAGGCAAACTTGCGTTTCCTCACTGCGAACTTCTATTATTTGAGTAAAATAAGCTCTCGATTGTGATTCAGATAAGAATTTCCGATGAGAAATGACATCACAACTGTTGGGGAATTCAACGGGACATGTGTAGACGCCGCCATATTGGATGGCGCCAATTCAAATTGTCAAAACTTCAATGATGATTTAAAAACCATAGAGGCGTCGTAGAAATTTCAAAATTTTTTTCTTATATCTATTTTGCCGCAAACTCTCAAAACATAACATTTTCCGGAATTATGTCACTTCCCTATTCAACACCTTAACAAGAAACTCTTTATAGGAAAACTGCTCCATGGACCAGTCAAGGAAATGATATAATGCAAACATTAAGCAGATATTATAGCAATACTTTTAGTGATCAAGAAAAGCAACATACAATCAATCTATTTTTAGGTAAGTTTCACACAGATTGATCATAGTTATCTCTTCTGTACCATAAAGCCTATTTCATCAATCTTCCCAGGTCTATTCATACCAGAGGAGAATAGACCTCCTGTATGGGAACTATTGACAGACTATTACCTACACAACAGGCCAGCTTGTAAATATTCTCCAAGGTCTAGAATACTAACTCAATGGTGGGATACAAGTGTTCACAAGTGCCTTCCCTATGCAGTTAATGAAGTAACAAAAACATGTGCAGAGATGATCCAAGTGCAAGATACTGAACAAGAAATGGTGGATGTTTATTATGACTATTACAGGTTTGACCCTCTAAGTTGTTCACCTTCTTCTACTGTTTTATCAACAGCACTATAGTTTTATATGTTTAGATCCTATATGATAGTAGGATTACAGGTCATTCTTCTCAATTTGCAGGCCTTATGAGTTATCACTTCTGTCTGAAGTTTATGCTTACATGGTGAGTCACTCTGTACGAGATTTCATGCCTCATTTCACAACAAACTTCAGTCCATTTGCTGTTAGAGTGAGACCAGGTAGAAGAAGGGAAGAGGCTGGCAACAAAAACTCTAATCTGAGAAATCCTTCATTGACAGGACAAAGCAGTACAAGCAGCACAACATCAAGTGCAAGGTATACTTCTTTCACAATTCGATAGCTGAAATAGCTCAGAACTTACTCAAAGTGATTGGAAAATTCTGTAGCTCTAGTGTTTCGAGTTCCGATGAAGATGAAAGTCAGCAGATGAGTGAGTCACAAATGACAGCATCCAAGAATAGCTCAGATTTGATATCTTTTGAAACTTTGTTTCCATCAATGAGGGAAGTTTATGGAATGCAGCCTGAGCAACCAAAAAGAAGTGACTTGCTGATCTATAAAAGGTTTGACCTTTTCCTACTGTGCCATGTCAAGAAAATTGGTCATTTCCTGAAATTAATTCTGTCTCCCTAGATTTGTGCTCATGGGCAAAAATGCTAGACAGAAGTCTGAAAAATCAAAACTATTCTGTAAGCTTTTTGATAAGACACATCAGTGCTTTGATCAAGAACAGTTCATGGCCCCTTCTGTTTCAAATGACAGCATAAGTATGTATGAACATCATGTTAAAAAAGCAAAGGTAAGTGCACTCATCTCAATCAAGGCCTACAAGCTTACATTGACTAAGACGGTTTTATAGTTTGGAGGATCAATGCCTAATCCTAGTGATGTGAGTCTATATGAGCGGTATGCACACCAGCAGCAACTTCATCTTGGAATACTGCATCCAGATTTACCATAAAGAAAGGTTTACTGAATTTATCAAGAACTATAAGAATCAAGGATTTTTGTATTTAAAAGAATAGAGCTGTTGGATATACAGGAGAGTGAATGAAAAAATGTGTACATGTGTAAATAATTTGTCTGGTATGTAGCATGTTTTGAAGAAATAAAACTATTAGAATACATTATTAATGTATTTATTCAAAAAATTTGAATGAATGTACAAGTTTGTAATCAATCAAGCTTGATTTTGCAACTTGAGATGGTTGGAAACTATCAACTTAAGATCCTTGAATAAGAAAAGAATAAAATTAATAATCTACTTCAACTTCTTCTTGGGGCGAATGTTATTGGTGTGTCCACACTTCTTTTTTCTGCAATTGGTAGCACGAGGATGGAGACGAGCATAACATTTACGGCAAATCATTTTGTCACAGTTGTATTTCTGTGCAAGAATTCTGAGGGTGGGTTCAATCACACCTCCCCGCAGACGTAACACAAGATGAAGAGTTGATTCTGAGCAAATGAGAAGATATAAAATTAGAATACATTCCTTTCAAAGCCTTCATTTAATGTGGGATAAAAATGCAGAGGATCAACTCATAAGGAAAAGTTCACTCTTATTCAGATGGTTAGAGAGGTGGTTGAATGATAGAGGAGAATTTTATTTACCTTTCTGGATGTTGTAGTCTGATAGGGTCCGTCCATCTTCAAGCTGTTTACCAGCGAAGATCAATCTCTGCTGGTCTGGTGGAATGCCTTCTTTATCTTGGATTTTAGCTTTGACATTTTCTATGGTATCAGAAGCTTCGACCTCAAGGGTGATGGTCTTACCCGTCAAAGTCTTTACAAAGATCTGCATGGTGGCTCAGCTGGAAGAGAAGGAAATCTTTCTAAATCCAAGAGAACTTGTCATAGTTGACTAAGAATATTCAGTACTGGATGATAAATACAGAGGGAGGCGATAAAAGAATCATTGAAAAAAAAGATAGGTTAGATTCAAAAACTGATTCCAAAAATCACAAAATAGTGTTCATCAGCTAATACTCATTGACAGTAATGGGAATTTAATTAGTTTAGGCAATTTTTCATACTTGCGAATCGGTAAAATTGTCAAGTCAATAATAGCACTGGGAATTTAGTGACACAAAACGAATGTGTGAAAGTTGAGAGAGCTTTTTTCAGCAGCTGTCTAGATCTTCTTTTGTTTTCAAATGTCAAGGGAGCAAGGGCAGCATGTTTATAGTTTAAGGACGCAAATTTATATGTAGACACAGATTGGAAAGTTTGATAAGAAACTACACAGAAAAGAAAATAAGATGAAAACTCACTCTTTCAACAACGTGATCGACGTAGCCTCCACCATGGAAAGGTTAGGAATTGTACAGACGGAAGTCTCGTCAAGGATCCCCCACTCCGGAAATTTGAAAATTGCTTACCATCTGTCGGTATAGCTCTTGCCGATTTTTGAAAAAAGATCTTAACTTAAAAGGGTAAATACTTCACAATAAGTCAAGAATATGTTTGAAAAAATCGAGATCTGATGAACTTGATCAAGATGTGACATTCCTTCGATCGCTAATAAAAATGACAATAATTTCATTCTAAAAAATCGAAATTCGGCCGCCATATGCTGAGACATCACGTGATCAATGATCATTTGGGCTGCGCTTGCGCTCCAGATGGTGCGCCGGTGCGGCTCCAATATCGCTCCAAAATCTCATAACCTCAATTATTCAGTAAACAAACAAAAAGCTGAAAGGAACACTCATGAAACACGTCCGACAGAATTGATCTTGTTTAAGAAATAGATCAAAATGAATTGCGATTCCTAAGAAAAGTCTGAAAATTCCAGGAGTGAAAAGTTTCTATAGAATTGCCCTACATAGTATTCTGATATTGACATCATGCCGTACGCAAATCAACCTACGGTGCATATTTCCGAGCTGACAGATGAGAATATCAAATTTCAAGTGGAAGACACTGAACTCAGGTAAGACAATTTACAACTAGATAAATTTACGTACTTCTTGTCTGTCTTACTCGTTCATCACCCACGAACATTGTCTTACAGTGTTGCAAACAGCATGAGGCGAGTATTTATCGCTGAAACTCCAACAATGGCAATTGATTGGGTACAAATTGAAGCCAATTCTACAGTTCTCAGCGATGAATTTCTAGCGCATAGAATTGGAATGATTCCATTAACAAGTGATGAGGTGAATAAAGCATTTGAAAGAGTCTTATTGATGCTTAGAGCTAACAATAAGTATGAATACATTCATCTTTTTACTAATATGCTCAGGTTGTGGATAAAATACAGTACACAAGAGATTGTCAATGCATGGACTTCTGTCAAGAATGTTGTGTTGAATTTACATTGGATGTCAAATGCTCAGATGAACAGACGAGACATGTTACTACGGCTGATTTGAAGTCAGGTGATGCCAGAGTAGTTCCTGTGACTTCGAGGCATCGTGAAGATGAAGCTAATGAATATGGGGAAACGGATGGTACATACCTTCTACAGGTGCTACATTATCTTGAAGCCTTGGAATAAAGGATTGTTCAATTTCTCTTACAGAAATCTTGATTGTTAAACTGCGTAAAGGACAAGAGTTGAAGCTTAGAGCTTATGCCAAAAAAGGTTTTGGCAAGGAACATGCCAAATGGAATCCAACAGCAGGTGTTTGCTTTGAGTATGATCCAGACAACTCTATGCGCCATACTCTTTTTCCAAAACCTGATGAGTGGCCTAAATCAGAATATACTGAATTAGAAGAGGATCAAAGTAAGTGGCTCCTTGTAGTTTTGTTCATTTATCTGACATCCCTGCAGTCTGACACCCATTCATTAAGATTATAATGGCTCTTTTAAAGTCCTCCTTTTTATCTGAAGGTTTGTATGTGGTTGCAATTTGGAGGAAATACTCCTGGGCTGTCAAATTAATTGAGCAATCATTCAACTTTTGCCTGGTGCCCACTAAAAGTATTGTAAAGTAAGAAAAATCAACTGTCCTTAATTGAAGAAATAAAATTATTCCAAGCTTTATATCCTTTACAAAGTGTGCAAAATTTGAAGAATTTTCCCCAAGTACTTTGAATTACTCTTCATCATGAGACAAATTTAAATTTTGAATCATGAATCAAGTTGCATGAATACAGACTTCCTAGGCTTCCTGTAACTATATATGTATATTCAAGTTTTCACTGTGAATTTTCCAGGTGAAGCGCCCTTCAATTGGGAGGCAAAACCTAACAAGTATTTCTTCAATGTGGAGAGCAGTGGAGCCTTGAAACCTGAGAATATTGTTATGATGGGTATTCTTGCTTTGAAAAACAAGCTATCTAATTTACAAACCCAACTGAGTCATGAAGCACACCAGGATGCTCTCAGCATTCACCATTAGTCTTGTGTAATTTCTGCGGTAATCATAAGAGAGTTGTGTATCAATAGATTTATTTTGTGATATTTGTATTGTCATAAGAATTTCATTTAATTGTTTCTGTAAGATCACACGATTTGAGGAAAAATGTAATCATTGACGAGCTTTTGAAATATATTTCGTCTCTGTCTGACTTTTTATGGCATATTTCAACAAACAAAACTGTTAGTTTCAAAAAGCAATAAACAAAGAATATTTAGCATTTAAGTGCAAAGTTTGAGAATTAAAGTTCTTGGAGATCCTATTACTATTCCGTGTTTCTATTTTTATTCAATTTTGCTTCAAAACGGTTTTGCTACATTTAAAGTAATCACATTGCATCGCGGTGATAACAGTTGGAGGCTTTGGATCGAGCTCCAGCAGCTCATATATATATGTGTATATATATATGGATGGGATAGACGGTCTGTTGTTCGCAATCGTCCGCCGACATCTTGCCTTCTGCTCGTCCGGATCATCGGAAAATTCGCGTGTGCATTGCAACTGTGCACAGTACTCACGGAATCAATTCCTGTTGACAACTGATATCCTTCAGGATGACTAGCACGGAACATGATATTAAGTGGGCAATTGATCTTCTTACACCTGAACCAGACTATGAAGAGAATTTCCTCTCCAAAAACTATCCATGGATTTTTTGGCCTACCGTCACTGTAGGAGGATGTGCCTATGTCAATTGGTTCATGCAAAGGCCCGTATATGCTGGTAGGTTTTTATCAAACACTGTTGTTTTTCCTGACTCGAGTGTGAAAACGTGTACAAAAATGTGGTGTATATTGCTTGAGTTATCAAAGTTGTAGTCCATTCCATAGAATCCTACTTTTGGTTATTTTGATAAGGTTTGGTTATGCAATTGTAATTACTCCAAGCTCATCCAGGTTTGAGATGAATCAGTTTTATCATCAATTCACAACTCTTCGATAATCATTTAGTCTTGTCCCATTAAGAAAATTTCGCTACTTGTAATCTACTGATATGATCGAAACACCCATCATTGACCAGAGATGTCAACACAAATTTTGGTGGATTTTGCTAAGCTCCTTGATCAGTATTTGGGAAGCAAATGCTACAGTTCTAATCTTCCCTCATATCTCCAATTGTTCTTTACATTTGAATATTTTCTCAGTATCGGGTATGTTTATAAATTTGCAAACACAGACATAGAATTTCATTTAAAAAACGAAACACTCCAAAGACCCTTGGCAATCAGCTCAAGATTTAGATGATCATTTAGGCTATTCCATTAGTAAAACTCCTTAATAAGTGATTAAAATAATGAGTCTTTGAGTCTTTGATGAGTTGATATTGATGAATAAAAAGAGCGCACGTAAGATTACAATTGTAAAGTACTTCAGATGTTTACCTCAATAGATTTTTTTGCTTCATTCCAAATTCAAGTATCAGTCTAGTTGATTGACACTGTGTGAACTTTGTTTGAAATATATAAGACCTATTTGGGGTAGAATTAATTACAGCACATTGTATACATTTAGTCTGTTCAGTTCATCTCCCTCCATGTCGGTCATCTTTATAATCATTTGTTAGGCTTACCTAGATACGGACTTGCTGCTGTAGCAGGAATTGTCCTGGCTAAAGTTTTCAAAGATGCTAAATATCATAGAGAATCAGAGAGGGATCAAGTACTGAGACACTACATAAAGCTACACCCGGAGGATTTTCCACCACCTGGTATGTTTGCAAATTTTTCACTCACACTTCCACATTGTATGTACATGGAGCAATGAAATATTCTCATGTATGTTTAGACCTTTCAGAATCTGAGTAGTATCTTTTCTTTTCCAGTGCGAACAACTTACAATGATGAATTCAGAGATTGGGTTCCTTGCCGTTAAATAAATTTTAATTATCATCCATGTAGACCATTGTTACACAGAATTAATATGTATGTAAATAATAGGGCTAAAGGTATATCCACAAGAATTCGGAATAAAAACCTTACATTCATATGAATATTACTCATGTCATCCCCTTGCCCTACAAGTTATCCAAAATTTCAATTCATCGATGTTAGATTCAGTGGGATTGAGATTAATTAATGGTTTTGAAAAATCTGATGCATCACGGTTGCAATAAATAAAATTCTTGTTCATTCTGTATAGTATTTATTTATTGTATTGCCCATTCACATCAATTTGCTCATAGAGCAGACTATGTCAAATTTGAAGTGATCATAAAAGAATTAGGATTTTCTCGATGTATGTATATATGGAATCTCAGTTTTGTGGAGGCATATGAACTATGCGGGATTACATTTGCTATTCAGTGATGATTCCAGTCATAAACTTTTACAGCTTAAACAGCCCACACTACAGATAACATAATCAATTACCAAATGGTGGGATGATCAAGGTCTATACATTGTTTCATAACAAAAATAGTCACTCCATTTCACACTCAGAAATTCTGATTCATTAACAAGAATAGTATATTTGCTCATGCTGACACTTATTCAATTGATTTTACATGTCGACATTATACAGAAATTTGTTAACAAATAAATATCTGAATCAATATAGAAACGAGGCATGCCAATATTCTATGTTTAAAATTCGATAAAATAGATTTATGCGTGATTCGTTACACATATAATAGCTTAAATAAATACATATTATGTATGTATGTACGCATGTATATAATACAAATTAAGTAATCTTTACATCAGTTCTTAACATATGTAATGAGAATCTCTTCGGATTGCATTTCCACTTGAACACTCACTACTTTTGATATAAGAAACGGGATCTAGACAACATTCTTGATATTTGTGCGGAGTTCAAGATTCAATCATGCTTCACTGAAGTTCATCAACTTCCAACTTGATCAGTTCTCGTCGATTTACTTTTCAGGCCCCTCAGTCTACCACTCGCAAAGATAAAGTGGTTTGCTCGGTTGTGCATCGAAATCGTATGAATTAATTTGCACCCAGGGAAAGATACGTTTCACCTTTGTAACCAATCTCTCCACAAAAGTATGCAAACAAATCTAATACGATGCGGCTGTGCGTTCATATTTCTTTGTTCATTTC
Organism: Eretmocerus hayati; assembly: GCA_029851415.1. Classification (NCBI taxonomy): domain Eukaryota; kingdom Metazoa; phylum Arthropoda; class Insecta; order Hymenoptera; family Aphelinidae; genus Eretmocerus; species Eretmocerus hayati. The sequence continues at coordinate 158,775,270 of CM056743.1, forward strand.
TTTGGATGATATCACGAGGCGTACATTCTGTTAATCTCATGCTGGTAACGTTCTTGGACAGCTTTTCTCTTCAGTTTAAATGCAGCAGTTACGAGACCCATATCAGGAGACCAAGTTTCTGTGACTAATTTAACTGCTCCAGGAACTTCAAATTTCTGAAGATTACCTGCAGGTGAAAGAGCAAAGTTGTAAGACAAGTTGATAAAACTAGCAAGTAATTGAAAGTGTGAACCAAAATTAAATAAAAGGAAGATACGAACATTTTTTCGAGTACTCCACTAATTCTTGGAGAACCGCTTTTTCTACTTGTGGATTATTACATAACTCTTCAAATGATGACACTGTTATTCCGTGACTGTTAGCAAGATCTTGTAAATGATTCTGACTCGGAACAACTAAAGCTACAGTGTAGTTCTTACTGGCATCTCCATAGATACATATGTTCTCTACAAGTGGGCATGTTTTCAATTCAGATTCCACTTTTCCCAAAGAAACATATTCACCAAACTGAAGTTTGACAAGATCTTTTTTCCTATCTGTAAGAAATCAAATCGTTAGACACGTTACAGAATTTGCAGATTGAACATCATTTTGGAGTATTAGATTATATCATACCAATGATTTTAATCACTCCATCTGGATAAACTTCACCGATATCGCCCGTTCTGAACCACCGTTTACCATCTTTCTCGAAGAAATCTTCTCGAGTTTTGTCAGGAAGTTTGTAATAACCAGCTGAGATATTATCTCCACCTATGAGTATTTCTCCTCTAGGATTTGGAGTATCAGTTACTCTGTATCCAGCCTCTTCCCAATTTTCGAGACGGATATCGCAGACTGTGGTGGGAGCTCCAACCCTGCCAGTACTTCTATCGTAAGCTGAAAGGATAAAATGTTGGATATAGCAGACTCCTTCTCATTATTAAGACACGAAAGATGGATTACTAACGGTCCATCACAGTAGCACATGAGCACGTTTCAGTCAATCCATAGCCTTGAGTAACAGTCACACACAAACAAAGTTTGACTTGCATGTGTGTTTCAGGACTGAGGGGTGCACCGCCACAGAGAATCAATCTGACACGGCCACCCAGAACTTGTTTAGCTGCTGCAAATATCACCTTATCGAAGACGGGTGTATCATAGCCACGCTTGGTCCACTTTGATTTGTATTCATAAGCAAATTTAAAAATTGCCTGTCTGAATGGACCTGACCTCTTGACTTTTTCATTGATACCCTTTGATATCCGGTCTAAGATGAGCTGCAATGGAAAATGTTTTATTAATGGCTCCTCTGAAGATCAAAATCTGAATATTGATTAAATCATTACTAAAAGACAATCTTTACGAGCTCTGTGACTTACGGCTCGGATCAAGAATTCAAAACTTCTCAGAATGTCTTTTACGAGATCAGCAGAACATTAGAAGGATCCAAAATGAATTATTTCGGAGATCACATGCCGCTTGAACAACTTTCAAGCAAAATAAAGAGATTTTGATACCTTGAGCTCAAGAAAAGCCCATCATACAGCGCGTAAAAATCATTGCTTTTCAGATGAATGATGATCTAAAATGAAATATTTACCGGTACTGCAGTCAAACAAGTTGGATGTAAGACACTGGCATCTCCCTTACAACCTTTCTGGATTTTACTGCTCGAATCGATCATTGTCAATGGAGAGCTGTATCCAATTGGTACTCCATTCAATAGACAAACACTCTCAGATAACAGTTCAAATACGTGTGCAAGAGGAAGGAAGCCCATAAATATATCATCATCTTTGATTACAACCACGTCGCAGTATGCTTTTAGAGTGGCAATGGCATTTTTGTGTGATAGAAGGACACCTTTTGGTACACCAGTTGAACCAGAGGTGTACATGATGATAGCAGTATCATCGCTGTTTGGCGATATTGTTGGGGCATTGGAGGTGTTTCCAACTTTGATTATCTCTTGGTAAGGCAGAAGTCGCACACCATCCTAAAATTAAGAATAACTTTTAACATCGCAGTTTGCCATTGAAGAGAGTATTGATATGTAATTTTGTACGAACCTTGTATCCATTAACATCGGCTTGCTTCAACTGATCTTCCATATAGATGATAGTCTTGACTTCGGGTATTTTTTGGAGAAGTTTTTTGAATTTAGGCAGCAAATCATGACTTGTAATGACAGTATCAACTTCAGTCTCGTTGATGCCGTGAACGATAGCCTCGTCACCGAGAGTAGCGTAAATAGTTACGACTGTAAGATTTTGTTTGAAGCATGCATGTGCTGCAATCATCCATTCTTCTCTGGTTTCGGCAAAAATAACGACATTTTTTCGCACTGTAAGGCCCAACTCTTTCAACCCGCGACTAAACGATGTTGCTATCTTCTCCACCTCTGTGTAGGATTTCCACCTATAATCTCCCATTTTGTACTGAAAAAGTGAATAGACTTGGTTATTTTTATGCGCTCATTAATTTTTTCAGTTCACTTTGAAATTATCTCAAGTTTTGCGCGTTATTTCTCTGAATTGTAACGGTGTTCAATAATCTGACACCAGGACTCTTCATTTTGCTAACACCACAAAAAAATCAAGTTTGGGAAAAAAAACACCTTCAAACACAAAATGTCTCAATGGGAGAAAAGAGTACTTAGAGTAATCTGCACAAAAAAGTATTGCACAGCATTAGACAGCGAATTTCAAAAAGTGCTACTATTTATCACTGGTACATTTACCACAAACAAATTATTATTTCCGGCAAAACGTTAAAATGAATGGCGATTGTTGATCTTCTTTCGCCGTTATTCCTGAGTGAGTGATCGACTATACCTTTTTGAAAACTCTACCGTTTGGTTGAACTTCATCTTCTTCTGCAAGAATTTGTCTGGTACCAAGACACTTTTTATCCTTGTGTAAATTAGCGACCCACTTGAGCATCGCCTCCAAAGTTTCAATTTTTTGTGCTACTAGCGTAGAATGCATAGTTCCAATAGGATCAACATTTCTATAGATGACTGAATTTTCATCTTTGGTGACTGCCTTCGCCTTTATCCGTCTGGAAGCTTTTCGTTTTTCCCAAGGTCTTTGAAGCAGCAGGTAAACTGGGAAAGTGAATATGTCATAGACATATGTAAGTGCTTTTATTGCCTGGACGGCGCCGAGTACCCAGAAATTATTATCCATCTCCCTGTAAACGAAATAATTGATTAATAAGATATCGACAAAGTAGTAAATTGCATACAAAATTGAAAACATAGGGTGCACATCGAGTAGCAGTTCTTACGATGCAATTATACGACATCTATTCAAATATACAAATCAGAAATGAAAATAATTTGTGTACGATAAAACAATTCTTTGTGAATCGCACCCAAAATATTCGAGACTTGCATTCACTACAAGTCCAAATTCATCATCTCGATATCTTGATTTTTTTATATGCAAGTAATAATAAGCGTATATGTATTCTATGACGCAACACCAAAAAAGAAACAAAACACGAATAAAAGCGTGTAGGTAGAAATGAAACACAAAACTCGAAAAATACTTGTGTAAATTACTGCGCAAGCTCACAATATCAACAAAAAAGGAATATGCACCGTGGCTTCCTCACAAACTCTACAAGACGCGGGTAAAAAAAAGGAAAAGAACTGCACGACTAGATATCAAATATGTTTGTGCTTTTTTACAATACATGCTTTGGATAGAGGCTACTTTATTGGCTTATCGGTTGATGAAGATTCTAATTGAGTCTATTTTGAAAAGAAGTACAAGCATTCGTTTGTAAAAATTTCTTCAAAAATGTATTCTTCTATGTAATGCATAAGTCCAATATGAATATCGCGCGATAGGCGAGTAGGTTATTGTTGACACATTATACATTCTCATCTATCGGGTAAAGGAATAGAGGAATCAGACGCTTTGGGTTCACATCTGAAGCCCTTTGGTTACAGGCACGATCTTTCAAGAGTCCCTCAACTTTTTGAAAGATAAAAAGATAGAAACCAAAAGAATCAATCTCAACATGAGATCAAAGTTTCTAGAATAAAAATTTTTAAAATAATATTGTACGGATGGAACAAACGAAACGATACATCATAAAATTTTCGACCATTTTTTACCGAAATCTAATTATGAGAGATCATATCGCCCTGATATTATTGATAGCTATAGAAAACGACTAATTAGGCTTCGCATCACAGGCCCCGTTATAGGATCAGGGACTAAGATGTTTAAAAGAAGAATGATTAGAAGAATCGCATACTGATTTCCATCTCAATGTTGATATTGGTCAAAAAATCACGTTAATATCGCCTGCATTCATGAAATAAAAGGAAATACTTTTTGAAAGATAAAATGTACTTAATGGTCTATTGAAATTACAGAAAAGATTACTTTTTTTTAAACATCCCTGGGACTTTTGCTTGAATGTTTGACAACAATCGTAGTAGTTTATTTTCTCAAACACTTTTTGCTGTCACGGGGGATGAAGCCGATATGGTGATTGCCGTGAAACCTTTCTAGTAAAACACCTGTTGGTCCCGGAGAATCCATCCCACTTTGGGAGTTTTTCTTCACACAAAGGGTAATGTCGAGTGAAATATATGCTGTAAGGTCAAGTGGTTTGGTTCCTGAGTCATATTTAAGCTTACAGAGATGATTTCACATTGCTAACTGCTGTATATCTACATCTACACGATGAAATATATGTGCATTGCGCATTGGGCATCTATATTACCCGCGACTTTTTTGCCCAATATATGAAATCTGCTTTTGAAAACGAATCAAACATCGTTTTTCAATTCTATGGGGAGAGCAATGAAGTGCTTTGTGAAATATTACTTCGGGATAAGTTTTTTTGAGCGAAAGATCTGATTTTGGTACAATCAATTTCAAGTCGATTACTGTGAGTAGAAAATAAATATGTTTTAAATTGTAATTTTCATACCACTACACGCGGTTCAACTCGAGTACGTGAATATGATGAACGCTTACAACGACTTTATCGGATACTCACGAATCTTCATTCTTCACACTTATTGTTCAAGTCATGGATCATGGTACATTTCAATCGCAATGATTTTTTCTTGCAATAAAAATAGAGTAGTATGTGAGGGTTAATTGAATGTCGATGGTGATACTAATAATGACAACACGAAGCGAGCGGTCGAAAGAATCTCGTTGTGGCATCCGAGAAATTGTTGGCCCAGTTTCATATCAATGTTATGTAATGATGCGATTAAACTGACGGCTACTTGATCTCGTATTGTGAATGTGCGAGATTATCAAAATACTTGTAAACTGATTTGGTGTAATCATTCTTCTGAATTTTGAGACATTATTCTAAGAATCGAGGAAAGATTGCTTCAGTTTTGTATCGATCAAATCAATGCCGTGTTTCCGAAAAAAATTCAAGAAATACCTAATTGTGAATTACAGATACACGCATTTTAACATGGTTGATTGCATTTTCATAAAAAAATACTCAATCATCTGTCGTATTTTCTTTGTGCAAAAAAATTTCGCAGCTCCCACAAAAATTTTGACAGACACTGATTGATTCGGGATAATTCAGATCAGATAAACAATTTGAGTTTTTGGCTGATGACATCGGTACTCTGGGTATTATAGATTAGACTCGTCATTTGAAATAACATTTTCACGGTCACGACGAAATCAAACTATAACTACTTTCAAATTTACAAACAGTTGGATTTATTGAGAAAGGTTTAGATAGCAACTTGAGATGAAACAAAAATATTATATAGCTGTAAAAGATTGTCTTGATTTTTTCATGTATCATGTATTGCGCTGTGATCATCAATTTTTCTTGAATAATTCGAAATTGTACGTATAATTTTCGGAGATTGGACGCGCACTTCAATTTCAATCAGATTGAATTAGATTATTCTAATGCATTTGAGCCCCGTCAAAATTACCCACGATTTTTCCCAGAGCATTTTTTGGACAGAAAAGCAAAGATAGGAAATATTCTCAAATGATGCATAAGAAAAGATTACTATATAAAGTGTTTCAATTTCTTGATGACACTCACATCATTCCCCCAGAACTATCAGAACACATATGCTTATCAATGTGCAACAAAGGGACGGTTCATCTCTGGAATTTTTGAGAGGTCGTGCCGGAACTTGTTATCAAAATTAGAATTTCATCCAATTGGGGAGATGTAATTGAAAAAGAATTTTTGTGGATAAGATGAGGGTCGGTAAAACCGAATCGATAAGGTTTATATGGGCGAGAAGAAGATCAATCTTAAATTACTTTGGGTAATTATCGGATCTAAAGTAAGTGGGATTTCTCCAAGATTTCTTCGTGGGTTGAATCTCCTCTGTATCGAGAAGTTTAATCATAGTCGAAAAATGTGGTTATAAGGACTAAATTATGCAGTCCTCGTTCATCTCTCTCCCTTTTGATTATTCAGGGTAACTTTCTTCATTAAGAATCTTCTAGGAAGAAAAAAGAGCAATCAGACACAGAGGGTGGGTAAACGAATTTTCATGCACTAATACAAGGGTGGGTGATGATGAGTATGATTTTCGGGTGTTTGATTAATTACATCAAATGTGCAAATGGTCGTAATAATGCACGAAACATCATGGTCAGATCAAAATTTCTAGATAGATTATAAAGCATTATGTTTCTACTTCATGCAATCGTGCTGTTTCACAATGTTTAGAACGTGCAGCAAATTTTTTCACAATATACGTAATATGTGACAATTCAGCGGATAACACTCACTGTTTGTCATCAACAATCATGATGACGGTGAATTCTGTGGTCTACAGATTCAAAAATTTATTCTCAGGAACTGCAAAATATATAACCATTTCTATTGGTTCAGTTTTCAACAAATGTTCGCTGATGAAAATGATATATTTAATTGAAATTTTTTATTCGAAGCAAAAATTGAGGATTATTTTGATGATTTCGTACACGTGAACAAGTACCTTCTGTACCTTAAGTGATTTGACAGTAGTATCGGGAGAACAAGATGACTGATACGAAGGAAAGCAAGATAAAAATTTTGAAAGCATGTGCTTCTTTTCATCGGAGTTAGAACGTTAATAATCCAATTGGGTGTATGATGGTATTCTAATATTTTGCCTATGAAAAAAATTTTAGATCTTAAATTTGTTTGATAATAGAATAAAAATAGGTGTCAGTATTTGAATCAACAAGTTGTTAAGATACGAGACGAGAAGTGGATACGTTGAAAGGCTTCTTCAAAAGCTGCTTGAAGAAGTATAGTGAGCTTGCGTGACCGTACGGATGATAAAAAAATTTCAGTAAAATTGAAACAGAGTTAAAATCATGTAGTTAATAGAAATTGCGAGGCTTAAAAAGGGTATAAGATGCCTGATGCACATAATCTTCTCATGTTAGCCAATCATCAATTTAGTAGTAAGTATACAAAACGTGAGTACATGCACCCGTGTGATGTCGTCGTGAAAGTGGAGTTGATTATCAATCATCATCAAGTTTTACAGACTATTTTACTCTCTCCGTACGAATCAGGGAATATTGATTCCATTTTCAGTGCATTTTCACTAATTCACAGTGAAACTCCACTTAAAATGAGTAAAATTAGACTCAAGATCAGAAAAATCCTCTCATTAGGATCAATTTTTACTGATTCGTGCGGAGAGAGTAGGCTTGTAGATATAAAAAAATGTTCTTAGTCAAGATTTTGGAACAGTTAGATATTCTGTATCGGCCTGAAGACTCACACGTGTTTAGGGGGTGTGTCATGTCGTCTACATGGAAGCATTTGTGCTTAAAAGTATCAAATATTGTGTAATAGATCATCAGGAATGTCAAAGGAAATTCTTCCGGAAAGTCGACCGTGTGGTTCATTCATTCGGTAAAAAAATTCATTTGAATAATCCAAGGTGGATCGACTGTGCAATGTTTCGTTTCCTTGAGAAAAAGTAACCACGCACATGGGTCAATGCTCAGAGGTAAGTTTGATCCGGTATAGATGTATCCATTTATGCTCACACCAAATACATTCGAAAGACCTCAATCGAATTTCAATCGATAAAAAGTTTTAAAAAAAGCTTCAAAAAGACCAGCGAGTGTACATGTATGTACTTATGGGTAGCATAGCATATATATTAAGGAAAATAAGGACGAGGGTTCAGCTGCATATTCCAACACAATGAATAAAAAATCGAATTACCTCTGTAAGGAGTTTTGCCGTCACTTTTGATTCAGTTTTATAGCGTTCGGAATCAATGATGAATTAATTAATAAAGGCGTAAGTAGGTGTGCAAACGTCAAGATGCTGTACCGCCTGCGTCTGGCCTAAGCTGCGCCAAAGACTGAGGGAAAAAGACTCTCTTCACAGACTGGCGATAAATGTCCGAGACGTGTTACGTATATTAGAACCGACTAAAGTGATATACCAAACCCGAATATGTGCGATATCAGACAGACTGCAGCTGGGATGTATGTACAGTACATACATACATACCTACAAGTTACAAGTATACGCCTCCGCGAATAAGAGAGAGAAAGATTCTGGGAATGACCGAACTGCGGGGTTTTTTGAATTCGCGTGGGATTTTCCCAGTAGGGTTGACCGTATTTTGTGCTCTTTCTGTGTCATTTTAAGTAAATATATGGATCAGCTATGCAGTCAGACATATGTGAATAAGTTGTGTTATCATACGTGACTCGCGAAGAATCCTTATACTGAAATTAGCTGTCATTCTTCAAGATGTATAGAATTGCTAGAAAGATTTGCGCAAAGCTTTCTTTGCAGTCATTTGCGTAACAATCATTGAAGTCTTCTCGAAATTTTTTTTAGTCAAAATTTATTGATTCGAAAAAATTGCGGAAAAAGCCCTGATTGATTAACAGAATTTTGGATACCGTCATATTGTCAAGTTTACAAGTTTTTGAGAGATATCTCCGTGAATTTTTTCGAGATATCGTGATGACTCTAAGTACTTATAACGCCGATATTAAGTCTCAAAGAAATTAGTTGTATGCCAACTACGCGACTCAAGGACATTCAACTTCACCTTCCCCAAATATATCGAGATTTTGTCGAAATCATGGGGATGAACGAAAAAATAATCTCCTAACGTCCCCTAAAACAATAGGCACAACTTTCACAGTTGAGTGCCATAAATACGGTATCATGTGTTGCCTATTTCGCACTTTAGATTTTTTACAAACAATTCCTCGAAAATGACATGGTCAATTGTATGAGGACTTGACGCCATATCATTTATCAACACTCAATAAACTTATCTTTCCTAGAGGTTGGTGTGTTTTAGTCTTGATCACATTTTTTTTTGTCGTGAGCACAATGTTGAAAAGGACGAAAATATTTCAATTTGCAACGGGAAGGTCATTTCGTTTAGCATGCATAATATCTCAGATACTTGATCTTCACACATTATACCAGAGTTTCATGGTATCATGTTGATGAATAATTATGGTGTACAACTATCTAAAACAATTGAGGGGGTGGGTGGAAAAAGGGCGTGACCGCCATTATGCCCTTCTTCCGGATACCGCTTTTTTTGAACCTCCAAACCAAGATCTACCACCCCCCGAAATCCGTTTTTCGAAAGACCCCAAAAACGGTCTGGCAGATAAAAGGGCGTAACCGCCATTACGCCCTTTTTTCTGTCCGATAAAAGGGCTTAATGGAGCTTAAGCCCTTTTCATCAGCAAAATGATTGCACTTATGCCCTTTTTCCGAATATCACGACAGTCACGCCCTTTTATCGGGAAAATTATTGCACCTACGCCCTTATTCCGAATATCGCGCCATGGCGCGTGGAAAATACAGATGTAAGGCCTCGCGAGTCCTGTTTATCTTGGAAAGCAGAGTGACACCCACTGCTAAGGGGTGTCGAGTTAGGCCTCGATGGATAGAATTTCGGTCAATTTAGGGTTTCAGGGATCAGCAAATGTAAATTTCAAGTTGGTAAGGAACTTTCCATTGATTTCTTGGTTGATCAGATTTTCTTCATATTTACAAATGATTTAGTCGATGTCAACCTGTATAATCAGAATATATACGAATGAATCAGTATAAATATTCACCGATAGTTGGAGAAGTCCTATTTTGCCTGGGAAATTCCCGAAAATGAAGTTAGCTTTGCAGGTCAGACTGATGACTACTTATTTGTGACTAGAGTCGTAAAATTTAATTTTGAAATGATTTTGTGAAACAAATACACCTGAACGACCTTTTAGAGCTCGACTTGTATAAATATTCCAAAAACATGAACATCTTTCCTTAGGTCGTTAATGGATCTTGAGCACTTTCTATGGGTTATTCTTCAAAAAGACTCCAGTACCTTATGTCTTCCATGTCGATTCCCCAACTGTCAACGTCGGTTGATAAAAGTATGTGTAAATCACTACTTTCAGTAACTTTTAAAACAGGTTCTTGATCCCTCTGCTTTTGATTGCCATGGATGTTTTGGCATTTTCCTCCCTCCGAGAGTTGACTCATTCCTAATTTCATGAACTCTAACTTTTTCTCCAAAAAATACGATGCTGTAATCGAATCTCACGAGGGCTTAACAACCATCATTGAATTTATAAAAGGCCTAATTGCTGCCAAAACATTTTAAACGGGCGTAACCACGATGATTTGAGCTTCAAAGGGCTCCACTGACACCATTGATTCTAGAAAGGGCGTCACTGCTATGATGGAAACTCAAAAGGGCGTAACTGCTATGATGAAATTTCAGCAGGGCGTAACTGCTATGATAAAATTTCAAAAGGGCGTAACTGCTGTGATAGAATTTCAAAAGGGCGTAACTCCGGTCATTCTTTTCAAAAAGGGCTTAATTGCACCCAAAAAATTTCAAAAGGGCTTAACTTTTTTCTCAGCTTGACAGGATTTAGAAAAAGGGCTTGAGTACCTGACTGAAAAGATTTAAAAGGACGTAATGACTCTGTAACAGGGCGTAAGTGAGGTCGGATCTGGAAAAAGGGCCTAATTACCGAGGAAAAATTTTATAAAAATCCTCCAGAGCCTGGAAACGCTTTTCCACCTGATATAACGATGAAAACATGTTGTTTCACCTTCAAATTGAGTGTTTTCACCCTTCGCTAGTGAAAAAAATTTCTCGCCATTTCCACACGACTGATGGAAGCTTTTCGTGTCCATAGAACCGTGGAGCATGAATCGAACCACCCCCTAGCAATCAGATATCTTTCAAAACATGCCCAGGAACACTCTCAAAAAATTTGGAGGCGATTGGACTTGATCTCGAGATTTCATACCACTTTTTGTCAGGAAGAAAGGCCGAAATTTGACCCTGTATTCGGAAAAAGGGCGTAATTGCATTTTTTGAAATTGCTGAAAAGCGCTCAAAATCAAATTTCATCCCCCGGCCCGGTTTGGGCTATTTCGAGAATGTTATTTTCTTCGAAATAAGTCAGGCCTACTCGTCCAATTATGTTTGTAGCCGTTTTTATCAAGTTTTTATTGATTTTCTCAAAATGACCGTTGCAATTACGCCCTTTTTCCACCCACCCCCTCAATTAGTCGAACAGTTTAATATCTCAGCAATGTCGGTAAGTGTACAATAACTGAGAGCTAATTTTTTGACTAAGTACTCTAAAATTTGTGGTGAAGTAGACGCGGTTCATTCACAAATAATATTGTGGTCAGAGTAAGTAAATGGTGCGGTCAACGTCTTTTTCACGCGCTGCATCACATATTACGCGAATATAATGCACACAAAACACATGCCATCTCGCGTGCAAATTTGAAAGAGCAGACGACGCGCCTCATTCTCTGATGTGCTAAATATGTTTATATGCCAGGAAGACATATGCGCAAACATAGATATATAATGGAATATATAAATGTAGACTGTTGATGAGAATGACAGGGTTTATACACGCGACAAACTCGTTGATTGCATCTGAGTATGATGATATATATCGTGTTGACTCTGTTGACTCATACCACACCCCTTGAACAATTTCTTGATCGATATAAAATTATAACTATGTGGAATGATACTGCGATTTTTTTTTTTTTTTTTTTTTTTAGAAAACTTACGAGTTAATATCCGCGATCTTGTCTGTAATTACGAAATCAGACATACACTTGCAAAATATAAGTAAGTGATTAAAGTATTGTGAAATCAATTTAGCGGATAAGCCTTATCATTGTTTAGACGCGTCTGATCGAAGTCGAAAGAACGACGATTAATTAATTTTAACGCGGACATATGACATAAGTACTACATATATATAAATTGATGATTGGTGACATATACAGATTCATGACGAAGTTCGGTGACAGAACAACTGCGTTGTTTGTGTCGCGCATTATTTTTTATGGAATGACAGTATATAATACGCGAATGAGAAAGTTTGACATCATCATTTGATCAAGCAAGTATCATGAACTGCGCACTCGTTGTGTAAATACAAGGCGGGACAATTGTCGTGGATTGCCACTATGTAGACAATTGCAAAAGGAACAATAATAATAAAAAAAAAAAAGATAGATCTAAGAGATGATGATTTTTCTAGAACGTTGAGGAAAAGTTTCTGCACGCACGATACGCAACATCAGACAGACACATGCGAAAAGTAAGTCCGCAAGTATGTCGCTCTTTCGTACAGATTTACTTATCGTTCGTGTGACATATGATGTTCTGTTCTCATATGGATCGTGATCTATCTATCATTGCATACATAGCAGTCGACGTAAAGAATACATGAAAAGTAAGCGATTCCAGGTAAAATTTTTTACATACATTTATGTATGAACAATCATCTATCCATAATTTTGATACAAATTGTCTGGTAAAAGTAGAGCCAAGTAAGTAAGTACTGCAGCTGAAATAAGTAACTACTTGGAATGCAGCGCATGTATAGATCACAGACATCAGAAAACGCGTGAGCGAGATGGGCATGTCATCCTTTCGCGAGTGCGGCGAGGTCAACGTGGACTATTATAACGTTCGAGCGATGCGTGGGTGTAAAACGAGATACTTATAACCCGTGGGATAAAACCTGCCAAATTGTACAATAATTCACAAATTTAAAAAAACAAATGTGACTAAGAGATATGGTTTATGGAAAGAGCAGTAAAATATATGACTGGGTCTAGTTATGGGTCTAAGCACGAGTCAAAAAAACAGTATAAATGGAATGGGACCGGCCATATCGAAGAAAACACGCCACCATTCCCATTCAATGAAGAGCAAAAAGGACGAATTATTGGAGGTTAGATCAATTCAGTGCAAGCTGTATACACGCAGCACTCTGTCTTTTGAGAAAGATCTCTCAATCGTTTCGAAAATCAATGAATGCAAAGTTTAGATTTTTGCGGTCACGACGCGGGCGCGGACAATAATACCTATATAACGCGACGAGATCAGGTGAGCTAAGATATATCATAATAGCAAAAAAGGTGGACAAGACCGTTTCGTTGTAGGTATGCTGCGCGTGGAGGATAAGATCGCGTGAGCTGTGATCATTTAGAAATTGCAAACACTGAAACTGGACACGTTCTCATAGTGATGTGATGTGTAATGTAGGTTGAAGATATATACCTTTTGCGCAGCTCCCGTTAGCTGGCTTTTCTTGGGGATCGACACTTCTCTCTGTCGCACTTTTCCTTTGGACCCTATAATATGCCTCTTACGTCTTTGTCAACAGTCGTGTTCGATGCAATAACTGATTCATTAGAGAAAATCTTGACAATAATTCATAACAGATTAATAACCGCCAAGTAATTCAGCATCAGCTTCACGAGACAATAATAATAAAACACTCGGCGTCGTCATCCTCATATCACTTCGAGGACCTTGAACAGCAACAAATTGTATTTTTTAACACTGCATCCTGATGATAGGTACCTTCAGTAGGAGCATTATCCACTGGGTAAGTAACTTTGGACACTTGAAAATAACGGGTACACTCGCGATTTTCTTCTTTGGAGATAGATAGATAGCAGAAGATGCAGCCAAAATTTTACTTTTTAGAATAATTACAAGAAACGTGCAATGCGCGCTGCAATGCACCGCCGACTGTTGCTAAAATGTATACTGCTAAATGTGTGTGGCTGTCCTGTCCTGGCTGTATGACGCGGATCTCGCGCAGAGCAAAAGGAATAACCGTTACTATAGTTATATATATCTATATAGTTATATTAACATGTATATATCGCATCATCACGCCACTCTCGCAGCCGCGCGCGCAGCATCATGCCGCCGCCGCGGAGGCCATCAGTTTTTTTTTTTGAAGCTCGTGTGTTTGGGTTTTCTTTATATCTATATACGTGTGTGAGTGTGTGTGATGGGCGCGTGCGTGTGTTTAATACTTGAATGAAATGAATTGCATGGCGAGGAAAGGGTGGATAAAGGGTGCGGTGCACCATATAGTATAATGTTATCGTTGAAATTTGAATTCTAGATCGAATGCTCGATCGAATGTGTATGTATAAGATTCGTTATGGCAAGTGACATGTCGACTGAAATGCATAAAGCTCTCAAAATATTGAGAAAATCTTCAAAATCATTTCGATTCAATAACTTAGTGCTCGTTTATCGAGTACAAAAGGTTAAAAAATTTTGACAAATACTTTTTACGAGCTGAGTGAAACTTTCATCATTCAACCATAATGCAGCGAGTGAGGGCATCTCGGGCAAAATTCAATCAATCGGTTGAAATTGAACATATAAATGCGGTTGCAAGGCATATTTTTAAAGCTATATCATGAACTTCATTCATTATTGTGTACTTCTAGCTTTTTCTTCGCTGTTGTTCTAATTTTCTTCCAATACTGCGATAGAATGCATGATTACGTATAATTATGTTTGTATTAAATGAGAAGTTATCGTTAAGAAGGTAGAAAAATTTGATCTTTGGCAATCTTTGGCATGATGCGACTAAACGGACACATTTGTCCTCCCGGTTCGAATAAAAATTTAGCGTTTAGTCGTATAATGATACCGAATAAAAATAGTATAAATGCTTCGATTAATATGCACCTCGCTCGTCGGACCGTTTTGGGGCACTGGGAAACTTTTCCCCTCGCTTTTCCCCTCGTTACACTCGGAGAAAATTTATTCCCATGCCTTTAAAGCTGCAGCATAACCTTGCATGCACCATCTATGAAAAATTTTAAAATTGGTAGAATTTGAACCGAAATTTCCTTTGTTTTTAGACTCATGTTTGCTCAAACTTCAGCAAAATCGTATCTTGATTTGTTGTATTAAAAAAAAAACCAGTCCGTCGGCGTGATGTACTTGGTCGAGGTATTTTGTTTTTGATTCTTTCTTTCGTATACTGTCAGCGATGTTGTTATTGTTGCTAATTTTCTACGCCTTAGTTGGTTTATTTTAAAACTATATGATGTATAACTTGTATTCTATATGCGTGTATCTGTAAAGGACAGCGATTACCACCTAATTGGCCAATCAACGTGTTAACTATAAACAATTTTCAGGCGGGCCAAAAGTCCCCTGCAAAAATCACTTCTGGGGAGCTTTTAATCTCGGTTTTTTGGGGTCTCTGGGTCTCATTTTGAAGTCGGCTAGCCTCTATCTCATCAAGGGATGTATCAGTCAGTTGAGAGACAGAATTCTGAAGAAACATACGCTAAACTAAATATAGATTAAAAATAAAGTGCAAAAACTGCCAATTTGAAAATGCAATTTTGGCAACCAAACAAGCTCGAGATTTTTTTCACTGTTTTTACCGTTCACTTAGAACATCAAAAATCTACAGGATACGGACTCGGGAGCTGAAAGGGGGAAAAAGTTGCACTGTATACCACTTATACCGTACAGGACGTGCATGACTATAAGTACTGTAGTGGCTCGCCACAACTTCAGACCGAAAAATTCTCCGAGAAATTTCATTATGTATAGTCATCATCATATATGAACATTTCCATAAATATCGGAGGTTATTTGTGCTAGAAAAAATCCCCATGCTCCAAAGGTTTGCTGGTCTGTTGACGACTAAAACTGATACATTATACAATACAGTCATGCGCATCAAGAAGTACATTACCAATGATGACATTTCGATGATAATGGTTTATCAAGGAATGGAATTCATAAAAATTTCAAAATGACTATTCAAGGTCTTATAATTGACTTCAATAACTAACATGTTCACTGTGACGCCGAAAATCGCAGTTCCTTTCCTGTAGCGGATGGTCTTACCGGTGGGACCCATTTAAAATTAGATTTTCATCATCGCCGCACGCAGAAAAGGACGCGCGGGTCCCACCGGTGGGACCCGTCGCAGTGAACGTGTTAATGTAAATCAAGGATTCTTATCATTCATTTTTGTGACTGAACTGAAGCTGGCAAAAGAATTAAAGTGAAACAAATCAGTTACCGTAAACCGGGGTGAATGTGGACCACTTTTGACCTTCCATTGTGATTTCCTTGGACTTATTCATACCAAAACATAATGCATTGGTAGTAAAAATTTGAGTCTTGAGCTCAGCTACAAAATCCCGTTGTCAGATTTTGATTTTGACCCCACGGATTTCAAAAAATGCAAATAACAGGGTGGACACATTCACCCCGCCAACAGGGGTGAAGGTGTACACCTGTGCCTGGCCTGCGTCTAAAGCGCACAGCTCGTGAATTCAAGATTTTGAATGCATATCAAGATACGTTATCTTACGTATTTTGACCCGCTGAACATGATCCCAGTGGTTTTAGAACGATACAATGCAATCTTGTGGTCATATGAGCTAATTAATCCACCTGGTGTTTGGAAAAAATCAAAATTTGCAATAAGTCTTCAAAAACTCACAATACGGGCTGGAATAGATCAATTTGAAAGTTCAAGGTCACATTTTCTTCGTTCTGTCACATATTTTCGAGTAAAGGAGTGTCTGTTAGCCGTTGAGGCACTGGATTGATTTCAGAACTGTTTCTTCATAAAAATCTGTTTTTGCAATAATATTCGTTGTGTTGAGATCACCAGACAAAAAATTTTTCCTCGCTCGGGGTACCTCACCGTAGTTTTCCAAGTCAAAGTCATCGTCTAAATACGATCACGTGGTTTATTTCGAGCTAACGCGTCAAAATTCTCTGCTAGCCGCACAAAAAATCTGTTTTTTGGGGACATTAATTTTCAAACTTCATGAAACAGCAAAGAAAGTACTTTAGAGTCCATTTTTATAGAATTGAAGTTATTTACTTGGATAGAGATTTCAAGCTTCAAAATGACCCCCGGCAGGTTTCTGTAGGTGCTCTAAAAGCGAAGATATGATGCTGACAATCTTTTTGGGAAAAGCGAACACATTCACCCCGGTTTACGGTAATTGGAGAATTTGACTTTGAAAATGTATTCATCGGATAAGTAATCATAAAAGAAATCTAAATACCCGGACAAAGTTGCTTGCGCACGAAAAATATCTAGGTGCATGAATATAGTTCTCATTTTGTTCCTCACACGTTTTCCTGCATTAAATCATCTAATGAGCAAGCTGTATACGTGAGCTCAATTAGGGGTGAGTAATCACAAATTTATTTCAACAATGTCCACTAACGGCAATAAGAATTTCTTTTATCTATTTCTTACTCTAATCTCTAAATAATGTACATACACTGTCACGAGTGCTACCGCAGTTGAATCCGATTCGTGAGAGATTGGCTCGCTCGGAAATACACTCACTGTGCACAGCAATGTAGTGCATACCATTCAAATTGCCAATTGCCAAAGCCGCTCATTTAGGTGACGATTTAAAGTCGAGCAAAAGCTCTTCGACACTATTTTATTTAATACAAGATTCAATTCAGGCAATATATAAAATAGTTTCAAGATTAAACTGTCGGCCCAAAAACCCTTTGATCATAATGAGCTCATCTCTATTTTATGAATCTTGAACTACTCAAAGATATATGTCTGTTACAAAAATTGACTCGCAACATCGCGTGCAAAATTGTCACATAGGATGCAGTACTTTACAATTGTTTCATTCGATCAATCGCACTTCATGCAATTGTTGATAGTGAAGCAGATGGAAGTTTGCTCAACTCGAGCCATTGTCTGCATCAGTGGGGCTTTAGAGCTTCATCCATTCGTCTTGCAAGTACTGCAAATTTTCGCGCTGCCAGAACTTATCCAAGAAGAAAATATTTCATCCTGAATATCGAGAATATCAAGTTTAGTGTCTCAGGGTCCTTTAATATCTACTTTTTTATCATGAAAAAAAAAGTCTAGTATCCAATTGGCTCCTGTTTTCTTTTCATCTCTGGAAATACTGAGCATTTTACTATTCTAGACCGGGAATGTATGAATGTAATACATCGGAGTAAACGTGTTAAACATACGAGCAGCTGAAAGATTTGAAAATATATACTCCGAGAGAATAGCAGTGATCATTCATGATAGGAAATCCTGACCACATAATCTTCAAGCCGAGCTCAAGTCCACTCGGATAAATGGGTATCTACCTATAGCGCCCCACCCGCAAAGAACCACGTGGACCCGCAGTCGTTCCGACACGTCAGAGATTTTGTCTGATTTGGCATAAGATACGTGTGCCACGCGTGATGGTGATGATGTTGATCCACGGCATCTAAAGCAGGAAACGAAAGAAAATCGTGCGTCTGCGATGAACGGCGGGCACGTAAATGCGGCGTAAAATACTATATGCACAGTCTCAATATAGTCAATCTCATTTTGCTGGTACTCTTTCTTTGGCAATCTAGACTGGGCCCTCGAAAGAGAAATGCAATGAGAGCCCACAAGGAATGTCGACTGTCTGTACTCATACTTACTTCTTAGCTTCTATTATTGTCTCTTCTTCCGCTGGCTCTCATCACATTTTATTTGCACTCGCCTTCGTTCCATCATCATTTCTCGACTTTTGACCTGCGTATATAGTCGGTCTTATCATCGGGCCAAACTTGATTTCGTATGATGCTCAGATAAGTATTCACGGTCCATCATTCAGGAGCCACATATCAGCTCATTCAAACTCCACTCCATTCAAAAGACGCGCCGCTTATGAAGCTTTGTCAAGGCCACAAGCGCGCGCTAACGTAAAATTTTGAAAAAAAAGTCTCGCTCACTCGTTACTTATTGCGTCAGCGAGTTATTTTATGTGATAATTTATTGATGTCTCTTACCTCATTCAATGATCAGCTGATTTGATCTGCCTATTATGCCGTGTAATGGTTCATAAAATATAATAACAGAGTGGGCCCACATACCTTGCCAATCAACAAACACTCTCAAAATATTGATGACGCGTATTTCGGTTCTTTCTGCACATCATTGGCGTGGTCAACAAACTTGTTGGCTCGAGGCTAAGTGATATTAGGTATTATTCACGTATCGATTCCACTTGAAATTTGTACGATTTTGTGTTGCCAGAAGTGCGAAAGTAGACTCAAAATGATGTCCCATCACGACGGGCTTTTTCATATTATAATGTGAAATGCGTAATATACATTGTAGACAATTTGTTGAATTTTGAACCAGTATATTCGACCAGCTGATTGACATGCCTCATTTATGCGGGAATGGAACAGATTGGTTAAATGTTTTATCAGTTGCATGATTCGAGTTTTTCGGCAAATTGTTTTACAGTGTGCACACAAGTCATCACAACTCATTAGTTTTCATATGTTTTTTCGATAATCAAGTTGTTAACCCAAGCGGTGAGTCGACAAAAAGAATCTCACGGACTTGGTCATGGTATAAACAGTCGTTAATTCTCGAGCTACTTTTTTGCGACTTTTTATTCCTCACTTTTCCGCGAGCTGATCAATCATCCCGACATATCGTTCGAGAATTAGTAACTACATGGGCATTATCGCGTAAAGTTACCCAGAAATGGTGCTGGTTTTCCATTTCGACGAGCAAGCTCGGAATCACTTCATTCACATCTTCTTAACGTATTCTAGTAGAATACGCTTGGCATGGGCCGATCCGTCTAGTCATATCTTTTATTTTCAAAATGTCAGTTCTAAAATGTGTTGTGATTTAGTTCCGCGTATACCCTCACACAAAAAAAAATATTTTGTTGGATTCACAAACGTCTGTTTGTAAAATGTGTACTTGTTGGATTAACAAACTAATTTGTTAGATTTACAAACTATACTTATTTGTAAAATAACAAATGTGTGTTCCCCGCCACCCGAGTGCAGGTTTGTGCTGGTACCCGCGGCAACTATTTATCGATGGACCTGGCTCACAAACTGAGAATTTTCAATAGTATTCCCATTGCACAGTACCTCATCGAGTTGATGTTCACAAATGTATATACGTCGGTCAAACGCCGCGTATGCGCGGGGGATACGGCCCGAACAAATTTACCGTGAGTACGGAAATCCGCGAATACCGATGTATCCGCGGGGAGTATGTTCCGGGAAAATTTACTGCGAATACGGAAATTTGCAAAAGAATTTTTGAGTTTGTGAAATCCAATTTCTACAAAAAGTAGGAATTTGTTCTGGTTACAAACGTAGTTTGTAAATCCAACAAATACAAACCTTACAAACAGGCGTTTGTTTTGCCAGTTTGTATTTGTTGATCCAACAAACTATTTTTTTCCGTGAGCGCCAGCGTCGGAGTATAAATGGGTCCGGTGCGAGTGGTTGGTCCGGTGGGTGTACTCGAATTATTTCCACTAAATATAATATTGAATCAACTATTTTTCGTGGGTCTTATGACAAAAATGCTTAGATTTTCACTAAAAACGAAACTTTTAAAAAAAATGCTAGCAGTGCATCCAAAATTCTCTCTACGTCGCTTCGTGCCGCGGGTGAAATTTCAAAAAAACACGACAAATAACCAAATGGTAGCGTGAGAAGAGGCTGAGAACCGAATAGAAATTCTGAGTGCCGCATACATATAAACATTCACAATAAAAAATGAGTCTTGTAATTAACTTTGGCAGCTTTGTGGACACCATTTACTCCACTAAAAATTAATTTATCTGTGCGGATATAACTTATCCCATTAATGTATGATAGGAATAAATGAAACCTGCGGGGAGAAGTTTCTATGCCAACTCCATTATTCTTGCGATAGATTTCATAGGGCGAAATGTCAGTTCTGTGGACTTATAAGTTGTTTCCTGGGATATTCGATAGGATAAACACACACAAAAATGAAACCTTGACATATTATCATTCTATATGCAAAGATAAATGAAAAAAGTCGGCATAGGCACGCGGAGACTCAATTTTCAACTTCTGTGTTTCTGGTCCAAAATGTGTAAGTTTACGCGATAATGCCCATACACATAGTTGACTCCTACCAAGACTGTCGTTGAAAAGGTGCAAATGTTCGTCTCATGGCAAAAAATGAATTGAAAATGTTCAAATAAGTCGATCTTATATGGTTACTACATTACGATGCAATTCATCAAGAAAGATCTTCTTTACTTGCTTCATGGATGACCTAAAACTTACTCGAGTATTCATGCCATACTTCGTTACACCTGCATTTCAATCATTTTTACCGCAAGACTACGGAGTATTTTCATTGGGATAAGTATGGATTGATTTAGGATGCGGCAAAAGGTTTCTGCGACACTTTTTTTTAGATCTGCTAGCTCCTCTAGTTTGCAAAGAAAATTGTGTCCTGGTCTGTTTGGCTGGATTCCTTGATGCCCAGATTAAAATCGCGTAAAAATTATATTCTTATCTCAAATTCTCTGGTACCGAATTACTTGTTTCTTCACTGCATTGGTCGGAATTTTAATATTTTAGTCTCGCTCTGTTTTGCATGCTCTCGAGACAGATATTCAAAATCTGAGTGTGGGTGTAGAACGATGATTTTTTTTAAATAATAGATTGTGCGGAAGAATTCGATTTGACCATGGTGGTTTAAACAAATTTTTGTGATGTGGTATAATCATGGGTTCGTGTCTTGTTTTTCAGCATTTGAAGGAATTGCCTATCAATCTATATTCGATCTTATGAGAATTTTCGTGACAATTATTCACATGTCTGTAAAATTTCAGACCTTACTGAGATAAACTTTTGCATATAATCGAATCATAACCAGTGACATCCATACTTTTCATGTTTGAAAATGATAGCTAGGAATGTCAGTTTGCAATTTTCTCAGAAATATTGTGTAAGAGGATGACGGGCCAATTTTTCTGGCAAAAAATGCAGTATTCTGTCAGAGTCTTCGTTGGATCGGGTAAACGGATACACTCTAGACGAACATCTATAAGCGAGGGATACGAGACGCGACATCGACAGTTGTCAGTAAGTATAAAACTTCTGTCACTCAAACGAGGCCGTAAGGCTTGTCCCTCACGTGCAATGCGATGTATGAAGTTTAAGTTGTGCAAATTGCATCCAAAGGTCAGCAAATAAGTACAGCATCAATCGTCGACAGAGAGGCTGAAAAGGCGTGAGCACGTGGAGCAGCAATGTATGAATCTCGTGCGCGCGTGCTAAATGTTAACTGTGGAATTCGTATTGTCATAGAATCCCTAGCTTACAACTCAGAGTTGCATGAATCCTAGACTCGATGGCGATGGGTCTTCGCCAGATGAAACACGACCATTATCGTTCACTTCACACGTGGTGTGCACGTGTCAACTGTAAGGGCGCGAGAATTTTTAATCAAACAGAAAAAAATGCGGATAAGATAACTTTCATCGGATAATGATGAATGCAACGGAAGTCAATACCCAACATGCATAAGATGTGAAAAGGGCCGAGTTAGACGTGCATCACTGCAGGCGCAAAGAGATAAGTATGAAATGTCACGAAAGAATGGCTCTGTGGTATGATAACGAGCTTTATAGTATATCTACCTCGCTACAGTCACGTAGCACTTTTACAGGACCCAAAATGACTATGACCCGACGTGGGATCAATGTCCCTCTTAGTGATGTAATGCCTTCTATTTTTGAGTAATTTCGAAGTGCCTGCGCGGGAAACGGCGGAAAACCGAACGGCAATTTCTTCACAGTTATATCTCGACTCGTTTTTGTGAAAAATATTGAACTGTTCAAAACTTTTCAAAAGGGGAGAAAATTTCCTTAAAGTTCATTTTTTGCGTAAATCACATTACTCATCCAATTCTCTTCATTCAACACCATCAGAAACACAATATCGACGATCGGATGACAATGGTAAAAATTCCCGAATACCTGCTGGACACAAATTTTTTCTGTATTCATCAAATTTTTGAGACCATTTCGAAAGTTCCGAAACTTGCCACGAATCCAAAGAAACGAACTAAAATAGCTTGGATTCTAATAGTTGGAGTAGTATCAGAATGAGGATAAGCTATAAGTAGTCGGTAAGATAAGTAAAAGAAATGTTTACAGAAAAATAAAAATTTTGATCACCAAGATCTCGATTGTTCCGAGAAAGCTGATCGAAATCAATGCGAATTAACGATTAGATATCGCAATTCAATTTCAAGTATAGCTGATGCCAAAGTCGTTTGATTGATTGGTTGATGGAAGATATACAATTATTTTGGACCGTGATGCAATCACTTGATAAAAAAATCTGGCTGAAGATATATTTGCGCGAGGATAGCCTTATAATTACAATTTTTTCTGACCCAACGTGATTTTGCTGGGATATCGAGTGGTATGTATTTGTTTTGTATTAAAAAACTCACGCAACAAATGTAGGAGAGTGAAATAATGATTATGATATGCGCGATATTGAATTCCGCGACGCGAGCGATAGGCATCAAGGATATATGCATCGAGATTGATCGGGTCAAGATTAAAAATCAATATTTGAATGTAATCATTGTTTATGAAATTTATTCGGTGGAATAGGTAAGAGAAGAGATGAGGGATTTTCCATTTAAAAATTATTCGTGCGTATTTCGTCATGGCAACGTTGAATGCAGAGTGTCGACGGTTGATGCCGACGACGTGCTCGCTATCTTTGGTTCGAGTGATCTCTTTTCAGGGCCAGAAATTGCGTGCAGATCTGGCCACGCGCGCATCTGAATTTTACAAGTCCGCATCAGTTTAATTTCATTTTAACGATAATCTTTATCGTCGGCTCGCGATGTTGTACACGTGATTTAGATTATCAAATTTGCCGGACCGACTTTCTTTCAAAACTTGTCGAATATAGTATATGGTTCGAAGTCTCTCTGAAAGTTAACATTTTGAAAAATGATTTCCATACAAATAATCAATGACGCAATTTTTCTGGATTTCAATATTGTGCAATGGATACGGTATTCATGCTAATTTGATTCAAATAGATTTTAAGGATGGCGAATTCTACTCGAAATTCACGAAAAATTATCAGCAAGTCCAGATTTTTTATTTCTTATCAAAGAATTTCGAGACGGTACCACGACGCTATGCAGATGGAATCTGATAGAAAAATCGATTGAGTGCAAGCGTTCATAAAATCGCGACGACGTTCTGTGGCCTATTATCTTTCTATTTCTCTCGCTGGCTATTCTGCAGCACTGTACTATACTTCTGATGCCTTCAGCGCTTGCATAATCAAATAATCACTTGCGATTGAGATCTGAAGCGTGTCGCTGTAATTGCTGCTACTGCTATATAACATTTATGCGAAACTTGTTTACTGTAACTTTGCTCAGACTGCGGCTTTATGCGACTAACGAGACGTAAGAAGTAAAAAAGGAGGAGACAACGGACTGATCTATACTCAAAAAAAGAATTCGAAAAAAGTAATGAGGAAGAGCTCAAATGCTTTGTTAGGGTGATTGTGCAAGAATCGTCTTTTGCGACTGACGTAATTTTCATTCTTGCTCTTTGGTTTGGAAGAGTGATGAGCATTGATGAGGAGTATTTTTGATTTAGAATTACATTCTTCCATCTGCTTATTCGATTCAGAAGTGGTATCACGAAACTCCCTTCATGTCTGAGTCCATCACGTCCGTAAACTCATGAACAAAAAAGTGCAATTGTGAAGGATACTCAAAAAGATATTGCAGAACCGTTCCTTTAGAAAGTTGCAATTGAGATTTCGATCATTGAAAAAATTTCAGGTTTTAACTACCAAATAACAGACTTAATCATGACACTCTAGCTGGCTTGAATTTTTTATCTGTGATGTCACTCTCGGCAACTAAGAATAAAGGCCTCAAATTCCCGTAGGAGTCTTTCTTTCCCGCATAAAATATGAAATACAGTCATTTATAAGTTCTACCTGGACACTCTAAAAGCTTTCTGCCGTGCTTTTTGCACATGCATCAAGCATTTGAGAAGACCGAACAAGATACCTTAAACGATAATAAATTTATGTCGCTTGTTTTCTAGAGAATTTGTTGGCAAAAGAAAATTGAGTGCGGAGCGGGGATGTTGAATAGGCAACAAGGACGAAAAAAAAATTGCCAGTGAAAATGATTTTGGGAATCAAACACCGATTCACAAATAAAAAGTCAATGATTTGTTTTCGATTCGATCAAAATCCAATTGAAAAAGTGTACAATAATCTGAAAATATCGATCCGTGTTTTAACGTCAATGTTTGTAATGAGGAGCATCGACCAAGTACATCCATAATTAGCTATTGTACCATTCGTGCAGCCTCTTGCCTCAAAAAGTAAAGTTATGAAAAATGCCCATGAATTAGTTGAATAATATGAGTTCTTTCCTAATTCCATCTCAAATAATGCGTCATAAAGCAGCATGGACTGAATATCATTTTACAACGTCAGTGCGGATCTAAAGATCACGATGCGCATCGCAGAATCCGATCTAGTTCAAGCAAAGTGAGAGGACTCCATTGACATGGAAGATATCGATTGGTTGTATTCTCAAGTAAGTAATGCCAATAAATTCGTGCAACGCAGTCGAGACGTATCGTATGATAATAGATTTGTTGTTGTTTAGTGTGTCGCTCTGCACCTCTCGTTAATTTTTGGTTTGGTCGCCCGATGGACAAGCCACTAATCTCGTCCGGGTGGCGTGCATTGACGTCAACATCACCACCCACGCTTCCTCTTCTACCCTCAATTTGCACTCTATTGGCAATATTTTACCCATAAAGCAGTAGCCAACAGCGGCGAGACTTTTGCCGACGCAGTTGAACTTTCTCATCGGCGTTATTGATTTTCTGAATTTTTAAATTGAGATGAATCATTTCTCCTCGAAAATTCATTATTTCGAGCGTCGCTCAAGGACCGTGAAAAAATGTTACAGAGTATTTGGTTGGATTTGCAAACGAGCTGGCATAAAACTGGTCAAAAAAATTGAGCTTGAAGAAAAATTATATATGTATTGTCTCTAACATCCATTTGTCCCCAAGTCAACGACCGCGACATCCGTACAAAAATTTTCTCATGTAGCCTGATGAACAAAACCCTAGAAAAACAATGAAGCACGATTTTTAATCGAGATTCGCTAACATCTCGATTCTGAAAATCTACATCTGTATTTTTGGCAATGTTAGGCGCAGTCCAAAGCGATATCAAGCCTTACGGCCACGGTCGCATCTCATGGTTGATAATTTAGAAAGTAACCAGATTTTTTTGGCTGATGCTCGAAATAAGCGAGCGCCGGCACGCATCTTCGACCGCGGGAATTATCTATCAAAGTTGCAACGAGAGTAACTTAGTACTCATCCAAATTCCCGTGACTTACAAGCTAAAATAATCACTTCGAATGAGATTTTGGTTGAAGAATGATCAGAAAATGTCTAAATTAATACACAATGTGACGGGTTCTCAAATAAGTATAAAGGGGCGCAATTATTAAATCAAATTTGTAGTCTATTCATACTTCTTCAAGTTTACAATGATTGAAAAGTGTACAAAAATTGGCGGGCAGTAATGTTGGAGATTCAACACATTGCCTTGTCCAAGACATTACAAGAGAAATAAAAGTTTGAACGGAGCATGAACTTTACGTCGTTTCACAAATAAATGCTTCACTTAGTCTTTCAAATTTGATTGTGAGCTAAAACTATACAAAAGTTCTCCACGGTTCTTGGAATTACGTTGATTTTCCGTTTCAATTCTTCAAAAAAATTGTAAAAACTAATAATCAATTCTTTGTAAAATTACAATTCTTAACTTAATAGATATACGGTTTCTCTCAACTATATTATTTTTACAATCTCACCACTTTCCTCTTCGTATTTCCAAATCTTATCGAGTCTTGTGCCGTTGATTAAAAAAGTTCATCATGATTCCGCCACAGACTTTTCTAGCGTCAAAATTCAGGCGTAGGTTTGATCATCTTCGACGAAATCGTGCGCCTCTTCTCTAGTCACACACTCTACGTGAGAAACTTTGTTTCTAAATTTAACACCATAGAATTTATTTGCGTGTTGCAACAGTTCCGGCCTGAAAAATTTTACATTCATATTACGACTCAGAATCATTTTGAGTTACGACTCGATAGTCGTAAGACTGATAACAGGTAAAGATAACTAATTTAGTATACCTGAATGTAGTAGTGATGAACTGAGCATCTGAACTAAGTTCATGAATCATGTCAGCTACAGCTTTTCTATGCTGTGCATCGAGCGCTTGATCAATCTCGTCAAACAAATAGAATGGAGCCGGATCACACTTTTGAATTGCAAAAATGTTTGCAAGGGCGACCAGCGACTTTTGGCCTCCGGATAATTGATTCATTTCTTTCATTTCGGCTTTGTGCCCCGTGAATGATACTCTAATACCTGTGAAGTAGTTTAAAATGAATTTTCATCTTCAAATTGAATGACGCAGTTTAACCCTGCATTCGTGGCAGGGATTCGACCCATCTTATTCCCTCCTTTGATTAATCAAGTTATTCTTACAAAGTTAAAACTACTGCCGGTACTTGTGATTATAAATGAACTTACCAACACCTATGAAACGATCAGAATCTGGTGTTTCGTGTACGGTATCATCATCATCTTCGCCGTCTGCTGTTTTCATCACTAACTGTGCGTGTCCTGAAGGCACTAGTTTCTTGAAAACTTCAGAAAAATATTTACTTACCTACAAAGAAAAAGATGATTATGTATCAGTTGAACAAATTTAAAATTACCAAAAACCAAACTGCTTACTTGTTTGAAAGTAAATTGAATAGCTTCACATTTTCGCTGCTCAAGAACTAACATGAGTTCTTTGATTTTTTCATCAGCTCTATCTAATTCTTCTTTTCTTTTGACCAATTTCTCTTTCTGTTCGCTGAATGACATGAACTGGTCCAAAGCTTTCTTGTTGACGTGACTATAACACGAAAAATTTTCAATTATTCCATGTAGTTCATTCTTGTTATTCAAGCAACGATGAATTAAGTGGACTAATAGATTCAAATACGAGTTTGCAATCTTAAGATAATCCTCACCTGTATTTTTTAAGTTGACCATTAGCTTCCTCCATTTTCTTGAACAATTGCTTCGTTGACATGTTAGTGAATTTGGCTATTGACTCCTGATTTGGTAGAGCACCTAACTCAGTTATCTTCTGCGTGCATTCGGTTATGTTTTGTTGAAGCATATTCATTTTACTAGCTAACTTCTCGAAATCTTTTGCATCTGTCTCCATCTTTTCTTGTGCTTCTTTTTCTATAGCTTTCCATTTCTCAACTTCTACAGCTTCCGCTTTTTGCTACAATTTTAGAAAAAGTGTAATTAATTTTAAATAATGAAATTGTTGTTCATACTAGGATGTGTGATTCGCAAATACCCTTTTAGCAGCAGCAGCAACTTTTTCGTTCTGAGCTTTGAATTCGTTTTGATTTTTTATTAGTCTCTTTTCAATGTCTGATAATTGAGCCTTAGACGAGTCCAAAAGTCGTTGACGATCTTCGACTGATATTTCTTGTAAGGCTTGTACTAATTCATCTTTCCTTCGCACAAGGTTATTAGTCAGTAGATTCTCTAATTTGTTCTTCTCCGCTTCCAATTTCATTCGTTTCACAAAGGTATCTTTATTCTCTTTTGTTAGACGTCGAATATCGTCATTCAATTGATCAACCTAAAGTGCAGATAAACTCATGTTGAATTGTCCATGACACATGATTGCATAGTATGATAATCTTCTATACTTGTAATTGATCAGCCGATGAAAGCTGTTCCATTAGATCTTGATGGAGCTCACTCTCCAAACCTTCTTTTGTCGCGTACATAGCCTCTAAACTAGACTTGCATTGTAGCAAGCTTTTCTCTTTTGGGGTTCGATATCTATCTATTGCGCTGAGCTCTTCCTTCATGATACGAATCTCACCTTTCATCTTGTCATAGATATCCCTAGGAATGGGCGCAAATCATCAACTTGGAATCCTCGTCATTTTTCTCAAGTACAACAGAATCACTCACCTAGCTTTACTATTTTTTGTTTCTGTTCTTTGCATCTCACTGACATAAGAACTGATATTGCGATCTGCATTTCTAATTTCTTCTTTCAAGGTAGCAAGCTCACTTTCCAATTTAGTAATTTCATTGAACAGCTCTGATCTATTTTTCTGTATTTCCAAACGAGATCTTAGTGTATTGAAATAGCCTCCAGTCAATGAACCTTTTGATGACACTTGATCTCCTTCGAGTGTAACACAATCAAGACCTGAGGTACGAGCTAAGCTTGTTGCTGCTTCCAAGTTACGGCAAATCAAAGTTTTGCCAAAAATATACCTGCAAAGTAGTTTCAAGAATAGAAATCAAGTGTACTTCTACTTTGGTGTCAAAAAGAACAAACCTTAAAGCCCTGTCGTATTTGGGATCATAATTGAGTTTTGATATCATTGGAATAGCATCTGGAGTTTTGGGATAGTCTATATTCTTCACATGTAAACGATTGAGAGGCATAAAAGTGACTTCACCAGGCAGACGTTGGTTATTCATTTCTTTCAAAATTTTTGTACCGAACTTGTCAGTCTCAACGATGTGATGAAACAGACGATTTCCTGCAGTTACTTCAACTGCCATGTACACACTCTTGTCACAATCAAAGTTTTCAATCACTGGTCCGTAGTAACTACTGACTTCTTTCTTCATATCTGAACGTTCTCTGTACAATTGAAAGAGTATTCAAGACAAGATAAAATTTACAATGATCATAACGTCGGGCCACGATAAATTCACATAAATCAAACGTACCTGAAAGTCTCTAGAACTTTACGGACACTGTCACGACCGTTAAGGATGGGTTTTCCTGCCATTGATCGCAGACTCTGATCAGCTTTTGCTAGATCCTCTTTCAAGCCTGACAGTTTCAGTTGTAAGATACTTTCATTGCGGTACCTAGGAAAGTACGTTTTGAGAAAACCGAAAATTAATCTGAAATTCATCATAGACATCAATACTTACTGCTCTTTGCGTGTTGCTTGACATTGATCTTTCAACTTGTTCAAGTCATAATACTGCTTATTATGTTCATCGACAGATGTTTTTTGACGTTCCATTTCACTCGTATATTCTTGAATCTTCTTCTCTAGAGAAGCACGTTTTTCTTCATCTTTTTTCAGGTCTTCCGATATCTTTTTTTCGTGTTCCGTCTTATCCTTGATCTGCTTGTTGAGCTGCTTCAACTCTTGTTGAATCCAGTTATCCCTTTCAGCCTGTTGGATTTGGAAACAATAAATCACTCCATCGAGAAACCAACAGCATTACTATCTCTAAATCCTGACTCACCTTAGACGTGAACTGACTACCTCTACCTTGTTTGGCATAAAGTTCCTTACGTTTTTGCTCTTTCAATGCCAAGTCTCTGGAAATTTCTTCTTCTTTACGTTTCATCTCTTCATACTGAAAAAATGCATTGTTTTATTAAATAATCATGAATCAGAGCTATTCTTCATCACCATTTACGAACTTTTTTGCAAGTATTTGTGTGAATTGTAGAAGCTACGCCAAAGTTGAAAGATCAATAGGTCTCAATAAACGTATGCAGTACTATATACGTGGTCATTCCTTACTTTTGGTTTGATGCTCTCCAGTTCAGCTTCTTTATCATTGATCTGACTCTTCAATTTTTCTAATTCCTCCTCTGCACGCTTTCGGCTATCGTTATCACCTTTCACTTCTTCCATTAGATCATTGATTGTAAAGGTGAGCTTAGTTTTTTCTTTCAGAAGCTGTTGCTGCTCAGCACTGAAAATTTATAAACTTAAGTTCGGGCCTATATTCAACTTTAACTTTTGATCATCAATGACAGATTTTTACCTCAGAGTATCTCGTTCTTCTTTCGCAGTTTGAGCTTCTTTCTTAGCCTCCTTATGCTTTTTTGTTGAGGCTTTGACTTTTTCTTGTGCAGTTTTCACTTCAGCTGTGAGTGTAGCTTGTTCCTGACCACTCCTGGCACGAGAGTTTTCAAGTTCTTCTAGTTTACGTTTATTTTCTTTTA
Source organism: Eretmocerus hayati (assembly GCA_029851415.1). NCBI lineage: Eukaryota > Metazoa > Arthropoda > Insecta > Hymenoptera > Aphelinidae > Eretmocerus > Eretmocerus hayati. The sequence continues at coordinate 158,806,519 of CM056743.1, forward strand.
GCTCACGTTCGTGTATGATATATTCCAGACTTCGACGTTGCTTGTCCCACTTTTGATATTCTTTCAATTCTTCTTTCTCTTCTCTTAGAGTTTGCAATCTTTCCTCTAGATAGAAACAATTGAGTTAACAAACTGATAAGCGCATTGAAAAAAGTGAACATGACCAAAAGATACCTATTGTTCTCAGGAACTCTTGAATTTTCTCCAATTTCCCTTCAGTCTCCTTCAAGATAAGTTTTGACTCTTCACGCCTATCATCATACACTCTTGTTCCAGCAACCTCTCGCAATAGTTTCAGTCTTTGAGAATCAGGGGCAGTGGCCATTTGGTTGATCTGAAAAGGAAAAGGCAAAACAGACAGATAATTATTTGACAGAACATCCTAGAGGAAGTATTAATTATTAAAAACAAATCTCTACCTTTCCCTGCTTTACAATATAGTAAGGATTGGATCTGGAAAAACCAGCTGATTCCAATAGATTCATCACATCGCTTCTGGTTACTATCTTCTTATTCAAGAAGTATTGGTCTTTCTTGGATCCAATAACTCTTCTAAGGTAAACTTCATCCTTATCAATCTACAAAAAATCAATCCACTGTAGAAATCAAACTACTCAAGAATTTGCATTTTGTTGATTAACTTCTAATCACACTTACTGGCAGTCTTCCATCTGAGTTGTCGAATATGATTTCCACATGAGCAGAAATCACTCGGGGTCCAGTGCCTTCATGGAGAAGCCCTTGTCGTTGCTCAGGGCGCAAATGAGAAAACTCATCGCTAAGAACAAACTGAATTGCATAAAAGAAGTTACTCTTGCCAGAGCCATTTCTTCCCACTATAAATAAGACAGATTATCAATCACTAAACTTCAATCTAAGAGTAAGAATCACAAGACAGAGTTTTGATCTTACCGACTACATTATGCCGTGGATCAAAAGGCTCTACAACCGTTTGCTCTCGGTAAGATTTAAAACCTTGGATGATCACCTAAACAGAGATGAAAGATTGTTATGATTGAAAATGAATATTGAGTCGAAGAACTGCACTTTTGATGAAAATTGAGGTGTCTGAGGACTGCTTCACTCAGCTGACAACACTGACAACAGGTACAGGTTAAGCTCAAAGCAAGACACTAATGGGGAAAGTTAAAGGTATCCATGGTACTGGGAGATCCAATAAGAAGTATGTCACTCGATATAACAGAGAATGGCCAAAAAATGATAGCAATATTGACAATATTTTAAGTGTTCGCTTGTTATTGTCATACGCAGAAGAGAAACACGAATACCTGTTTGATAAACATGATCGTTGGCAATTATTTCCAGCAATCAAATCATTATAGAGTATGGGATTCTTCTTTCACGCATGCAATTTTGACAGGACACTTGTTATTATTTACTAATCACAATTTGTCGGCGTGTATCTGTCATCCCGAAACTACAGCCGCCATACCGAAAACTGCCGAAACTGATGTTTATGATGCGGTCGTAGGCGGGGGCGGGGGCGCGGGGTGCACCAAATGACGCCAGTCATGAGTACCAACCGTCGACATCCCTAGTAGTGTAGTACAAAATTCCCTAGTTTTAGGCGGGAGAAAGCTTTTTTGGAGGGAATCGTCCGAATTTTCAAACTTGCGACTGTAAAAAACTAACAGTGTTGATGAGCATGATAGATACGCAAAAATCAAAATCAAACAGTGAATGTGATAACATGAGTTATATTTAGGATAAAAATATGGAAGTATAACAATCTCCGATTAATTTTTAGTAGAATGCGTGATCAATCTCCTGTTTAATCATCAAACTCACACGAGATACAGATAACGCACCGGTATTATTTATACAAATCGATCGATGAGGAACAGGTGAATGATGGATAATCTGATGATTCGAAAAAAAATAACTCAACTAAATTCAATTAACAAAAAAAAAAGTAAAAATTAAGAAAATCCAAGGTTCAAACGGAGAATCTTTTGATAGATTATTTGCAACAAGATTTTATTCATGAGCCTTTATTCTCTATTCTAAAAGTAATACATTGAATTCGAAAAATATCTCTTTGGAAGAAGATTTTTTCGGATCGATATCATTTTCATGTATATTATTCTCAACGCTATGTACAGGAGGTGTAGTATATAAATCCTAGTCTTAAGAATCTCTTTCGTTTCAATACTTTCTCGACTTACTGCGTATTTTCGTGGGAAGAATGACTTTTTTCAATGGCTTCTTTAATGGCTTCTTTACTTTAGGCGATCACACATTACATTTTTTAGTCACAGCAATAAGTGACGATAAAATAAATATAGAATAAAGTTCCCGATGTCGGAAGTGAATCATCATTTGTCAGACTCTCTCACAGCACATGGAAGTACTAAAAATTCTAGAAAAAAAGTCAGTGACTCGATTTTATTCTGAGTCAAGAAAACTTTCTCGAAAATATTAAACGCGTCTCAATCTCATTTGACAAATCATCGAAATTTGACGCTCAGCTTTCGGAGAAACGGATAGATTTAAACATCTCAGCCATTTGATGTTCCACAGCAATTAATGTTTCAATCCCTGCGAACACTGTGATTGACCCTATCACCGCTCTCGGGATGAAATCTCAAGTGGGGGTTCCAAACTTTTGCAGCTGATCTAGAAAATTATAGGAATATAAAGAGAACATATCGATAAGATTGTAGTTGTGCAATATACATTATATGTATACTACAAAAATAATCACCTCAAGCAATCAGGTGGCATGTGATACACTTGATACCATAAAAACAGAGCTATTAACAAGCTCCACGTCCTCAGAGGGCATAGAATAGTTGCCAATGTTCCATAGGCCAGCCAGAAAAAGTAGATCATAGTCATTTGCAATGAAATTAGCAAAAAGAACGGCAAATGTTCCCATAATTTCGAGAAAACATTTGATTTTGGTGTAGGTTTTTCTAAGCATATCATCCTGAAATGAATTTTTTTTCGTCAATATAGACAGTTTTGGGGAAATCGTCAGCATTTAGTGAGCATCTCACCGTCTGTTCACGCGATGGGCCAAAATCACAGTTAATGGAAGATGAAACGACAACATTTGGAAGAACCCATATGCATAGGTGAAAGATCCAGGAAGAAAAGAGCTGCCAACGTACGTTCCCCATGCAAACACAACTCCGGTATGATTGTCAATTATTTCGCCAATGATCCATGGTCCTAAAGATATAGAGATTTGTCATGTAGAGGTCGATTTAATCAAGAATAACTTATAATTTACACAGGACTTCTCTGTCTAATGCATGGAAACTGATTTACTATGATGAGACAATATTTTATCCGAGAGTTGAGATGAGCGTTGATACATAAATCGGCGCGAAGGAGCTACTTTTCGATACTATACGGTAAATGTCATTTGGGAAGAAATTTTCCCACATCGGGTGGAGCAAGACGGATAACTTGAATCACATACTTCCCTAACTTAATCTATGCAAGACGCATATTTCGAAGGTCCTCGTTTTCAAGTTATCTAATCGACTGCAAGATGACTCAAAATTAATCTCTTTGAGTAAATGTGATTCAAATCGACGGAGAGTAACAGTGATGGAGAATACAATTGACTGATGAAGCGAAGCTCTTGCTCGTGTTTCATCATCCGACTCAGTAAGGCTAGAGTCCCGAGCGCGTAGGTTTTGGAATTAATATCTTAATATACCACTCACCAACAAGTAAATATATTGCATATAATACTAGGGGGAAGAATAACCGGTCAATGGTAGACAGTATCCAGTGACTCTTTAGCCACCACAAGATACACTTGACGCGGATCTTGGGTCTATATTGGCTATTCATTTCTGAAAAAGAGTAGATAGAGTATAATTTAATCGTCTCAGCCGTGCTTAAATCGTTCACCTGGGATATTTAACTATACTGCTTGACGGGAACATTAAATACTTACGTTCGTGACTTTTATGGTAGATGCGTAAGATCATCAAAGGTATAACAGTTATAACAAAGAGTGTAGCAAATGAGATCTGAAACTGTTGATAAAATTCATTTAATTTTTCTGTGCTCAAGTTGAATAAAAAAGTATAGAAAATTTACGATTTGAGATACATACTATTCTACTAACACTAGACATAAGTATTATCCTCGGCAAAACGCCGAAAGCGAGTCTGCTTCCATCGAGGGAAAACGCTTGGCGGGTGATTTTTTCCCTTCCCTCCTCATCAATGACTTGCAACTACGAAAAATTTTGAGTAATGCGTTATTATCGGTACGACTCCAATTTAGGTAGATTGATTCGTTTTCATCTCACCTGTACATAATGTATACCAGTCTTGTAATTTGAGGAATTCCATTTCGCAACGTACAATGGGCCTTTGACATGACTGCATTCGACCCAATTTTCATTATCGATTTGCACTTTGACGGACTTGATGTCCACTAGGGAGAAGGCTAATGCCCTAGAAATTTCATTTTACTATAATCAACGATAAATTATCAAGAACGATAATAATTTTGAGGTATTTCAATTCTTGAACAGAAATATTTTATGTGTGAATCGGAGTTTCGTCTCCCTGAGCGTACCTTATATGCGTGGAATCAATTATGGACTGTAGATTCTCTTTACGAGGCATCGCAAACTGTGCATTCTTTGGATTCGTGACTAGAGCAATTGGCCATTCTTGATGACCGACATCTACGAAGGAAAACTGTCCGTGATCGATGACGCCGAGTCTGTACCTAAGTTGAGATAGAAATACTTGAATCATAGTGAAGGAATCATTTATTTATTGATTAAGGTGAAGTCATCGATGCATGCACCGAAAACTCGATATAACAGACTCACATTCGATTATCTTTCCAATCGGCTAATTCAAGTTCGAGGAAACCAGCTTGTTGTAAGCTGTACATATTAGGCACCGTTCCCCCAAGCGTGTGAAAGTGGCCGCACAAGTACGCCAAGCTTTCCTCATATTTACCTACAATGAAATCACACATATGTTGAGGCCCACTCCGAAAATAAAAGTATCACAAAAAAGTTTGTATTAGTGAAAAGATACCCAAAAAATAGATTAATAAAATAATTCCGTGAAAATTAATGCTTTTGAGGGGGTTTGATAATCCTTGAGGAGCTTGAATTTACGAAATATCGCGATGAGATATAACTATGTGTTTAGGGTCATGGATCCTCCCAAAGAAGGCGGCAATCCATCAGAAACAGTGCGATTCGGTATTTCTGAACGGATCACACATGAAACATTTGTCTCCATGCGACTGTTTCTTCAACTTTTAGTTTTTCAATTATTACTGCTCAATCTTGTGAGCAAAGATGATAATACTTCACGTAGAACTCGTCAGAGCTTCATGCAACAGAAATTTATACAAGATTTGAGTTTCACCATAGAAAAAATACTTACCTACAAGAGCCCTGATGCCACCCGAATTAGGCGAAACAATACAGGAGGTGGGATAGTGTCCAAACCAGACAATATAGTCTGCCTGAGAACGCCTGGACTCGTTCATAAGACGTTCCAAGGTATTAATCTCGAATTCGTCCACGGCACCGACGAAGTTGAAGGGTCGCTTGGGTCCCGGTTTGAGGCAGGCATCCAGAGCGATGAATGAATACAACTCCGACTGCGAACTTCTGCTCCAGACTCCGCTTCCACTTCCAAAATCGGATCTCACCTGGTGCATGTAGGAGCGTGGATGAATGCGACCTTGGACCGAGTAGTTAGCCCAGTAGTTGTCCCGTGAGCTCGCGTTGAACACGTTGAAATTATCTGACGGAAAAAAGTATACATCATGAGAATTGAGAAGAAAGCATGAATCGATGAAAACTCGTATCAAGCTTGCGACTGTCGTGTTTATATGCTTCACGCAAGCTGATCGCGTGCATGCGGTGTCGCAGCAACAGATGATCGAATCCTTTTTTTTCCCTATTCTACTCTGTTTAGTCAGAAATTGTTTAGTATACCGAAATACTTCAGGAATCTCTAGCCTGAGCTGAGCTTGCAAGCTCTCACGGCTAAACGAGATTTTGATGAGAATTGGGCCATTTTTCTTACCGTGGTTACCCCTCACGTCGAGCCACGTTGTCTTTTCACTCACTCGCGTTTCTTCCAACACTTTCTTGTAGATAACCCATTCCTCAAGAAATTGCCTCGAACCCATTTTGTCTAGTGTCTTTGCATCGGTCAAATCTCCTATAATTGGATATTTTTTATAAATCACGATTTAAATTAATTTCACTTTTGAAAAGTGATGGATGTACAGGTGTTGATATAATAGTTTGTATATTACCTGATGCGAGAACGAGTTTTGGTTTTATGGAACCAACTGCCTGGTCGCAAAATTCCTTGAACTGTGATATTCGAAGCGGATCCCGGAATATACTTATATGTATATCGGTAATCTATGAAAAGAAAGATAAATATGCATTTATGCATCAAATTGTGAAGTAAAAATACGAAGCTAATAAGAGAATGGTTCATCAAGTCCTACCTGTAAAAACCATAACAAGTGATCGGGAGAATCGCCTATATCGTACTTCCGAGGCCTCGACCATCTCGTTGTTTTTAGTTCGGATAAGCCTTCGCTTGATGGAATATCGCCAAAAACGTGCGAATCGACGTCGATGATGTTGGCAACGTTGGCCACAAAAATCGACAACATCAACACGAACATGAGAATCAGTAACTTCAACTTTGTGATTTTCATAGTTGTTTTTCGTTCAAAAGCTGCGGCATTAGCTCCAAGTTATCTATGAACAGATATAAGTAGTATGCAGTTGAAAAAAGTTTTTGAAAAATGCTATTGATTGATGGGAAATTGAATGGCTCTATGACTGAGAAACTGAGACACGGCATTTCGAGAATTTCATCTATTTTTTCGAGATATCGCGAGATGTTAGTTTGCTGAGTGTTGACAATACATAGATATTCACATACCCAGACAATGACACAATTCCAAAAGGACTCCAAGAGGACTCTGAATAGGGTTCTATACAAGTTCCGAGAACAGCTCCGAAAGGGTTCCGTTGGAGTAGCAAACCTTTACATCCGACGGAACCCCAACAGAAGATTATGGGCGTGTGGAAGAACTTATTAGGAAGTGATTCAAGACTGAAAAAGAAGGTTCTCGGAGCTATTTTGGAACCTTATTAGATTTAGTGAAATTTTTAAAGGCAGTCGGTTTCCTTGAGATGAAACTTTCTTCTGAAGGGTGATTGTATTAGTGGTATTGGATCAAAAATCTTTGACGAAGTGATATAATTAATTGCAAGAATGAAAATACTTCAAATTAATCTTAATTTTAACCGGGAAGATTCGCCCTTTCCTTCACTTGTCTCTAGAAATGTATGTACTCTTTTTAGGGTTATCTCAATTAATTTCAGATAATGCTTTTTCATGAAATTTGAAGTATTTCATCCTGATCTTATAATTTTCGATGGAATTGGATAGTTTCGAGAGTATTTGAAGCAATGAAACGCTATTCGTGTATCCCATTTCAGGATAGAGTGTTGGTCACCTATGTACAACTTCTCAGATATTGTTTGCAAGAATCAGAATAGCCGAGTGGCGTAGAATCAAGGACAGTGATCTGAAGTTCCTGGGTTCGGGACCCACTGGTATACAATTTTTTTCCTCCAAATATTTTGTTGATTCATTATACTCTTTGAAAATATTTATTCATCTTCAAAAATTTCTGTAGACCGGTTTTTTTGTGAAAAAAATCAACGGAATCCTCTTTGAGCTCTAAAAGTACCGATTGAGTGATGCTTATGAGGCTCCTACGGAGGCAGAAATATAACATTCAGATGGGATTCACGAAGAGCTCCTTCAGAGTTCCTTTATTATTTTTTTCAAAGCTCCAATGGATGTCAAATTTCGCTATTCCGACAGGGCTCCTAAAGAGCTCCGTTTTCATTGTTTGGAAGCCTAAAGGAGCTCTAATGGATCTTCATCAGAATTGTGTCGTTGTCTGATAGTATCAGTAACTTGCATGAATCTGATTATTTGCATGCATTTTTCATTGCAAGTTACAGGAATACATGGGCCGAGTAACGCATAGCCATCGAGTAAGCGAACAATGAGTTGCAAGAAATTATTTGTCGGTCGATAGAATGTAGATAATTCCTAAAGGGTTCATGAGTTTGCTAAAAAAAGTAATTCTCAATCAACAATTCGACTATACGGCTCGTTCTTGAGATCTTTCTTGGAAAAAATGAGGTTCATTCAATTCCTAATCAGCATCTAGTTGGACTTTCATGAGGGCTGTTCCTTAGTTCAGCATTTTAAAATCATTAGATTTAGGTCAATTGGAAACTAGGAAGGAGTACAAAAGGGACCATTTGAATCTTCCCGAGGCTCTTTCTCTTGATCTGTTTTGAAATAAGTTTAGATTGGGTTTGCAGAAAACTATGAAGAATGTCTTGAGATGTTCGAATTTGAAGTCAGAGATGCTTAATGCAGTATCTAGGATACATGGATCTATAATGATATATCTATTTAACGACGTTGTTGTTATAAACAAAGTGTCTACAGATGCAATCTCTGGAGAATACATACTTATTCGGTAAAATCTGACTGAAGCACGCATGGAGTTCGGGAAATTTCACTTAGGAAACATGTGCTGTGGTTGTTTTAGTACGTGAGCTCTCTATTATTGTATGTATCAATTTGCATAAAAAGGAAGATATGCATCATTTTGAACTGATACACGATGGGTCGGAAAGGCGGGAAAGTTGAAGTTTCAGGAGGAAAAAAAAATTCCTGTGAGGTTATTCGATTTTTCCATTGTAAATGATAGGTAAGAAATTGTCTCTATCGCAGTGCCTTGTCTCTTTCGTGATTCTTCCGTCATGAGTTGGAAGGGATGAGTTTTATCGGAAAATGTGTGGAATAATTTCTTGTAGATTTTTCGAAAATTTACAAGATAATATACATTCATCCAAAAATGTGAGATACTCAGATAGAAGAAAAACATCGCAGAAATTTGTGGAATCCTTGCACATTTTCTTGGAGTTTTCCCAATTACCCACAGCAGATCCAATTCTTCCATAGTATATGGGTGATTATGAGATAACTTAGGTATTTCGAGGCGGATGTCGGGATTTGGCCCAAAAATTAAATAGTTGAAATATACTGCAATCTGACTGCCCGTAGGTGTTTACCAATCTATCTGACATCCAAAAACAATTCCTAGGTGGGCATAAACGTTAGTCAATCTACGTGAAGGATATGAGCAATTTTCGAGGTATTTTTGCCACGGGGACATACCACGGTGAGGACATTTGGAATAAAAACTGATCTCAAAGGCGTAAATCGGAACAGATCGTTTTTTTCGAATACACAGCACTTTTCATGGTGAGAGTTGAGTGTAAGCAACTGTTTGGACCTGGATGTTGCATAGTGTTCGAGAGCCAGTGATCACGGCAAGGACAATTCTTATTTTGCAACGGAAAAATTGTCCATAAATCATCGCAAGGGAAGCTGTTCACGTAATTCATCATTCTGCTGGTGGTAGAATTTTGTTCGTTGGTGTGTTAGGGATTAATTACTGCCGTTACAGAGCCGTTTGAAGCGACTCGCAGATCCGGAGTCGAATTATCGAAAAGTATTCGAGAAAATTTGAAATTCCAGGGCCTGTGTTTTGAATATTTTAAAGTGAGACTCGATATTCGATTTGTACATAATATTACCTTTTCATAACCCGATTTTGATGTTTGAGTGGTGCGGAACTGGAATTGAATGAAACTACACGATTAAAATATGCAACTACAATTCAGGACATGCCACGGTAAGGACATTTTGACCACTTTTGGTAAGCTCAGGTCTACATGAGACTCATAACTGCTCCCAAAACTATTGGGACATCTTCCTTTCAATGGGATACACCAAATAGGTATCATCGTTAGACTCATCATATTTGGTTGTTTAATATATGGATGCGAGGTCAGGACATCAAATGTATAAGTTATCTCATAATCACCCATATGCAAGCACATCATTTTGTAGATCATCAAACGATCCACCACAAAATATCTTACACATTTTCCGATAAGAGTCATCCCTTCCAACTTATTACGGAAAAACTACGAGAGACACAAATAACCGCGATAGAGACAATTTCTTACCTAATATCATTTGTAATGGAAAAATTGAAAAAAATGACTTCATTCTGAATCCACTGACGAAACATTTTGATTTTTCTCGGACCATGATAATCACATCCCACAGGAATTTTTTTCCCTGAACCTCCGACTTTCCTGCACCTTTTCTACGCACCGTGAATATGGTTTTCACCGACATCCAGCAAAGTTTTCCTGAGGAACAAAGTTTTTCGGCACTCGACACGTATACGTATACGTGCGCAACTTATCCATTGTTAACATTGAAAAAACAATGGGTTATCGCTCGGAAACATGAATTTTTGCTATTGGACATTGTTAAGGGCATCTCAATCAACATTCTTCCGCTTTGGCAACATGAGATTTTCACGTTTTTCGTACTCTAATCGGTCGCTGAAAACCGCGATTTTCGCGTTTTTCCAACTTTGAAACGCTCACAGCTCGAAAACAACGACTTTTAGAGAAAAATGACAAGAGAGATTTTCTTTTTGAAATGAACCAAATAACCTTACCAAGTTGCTTTGGGACCAAAAAAGTTGATATTGCTAATTTGTTTAAACAATTTCAGTTTAAACAATTTTGCACCAGAATTTCGTCTGGCAACATGGATTTTCGGATTCAGAAGGGTCTTCTGGACGGGATCCCGTAAAAAAATTCCATCAGACGAATTTTTCCAGCGATGGCGGTGATTTCGCCTAGTCTACATCAAGAATAAATAAAAACTCAAATTCGTTCCAACGAATCCATCAAAAACCGTCGTGATGAAAGATCGTAGTGGAGAATATTTGTGTTTCAATCAACGCAGAGAGTGGAGTAAATCTTGATGGAGACCAGTTTTACAAAAAGTTGTTCGAAAGTTTTTCAAAATATTATTACGCCATGCACAAAAAGTTGAGATCGATCTCGGTCTCAAAATTAATTAACCGGAATTCTAGATTTTTTATTCTATATTTTTAATATGTCCTTACACTCGATAGTCGGACAGAGATAACAGTAACAATTTGCAGAGTAATAATACGTGGAATTAGGGGATTGTGTAAGTAAGGTAAAGGCGCCAGTAGTGGAACACGGCTAGTTGGGCGCCTATAGTGGAACACCCAATTCACATGAATTTTTAACCCCGAAAAGTCGATCCATCATTTGAGTAAAAATTACACAGTGTTCTTTGATATTATATATTTCAAATCGATGCCCAGCAACACCCGTAAAAGATTCATAAATCAAATGAAAAAATCATGAAAAGTATAAGCTCATAACCACCCTTTAAAGGCTGTTCCACTGGAGGAGCCTTCCTCAAAAATGGAGCCAATAGTGGAACAAGAGTGTGCCCTCAACTGGAACAGGTTTTATATTTTCACTGTATTGAAAAACCTTCCGGGAATCGATTTTTTCCGGTCGCACGTCATTTATTCCATACAGATCCGCACAAACAAACCATTAATTATCTACCAAATATTTTCAGAATGACTCCAAAGCGCTGTTCCACTATAGGAGACTTTTCGCGTTCCAATGAGGGCACCGAGCTCAGGATTGGTTGTTCCACTATAGGAGACAACGGATCCTTTCGTGAACATTCAATTACTCTTATTGTATACAAGTAATCAACTTGTACTTTTTTTCAAAATATGCAGAAAGAGTTTATCTACAAGATGCTCTATTTCCCGTTCGCGAGAAACTCAAGTATCATTCAAGATATGTAAATTAATGATTAGCGATCATTTTTTGTTCCACTACTGGCGACTTTACCTTATGAACTTTTACAGAAATCTTTTCCAAATGATGATTCAAGCACCTCATTGTCAGTATAAAAACAAAAAAAAGCACCAACACGCACAGCAGAGAGCAGCAAAACATTTGAACATGAAAGGATTATCTGGAATTCCCAAGTGTGAAATACACATGAGGTTGTGTGATGTCGTGTCCGCGTTTTTTTATAGTCGAGCGGTTGTCACTTTTTTAGCACTGTAGCAAAGTGACCCAACCAGATTTTGAGATAATATCACAACAGCTATCAGAATATTTATATTTTGCATGCAAGGCAGCCGACGCGTCTTTGGAGCAAAGGTTATGTCACATATTGTTGCTTTCGGTTTTCCAAAGTCAAATTCGGGATCGATATTTTGGAAAGAACAATTATTTTGCGCACAGTGAAAATTGAAGAATACTGCACAAAATTTAGCTTGCACGAGATAATAATAAGTTCGAAAAATTACCTGGAAGAGACAGTCGCGTCGTCTGCAACGTATTGGCCCACAGACAGCACCATCAGCCTCCAAAAAAACATGCAATGTCTCGGAGCCGATGTCTTGCTCGTTGTCGTAGTTTTCTTTGTTGTCGTTGTCTCGGGCTGTTGCAGCTGATGCTTCGTAGAAAGGGCGCATAGCGAAGGGTACGGCTATTATTTGGCTATATACTGATGCTGTGGCTTTATGCGTCTCCAAATGCCGTCCTGACGTTGATTCTCAATACAGCGTTGAGAAGAAGCATGTCTGTTCATAGCTAAGGAGCTTCTAATACGCCACGTTGTAATACAATTATGAGGTATGTACCCACTATTTGTTCATCACAGTCGAAATAATTTCACACGATGGCCAAGCGATGCACGACGAGATGCACGATCGATGATCAGCTGGCAGTCTGGGAGTCAATCAATTATTTATGACCGGGTCGTGAGATGAGTGCAAAAGTTCACAGCAGCAAGAAGATTAGAAAAGACTGTGATTACTTGTCCAAATTGATGCCCGGCCTTCTTGACATTTTACTTGCTTTGATTGAGGCGTGAATTTCAGAACATATTCTCAGAGTTGGTCGCGCAGTTGATGCTACGAGGTGCGACTGTACTCGCTGCACTTGTACTGTTTCGTTCATGCATCACTTGGTATCTATTTACTTGTGGCCTGCCTAGACTAGCTAATGTACTAGATGTACTGGACAGAATCACAGAATCCAACTAATGCATCCAGCGTCAGAGATGTTTGTGTGCGCGCGACCGGAGAGCTACTCGGGTGAGAGGGGGACGGGGCGCGCATGTCTGATACCGGGCAACAGCTGATTTTCTAGCAGACGAGCGTTCTTTCCGATATGAGACCTATGAGACCTATCATGCTTCTTTAGATAAATTTTGCTGTTCCGTGATTATGTTGATTTTGGCATTGTCAAATTTTTTTGTCTGTTAGATTGGGATTTGACTCATGATTCTCTATGAATTTCAAGTTTACCTAAGTATAATTACTTTACTCACGTTGAAAAAGAATTAAAATTATTCCAGACATTGGAAGAAAAATTAGATTTTTGATCGTTTCTATCAGAATCGATTACTGTGATAAATCAAAATTGCCACATCGATAAATACAACCAAGGATAATGATGGTCCTGATATAGAAGTGCGCGCGCCCTTCAAAGGGTCTAAGGACAACGTAAATATATCCATTGTCATCAGATCGATAACTATTTCGTAGGGCGTATTGCTGCATCGCCAGACTTTATTTGATTTTGGCAGGTTTTTCTGTAAAAACTTTTTGCATTTGTCCAATTTTGAACGAATTTCAGATCGGCGATGAATGAAAAAATTGTCAAATTACTTGTCAATTTTCCGTAATAAATATTAACATTTGTTTATTTAATAAAAGGACAGTCCAAGAACAGCATTAAAATCATAACCACCATTAACATTTGTGCCACTTCTCGAATTCATTATACCACATTGCATCTGAGTTGTTTTTACCGATCCCGAGGCAAGTCCTATTACCGTCAACTTGAATATTTCTTCCATTAGTAACTCACGCTTCGTTTATATAAGGTCTCAAAATTTGAAATAAAAAATTATGGAATGGTGAAGCAATTACAAGGAGGACTTTTGAATCAATTACTTTTACGGAGATTCATATGCACTATTTCAAGATTTAACAATTTTTATGTGTAAATTTTCTCAATGAGAAGCATGCAATGACAGCTAAGGAAGAGTCAGATCTATGGCACACACATTATATCCAATTTGCGTCATTTGATTCACGAGCTAAATAAAGAGTCACCATGATTGTAAGCAATTGAATGAATTTCTTCTGCGCCACGTTTGATCGCGAAGTCTTGGACTGAAAGTGAAAGACACATATCTATTTAAATTCTAATGATGAATCTGAATTCCTGATCTCGAATTCTGCTGCTGGAGAGTCCCAGACAAGTTTACAGCCATTTGCTATAAGACCATACCCTTATCGTAGATGGTTCAAGAGGGGGTTAAATTCACGTTTAAATTCTGTTGTTAAAATAGGTATTCACAGACCGAGGCAGCTACTCTTGGTACTCACACAACTTGGCATGACTGATATTTTGTCTTGCAGTGTGATTAATTCAGAATATGCTGGGGGTTGCACTGGTGCAATAATATTTAGTCAGATTACAATTCCTATGTGTGTTGAACTAGTCAGGGTCGTCTCACGGGTTTTAGGGCCCCTAAGGCCACAGGGCCTTATGGCCCATGTGAGGCTAGAGGAATTTCAATTGCATCCCGTTTGCTCTTTACTCTCACTAAAGTCCGACACATCATTGTGGCGTACTTAGCTCGATACTCTTAAATTCCAAATGCACCTAGAATAGTCATGCTGGAGTTAATTTCAGAATAAACTAAAAGTGCGGATAGGTTACGTTCATTCCTGGAAGTATTGCCATACTTTCTAAACTCGTTAGAGTAAATTTCACTCGCTAAAAGTCAAGTTATACTTACAGAGTCGAATTTGACTGCAACAGGCTTAGAGAATACTTGGTATTCTGATCTTTCATGTTTTGTCTTCTTTGAGTCGACACCGAAACATTTCGGAGCGTGATAATCTGTTACTTGATAATTCTCGGCAACCCAATATGCATGAGTATAGCGGAGTTTGATTCGCAGGCAGAAATGTTGGTTTTCGCGCACATTGATATTTTCCCGTTCGAGTCGAAGGCGAGGCTCGAAATTATTACGAGGTTATTGGGAAAATCGTCCCGTCCGTTCGTCGAATGATGTTTTTTTCCAGGTGTGCGGGGAAAAAATTGAAATATAGTAACATTCCCGCACCAAAAGTGGAATTCGTACATCCCCATACAAAGGTGCAAAACTTTTCAACGCATTTTTCCAATTTTTGGTTGCTTACAAAATTGCATAGAATAGTTTTCGCGCCTCGTTCATCAGGTTCCTCGCTTTCGAGCGATTGTTTCGACCCTCGCCTGCGGCTCGGGCCGAAAACCTATCACTTAGAAGCGAGCTGCAATCTCATAAACTCGGTGCGAAATCTACTATTTCGCGTCCAAGTGATGGGTTCCAATGAGATCGTCTCGATGATGCAAAAAATGGGCTCTACACTCGAATTACACTTTCTCATAGATTGTGAGTAAAATTCGATAAATTGTATGCAAAGTACACTACCTCTCATAAATTCGTAAACGGTGATCGCTTATTGAGCCTCACTTCGAGAAGCCATATCTCAGGCTCTATGCATCGTAGAACAATTCTGAGAAAGCATCTGAAAGAGCAGAAAAAATGCTAACTTTTCGGTGGTGTCAATAATTTTTTCGATTATCTCGAAGGTACTATTAAATGCTGGTCAAAAGTTAGAAATCTACAACAATTTTCACTTTCATTGATATACCTGCAGTTTCGCTGCAAATAAAGATACGGCAATTCTGCAAATGACATCTTGTTGAGCGCAAAAATTCTATGTGGAGCTATCTTTTGATTATTTTTTACTTTCCATATGTGAGAACGTATATAAGCTATCAAAATACCCAGAATGATGGTCTCTCACCGCTTCAGGTGTCGTTTTTAGTGAAAAAAACGGAAACAGTTTTGATTACTCTGATAGGTCATGCGTTCTCACACGGGAAATGTAAAAAATAATCAAAAGATAGCTACACGTGGCATTTTTTCCACTCTACAAGATGCCGTTCGCAGAATTGCCGTTTTTTCATTTGCAGCGAAACCTCAGGTGTATCAATGAAAGTGAAAATTTTCGTAAATTTCTAACTTTTGACCAGCATTTAGTACCTTCCAGATAATCGATCCAAATTATTAAAACCACTAAAAACTTAGCATTTTGTTTTTTATTCTGCTCTTTAAGATGCTCTCTTCAGAATTGTCCTGCGATGCATAGAGTCTGACATATCGCTTCTTGAATTGAGGCTGAATGTGTGTTCACCGTTCACCAATTTATGAGCGGTAGTGTATACTTCAACGCACAATGTATCGAGATGGTATAGTTGACGACGGGAGTAAAAGTTGTATTTCGCGACCCAAGCGACCTTTTTCCGAACTGAGCCAAGGGCGTGGGTCTGAATCTTTCCGAGGATGCGAGGATGCAAAATCCAAAGCTGGTGGTTGCACTGTGAAAAATTCGTTGAATCTTCAATCAACATTTCAACCAGCTGGTTGGATTTTTCTTACAATCAGCAACTGGATGGTAGAATTTTCAACCATGTGATCAGATCTCGAGTCCCGTCGGTCGGAGTACCGAGTTAAGCGAGGAGTTAAGCAACGTTTTGGTGGCGATCAAATCAGGATAGGTGACCACCCTTCTGAACCTCCCACCTTTAGGTTCGCTGACTCTATTATAATGGTTATAAATACGGGAACCATGAGATTGGTAGACGACGGTAGTCTCCGGGAAACATTTTTGGGTCAGAAAGACAAGTTTCCTCATGTTTTCTTGCAAACAAATAGGAAGTAATATCATCGGAGGCGGCGCGCCGCGGCGCGAGCCTTTTTGGTATGAAATACAGGTTGAGCAACGTTTTTGCGATCCAGTATCAGTGAAAATCAGTTTGTGCGAGGAAGTGTCTTTTTTCGTCACGCTGTGCGGAAAAGTGTCTTTTTTGCACTGATTTTCCACTTCCTCGCACAGTTTGTCGAAAAAACACAGTTCGATACACGGGTGTAAAACCTATTTTACCCTCCCTTGTATCGAAAAATACTATTTCTCTGACTCAAAAATATCGTCCGGAAACCACCGCCTAAATACATAATCCATCTCACGGGTTGCGTATCCATGAACTCGTAGACATTGAATATTCAACCATCTGGTTGAATTTTCGACCACTGTGGTTGAAGATTTTCGGAAAATTTGCTTACAGTGTGCGTATCACTTGCTATGAGTGAATTTAGAATATGGGTGATTATGAGATAACTTAGGTATTTCGAGGTCGAAAACGGCGGGGCCTGGTCGGGATTTGGACCAAAAATTGACTAGTTGAAAATATAGCTGCAATCTGACTGCTCATAGGTGTTTTCCAATCTATATGACATCCAAAAACAATTCCCAGACGGGCATAAACGTTAGTCAATCTTATGTAAAAGATATGAGCAATTTTCGATCTATTTTTGCCACGGTAAGGACATTTTGGCATGAAAAGTGATCTCAAAGGTGTAATACGAAACGGATCGTTTTTTCCGAATAGATGGCCCATTTTTACGGTGAGAGTGGACTGTAAAAAAATTTCTGGACCTTGACGTGGCATAGTGTTCGAGAGCCAGCGACCGCGGTAAGGACAATTCTTATTTTGCAACGGAGAAATTGTCCATAAATCATCGCGTGGGAGGCTGTTTACGTAACTCATCACTCTCTGCTGATCGTAAAATTTTGTTCTTTGGTGTGTTAGAGATTAATTACCGCCGTTATAGAGCCGTTTGAAGCAAGTCGCAGGTTCGGTGTTGAATTATCGAAAAGTATTCGAAACTTTGATGTTTGAGTAGTACAGAACCGAGATTGAATGAATACTTGGTAAACTACACGATTGAAATGTGCAACTCCAGTTTAGGACATGCCACGGTAAGGACATTTTGACCACTTTTGGTAAGTTCAGGTTCACGTTAAACTCATATCCGCTCCCGGAACTATTGGGACATCTTCATTTCAATAGAATATACTAGATGTCATCGTTAGACTCATCATAATTGGTCATTTAATATGAATGCGAGGTCAGGACATCAAATGCATAAGTTATCTCAGAATCACCCATATTCGATTGAACGAACCTTGTTACGCATACATTGTTGAAAAAGAATCATTTGTTGTCCATCAAGCTTTACGCCTCTGCGATAGTAAATAAGAGATACTCACGTGTTTTGTGCTTGATTATTATTGCTCGTCGGAATTCGATCCAAACGAAATCTTCTGGTGCACCGGAGAAATCGTGCGATGACGCACTCGCGGAGACCTACTTGACGCGCACACCTTATGCATACATTTAGCTTTTCAAATCTACTAATAACGTGTAGGAATCGACCATGTAGCCCATGGTGGCGTGGAAACCGAATGTATGAGGATGGGACACCGCTATTTTGAAAATTACGATCCCGCAGATCCAAACTTACAGTTAGTGTAATCAATGTACACAGAGGGCATATATTTCTGTCTTTTTGACCCATATTAAAGGTGGATTCGAGTGTGACGCAAGCGTATTCAAATCTACACCATAAATGCTGAACTACGTGAGAATCTGAAGGAATTAATAAATCTCTGTTAATTTACATTGAACTTGGGCTTCGTACCCGTCCAAATTTTCTAAATAAAATAAAAGTGAGTAAAATAAAATGTACGCACTCAACGACTCTGCTCTGAAACGCATTTCGAAATGAACAATGAGAGATTTTCACCACCACGCACGGTATTTTTTCGTTCGCATATGTTGGATGTGTTCGAGACATTTTACTCACTTGTATGGCTGACTCCTCACATCGAGGTGTTAAAAAATTCTTGACTCTATCATATCTGTGTTGACGTATTGTGCAGTAGCTTGTTTGATTCATAGTCTTATTAACATCATTAATGAATACTTATCCAGTTCAATTTTATTGGTGCTTCGATCACCCTCGAAATCTTAGTTGATTTGAGAATGGCACCATCTATATCAACACCGTAAAAAATTTTTCCGAAAAACTTCAACCAGCTGGTTGAATGAAAAATTCAACCAGTTTGGTTGATTATTCAAACAAAGTAGATTATCACAATCTATCCGTGCGGCTCCTGCATATCAGGTTGGCTATGACGCGACTTGTGAGGGGTGGAATATGATGGATGGTCATATGGATGGATAAAGATGGATGGAGGGGTGGACTGTTGGATGATGGATCGATGGTTGATGTATGGATGATGGATGGGGTCGACGGAAGGGTCGAAGAATGGATGGTGGGTGGACGGATGGATGTATGGATGGAGTGATGGGTGGCGGGTGGATGGATGGATGAATGGGTGATGGGTCCATCGATCCGTCCATCATCCATCCGTCCATCATGCATCTATCATCCACACTATCACCCATCCACCCTTCATCCCTCTTCTCCACTCATCCAACCATCAACCATCCATCTATCCGTCTATTCACCCATCCATTCACCCCTCGCCCATTCACCCATCTATTCATCTATCTATCCATCCGTCCATCCACCCATCTACCCATCCATCACGGAATATAATTACTTGATTGAGAATTCAACCAGTTGGTTGAATGAAAATTCAACCAGTGTGGTTGAAAATTCAACTAGCTGGTTCAAATGTTGGTTGAAAATTCAACCAATTCTTCACAGTGAAAGGTTCTAAACGACCATTCGAAAATTTTTTTTTTCCCATCAAAATCTCGACAGACGATAATATGCTGATTTGAAATCAATACTATCCATAAGTGGTCAATGGTGTCTCGGACTATAATTCAAATATCTATGTGACTTTGCTCAAAATCATCAAGTATATAGCTTCATTTGTAACCCTACAAACATCTGTAACCCTTTTCCTTCAGTATTTACTTTCACGAGAATTATTTTTTCATACCTCTCGAGAGAAATCTTATTCGAGTGAGCTGCATTGATAAAGTCAAAGGGAGAATAATGATATAGCGTAATTTAGACAAGCATAACGATGGCCTCGATCGTGGCTATCTAGAGTACGAGTGAACGGAACAAGGTCGTGACTGAATATACCTGAGTCTATCGAGATCTGTCGTTTTGCTTCCTTACCTCATGTAAGTGCGCCCAAACCAAAGAGAACATCAAGAGGGAAGATCCCGAGTGTGTCCTTGCGCCACTCGCGAATAAGATGTAAAAAAAGTTTATCCCAAACGAGGCAAGTATTTGCACTGTCATGCTGCACGATATACAGACAATTGTTACTTTTTTCATTTATCCAGAAGAGGCTGGTCACCTTGGTACATATGAAGCGATGATCCGTGTTTTTGCACCATCAGATTTGCGGGAAGAGAAAGGAGCGCGTTTATTTTTGAAAATAATTCGCCTGTCCCCTTGGATTTTACTTGCGGCGTGTAATAATTGTTCACGAACATGTTGTGACCTTCCCTTTTGTATTTGCTTGAAAATTAGAGGGAAGTTTATTTACAAGGGCGGAACTTCCGTATTATGCTTATATTCCGACGCGGTTTGCGGTCTGGCCCTGCATTTGTTTTTCTACTTGCGCGCCCGCGAGCTCCGTTGAAATTGATGTCAGATCATGCCTACACCAGAGATGAGAGTCCACAATAATGCTGAACTTACTTACTTACTTACTTACCCACATACATTTTTTCCGTTGATAAAAGTGGACTGTCTCCCGCTCTCCTTGAGCTTTTGCTCGATGGTCAAGGTCGTCGACGTCGACTCTATGTGAGCATACCACGCGACCATCGCATCGTCGACCTCCGATGCTGCTTTTAGTGCTTTTATTATTTTTTTTTTGCATTAACCCGTGAGTTACATTGAAATGATTTGGTGTAAGCGGTTATCTCACGCTCTGAAAACACATCAGAGAGATTTGATTATTGTGCTGTGGGTAATACTTCACCCTCGTTCTTGTATCGCAAGCTCGGAGCATATCATTCGATTTTTTTTAATAAGGACCAATGAGATTCTCAGTTCATGGTTGATGGATTCCAGGGTCTCATTTCTTCTTATTACCGTTTTTTATTCAAGATTTCATCGAAGAAATGACCCTGCCAGCTGCAAATTCTTTTTTTCGAATATCAAGGATTTCTCAAGCTCTATTACATATTTTTAATCGGCAACCGCGCCAGAATCATAATGTAAGATGAGTGTACCCAACTTGCCTCATTTTGCCATTTTCTCAAAAACTCTGGTCTACCTCAATACTACTCGACATACTTTAGTTCATTGCTAAGCTTGTTTTAGGGCCTTCAAAATGACTCGATGTACGTCTAATTCTAACCAACTGGATCCGAGATATCCCAATTTTCCCAAACAAAACTATGAAAATCGGTGGCAAAGTACATAAAATCGTCTTTATCGCCGTGCAACCATATTATTTGGAGCTCTTCGCTGGTCCAAATGACTTTTTAAATTTATTTTGACGCGATAAAAATGTTCTGGGTGGTAAAAAAGTCGTACTGCACACCTTTTTGAGAGAGCCATGTGGGGCATGTTAGGTACACTCCGATGTTGGCCTTATTCTTTTATGAATAATCTCCGGGTTTTGCATATGACATACCTCCAGATTGAAGTTTTGCAACTCTCAAAATCGGATTTTGAATATCTTGAAAAAAGAAATCGAATGCGGTAAAGTACATTGAGATTGTTTGAACTAATAGAATTTGTCACCGTTTTTACTGAACGCAATTATACCTCGGTGATTTCTCAGCTGCGCAAACGTGAAAAATTAGAAAAATCACCTCAAATCTTCTGGGTATTGCAGAAATGATTCGGGGTTGATCTAAAATTTTCTCATATTTCGACATGAGAAACGTAAAAAGAAGTTGCGGCAAGGTCAACGAGTGCCAATTCCTGACATCGGCATATGGGGAAAGTTGGGTACACTTACTTTATTAGTGAGTGACAGTGATTGCATGGATATTGATGGTTCCGTGGTCGAACTTCAGATGACTTAAAATCAATACACCGTCCGTGGCTCATCTCCCTCATGTATTCTGTAGCACAGGCTCAAGTTGGCTTGGGCGAGCTTTTTGTACAAGCTTTTGGCTCAATTCTATCGACTCAACAACTTTCATATTTTAAGAAGAAAATGAGTCTCAAATTATGAGGCCTGTAAAGTAAAAACTTGTCACAGCTCGCGAGGAGTCAGAAAATAAAATGCTGGTAACTCTAGAAAATTTCTCCCGAAGAAGTAAACATGATACGAGAGCATTAATTGAAAATATTAATCATCAAATTTTAAAATAGCGTCATCCCAAGAAACATTTTTCCCTGCACACTAATAATCAATATGCATGTCAGAGTCCCAATGAAAATGAGATGGATAGAGGGATAGAGAAATCAAATAAAAAGACTTTTGTTCAGATTTTGGTACAATATTTATGCAAGGTGTTTTTTTATTTTTTTCTTCAAATTTCTTCATCGTAACAATTTTTTATTGGAATATATGATAACGGACAAGTTGAAGAAGTAAAAAAATCAATCGTCTGAGGACTCACTCATATATTTACATGCTACCAATCTTTTCTTCACATTCGTCATTCTTTTAGAATATCGGGCGTCTAATTAAATTTTTTCCTCCTGCAATAATCACAGGCTAGAAAGACGAACTAGTTTGACATTTCATCAGTCGTGAGTTGTTTCTAAACAATTTTCAAAAAACATATAGAGATCCATCTCTAGAGTATACATTCACGAACTTGTCTTCAAAGTTATCATTCATTTTTTGAGGTTTCCAAAAGCCTCGTGATTATTTATGAAGTTGAAATTCATTTACACATGGGAATATATGAATTCATACCAGATGTGCATTCATCCCAATATTCAAAATTTTTTGCAAAGAATCTACACAAATTCATTCGCTACTTTCTCGCTTGAATCTATTGACGGAAATCAGTAGTATATTATATACGTCCGATTGTGATTGTATACGTAACATCTTTGAACATATTTGATAAAAATAAATGCTGGCGTAATTTAATACGCAATAATCTTACGCGATGAGTAGCCTACGATTGATGATAAAAACAACTTTTCTGACGAGGAATACAAAGGAAATGATAACATAGGAAACTTCCGCAGCAATTTCATCAAGAATTTCTTCTTTCCATCATTTCTTACAGACTATTAATGGGAAATATTTTTTGGTTTCTGGTTGAACAACTTTGTGAATGTTTTACTAGAAATTTTCAACGTTATTGGAAATTGTTTTCAAGGCAATATACAAAATATGCAGCCTTGTTCATTCTATGAGCCATCGAAACATCTTCTTTAACCAGTGCTTTAATTGCATTACATTTAACAGATTTTGGGGCTAAACGGAGTTCGGGGGCATTGTTTGATAAGATGAATATAATAATTCAAACAAACTCAGAAATGAGTCTTTTCCGTCTTAAATATGACTGGTAGAGATTAAAAAATCAATTATTCAGTGTTAACAGTTCTTTTCCTCAGAAATACAAGTCCGTGGTCATGATTTGTAGTGTTAAACCAGTTATCACAAATTACAAAATGGCAATCTCTGTAAGGATATGTGATTCAGAAATGAATAAATAACAAACAAAGATATATATGTTCTCACATAAAGAAATTCAATTTAAAAATGTGATGATACCAATGAAAACACTGAGAGAGTGATCTTGATTTCAGTGGAAATTTCACGTTTTTTTTATTATTTCGGAAAGATATAATTCACAACATGTTTATTCAATTTTTTTCTACACTCATAAATTCTGTGGAAAATTATCATGTAATATATTGTATATTTATATAATTATAATATATGAGTTTTCAATAGATCGTGGGGAACGTAGCCCGTAGATTATTTAAGAACTTTTTTTTATCACAAGGAGGACGATAAATTCACAATGAAATAGTCTGTGAATCGTTTACTATGAACATAAAAGTGTTCTCTCTGGAGATTTAATGGGAAACAAAGAAGACCAGAGATGCAAGTTGTATATTGTTTTCTTCTTTTCTTTTTATCTTTATTCACACAGGTACGGATTTTCTCTCGAGTTCTTATTTGTGTAATCGATAATCACGCAAAATAGAAATGTTTCCTCTGATATGTGCGCTTTTTATGTTCATATTTTTTTCCGAACTTTGAAGAAAAAATTGAACATCGTTTAACGACTTGCACGTGTGTGAATAGTAATAATGCAATCTCGAGTGTGATGTGAATATTGATCTTAATATTTCATTTTTCAACATGGTCTCTTAGTGATTATAATAATATTTACAAAATCATCATCCCATGACTTTTGGTCATTTCAGCATAATATATATTAAATATTCTTGCCCTCGTTATCTCCATATAAGATCGTACGCATAGTTGAAAAAATGTCATAAAAGGGAACAATGCTAACTAGTCTCATACAATTTTCAATTCTACTATGGACTATTGGGGTATTATTACAATACATTTCATATAAAGCATTGAATCAACGGCACTGTTGACAATCTAGGTACTCCGAACTGGAATATATTGATAATTTTCATGTTGGCTTATACATGAGTGGGCTACAATGATGCGATTGAAAAGTTGTCAAATTTAATCGGTAGAGTAAAATTGTCTTTCGCTCGACTATTATTATCGTGTGAGTTCTTGTACCTAAATTATCAGTGCTCAATGATTATGATATTATTATTGTGATAGTTAATATCTACAAGTGTTGCTCTCTTCTGCCAGTTACAGAGTTTGAATAACAATAATGATGCGGTTATAGTGCACGCTTGTTATCATGGTTCTATATTTGTATCATAATATTCCATACAGTACCCTGCAAAAAAAATGGAATACGGATACCTTCACTAAAACAGCCATTACTCTGACGCGTTTGGGTCTACGCCAATTTTCCAAAAAAACATTTGAAAGATGAGAAAAAAATCTATCTAATTATGTGCTTTAAATTTTTTTTGATCGAAATTTGATGCCTTTAATTGACACTGAGAATTGGAAAAATTCTCATTTCAATCAATCATCGATCATTTATCGGGAAATCACGATAGCGTAAAAATTCTCGCGGGATGTTGTAGCTCTTTTCAAGACCTTCAAAATCGTTTTTTTACACATTACTCTACGATTTTTCACACCAGAGTTACGAGCGATCTCGCACAAAGAATTTCGTCCGAGTTGAGGGTATCGAAAGTATGGAGACATGAGTTTTTCTTAGTCGAGTTGGGCGGAAGCCCTTTCGACCAATTTTTGGAATGAACCTGCCAATTATTTCATAGAATTCTGAAGATTTTACGTTAAAATCGTAGATTATGACTTTTTCCGTATTTTTCTTACACTTAGCCCGTACGAAATTCTTTGTACGAGATCGCTCGTAACTCGGGTATAAAAAACCGTAGAGTAATGTACAATAAAACTATTTTGAAGGTCTTGAAAAGAGCTACAACATCCCGCAAGAATTTTTACGCTATCGTAATTTTCTGATAAATGATCGATGGTTGATTGAAATGAGAATTTTTCCAATTTTGAGTGTCAATTAAAGGATAAAATTTCGATCAAAAAAAAATTTTAAAACACTTAATTCGATAGATTTTTTTCTCATCTTTCAAGTAGTTTTTGAAAAATTGGCGTAAACCCAAACGCTTTGGAGTAATGGTTGTTTTAGTGAGGGTATCCGTGTTCCATTTTTTTTGCAGGGTACTGTATTTCTCTCTCACTTCATCAAATCGAAATTTCGACGACACTTGACTTGTTGCGCATTCACACTACTATTTTCCTATTTTCGTTTCCTCTTTTCTACTTTCCCCTATTTTTTTATTCCTAATTCGTCGATGGCTCTTATGAAAGCTCTTCCACAAATTTTTGTGCATTACATATTTTACTGTAGTCGGAAAATCTTATCACAAATCAGACATCTCTTGCATGTAAAATTTTGAGGATATTTTTGCATGAAGAATAAATTCCCATTATTCATTCTGATATTGGGATTGTCTCGCAAGCATTCATTTTTTGTAACTTCTTCGAGAGCTATTCACGTTATCGAACAAAGATTTTCTTTTCTAAACCCTGCTACATAAGTATGCACGATCATATCAATCTTGAGTCAAACGGGTACAATACAAATTTCAGGGTCGAAAAATTCTTCGAGTAATTCACCCCAAAAAAAAGAAAAACTACATCAGCAGTCAGGCGGATTGTGCGCGTACGTGACTAGAAATATTCCGCCACATTGATAAAATCGTAAGCAATCATGAAATATTGTGGCGAGAGTTTCTTCACGGCCTTAGTGATTCTTTCAAGTTATTTCAACAATTTTCAATGACCTTTGAGTTTCAATCAGCTGGAAAAAGTTCCCGAACCTACAATTGAGACAACGGACAAGTTCCATAGACCCTAAAAAGCTTTGGAGACTCGAATAACCGATCCAGATCGTATGCAAAGAGTGTGCGGCTTGTAAATATTTTGCGATGCATAGTTTTGCGAGTGTCACCTACGCCAACATGGTCATTGCAACAACAGCTTTGTATATATTCACCAAACGAGTTTTTTTTTCAAAAAGTTGTTGGCTTATCTCGGCGGGGCGCGGCTATTTGCTCTGCTGTGTTTTGCTCCTGGAGGAACCGGTTCATTCCCCACAGGCGCGTCACCCATGCGTGATAAATCAATGCATATACGCGGCAATAAACAGAGTCGAGATGATGTTTTGAGACGACAAGATTATACTATATACGCAAACGAAGCTTCAACGTAAAACTGCATTGGAACACTATACGGTCAGAGTCAAGCTCGAAAAACCAGTTTGTATCCGATTTTGTGAGCTACATCGACGCTCAGTTTAGTTTGTTGGCCATCTAAGATGTCTCTCGATGGTCGTGAGATTTTGCAGATAGTCCGGGAGAGTCGAGCTTTTTTACTGTGATTTTACTTTTATGCCCATTAATAATGCACGCGATCTGAGAGTCCAACTTTCTTGGATTTATCTTGTAAGGATAAAAGTTGGGTTGAGAACTCCAAGCGTCCAGGTAACTGCAGTACCCGGACTGCGAGGTTATCTCTCTCGCCCTTAAGTATTATGTCCAATGTTGGCAAACTGATGTTTGCCATGGCATCAAATACTTGCAAAATAATATGGAAAAGAAAAAATATGATATTTGAGAAAGCGCGCATCAAATCGGTCGCCAAGCTCGACTCTATCGCCATATCGCCCTGCAACTGTTATAATGGCATGGGCCTAGCCGCTTCGATCGTCTTTTGTGACCCTGTAAATCTATTGACCAATCGATTCACTCTCTTTCTATGCATCTCAATCAGCTCGCCTTATTGATGGATACATACAACCTTCCATGCAAAGAGTCACCCTTTAATTATTCATCAATGTCTCTAGCCCGTGACCTCGCCCCCGTCTATCTATCTACTCTTCACAATTATCTATCCTCTGAAGCAAGATATTATATGCCATCTCACAAATATCGATTCATGGAACAAAGGAACCTACATAGATTTTGATGTAGTTTCAATGTAAAGAAAATTGACCGCTTCACAGCCTGCATCTAATGATCTACATAATAGTGGAAAATTTGTGCTGATATTTCACAGTTACCATGACTCTTCGTGGTTTTCTCGCGGAGTGATTTAGAAGAGTCCTTACAATTTCATAAGATTTCTAGAGGATTGTTGACAAAGCACTGCGAACTCATGAAGAAGAATGCTCCTATTCGCTTGACCTTCCTTACTTTTTCCAGATATTTTAGCGGAATCAAATAAAAATAGATGAAGATTTTCTTGTATAAGTAATGCCTCTCACTGAATCTGGCTAATATTTGACCGTGTTCTACGAAATTTTCGCTAGACCTGCATTTAAAGCAAACCGCTTTTGAGCTGTTTCGACAGCACTGACTTCACCAGATTGCGCATCTGGTTTTTCTTTCGTTCTCAATTTCTTTTGAATCTTCGCCAACATTTTGATTTCAGTCTTCCTTCACTTCCATCGCATGGTTAATCACACAATTCACACGGAAGAGAATTAAGAACCACACATCACTAAAATCATCATCATCATCATCATAATCTTCTTGATCTGCTTCACCTTCTTCTTCGTCTTCTTCAGCAGTCTCACCACCGCGATCATTGGAGTTATCTGTATCCTCAGTAAAGTCTGGAGCATCAGTGTATCTGCAACGCCGTAGAGCTGTGCTGGTGTACTCGGAAATCCTCGTAGCACGGAGCAAAATTTAAGTAAACATCACCAAAAGTCTCGAGACGACGACAAGCTTGGCTGCTCTTGGACCCTGGACCTTATCTCACAAACAGTCCTTCGGGGCTACAGTAAACGAAGTGATGAGGCTGATTGTGAAACCAGCCGAGGTTACCCATTTGTGCCCTCAGCTGCTCCTCCTCGTCTTCAGAGCTATCTTCTTCGTCGTCGTCATCCTCATCATCGTCGTCCTCGTCATCGTCGTCTTCCTCGCAGTCACAGTGGTTGCAATGAGTGTGATGAACAGCAGCAGCAGCACCGGGGACGTCGCGGAGGCAGCGAGTGGCGGCGGTAGCAACTATCCCCGGGCTGGCGTAACATCACGAGGAGCACGCTGCCATCCAATGGGGGTTGCAGGTGCACGTGTAGCATGCTGCCGCAGCAGCTGCTGTCGTCGGTATGACCGAGGTTGCGTAATAGTAACCGTTGGCATACACGTAAGCCGTTGTAGTTGCAGGGGGCGCTGCAGCCATTGCCGTTTGCTGCTGCTGGTGATGGCTCGGAGCTATTTGAAGTGTTCGCTGCTGTTGTTGCTCCTGATAGGCAAGCACCTGATAAGCTAGGCTTTCGATTAAAGCCAAAGTCTGCCGGCGCTCGTGACCCATTAGGCACACGGTTGACTCCTCGACGACTCCGTGGAGCAGGCTGAGGTACTGGTACTTTAGACACTCCTCCTCCGCACCGACAAAGTGGTTCCACAGATAATTCTCGAGCTTGGCCTTCTGCTGGCCAATGTCCGGGAAGTCGATAAAGAAGCGCGAGCACATGTACCGCTCCAGGCTCTTTATGTAGTCCGGTTGGGCTGGCTTATAGGCCTTGACCAGCAGGTTGCAGTACTTGAGCAGACCTCCTCCACGGATCTCTTCAGGATGCCTCGTTGATATGAGCTTATTTTGCAGATGGTACAGTGCCTCGTGGAAGTCTCCGTAGACTGACTCGCCAACGACGGTTGGATACACGGACTCCGTCATAGGTAGTCGACTCGTCTCATGAAACCGGAGCAGCGAGTCCAGGACTATCTGGAACGAGTCAACGCTGAACTCAAACTGTCTCCTCATGGCGTGCACGAATTTGAGCTCGACGTTGCGATGGCCTCGCGAGTTACCCAATGAGATCAGCGACCACCTGTCGGAGCCGTCTGCGCTCTGCACCTTTACCATCTTGCTCACATAGGCCTCCTTCAGGCTGCATGCGGTTATCCTAGCTCGACTTACGCCTTCTGGCAGCAGTTCGAACAAGGAGTCTAGAACCGCCTGTTTTACCCTTTCGTAGTCCTTGGCATTCTCGAGCTCCACTCCGTAGATGAGATCGAGATCATTGTAGGCCTGGCACTCAGTCGCCAGCACGTGTGACGCTGCTCCGCCATTCAGTCTAATATCTCTGACCCTCGTAATGCATTTAGTCTTTTCAGCCTCGTTGGAGTTTTCGTCGTTTTCTTCCACGTGCTCCAGCTTGGAGCGGACCAAGACAACAAGATCACGAAGCCGAACTTCGATGGTCGGGAAGTTGCCGCGTCCATGGATGCTGACGACCTCGTTCATGACGTCGTTGAGCCTGAGAACCTGATCGTAACTGAGCACGGCGTGCCTCTGATGAGCCTCGGGCTGCTCCGGCGTCTTGGGCTTGGCCCTCTCTATTGCTCCGAGCTTGCCTGTCGTACCACCACTGACAACTTTGCTGTATGTGAGCTCGGACCCCGGAACAGGCGTACTAGGGGAGCTTGTCGTGCTCCCATTGCACTGTGCTACGTCATCCGTCGAGGTCGATTTGCTGCTGACAGCTTTACTATAAGACATCTCGGGAGTCTTGGCTGGCGAACTGGGCTGATGACTTGGGCTGACTGGTGGCGACGAGGTTAGATCTGGTTTGACTTGGTCACCGGCACTGAGCGCTCGGCTGTACGACATGGGCTCGACGGACCTCGTCGTTGAGACGGACGACCTGCTCCTTGCAGCCGCATTTGACCTGTTCTTTTCGCGATGGGTGGGACTGTGAGGATTACTGTTTGATTTAACAGTGACTGTGCAAGTGTTGAGTGGAACGAACTTGGCCGTCGACCTTCGGCCGTTGCTATTCCTTCTGGAGCTGTTGCTCCTGTTGCTCCGTGGCACCTCTTTGTTTTTCTCGTCATCGCAGCCATTGTTGCTGCTACTTCCCTCTTGTTTGTTTGGCATTGCTTGCTGCTGTTGTTTTGTCCTGACCGAGTCACTATGGATGAATTGTCTGGACGGTCCCTTGTGGTTGCTATTACTGCTGTTGTTGTTGGCCTTGCAGCCCTTCACCTGCTGCCGCTGCTGCGGCGAAGCCGACTCCATTGCGCAGCCGAGACTGCCGACACTTCGCCGAGTCCAACTGTAACATACAAGAAATGTGTTTACATTAATATACATTGAGCAATATCGTAGACAATTACATATGTCTCTAAGGTTCTTTTTCTAGTGAAGAGCGTGATAGACAAATTCAATGATATGAAGAATTGTCTTCGCTAATTTTGACGAGAGCACTTGATTTCAAAACTCACTACTTTCAGATGCTATCAACGAATTAGTTTCATTTTTGGGATTGACTCATGGTCAGAATACAAGAAAATTGGAGCAATGAACATTGCAAGATCATTTACATCAAACTTCCAAGAGGTAATCTAACCCAACGGTCATCAGAGTTCGTCGAAGGGGGAAAATTGATGATGATCTTTCGGTACGTTGTAACGCGCGGAATTCGGAATATCAGAACAGATACTGAATCGCAACCAAGATTTCTATCAGAGTTGAATTACCATTTCAATCTGAACTTTATTATTTCAACTTCTTCAAAGAGTTCAAAAGTTTTGTCACGGTACCTTTCATACTCATTCACGCTCTGATTGAAATTGCAATTTGGTTCCTCAATAAAAAGTTAGTGATGAAATTTATATTTCAAGAGAGTATTGAGCTAGGGGACTAATCATTTCGCAAATTTGATCTTACTCGACAAATTCCGATTTTAAAGTCAATAATTTCGAACTAATCTCGCGTTCGATTTCATTAAATGATAACCGAAATTGAGCCATGAACTGAACTCAAATGTTTGAGATGATGGTCCAATTGCCTCAATCGTTGGCAGCCCATCTGTCCAAATTTCATAACCAGTTGAAGTGACACACTTCCTATCTACGTCGAATTATCAAAAATGACGTATCAGTGAAAAAAAACTAGTGGAAAATTCCACAGACTCGATGGATGCCATAAAGTTTCAGATTCAAATGAATCAATCAAAATACAGATCCCTCATCCAGTAGAAATTGTCTCCTAAATTTTTCTAATATCAGATAATCATTAAATACGCGTTGTACATGATGGTAATTTACCATCACTCGATGAGTGAAACGTACAACTATTTTTACAGTCGCATGTAGAAGTGGGGCAGTCAGAGGAGTTAGCACAGACAAAAATTCCTGACGAGTAAAAGAGAGTTGAGAGTGAATCTGATGCTTTTGTACACACAACGTTCGTTTGATCACGACACAGATACACGTGCATACTTTATAACGACTGGAGAATGAATGGAGGGGCCGTGCATTGACGCAGCTGTGCATAGCTTGGGTGAAAGGCATCATCAGCAGTAGTAACAGCAACTTTACGGCTGTCGTGGCAAAAGCAGCCAACAATCCGCGAGCTAACAGCTGATGCTTCAATTCTTCATGTGTATTTTTGCTATACATGTCTCACATCACGTGCTTGGTGCATGTACACATATGGGACGAAAGTTTAAGAATAATACGCTGCATTATGATTGCAGTTATTGCGACCGTTCTTACATTATTTTGATTAATCAATCTTACAGTCATTATAATCAGATTGTTATCACAACTAATTTTGCACGAATGTTTCCAAAAATTCTTGCAATCTGCTCCTCATTCTTTTCTAGAAATCCACCATGTCTGTCCGGAAGCCATGAATGAAAAATGAGCCAGGCAGGGTTTAAAGGGCCGAACCAAGTGCCCGGTATTAGCATGTGAAATGTACGGTTGGAGGGAGCTCATAGTGTGGGTGCGGCCTCTACGGCTTCTGACTGACGTCACGCACGCAGTCTCGATTCATGAATGACCGACTCGTCGAGAACCTGTAATACCTACGATGCTTCTATATAGACAGACGTATGTAACCCTCGATTCGCCTACGCTAAACACGCGGGGGATGATGAAGCCGCAAGTGGTGGTGGCGCCTTTAATCTTCCCTTGCTGTCTTTTTACCCGCGCAAGTGAGCGAAAATGATTCATGACGTCGACAGATATCTCGGACGAGTTTTTTTGATGTATAAGTTTGGCCCTCGTTTTTCTTTCATTCGCAACTTGGCCTCGTGTAATCGTGTACTGCGTAGGTAAAATCACAATGTGTGCGAGATTCGTTGACGTCACGAAAGCTTCAAGAAATGCGACAAATTTCCCTGATTCCAGATTTTTTTCAAAAATAATATGCGGGCGAATCTGGATCGAGATAGTTCTAAGAATATAGTGCCTGAGGCTTGAATCAATTTAGTTTTATGAAAGCTGAATTTTGTTGTGGTCGAATCGGAGTGAGCGAGTTCGGATGGAACTTTTAGTAGAATACAGATGTCGATCAAAATCACTTCAATTAGTTTTCACACAGCCAACTTGGTGGAACGAGTATTATTGCATCGTGAGTATTTTCACGTGACAAAAGTAGACGTGCGAAGTTTCCCTCAGAATTGATTTTTACAGATATTCTTCTCATGAAATCAAATAGGTTCCTCAGAATATTTTTAATTGAGGATTTCTCATTTACGAGTAAGGCCTATCAAATGAAATTAACTGACTGGAAATACATTATCAAAATGTTCATGTTTTTCGAAATAGTGAATCGTATGCGAGACTCAAATATTAGATCCTCAGTTTGAATGACCTTAATGGATTGTATCGATAGAATTATTCATTTTTCATAATCAATTTGGTCTTACAGGAATAAAGAACTATATTTTGAATTCAATTAGGGTGAAAAGATGTATGTATTTTTTGAAAAAAGACTTCAATCAAATCGATCATGTCACGTTGAAGAAGGTTATATCAATTTGATAGCGAGACATTCGTTTGATGAATGACCGATGTATTTTGAAAAAAAATAAGATTTTTGCAGCAGCTGACACAATGTTGTTTGAAATATTCATGAGGTATACAAGGAAGAGTCAGATTTGTTCAAGTGGCACAGTGTGTTCGTGTGCGATAAGGGTATTTGTAAAAAATTAGATCGACGCACGTGGCTGAGTATAATCGTTGTTGAAAATCGTGATCAACAATGTTAGCAAGTATGAAATGATGTCTCAAGACTGTGCAATCGGGCAATATGGTGAGATCAATAAATAAGAAAATTATCATAAATCTCTCGAAAATGTTCTCTCACAAACTTTCTGAGTCCATGCAAGGTTAGAAATGTAAAATACTTGCATGTAAATGTGTTGTTTGTACATCTTGATACATTGAGTGCGTTAGATGCATTACACGTTCCAAATTATACTTTGTAACCAGAATCAGAGTGGAATTGTTTGAATGACTTGGTTCATACTTTTAACAGATGTTCGTAATGTGGGGGGTAATTTGTGCATTGATAAATCTCGTACGATTTGTTTAAACAGAGGTGGCGCGACTTGTGATTACTTGATCAAACGAGCCGATGAAGTTTTGTATGAATTTATGTTGGCATAGTAACAATTGATGATGAAAAATCGCTCTGGCGTGGTGGGTCCAAAAATGTCATATGTGAAAAAACGGTTGAACATGATGATTCAAAATAAGGAACAACAAGGGAGGCATTCACAATTTCATAGAAAAATATTGCACCCAAAATCCAGACAACATGCTAAAATTTGGAAAATGTCAGTAATCAGGGAATGCATCAAGAGTCGACGCAAGTTTATAGCGGCTCTGCAAAGTCTAAATTCGCCAAAAAAACTCGGACTGCATGTGCCCATCAGGGTAAATCAATGATTTGTGCATCTGTGACGTATGTTACCACGCGCCGAGCCTCGATTAAGTGCAACGCGGGCATCTTCGGATTCTGTCTCTGGAGGTGTAAGTCGATGAGACGACGGAAGAATAGGCGGTCGTGGTCCAGTGGTTAGGGTACTTGGCATCCGTGAAATAGGCCCTGAATCTCCGCGGTTTCCATAAAAAATCGATCGCTTACTTTTTCACGAGTCTATTGACTTTCCATAAATTCCCACGTGACACATCAAACATCTATCTCGAAGAGCATTCAAACCCGTGCAAGCTGCGAGCTTGCAATTATTTGATCGGAAGGTCTTCTCTATCAAGCGATACCGAATAAACCAAAACTCACGATTTCCTCGACGACGACGACGACAACAACGACGACGGCGTTAAACCATCAGGTGGTGGACGAGCTCTTCTAATTAACTGTGACCGTGTTGCCATGCTCTCGATTAAATCTGGATAATTTTTTTTTCTTCGACTGTGCAGCTACGATCGACCGGCACCGACTGACGAATAAAATTCTGCCGCGCACGGTGATATCTCGGCGGCGAATATATATATAAAACATACTTCGGCGGGCTATATCGATCTCACCCCCGCGCGCAGCATCAGCTTCTCATCCCCGTTGGCGCCACTATCGCAACGTCACAGTCTACTGCTGTTATGTTCTGTGCTGATAATATGAAAGGGGAAGATGACTGTCGAATGTGTGAACCTAATATAGGTGAGCCACGCGTTTCGTCCCACGCAAACCGACCGGACGATGTAAAAAAAGAAAAAAAAACAATTGAAGGACATTCAGCCGGTGGTTTTGTTTAGCTCGCTCACTCAATCGTTTGTGAGCAGATTGGTGCGATTGAATATTTTGTTAAAGGGCAATGATATATGGCAGGTGATATTGAATTAATAGCCTTTCGATTACACTGCTACTGACCTACAGAAGTGCCCGACAGTGACCCCGAGTGACTCATGAGTTCACGCAAAATCAGTAGTAAAGGACCCGTTTTGATCAGACCGAACGCCCGTCATCCGATGGCGCGCCAGTAGTAACAGACGAGTTGGTCAGACAAGCCCTGAATAGACTAATTAGCATCTCTGTGCCTGCCGTAACTAAAATTGTCAGATGCTCGTGCTCACTAGTTTTCACAATTTAAAATATGTAATCACTTGGATTAAGAAATTTGGTGCTAGAATATCTAACCTATAAATTACTTTAGACGCATTTTGAAAATCGAGCTGGGAAATGAGAGGTTTCAGTGTAGGTATTTTTTAACCCCTTGATCACATGATTTCAAAAAGCAATAACCTTTCGGATTCTCTTCGAATAGGAGACGATTGTCACTTAGAACATATAATAGTCCACCCTCGTATTGCTAATGTGATATTTCGTGCCAACTCGCGTGAAAGACTCGAATGTATTTTTATATACCTGTACATGTGTAAACCAAGATACGAGCCAAACATCCATTTACGGGTGCATAGATAAATATTTCACTCTCGCAATTATAGAAAGCAACTGATGTGTTCGGGCAACTTGAATTACTTGTAATTACGTAACGCCTCGCGATGAGTTGGATAATAGTATAGTGAATCATGTGTGTGCATGGCTCCTAAATCTGCAAGCAGACTCAATAGCCGCAGCCAACGCGCCATGTGTAGCAATATTGGCACATACGAAATCATGCTTTTCACTGAGAATTTATGATTATTTCACCAAATTCAGCAAGTTTTGATTGCGATTTCTTTTTATCAGTGAAGGACAATTTTTTGAAAAGTGATCGGTGATTCTCGAGTTAGCTGATGCAAGATACCAGTTGCAAAATATTAGAAAATATTTGAGCTGGTTTTATTTTGATATTTTTCGCAAGTTGGAGTGCCTCAAAGGTCACCGGTAAAACTTTTGAAGCAAACAGACATCTAGTTTTACAATGACAAATCTTTTTCAGAACTCTGATTTTTTGAAAATCTTAGAATATTCTCAGATATTTGAACAGATAACCTCAAACAAAAATTGGATAAGTAGTATGTTCAATGGTTGGAGTCATAAAATTTGTTATGATCCCAATTATTGTCATCTTCCGAAAATTTTGTTCAGCACGACGCAGGCCAGTAATGAATTAGATGCAATCACAAAACAGTTGTTTTGAAAGATGAGTACATCAACCAGTTTTTGAAATTTAGATTCAATTAGTGAGTCACATTTTTTGCACGTCCAATTTGTGAACTGCAACGAGCTTGTTTTTTTAATTTGTCGCGAAAATATGATGAGACAATAAGCGGAACTAATTTTCACGTAATACGTGCGCAAAAAAGAGAACCGAGGTGATTCAGAGTTGTGTACATATTCCATAGATGTGTGTTAGGTGGCTTGTCGAATAGATTTGTGGAAAACAGGATGTGATTCAAACAGTGCTATAACGTACATGTTTGGGTACCTGTATTGTTTAGATAAAAAAAAAAAAAAAAAATTGACGCGCTTGAACTTGAAATCTTTGAAATTTAATTGATACTACATCAGATTTATCAATGATGAAAGATAGATGTTGTTTCATCTTGTACAATTTTTTTCACAAAATTATGCAAACAACAGTCTGTACGTTCAGGCTTGATTACATACATGTGGGCTCAATAAATCTGGACCAGAACGGCATCAGCAGGAACCTCTTGACACTATTCTGAATGCGATATTTCAAAATCAGTGAACCTCAGGATCGTGGAAAAATCAATCTGTTCACCACACACGAACTTTTGCCGCACTGACGTTGAGACTGGCTAAGATTAAAAGATTGAGAGATACTGAGCTAGCAAGTATACTTTGTACAAGAAAGTGTACCAAAGAAAACAGAAAAATTGCTCCCTCCAAAATAAAATGTGCTATTTAGCGAACGCACGTCGAGAGGCACGCACTGACGACGACGACAACGACGGACCGACGACGACTGTAGTAAAAAACGTCAACGACGACGACGACGACCAGCGCGACTAACTCTAATAGCAAAGCCTTTGCGGGCTATCGTAGTGAAAGAAAAAGGGGTGGTGGTATAGAGGAGGGGTGGAGGAGAGGGGGGGGGACGAGGTTGCTGATGAGAAGCGCCAAACGTGAATCAGAGCGCCGGCCCGGTCGAAAATAGACCGTCATCGTCGTCGTCAACGGTTGTTCGCTTAACATGACTTGACTTGGTGTGAAGAATTTTTGCCAAAGAATATTTAGACACTCACGTGGCTTTGAAACTCATATTTCTGATTTCTGTTCACCTGTACAGGTACCGGTTGCAGATAGTACTTATTTTAACGCACCGGCGAATTATAGCGCCGCCGCACCGCATCCGGTGCATCAGTATAGCAGTACTGTAAATACATGTAGATAGAAGTACGTAAGAAAGCACGTGGACTTGCGCGAGCGTCACGTACAACAGCCGCGTGCCATTTTCAGAATTCGTATCAGGAGTTCAGCTATAACGTTGCGACTGTTGGTTCTTTTATTTACACTGTAAATTTTATAGCTTGATAATAAGTGGGACTGCAGTGTGATATTGTGAGAAGATCAGTTTTACAAGGAGGGTGCCAGGCCTTCGGATCACCAATCCTCCTGGAACTCTAGGATATGTTTTGTTATACCAAAACATGTAACAAACCACTCTTATAACTTGCCAACGCTCCCTAGAATCATCCTGAGTACCAGGGTCAATATCCCAGCCAATAGGCCTTTCCCAGGTGGATTGATGCATCCATAGTTCTCCATAAGCTGGCTATTCTATGCCGTGGGACTTTCCTTTAGACTAATAAGAATAGTTGCATGAAATAGAGACTGAAAAGAACAAATTCTTTTGTTTTATTGAAAATTTTATTGAAAAGTCTTATATTCTCTCAGACTCATCATTCCGTCGATGAAAAACTCAATTTAGCCAGTTTTTTGATCCTCAACTTCCCTCATTCATGGTTGAGATGAGCTATACCAGTCTTATATAGCTGGAATATGTTTCTTTCAGTCTCTATTTCATGTAACTATTCTTGTTAGTCTAAAGGAAAGTCCCACGGCATAGAATAGCCAGCTTATGGAGAACTATGGATGCATCAATCCACCTGGGAAAGGCCTATTGGCTGGGATATTGACCCTGGCCCTCAGGCTGATTCTAGGGAGCGTTGGCAAGTTATAAGAGTGGTTTGTTACATGTTTTGGTATAACAAAACATATCCTAGAGTTCCAGAAGGATTGGTGATCCGAAGGCCTGGCACCCTCCTTGTTAGTGATGTTAACAATAATTTTTTGACGATCTTACTTACAAGGGGAGCGCCAGGTCTGCAGAACACGGATCTTGATGAAACTCTGGGAATCTTCTTGATTTGGTAAGAAATGAAGGTACCCAGAAGGGTTTTGTCCAATGGGCCTCCTA
Source organism: Eretmocerus hayati (assembly GCA_029851415.1). Classification (NCBI taxonomy): domain Eukaryota; kingdom Metazoa; phylum Arthropoda; class Insecta; order Hymenoptera; family Aphelinidae; genus Eretmocerus; species Eretmocerus hayati. The sequence goes on from CM056743.1 coordinate 158,845,121, forward strand.
TCCCAAGATACAGCCATGAAAGTTAGCATTGTCCATATAGGCCCATGTTGAAGAGTCGTTCATATAGATATACTAACAATGCTAACCTCCATAGCTGTATCTCGGCATAGGAGGCCCATTGGACTTAACCCTTGGAGATACCCTCATTTCTCACCAAAACAAGATGATTCCCAAAGTTTCATCAAGATCCGTGCTCCGCAGTCCTGATGCTCTCCTTGTTAGTACAATGACATATTTTGAGGGATCAGATTGTTAGTGTCGAAACTCTCAAATATGCTTGAATTTGGGCAGGGAATATTCTAATCGTACGAGACACAAAGATTGACACTATGGAAGATGATTTTTTTTCTGCGAAAGACTTTGGAGTGCTTCAACTTTTGAATATTATGGCATCGCTGATCTATTCTTCAACGTGCTCTGACTTATTCTTTCAAAAAAGATATTCAGCCATGACCCCATGGGCGTCAGTAGCACTGAATTAATGATGGAAAATGTTCAGTCACCTTTCACACACGAAGTACCTTTTGTTTCAAAATGATTTGAAATTTGCAGAAAAACCATCGTGCGATTTGCCGGTGCATGTCTTAATTGCTGCATGGGAGTTTATCAAACCATCATAGCAGATTTCACTTGCACTCATTTTGCGATAAAGTTTTCACTGTATTAGATCAAGGTCGCAAGCTTAAGTGGAAATACCCTTTCATCTCATCACCCAAAGAAGTAGGTCAAGAGTTGAATAATCTTTGTCAAAATGATACGACCCTTCCATAAAAAAAGATGGCTATATTGTCATTTCAGGCCAACGTTTCTAGATACACATTGAGTCTCATGACTTTGAAAAAGATTCGATTTTAGCAGACTCCTATGGAACCCACACCTAAACTCTCAGAAGAATTGAATTAATTTTAACATCAAATAGATCGAACGAATTTTGAACATTCGATGGTCTTGATGGCACCATAATCACATTTCTACGTGAATATATATTAAAATCATAGCGTGTATTTGAGTTTAATCTCGAGAAGCATTAAATTGACAGTCCATACAGATTCTGCAGATTTTCATTTTCGAATACTTTCGAACTTGGCGTGCTTAAAAGAGAAAAAGTAAACTCAATAAAGAGTCGATACGACGGAAAAGATGCTCATACAGCATTTTAAACTCGTATTGATTGAAGAGACATCTCAGGTTCGCTCGAATCGGGGACGGGCACATCCGCATCGTGCATCAGTATAATATATAGCATGCAGCATCAACTGTTGGAATGCAATTCGTCAGGCTATTATAGCTGGAGCTATACCAAAGCAATCCTCACCGCCGCCACATCAAATACTACTTATGCTCTTAGACTGTCTCAGACAACGATTTTGAGTCGATGTATATATATCTGTATATTTATGAGTTAAAAGTGTTACGGTGAAACTTTGAGACACGCTGCGCTTTTCAAAACGAGGAGAAAACTCGTCTCTCTGCATCAGAAAAGTAATAGTAGTAGTTAGTAATAGTAGTATTTTCAAGGAGCCCCTTAAAAGGATTCGATTTCCTCGCGTTGTTAAGAAGGGTTTGTTTTTCTGATTTCGGAATTCTAAATCTCTTGAAAATTACACCATATATAATCTAAGAAAATTTGCAAATATTAGTCACAGTAATCCATAATTGGGTTTGAGAAACGCGTGTGGGTCTCTGTATAGACTTTTGTGACGTAGGTAAAGAGAAATATATATGAGTCTGAGTAGCAGACGATGGTGTCTGTGACGTAGTTATATTAGTAAAGTAATGTAGTATTCGTACGCTAGTGATAGTCATCAAAAGGACGTCCTGGTGTTCCGTTTTTACAGCGTGTCTTGTATTTAGACTTACGCCTGAGGTCATTGCACTCGAGAATGTCGAGTTTGCGAACCGATCTTGATGATTTGAATTTTTCCCGCTCAAATTTATATTTCGCAATTATTATTGCACCTTGATTGTTTATGTATGTACAGATGTATGTACACACAGTGGAATTTGCTGCGTCTCGTGTATATATATATATATATAGTCATCAATCGATGCACAATTGAAATTTCGTGATGAAACTCATGCGAGAGGCGCACCATCACAAATCGTAGCCTTAATGATTATTGTACCTCTCTGAAATATTACAAGGCCCTCAGATATACGCAACAACTTTTCAAATCCATTCTCTTCAGTCTGAATTCCTCGTGTGATTAATCGATATTTTCGTCTCCAAATATTTTTGATATATTTTTTGACCAAAGATATTATACCTATAATTAGTACAAGATCCGATGAAAATTTGGAAAATAAAAAATGGTATGGAAAAATGTTGTAAACAAGCCTAATTATAGAATCGGTGAAAAATTCCTGAAGCGCTCGAAGCGAGAAACAAAATTGCTGCGATGTTAAGCATATATATATATATATATATATATATATAGGACCGCAATGCCATGCCGCAACGAAGGCAGTGTGCCAATATGTGTAACGGCTATATACTGCACTGGTGTAGGCAAGAATGCACTTTTGTTTTTTCCCCTCATGCGATTTTTATATATATATATATATGTATATTCTTTGGATTCTATATCAAGTGTGTATGCATGGGCTCTATATACGTGCGCAAACTCTTTTATGAAACTGAAAATCGAGGCCGCACTTTCGCCAAAGCTAATCGACTTACTCGGACATCGCAAGCGTTTCGTTTCGTTTCGCGACCGCAATGTATGTATAGGAAGTCAATGGTTTGCACATGTCTGTTTGTTGATGGTATGCGATTTGACCAAAGATTTTCATTCTAATCTTGGTTTTGCGATAATGTGGTTAAAAGAAGTCAACAATTTTTAACATCTTATCGTTCGAAGCTGATTTGTGGTTTTAAATAATGACACAAAGCGGTGCGATGAAAAATACGTGATTTTTTTGTGATTTTGAGTTTTGATTTTTTTCCTGGATATAATATCGCTCGTGAATCACAATAAAGGAATCTCGAGAGAGGGGAACCGGAAAATCAAATTTCCATGCATCTAATCGTGATCACAATCGTTATGATTCATGCTCGAAATTCTTGAGATTTTTTAGAGTTACACTTGCCAAATATAAAATTAATTATACCCGAAATTGAGAGGTCGATGCTACAACTAACATGGAATTCTCATGAGGCTTCTGAGATGGCTGAAAAAATAATGGTTAAATTTTCTTGGATTAATATTATGACCAATTTTGGAATTCCATCGGTCAAGACGATTTCGAAAAGAAGCCTATGTCGTGGGAAATCTCAAGGAAAATGCTCCCTTGAGGCGAATATAAAGGTTAATTTTCAATCTGTCTAAAAGATTTTCTTCGTCAAAGTCTCTTGATTATCTATTCGAATGTTCATCATTGTCAGTAGTTCAAGTTCAGCAGACCAATGATTACGACGACAAGTAGGTCTCGTGCACGTGGATGAGACGTGTAATACGTGTATACGATACGAAACGTCTTATCAGGATGCCACGGGTGTAACGACGACGACGACGACCGTGTCACTGAGATCATGGCTTTTTGCCACGCGTTTATTGTAGGCCAATGTTGATCCGTGTGCAAAATATGCATTTGGGTGTGTGTTATTACCCAACTTTTGATTTTTCATGAACCGATTGTGGATTTTCGATCTTTGAGATAAAAAAAAAGGGGAAAAAACTTTTGCCATGCCCTGAACGACGTATCCTGCTTTGCCACACAAACACCATTTTGACCAATTTGCCCTCCTAATCCTCCTCCGCATCTCTGAGATTGCTGTGATTTTTCATGGCCTTTTTTTGGAGCTGGAAAAATATCAGAATACATAATTTCTACGTAAAATTTCACAAGGAACACGATGAAACTGTCAGTTTTAACGTATTCTTTTAAAAAATTACTAATATCATGCCGGGATCACTTTGAAACTCAGAATTGACAATTTTATCATATTTATCGTAAAATTTCACGCGAAAATGATGTATTTTGATATTTTTTCAGCTCCAAAATGACCCATGAAAAGTCACAGCTATCTCAGAGACACGGACGGTCAGGAAGGCGAAATTTTTAGTGTAGGGTTTTCAATGTTAAAAATGGTGTCTGTGTGGCAAAGCAAGATACGTCGCATAGGGCGCGGCAAAAGTATTTTTCCCATTTTTTTTTTTTTATATCATCGATCGTAAATCCAACCGTATTGTGGAAAATCAAAAGTTGAAAAATAACGCACACCCTAATATACATGCTCACTTGTCACTAGTCACAAGACTTCCACATGTGTATACCCATCAAGATATAATTATAAGCCTCAGAGTCAGTGTTTCAAACTTCATGCTTGCATAAATGTTATAACCAATTTAATGTGCGATATATGTGTGTGTTGGAGTGATCAGGCTCAATTGACGCCTCGACGTGACGCTTGGGGCCAATTTCGGCATTTGACAGACCGATTAGGCTTGATATGGATATGATTGTTGGGGACAACAACTCTCATCTTCACTAGGCAATATACATACGAATTTTCATAATCTGGTTATTGATCATTCCTATTATTAGAAGCTCAGATGGTGAGATTTCATTATCTTTCCTTTTTTTTTTTTTGATCGAAGAGAGATTTCATGAGGAAAGAGTTATTTATCGATCAAGAAATTAATACTCTTGAGGAGACCGAAAATATCTTTGGTATTCACATCATTTGAAAAAAAGTGGCTTTGAAATTCGTACGTCAATTGATTTATTACAATGTGTCGCCATTAATCAGACAACTATTCAGATTTGATCAAATTTACCGATTGATTGAAAGAGACTGGAAATATGGAATGCCGCTGATACGTAAGTTATTTGACGTTATAGTTTTTTTTTCTTCTTTATTTTAGTGATTCAAGTTCAGAATTTGCGTATATCTTAATAGTATTGGGCACACGTGTGACACATATTCTCACAAGCGAGTGTATTGTTTAAATTGTTGTTAATTGGTGATATAGATCGTTAGATTTTGCACGGATCAACTGGATTCCTTCAACTGACTCCAGATAAAAATTCTCGTGGGCCAAGTTATACTCGTAGAGGTTTGAGATAAAAATTGAACTTGATTCTGATCATTTTGTCAAGATTTGGAGTTGAATAATGTTTTGGTAGTCATTGTCACTTGAATTTTTCTTTTTTTTTTGTATTGTGTCGAGTGATAACTTGATTTGATCATAAAAGACGAAGAATGGTACTAACGAAAATACACGGGGTGTTGCGAATTTGAACATATTTTCTACACATGTCATCAGTTCACTGACCTCATCATGATCATGAAAAATTTCAAAAAGTAGACTAGATGAGTCTACAATATCACGTCAGCTGGTCAATAATGTAGAAAAAAACGCTATTATCATGTTTGGTGTTTTTTCCGTGACTTTTATATGAATAATAATTACTCCGTTTATAGATAAGCGTGTTTATTATTCAGATGGAAATTTTTCAATCCAATGTGTTTGAACACACGCGAGATTTTATAAAGTCATCGGGACATCAAAACTCATTATTCGATTCCTATCGAAAACAAAATTAGTCATGGCACTTGGATGAATTACTCATGTATTAATCGATGTGAAAACGTTTCCCAGACTAATCTTTACTTTCTATAGTGTATTTTAATGGGAATCGAGTAAACTCATCACGATTGTATTTTTCAAGCTTTGCGATAAAGATATACACTACGTCAATCAGTGATTCCGAGAAACTGTTAAAATTATCGCGATTCTACAGTTGTCTAATTTTTTAGGAAGCAGTTCGTTTGGACGAGGAAAATTACTCGAATGATAGCTGAGCTGATAATTGAAGTCTCGGTGATATACGTGATTGAGTATGAGACGCAATGGTATAATGATATAGACAGCTGATTCTGATGATTGGCATGAAATCGGGTGTATGTTATGGTGACTCGTTTTACATTAGGCGAGATAGAAAATTAAGGCACTATAATGTGAGCCCTAGATGATTAATTGGCTCAATGATTTCTTCAGGGTATCAAGCGAGGGTTCAATTTCCATCGTTCGGGCCAATACTTCAATTCAAATGTGATTGAATTTTCCTAACGGAGTTCTGTAATCGAAGAAAAAATGGCTGAGCTTCCTTTTTGCGCTTGTGGTTTGGCAGAATTAAAATCAAAAGGTTTTTCAACATTTTTAAGTGCATCTTATACGATAATCGGGTGTAACAAATTAAGAATTAGGTAGCTGAAAATTCTATCCTCATTAATTTTCTTGTTTCTATCTAATACCAAATTATTATAAAAATTGCATCCTCCCAAATTCAGTGGACCAGATAAATTTTTATGATGAATGGTATTCACATCTAATTCCAGGGCTTGTCACTTTGGTCGAAAACGCCCAATTGAATCAAATTATTCGCCATCAAAGAATATAAATTGATTTGTTATGCGAGTTTTTGATCTTCCACTGATTGATCCTGGATATATCAGAATGTCCTTATTTGGTCACTTGGCAAATTTCTGAATGAATTAAGATTACTGTAAAAAGAAAAAAATAAGAAAAAAAAGACTAAAACGACCTCTCACTAGACGCTATATGAAATATACAAAAGTGTTGAGTGTATAGCAAAGCGTTTGCCGGGGGGAACCCCGCAGCTCTTTCTCTTTCGTATTTTGAAGTAGAGGGAGCAATAAGACATATATAGATAAACCAATGTCTGATAGATGCATTGGATGCAATACAAATGTAAGTGTACTGCAGCAGGCTAACGAGAAACTTGTTTATAAGTGAGCGTGCGGTGAGTGGCTCATGTTGTATATCGCAATGTGCGGGAGGAGGAAGCGATACGACCTTGCAAAGGTGAACTCTCATAGACTTCGCAAGTCAGGCGAGCAAGAGTAAGTATATATAGCGCCGTGAAGTGAGTCTGACCCCCTAAGCGCATTTTTTCCGCAATCATATATACTCAATTTTTCTCTCTATGTATTTATACTTGCTTGCTTGCATTGCGTGCGCTGCGCCATCAACGGAGAATGGATATAAGTGTAACCGAGTAATTGTGAGTGTAATCCGTGCTTACTGACAAAACGATGCGAAGCAACAGAGTAGGGTAGGTCTTTGAGGATTGATTTTATATCACTGTGTTGGTAAAATGTCCCAAATCCTTAGGAATTTCATTACGGTGCATTGTCATTGACGAAGCTGGAATTTATGCGCACCAGACTGATAAATGCTGGAAGAACGTTCTATCACGAGATCACACTCGATGTGCTTACCCGGTATGAATGGCAAATCAATTTGATTCTCGATACCCATGTTAATGTGTTCGTAGAAATTGAGATTTTTAACTTCATTCAAAGTTTGCTTGAGCTGGACGAAATTGCTCAAAAATCTTCGATGTGGCATTTGAATTCGCAACAAGATAGAAATCTGCGATGTTGAAATTTCTTAATGTCTACTAGCGAATTTTAGAAAATACAAATCTTCAGAGTAAATTTTCACCTTGAGAGAGTGCAGATTCACTCCAAAGAGCTCACAGACATAACGATATTTCCGGCTTATGGAGACAGATTTTCGGGTTCGTCGTGCCTAAATAGCACACACGGATTGTCAGCATGCTGTCACTGCATGGACGTCAATTCTGAATACATATTTTTTTTTTGTGTTATGCCGGGGAGGGGAAAATTTTCATTGACTTCTACGAGAGTATAGAGTGTGGAGTCGTGTCGAACTCACCCGAGAAACTTTGGACACCTACCGAGTGAATACCTCTCAAGTTGGAGGGCGCCAACCAGAAGATTGTATAGTCCCAGAAAAAGGAACGAAGAAATAGGAAGTAGATGAAGTAGAAGTTCTGAAGCGATCCAAGATGTCGCTCAGGACTCATAAGTTCAGAGGTGAACAGGATCGTGAAAGCACACACACACACGGATGCCACTGCTGAAGACTGGGGGTGGAAAAGTTGGCGTGTGCTCTCGAGATACTAAGATCTCTCGAATGGGGGTATTTAGTGTATTTTTTTTTCTCTTTTTGGGTAGGCCGGGAAGAGGAAATCTTCATAGATGCCCATATGAAGAGTGGGTGGTGTCGGAATCACCCAAGAAAAATCGGGCACCCGACGACTAAAACCTCTGCCCGGAGGGCACCAACCCGCAGGTTATAATCCCAGAAGAAGAAAGGAAGAAATAGAGAGTAGAGAAAAGATGAAAGATACAGGGGGGCTTGCGAAGAAGCGGAAGCCCTGAAGTGGTCCAAGATGCCACTCAGGGCTCATACGCACTGAGACGGACGAGATGGTATAGACACACACATGGGTGCTGGGGCTGAAGACTGGGGGCGAGGTAGATGGCGTGAAATGCTCTCGAGATACTAAGATCTCCCTTGCCGGAGGACTGGGTCCGGGGAGTGCTTCTGTCTCCCAGGATCAACTAAGGATTCTCCTGAGGGAGGGTGGGGTTCAAATATTCTTTTAGGTAAGCCGTAGAGGGGAAATATTCATAGACACCCACAAGAGTCTGAGCAGGGTCAGATTCACCCGAGAAAATTCGTCTGGATCCGAGGGCGCTCACTCAAAGGTTTTAGTCCCAGAAGAAGGAATCAAGAGGTTAGTAGAGAGCAGAGTATAAAGGTGGAAGATAACAACAGGTTCTGCAAGGCCCAAGAGTCCGATCAGGAATCATACGCACATTGAAAACTTGGTTACCCTTCTGTCAACCACAATCGAAAGATCCTGCTTGTGATTGATTCGAGCCGAAATGATTCTGTTTCATTCCCGCACTCGGTAAAAATTTAATTCATCACATTTAATTATTGTTTTTTAGACCGGTCGTATATTATTAGATACTCTTTTCACTGAACAATGATTCTATGAATTCTTATAAGAATAAATTATAGTCAATAGCTTTTTGATCAGCTGGGATATCAAAAAGACAGTCCAATAGTAAATCGCTCGAAACAGCAGGCGAGAGCTGATAAAAAAAACATCCAAGTGCCGCATGTCGTAACGGGAACCGATAGAGTTTATCTTACGCAGATTCAATTATTTAATCGTACGAAATAACATCCAATCTTGGTAGGTATCATCAATGAATTTGTAACTCGTATTCTCTTCACAACAAAACTTTGTTTTTCTGCCAAAACTTAATTTAACTCGTTTCGTATGGAAATCAAAACTTGTTATCGATGCCCTCGATTCTATCGCAGTCAAGATATAAACTCCAAATCATACTGAATAAAATCCAATTAGTTGGCATGAATTTACTCAAATACTAACCAAATGAGGGAGCGAATGAGTGCAAATTGCATGCATCCATGACGATATGGATTCGATCAAGATGTCAAATTTTGAAATTTATTATGAAAATCCCTGATATGGTGCTCGTATCGGATGTTACAGGGTTATCTTCAGACTACTTCATTAGTCTCGTTAAAACTTTGCTGTGATCCGGTTATCACGAGGAAACTTCAAACTACCGAGATAAGAATATTTTTGAATAACAACTTTTCGGTATAGACGTCTTTCCATATAATAAAAATCAAACTTTCAGAGATCGTTAAGAAATACATGTATCACCATAAGCTAATATTAAGTGTACAGAAAATGACACTGGCGCATAACATTACATTTGTGTCGATGACAAGGTCACACTATGTCATATTGACGGTGGCAGTGAAGTTTATATCACTGTGACAAGGGTATACCTATATCCATCTCTTTGGTCACCGCAAATGCAAGTTTAAGTACGCGGTCTCTCTTTACATTTCATCATGATGACTTTGACTGGTGCGAGTGACATACGCTAAAGAGTCTTTTATCAATCGAGAACATCTGCTTGTCTCTATTATGATCGATGATTTGCGCCTTAATACGGATATGAGGCTTCCCGAATACAATGAAAAATAATTCATATCGATCGAGTTCTTAACACTACTTACATCCGAATCGACTCATGAATTATTATCATATGCAAAGTATGCGATCGATCGTAACTCATATTATATCTTGTGTATTATCATGACCTTGGCTTGCAGCTAACTTACTCTATAGATGCCTTTTTATCTTATAGCTGCAGACGTATTATCTTGAGAGAAAGAAAATTTTACACTTATTCTTGAGATAGATATACGGATCTCATACAATAACATATATGGGTGATTTTGCCATAACTTGGATATTTCGAGTCCAAAAACGGATCGGTATTTGGACAAAAATTAGCTGCGATCTGACTTTATCTAGGTTTTTTGCAATCTATCTGATATCCAACAATAATTATCAGATGGGCATAACCATTCGTCAATTCACGATGGAAATTTTAGCAATTTTCGAGGTATTTTTGCCACGGTAAAGACATTTGGCATAAAAACTGATCTCAAAGCTGTCAATCGAAACGGATCGTTTTTTCCAAATACACAGCACCTTTTCACGGTGAAACTTGATTGTAACAAAATTTTTGGACCCTAATGTTGCTATTAGTGTTCGAGAGCTAGTGGTCACAGTTAGAACAATTCGTATTTTGCAACGGAAAAATTGTGCACAAATCTGTTCACATAATTCATCACTCTACTGATTGTGAAATTTTGTTCCTTGGTTTATAGAGCCGTTTAAAGCGATTCGCTGACCCGGAGCCGAATCATCGAGAAGCATTCGAAAAATTTGCAAAATTCCAGGACAGAATGTCGGCTGTGTTTTGACTATTTTAAAGTGAGACTTGATACTCGATTTGTACATAATATCACCTTTTTATAACTTAACTTTGATGTTTGAGTGGTACAGAATCGAGATTGAACAAATATCTCCGTAAACTACACAATTGAAATGTGCAACTCCAGTTTAGGACGTCCTAAACTGGAGTTGCACATTTCAATCGTGGCATGTACATGCCACGGTAAGGACATTTTGACCACTTTTGGTAAGCTCAAGTCCACTTTAAACTTATATCCGTTCCCGGAACTATTGGGACATCTATATTTCAATAGAATACACTAGATATCATCGTTAGACTCATCATATTTGGTCATTTAATATGAATTCGAGGTTAGGACATCAAATGCATAAGTTATGTCAAAATCACCTATGTTATTTCAGTATACAATCGAACTGAATAGTAGAGCTTCGAGTGACGCACTTTTTTAGAGCGTCGATTTAATTAGAAGAAACTCTTTCGAATGTTGCGCAAAAATGAAGGCGAAGTGAGTAAACGATAAGAATCGAAATTAATTCTTGCTAATCAGTAAGATCGCTTCAGATACTTTCGAAAAACTCGAGAACGATCGGATTATTTTTATCGATGATACATGCATATGATATTCCATGAACATTAATCGCCCGTGCGAGGCGAATTGACGGTTTATTTAGAGTTATCGATCGCAGTTTTGTACAGATTATATATTTCGCTGACAAAGTACTTGTACATCAACGTCACAAAAAGACCATCACCTTGATATATCATCGTAGTTGTCTGAGGAAAGTTTGTTTTAAAAATTCTCGATAAAAAGTTTAGTATTTAGCCTCGTTGACCTTTGCACGACTACTTCAACCATTTATCCACATTTCAAAGTTACTATAAAATTGCAAACTACTCTCATAAGTGTCGTAGACTATAATTGTTTAGCGTAAGCTTATCAAGATCAACATTCAAATATGCTTGAAGAAACGCTTTCAGTGATGTACATATATTATCCGTTTTTCATCGAAAAATATTTCTCGAGAATTGATGAATATCAGAAGCAATATCGATGAAATATTGAGTTATCGGAGCGGCATGTTTAAGAGGATTATAAATAATATAAATTGCGTATTTGAATCGATCAGACGTGCAGCTGTCGAGATTATCATACGCGAACATCATCTGAATGATGATAATAATTAATATGCTCTTTATTAGTCTGATGTGTGTGTAAAAAGATGGTCGTTGCGCGCGAGCAAATCATATTGATGGTCTCGTGACACTCATGACTCATTCGTTCACGTGTTAATGACGCGTCCCCTGCACTCGTCGTTAACTTTAGAATATAAGTGCATAAAGAGTAAAGAATTTATCTCGATGTGATTTAAAACTCTATAATCAGTTTAAATATCACTCAAACTTTAGTTTTATCAACTTTTCTTCGTCTTTAGTAATGTAGTGCAAACTTAAAGAACCAGAAGTTTGAAAATGAAATTAAAGTGTAGTTGAGAAAACTAAGTAGTCTATATGTATTGAATGAACACCCTCAAATATTTATGTGATAAGTGATTATTATTTGCGCGCTTCAGGTGTGTAAAGACTCAAGTCGTTCATGTCGAGGCTCATGTACATACTTATCATTGTCTACTGAATTTATATTTTATGATGTTCTGCTAACAGTTTAAGTCTATTGAGGCAGGAAGTTAAGGCAGAAAAGAGTTGAATACGCTGATTTGGAACTTTTATATACTAAGGTAAGTGTACCCAACTTGCCTCTGTACCCAATTTGCCCCTATATGCCGATATCGGGGATGTGCACTCCTTGGCCTCCCGGCAATTTTTTTTTCACTCTTGATATGTTGAAATATGAGAAAATAAGTAGTTTGCGTCGACCCCGAATCATTCCTGCGTTCTCCAGAAAATCTAAAGTGATTTTTTTATTTTTTGTGACTGCTTAGCTACCGAGGGAATTGCGTTCAGTAAAATCGGCGCCAAATTTTTTGAGCTCAACCAATTTTGACGTACCTCAGCGCATTCGATTCCTTGTTTCAAGATCTTCAAAATCCATTTTTCAAAATTGCAAAATTTGAATATGGAGCTGTTTTATTTGCAAAACACGGAGACGATTCGTAAACAAGGATGCCAACATCGGAGTGTACCTAACATGCCCCCATATGTTTATCTCAAAAGGGCGTGCGGAACGACTTTTTTTACCACTCAGAACATGTTTATCACGTCAAAATGGGCTCGAAAATGGGTCAGCAATAGTGTTTCGAACCGCCGAAAAGCTCCAAATGTGCGTGCACGGCGATAATAGTATTTTTCGATTCGAGGGTTGAAATTAGCACGAGTAAAGCAAAAAAACTTCACGCCTGAGTATCGAAATACGTTTTTCGATCGACTGGGCGTAAAGTAAACGAAAACTACCGTGCGTAAAGCAGTGCTTTACGCACAGTCGATCGAAAAAACACTTTATCGCCGATTTCCATCATTTATTTCGGAAGAATTGAGACAGTTCGGCTCCAATTGATCCAAATTGAACGTAGTTTAGTGCATTTTGAAGGTCTTTAAAGAAGCTTCAGAATGAGCTAAAGCACGTTGAAAATTGTTGGAGTAAACCAAAGTTATTAAGAAAAAAGCTTAATGGGGCAAGTTGCGTACACACTTTTGTAAATTCTCAAAAATCACCTTTTGGGAAAATTCAAACAGTTTGGCTCCAGTTGGTTCAAATTGAATGTACCTTAACTTATCTTGAAGGTCTTAAGACAAGCTTTAAAATGAGCTAAGGTACGTTGGAAAACAAGGAGATGGGCTAAAGTTATTAAGAAAATGGCATAATGGGGGCAAGTTGGGTACACTGACCTTATGTACTTTTTGAATCAGTAAAAACGAACAAAAATGTCCGAAAACCGACATGTATGATGATAGGCATATCTTGCATTTTTTCTGACCATTTCAAGTAAAGGTTGTGCGTTTTAGAGCGATTACAGTTGAACATGGTGCAATTTGAGAAAGAATTTTCAAAAATTTTCCCATCTTGAGCAAATTGTTCCAAAGTCGGTCGGCTTCAGAATGACTTCAAGTGGTCGAGCCGTTAATGACGTCATACCGACAAACGTTTCGGTAGCATTGGAGAGTTCAAAATTTTATTCATCTGATGGACCATGCAACTGTTCAGAGGCATATCATTCACATGGCGATTGACCTGAATGCTAAGACTGATAAGTAGATAGGGTGCAATCAGTCTCAGATCTCAGAGGAATTGATTGTTACATTGACAATAACTAGATAGATCAACCAATATCCTGGAGACCTGAGATCGATTGCACCCTTTCTAATTGTAAGTATCAGTCTTAGCATTCAGGTCAATCACCATATGAATGATATGCCTCTGAACAGTTAGTCCATCAGGTGAATAAAAGTTTGGACTCTCCCATGCTCATAGCACGGGGTTTAACGAAACGTGTGCCATTATGACGTCATTTGGAGCTCAACCACTTGAAGTCATTCTGAAGCCGGCGTATTTTGGAACAATTTGCTCGAAATGGGAAGATTTTTGAAAATTTTTTCTCAAATTGCACCATGTTCAACTTAAATTGCTTTAAAATGCACAACCACCACTCGAGGGGGTCAAAAAAATGCAAAATGCCTCTTGTAGGGGGATAGATCATGGAAATCTGGAAAAATTGTAAAAAATCTTCGGCAACGCCACGGAGATAATCTTATCATAATAAAGTATCTGTATACATCTATTTTAATTTCTCCAAAATTTTTTGATATTGCCATCTTCGCCATTTACCCACTCATCACACAGAAAATTTTTCCGAAACTGAAAACTATGGTCCAAAGCTAATTTCGTTTAACCACTCATACTAAAAATGTTCGAATAATACGGGAATAAATGTAGAACCCCGAAATAAAATTCGTACGTGCCGTAGGTATAAAATAAGTAATACAATTGGTGTTGCAACCACTCACTACTATACTGATGCACGTATGTCATACTTCGTCGACGTCTCGTCGGTATTAGAGGTGAACAGGGACACGACATCATCAGAGTGAGGCATATCCAGACACTCGAGTCAACGAACTTGACAACCAATGCGGGCTTGTGGTGAATCTATATACATGTATATATTTGTAAGGCAAAGAAAAATAATAGCAGAAAATAATGCATGCATGCGTTCGCGCGTCGATCTGGCTAAAAAAAGGACGAAAAAAATGAATGTCGATTTGCCGCTTTGCCAAGTGAACGATTTTTTCAAGTGTAGAATGTGTGATGGATGTATTATGCGCGTGTGTGTGAGTGTGTGTGAGACGATGAGTGATACTGTAGTAGTCGGAGCGTTAACACGAGTATTTTTTTGCGAGAGGATTGGCGGAGAGAAAAATTTGAGTCTATTTGTATTGCAACGAGTTGGTAGAATTGAGGTTTGACATGAGATTACACTTGAATTTGATTGAGGAACTGATACTCGATATTGGGTGTTGTATTATTGCAAAAAGTCACAAAATGTATGTGATATGGGAGATATCGTACGATTCAATATTTCGTGTACATTTTCACTTTCAGTGGGATACCGTTGGTTTGGATGAAAATTATTTTAATCGTCATTATTGTCAGCCGTATACTTCAGACGTGTCTGGTTTTGGTGGTTCGTGATTCTGTTATTGAAACATTTGAGAAAAAAATATCGTGTTATGTTGGTTCTCATTGGATTGAAATATAAAGGGGGAATGAAGAATCAAACTGGTGTACAGAGGCGATAATTCAAATCCCCCCCCCCCCCAAGAAACGAAAGAGGCCATATGGAAAGGTCATCCTTGAGTTATTCCGTTATCTGTCAACTGAAAGCTGTGAGATAATAGATCTCAGAATGGCCAATATTTGTTCAATCGTTTGATTGACGGCCAGTATGTTCATGGACTCATCATTTTCCTATGAAATTTTCATAATCGAGCAAAGACGAACAAGGTTATTAAAGTTTGAAAGAACGATGACTTCAGGATAGGTTGGTCTGATATTCTGATACATCGCTGCGGGTGGTGTTACCTACGTCAACCTGGCCCGCGACCAAAATGTGACAATTGTTTTTGGTAGGACTCTAACTGTTCTAATTGTATAGAAAATTTCTGAATTTGCCTATTTTGCCTTTTCGAGAAAATCGACTTTTGAGTCGTCAAAATAGTTCCTTATTCCAGAGGCCACAGCTCTTCGAATATTGAGCCTAGATCAAAGTATCTGGGCTCAAATCGAAGCTTTGAATTTGCCAAAATTGTTTTCGGCGTCAAACAGACCACACAATGAAAGAGATAAATTACATGGTCAAAGGTTTTCGCGTGTACTGGGTATACCTATATACACGGCAAGACGGCGCGCGGAGGGGGCAACTGATCTCGAGCAGACGACAACACTGCTTTTGCGGACCGGGATCGCCCGGATCGACGTTCTGACGGGATAACTTGGGGAATATCTACATTGGGACCTTCTACGAGGCCAGCAGAGCAGATCTAACCACTATCAGACGTGAAGCGGGTGCTAGAAACCTATGCATGCATCGAGATTATCGCGAGACTTGTCTTCCCGCGCTGGCGCCACCCGTCCGCCATCTCACCGTATATATAGGTGTATTGTGACCACATGTAACTTATAATCGACGATATCATTCTTCGTGATAATTTTTCTAGCAATCTAATACCGAAAACAATTTTGGCAAATTCATAGCTTTGATTTGAGCCCAGATACGTTGGTCCCGAGGTTGGTCTAGGCTCAATATTCGAAGAGCTGTGGCCTCTGGAAGACGTAACTATTTTGACGACTTAAAAGTCGATTCTTTCGAAAAGGCAAAATAGGCAACTTCTGAAATTTTCTATATAATTAGAACAGTTAGAGTCCTACCAGAAACAATTGTCACATTTTGGTCGCGCGCCAGGTTGGTGTTGGCAATGAGATTAGAGAAGTCATCGGAGGTTATAAATTTAAAACCTGCCCGAAGCGATTCTTCATCTCCGTTTCGCCATTGAATCGAACACTTAAATGTTTGCGCACTTTCCATCCATCAGGATTTCGACCAGGGTTATGGGGTTTCAAAAGCCGTGATCTAAAATTCTTCATTTGGGAAATTACCAGTTTAGACTCACAACCTAAAATGTAGGAATCAAAATGACGAACTATAATTAGTTGTGTTGATTTTTTGTTCGTTTCTTGGGCAGATCTGGTAAGTGGTATCTAGTCTGCGCAGCCGCATAAAAGTCAATGGAGCAGTGCAGGCATGATACACGGAGTTTGCAGGTTGCACTGTTTCATTATAGACTAGGCGAAACTACCGCCATGGTTTGCAAAAATAGGTCAATGAAATTTTTCTGTGGGATCCTCTCCGGAAGACCCTCCTGATCATAGAGACGTATGGTCCCAAGCCGAATTCCGATGCAAAATTGTTTAAACCGAAATTGTTTAAATAATTTGATAAAATTGTTTATTTCTAATTGAAACCAATTTAATAGAGTGATTGGAAGCATTCTAAACAAAAAGTTACTCTTGTCATTTTTCTCTAAAAGCCATCATTTCCGAGCTATAAGCGTTTCAAAGTTGAAAAAACACGAATTTTGCGATTTTGAACGTTAAATAAAGGTAACAACAAAGCGAGAAATCAATGTTCTCAGTGTGTGAATCTGTTCACTAGGGTATCCTCTACAGGTTCCAATAGCAAAAGTCCATGGTCCCGACTCAGAACCTTCCGTTTTCCGGAAGTTTTCAAAGCACTGTTTCTACAGGCGCCAGTATAGCTATACACATCGCGGGTCGATATATATAGTATCAATAGTAGTCAATCTCAGATCCATTGAAAACAGTGCATTGAAAACTTCCGGAAAACGGAAAGTTCTAAGTCGGGACCATGGACTTCTGCTCTTGGAACCTGTAGAGGATACTCTAGTGAACAGATCCCGACCTTGAGAACATGGATTTCTCGCTTTTTTGTTACCTTTATTAACGTTCAAAATCGCAAAATTCGTGTTTTTTCAACTTTGAAACGCTTGTAGCTCGGAAATGATGGCTTTTAGAGAAAAATGACAGGAGTAACTTTTTGTTTAGAATGCTTCAAATCACTTTATTAAATTAGTTTCAATTTGAAATAAACAATTTTATCAAATTGTTTGAACAATTTCGGTTTAAACAATTTTGCATCGGAATTCGGCTTGGGACCAAACGTCTCTCTGATCAGGAGGGTCTTCCGGAGATGATTACACAAAAAAATTCCATTAACCTATTTTTGCAAACGATGGCGGTAGTTTCGCCTAGTTTGTTAGAGACGGACGAGATCCGATCTGTGGCAAGTGTGAGTAGACGGCTGAATAAGTTGTTTTTCAGTACGCTCGCAATCCAGATCACAAATGTGTCGCGAGTTCGTGTCATGTGGTTCGGCACGTACACACTTATACGGTGGCATCGCCGTTGCAGAGGTGAATCAGATGAACCCGGCTACGCGAGTGTGATAATTGTCATCTATTAATGGGTTTTTCCCAAAGAAAGACGTACCCCAAAAGTGAGCCTCCTCGGGTTTTTTGGAACGGAGTTCCTTTACGCTCGTCTGAGGAGTAAAATCGCGCGCGATCAGCTGACCGACACGGCCCCGTGGAACGAGATTCGATGCAACCCGCCATACGATGCAACGAAAAAGCGACACTTTTGCGATATAGGTATACTGCTTGCGCTAAGCAACCGCGAATTCGTCTGCTATGGTCTACCGTCTGAATGCATCCAGCCGTGATCCAGCCCCATTCGATTGTTGTTCATAGTATTGTTAGATATACAATGATGAAAGTGATATCTATGTCTTTCTCTGATGGGCAGAATTCAAAGTCTGAATGAATAAGATATACAATCTAAAGGGTACGAAGTTTCATTGTGACATATTTAATCTAACGATTCAGTGAATCCCAAAATTTTTCTCTTCTTATTCAATCAGCCGAGCAATCAGCTCTGATGCATTTTGTGAACCTTAATCAAGTAGTGAGGATTCAGATTCAAATTGAGATGCTTTTTATGTCCCCCGCCATAACCTTCTAAAGACTCCACCCAAAGCCAAGGAATAACTCGTCATTTTATTTACATGATAGTGCTTGAAACTCGAAAAAACTATGCAAATTATCTCAATCACTCAGGGGCATATTGGTGTGCATCTTTATCGGTATCGTTATCAAAAGACGATGAGCATTCAAAAGCTTGAACCTCAGTTTTAAGTCCATCAAAGTTTCAGACTTTATTGACATTTCTACACGTCTCATCGAGGCGAATTTCGGAACTCCGTTCCTAACGCGTTTCTCAAACGCACACGAATTTTTGTTTTTTTTTTTCGTCATGAAGCATAGAGATATGACTTGCGTTAATGATGTAAACATCAAAAAATGACGAAACTATGAGTATTTTGGGGTATGGTACGTGAATGAACAAGAAAAATTCATTCTGGGTTCACTTCTTCCCGAGATATCTTGATAATGTAATGGTTCTCGTTGAAAATGTGCAGCCCTGGATCTTGGGCATTATACAGAATTACAAATTATCGAGTCGAAAATTTCGAGAAACATTTTTGGTTGCTTACACAATGAAAATCTCGCAATATTTTTCCCTCTCGAAATTGTTTTTTACTAACTCCGAGTGACACTTTAGCTCACTTCTATGAACCGTGAAGGGTATCACATGCCCAAACTTATGATGTAAAAGAAAAAGGTCAAAATTAGTACGAAAAAAACGAACTTTAGGACCACGATTTATAAGAGACATATGGATGTAGAATGA
This sequence comes from Eretmocerus hayati, assembly GCA_029851415.1. Classification (NCBI taxonomy): domain Eukaryota; kingdom Metazoa; phylum Arthropoda; class Insecta; order Hymenoptera; family Aphelinidae; genus Eretmocerus; species Eretmocerus hayati. The sequence continues at coordinate 158,864,557 of CM056743.1, forward strand.
TGAAATGGATTCAACAAGAGACTACCTACTAAGTAATTGAAGTTTATCATGTACGGCATAAAGTAGACAGTATACTCAATGGGATGGAAAAATTTTCACGAGAGTTAGTTGCAGACGGAATGCTATATATATGTTAGTCTTTCGAATGCATGCGTGTGTGACGTACGAATCGAGGAAATCGCTTACTTGCGTGTACACGATAAAATTTGGGTCAACGGGAGAAAATGGAGAAAGTGCAAGAAGAGAGGAAGAGAGTATAGTTGTTGAGTTTCACACGGGCTCCTGCTGCTGTAGTGTGACAAGCTCGAGAAGAGACACATACACTCTAACTGTTGTTTTTGAATGAAATTTTGTGGAATTCGAGGATGATGATGATGATGATCCGCCCCAGTGTGCAGGGTAAGTAGTAACAGACGAGTACGGTAAGACATGACAGAAATATATGTATGTTTAGTCATCAGTTGGCAAGCTTTGTTGACCGGGGTCAGTTGGGGTCAACTTGTGTATACATAGCTTCAAGTACTTGAACGATATGATCGTACACTGCTATTACGTCGAAATAGTTCTATATATGTATATATTTAATAATCTGATGCTGCAGACCTCAAGTGCGATACATGTGCGCGTAATAAGGCATATAGCTGTGGATTCATCCGATGCAATCCGCTAGCAGACTCAAGATAATGTCCCCAAAGTACGTATATCGCGTAATCCGTGCAATCAGTTTCGAACCTCGGGTCTGGCTATTACTCTCTGTCTTTGTATATCTTGAGAGATGTTTTGTATGTATTTGAATTTTTCTTTAGACTCTTCCGTAAACAACCCGCATGTTCGAGACGACATGTTTGAAGTAAAATTCAATATATCTATGTCGTCGTGAGATTTTTGCATTGGTGAACGTAATATCGACGCGTAAATTACTGTCTTTTAGGCTCTGTCTCTAAGACAAGCAATATTTTATAGATTCAAGCTCTATGATCGGGTAATTCATAACATAACACTAGACTATAATTCTGCCGCGTCCAAATACGAAAGGGACGTTGGTCGAAATTGAGCTATTGATATCGTTGGATAACTTGAGAGATTCCACATTTTCATGTCTAGTTCAAAAAGTTCTTCAAAAATTTTAAATGATCAAAAAATCAGTTGAAACCAGAGTTGTTGAAATCCACTGCACGTGCATTTCACGAACGTGTACCTCACGTGCATTTGTGCATTCGTACATCGAGCTTTCTGCTCCAGAAGGTTATGTCGGCTACATGCTAACTTTCCGGAAAGTGAGTTTTTCCAAGTAAAGAACAAGTCATCCCAAGATCATGACTCACGGAATAGTTGGATAACCGTTCTGACAACCAAAAATGATCAAAATTGGAGTCCAGGAAGATAATGAAGCTATTGAAATGAGGTAATATCCGAGAAATCGAGACACATACTTCTTTTCCTGGTTGATGTCCATAAACTATAGATTTTGGCCGAGGTTTCATCACGTTTTGGTATGTAAAAGTCCAATGATCAACTAATTCATCATTTGCTGCTCAGGGTCGATTGCTTTTCATCATGAAAGCTTGATTTGCAAACAACGAACACTGGATAAACACAGGTTTGCTCCGGATGACATGGTCAGATTCAAGTCAGATTGTTCACTGATTGGAAATTCGATTCTCACAGGTAAAAGCCAACGATCTCAGCATGATAATATAAATGTTGACTGATTCTTCACAAGCCAAAATATTTTCAAAACTCTGTCAATCAACCGGAATGTAAAGCAAATGTTGTTTGGGGTGTCTTGAATTTCGATAGAAATCACTTCATTATCAACGGTGTTTTAATCACCCTGGAGTCCATCTTGATCATTTTGGATTGCTAGTCACACTTATCTAGCTTTCCCACTCGACATAATCTTGGGATGATTTGATCTTCAATCGAAAAAATTTAATTTTCGAAAAGTAAACATGTAGATGACCTAACCCCCCGGAGCAGAAAGCTCGATGCACGAATGCACTAATACACGAATGTACAAATGCACGAATGCACGTGTATTAGGGTGCGTCCACAAATGATGCATATACATGCATATGCAGTGCACACTGCGCATATGCACTGCACACGTGCACATGTGCAGCTCATCGAGCTTGAACAAAAATTGATGGGCTCATATCAGAGAATTACTAATTAAAATCCGTTTGAGTTTTTGCTCTGTCACCGGCTGATCCAAAGCAGAACTCGACGAGTTTCATTTGATTTTGGCTAAAATTCGATGAGCTGTACACGTGCACACTGCGCATACGCACTGCACATGCGCACATGTGCAGCTCAACGAAGTTGAGCAAAAATTGAAGGGCTCGCATCAGAGAAATTCTGATATGAATCGGGTTTTGTTTTTGCTGCGTTACCGGCTGATCCAAAGCAGATCTAGACAAGTTTCCTTGTTTTGGCTAAAATTTGACGAGCTGCACATGTGCACGTGTGCAGTGCATATGTGCAGTGTGCACTGCATACGCATGCATATGCATCATTTGGGGACGCACCCTTATACGCGCGTGTAATGCGTGTGCAGTGGATTTTAACAACTCTGGTTGAAACTGAAGAATTGCATTGCCGCAGATGTAGAGTCGCAAAGTCTTTTACGATTTTCTCTATTTGGACCCGGCTGCAGTGACATTCCTTTCATATTTGAACGACAGTTTTCATATAATAGGTAACTGCTTCAGGATTTATCCGAAGGCAGTAGGCAGAACAGAACAGCTGAATATTTTTTGCAACCGTGTAAAGACGATGGCAAATTTTTTGATACAGCACATGACTACCTTCGTTTACAGCCATGTTGCAAGAGCAAAGAAAAGTAAGTTACGTACTTTGCAACAAACACTATCCATTTTCTTCCGCAGCCTCTGAACAATAATAAATAAACTCAGAATCACGCAATAATCAATGTTTTGTGTAAGGAAAACGATACAAATGGAAAGTTATTTTTGAAAATTGGAGCAACCGAGGGAGCAACTTGGATAAATGAGTTCAGTCTTATTTTCCCATTAAATCGAACGTAAACACTTCTCCAGTCATCGTATTGCATGTTTTCACAGTCAAAGTCGCGACCTTCGCGGTCTTTCAGTTTATATTATATACGTTCTGCAACCACATGCTATACTGGTGAAGAAAAGTCATTGCAAAGAGCCTCTTCTTCATAACATCGAGCTGAGAAACTTTGTTTATCGTCGTAATGCAAAATGTATACGATCGTTATTATCGTGCAAATATCTTCACCACGAACTCATTATCATCTTTTGGCAAATTAATCGAGTAAATTTCAATATTGTTTTCAAAATGGAAATCATCCCACGAGCTGATCACGTTCGCCAATAATTTCAAATATATCATCTTACACCAAAATTATTTTATCTGAATAAATTGTTGAGATATTAATAGAGTCAAGAGATCGCTTGAGAAAATAATTGATATGATTTTTCAAATTGGTGCGAGCAAATTATCGATTTTTTCAGATTTTTGTAAGGTAGTTTTTAGTTGATGAATTGATTAATAATTTTAATTTTTCGATGACCAAGTGTCACTCATTCCCCAAAAAATAGTTCACGAGTTAGATTGATTAATTGCTGGTAGACCTGACTTTTAGAATGTTCACTAGTAATAAGGTCTCTGGTCTGGTAAATGGAGGTTAGTCAACCACTCGATTGGTTTACCCGAACAATTTGTGATAGAATTAAAGAATTATTGATTGAACGAGTGTGGAGAGCTTTGTTCTTCGGGAAACTGTTGTTGATGCAATCATCGATCGTTGTTAATCCCCCATGATTCAATCTCATCAGATTAGTTTTTCCAAATTTCTGTAGATATGTAGCTAATGTAGAGATAGATTAACTAATTGTTGTATACTCTGTAAAAAAATTTTCCGAAAAATTTCAACCAACTGGTTGACTGAAAAATTCAACCAGTTTGGTTGAAAATTCAACTAGTCTATTCAAACCAAATTGGTTGAATTTTCCATTCAAGCAGCTGGTTAAAGTTTTCAGTCAACCAGTTGGTTGAAGTTTTTCGAAAAATTTTTTTACAGTGTAGGGAAACTCTTTATTGGACGAGGATCATATATCAACTTTCTTGAATTGTTGAAAATTAGTTCGAACTACTTCGATTGCCAATGAATCAAGATAATAAGTCCCTATGAATGATAACTGACCGAGTTTCAAACTTATTGCTACCATAACTTTGTTAATCGAATAGTGCTACTTTGTTTGATTGAATACTTATTACTCAGCACGCCTAACCCTTGTGCTACAAACTTTTTAAAATGAATGGAAAGATGAGACCTTACACCATTCTATTTCAGATATTCAAGGTTGGTGTAAAGTGTCTTTTGGTTGAGGCAACAGTTAGTGGAAACATTCAACATAGAAAATATGTTTTTGTAACTCTCGTGATGGGAGAGACAAATTTTTTTAGGATTCTAGACCATTTAATCCACCATATACAAAGTTTATGCATTCGAAAAAGTTGTAACTCGATAAAAACTTCAATTCCTGATAGAATCATTGACAAATTGTCGTCTGAAGGGAAATATTTGGTTTCTTGTGGACTACATTTTCAGAAAATAAAAATTATCAAAGGAATTCTGCTCGGCCATTGATAAATGTGATCTCAGAATAATATTCGAATACATTTGGACGTTTGAATTTGATCGTTTTGTCGTATCCAATTAATTATCTGTCTCAGTTCGTGCGTGAGTGATTCTGAATTTATCATCCACTCTCAGAGTCAAAGATCAGGGATTTTATGAATGGCTTCGAATGATATTACTTGCCAGAACCGATGGATAAGTATGAATGGAGACACTCGAGAGTGTCCGAAAGCATCGAATGTCTTATACGATGACTAAAACAATACTACCTAAATGTGTAACGGACACCCGAATGGCTGTCAGAATAAGAGATATTTCTCGAGCGCCGAAATGCTTTCGGAAATAGAAATCGCAGCATCAGTGGCCAACGAAAAATAAGCACATGTTGGCATCTATAGACGAAACAATCAAATATGAGTAGAAATAATAATGTTAGTCATGCGTTCTGCGATAGATGAATTAAGACTGTAATATTGATTATGGATAATCGAGTGGGATAAGAATTTTAAAATCGGGTGATTCGAAAAAGATCATTCTTTTGATCGGTAGAGGTGCTGATGGTTAAAAGATATCGTTATCGGACGATGGCGCGATCGATGCCCCTGACAACACGATCAAAGATATCGAAATCGGCATATACATACGTGGTCGCGTTATTTGGCGATTTTCATTGTGGAAATCTTGACAATCGATGAGATTTTGATGTCCTTGGCAACTTTTATATATTTTTGTCGAAATTTACCAGATCAACGGTTTTAGGTGAATACTGATGAATCAGACTTTACCTCGTTTTAGAACGTACATATAACAATGTTGGAAATATTAAGCTCGAGGCAAGCCTTCGACACGAAAATATTTGTGTTGTTGTGGTCTCATCCGAGTATTATGTCCGAAAGTCAAGATCGAATGATATATAAACAGATATATAGTTGCGTGCCTCGAGGCCAAACGAAATATCAGTTGGACCGCGAATAACGAAATCGCTCAAGATTATAAGACGCACATTGTACGCATGTTTATCGGACTAAAATTATGCGGAGGTAATATAAGTATAGCGATATATTTGTATAAACATCGTGATCGTCGATTTTCCGATTATTTAACGATTTGCAATACTCAGAGTTTGCAATCGACAGATACCGCTGATAAAAGGGCCAATTCAATTTAAAGCTTGTGGCACGCACGACTGAAGAGAATAATGAAATCGGGTACTGTGAAGCTCACTCTCTATGTCTTGACGCATATACTGAAGGAATGCGTATTATATAGTCCGCCCACGCAGCGGTGACAATCCGTCTAAATGCGCGTGGGTCGATCCGAGCTGCTGCTCCCGTTTCGAATCGTTTTTTTTGTCCTATAGCCCCCTCCAATAGTCTCTTTGGTTGGCTATTTTTTTTTCTTTATTTCAATTTTGTAGATAACCTCGACTTGGTAACCATCTGGCTCACTTTTCGATACATGGTGTGATAGATGTATCAATCCGCCCATGGAATGTTTTCCAGGTGCTGTCATATAATTGAAATTCACAGAAATTAAAATCGTGTCGGTTCATTTGTCAAATTTTTATACTTACACTGGGGTTGGAATGGCCAATTTGGTGCTATTAAAATGTTTAGCGACATTATAACTTGTATCCAAATTATCGGGAAATTCGTAGAGTGACTTTTTCTGAGCTTTCTGAGATCTACGAAAAATATCTATTGACAATTTTTTGAATGGACTGGCCATTTTCAGTTATGAGAGCTCTTGTTTCAAATTTCCTAGACTTTGCAATAATTTCATGATACGTCGATTTTCATAATCTACATTTCCATTGGCATTTTTTAAAATGTCCCAAGGTTATCTGTAGCAAATCCCTGTAGATTATTCATGAAGATATGAGAAAGTGATCCAAATAATTTCTCAAGTTTTAAAAATTACTACGAGATGTGCTGAAAAGATGAGATATGAAAGTTGATGGAAATTTTGCGAAATCCGGGAAATTTGGTACAAGGGCCCCGCAGAAGTTGGACACATCATTCGGAAAAGTGTCAAAAGATCTTTCTTGAAGTTCTTAAGAAGTTTCTCAAATAGTCGCTCTATTCATTCCCTGATCAAATGAAGATTTTTGGAATTTCAGATAAAATTTATAGCCAAACCAATACTTTTCATTTAATGTCAATCATAGCAAAAATTCATTTTACTCGACATTCTTAAACCTATTTGGTTTGAACAAATCTAAAAGTTTAACATAGATCTCCAGGATCTCCTTACTGTCAGAGTGCTAGAAGGATTGCAAAGGAATATTTGGATGTATTTTGGAGTAGGTTTGTCGCCCCTTGAAGCAAAAACAAAAAAAAAGTGATGCTGTCCGGTCATCACCGTCATCGTGATCACTCAATTTTTCACGGAGTTTACGCATATAGACCTGCGCTAAAACACGATAATCGAATGCAAAAATAGCTATTGCTCAATTGAACAAAGAGAAGAAGTGTGAAAAAACAAGTGTGTGTGAGAGAGAGAGAGCATTAACATGTGTGCAGTGTCCGCGTGACGAGCCTACATGACTGATGCTGATGCTGATGTGTCTGGTTCGATCGATTGAGCTTATTCGGGTTTTCCCCGCGTCATTAGGTATACATCTGGCCGATTTGATGGAGCTCGTAGAATTTGAATCATCCAAGTTTTTCATCCTCCACAGAATACAGCAGTGCACAGTATTTCGACAACTTCAATCCAAAGTCTTTTGAGACCAAATCGAGCTCATCAGTAGACAAGAGCTTCACGCAAAGCTCGACGCAAAGCAAATAACACACGCGTCGTTGTCGTTTTCGTCGTTCATGCATTCGTTTTCGTTCTCGTCCAAGAGATGCGACGACGCATTCCATACCATTTGGGCTCGGTCTATATTTGCAATCGTGCATTCGATCCACACCGTACGTACTTTTCATCTTGTCCTGACGAAAAATTGTCTTCCGATCTGTTTTTGAATTCTAATTCCACTATACAAACACTAATTTACTCATTTAATGAAAATTACTTATAATTGAAATCTCAAATTTCCTGATTCCCAGCCAATGAAGAATGAAAATTTCACAGTTCCTTAGAAATGGTATATTTACAGGCCAAAAATTCACCATTTTCCAAGATGAACCTTGTTATTTTGACAAAGAGTTCTATCCAATTTATCTATAAGTACCACTTATTAGAATTGTGGGAATGAAAATCGGCTGAGAAGCGATTTCATAATTTTGTAATGATGCTTGTGGAAGTCGGATATATATTTCAGTCTTTTATGAAAAAACTGAATGAATGAATTTTGAAAGATTTTGAAAATCTTCCATACTACACATAGCAATATTCGACCGGTTATCTCGTCGGCCTCCATTTGTGATTTATCATATATATATAGTCGAAAATATGAAGTATACCATAGAAAATAGTGATTGATCACATGAAAAAGATTATACAGCTATTAATAGACTCATTTTTGTAGTAAATCATCCTGTTTTCGGGTGTCTAGATAGAAAATTCACACCCCACGTGGAATGTTATGTAAATTCTTGCTTAAAATAGCTTTACACCATCACAGAATTTATAATCTGTTATCTAATGGTGATGGATTTGTGAATGGAGACGGGCATATGGTCCCGCACGTGTAGGAAATCGCGTTCATCTAGGATAAAAATGAGCGTTAAGTTTCAAAAATAAGCATGAGATTGATATGTCGTGGAATTCGGACAATAAGATTTATAGAACACGTCAGATTTCCAACGTAAGTTCAAGTTTTGTGTTTTATCTGGTAATTCGAGTACCCAAAGACGCAACGAAAGGATCATTAACCGCATCGTGTGAGAGCGCATAAATTTGACCTTTTATTCAATTACGGCCACCGCGCGCGCTTATGAACAATCTCGATGAGCAAACCGAGCGCGAATACCTCTGACGCAGTCATTCACTAATAGCTATATACTACGTACTTTTATCACAATGGCAAGAGTTTCATTCATCATTGCACGAAACCCATGAAAATGACTTTCGCGTAAAAAAAAAAAAAAAATAGTGGTGGAGTCAACAATTAAAGTGCGCTCGCGGTGTACCCAATGATTTCTGAGTCTTGAGTCACAAGAGCTCGTTAATGACGTAGCCTAAATATGCAAAAAAAAAAGTTAGCTCCAAAGCAATTATAGTGAATTTTTCGAGAGAATGATTTCGCGACATTTCCACCTTTTACAGAAGTTTGCTGCATCAGGCTCGGCATACTTGAGGCTATAGAATTTTAGCATTTATAATCGTTATATATACCTACAACCGCGGAGAATTGCGTCAACATGCTAAACGGGTTTTTCGAAGCTAATCAGAATGCCGGAACTCGTAAAAGCCGGCTTTTATCACTGAAACGTGTATAGCAGTATGAATATTTTTCCTTCGCGCATATTTTCCGTTTGCTGTGTTTAGATGTAGCGTGTTTCCGTGCTTGCAATCAGGAGACAATGAATTTGGGAGATACGAAACAGCTGTAAAAGTTTACGCAAAGATTAAGAAAATTTGCCCCACTCTATACTGTATCCTTGTGTCAATCTGATTTGCGATAAAATTCAAGTTCAACTGTGATTATTATGATGCTGACTTTGCACACGTTGTTTGTTTGTTAAATTTGATACGTGATCTGGATAATATTTTTTTTTGTAACACAGTTTTTTGAGGATTTCAGAATTTGACGTGTGTGATTTTTGGAGATTTATTTTTGAGGTTATTATTTTTTGACTGATATCGTGGGCCTGGTAGTCTGGAATACATCAATTTCGAATCGAGAGAACGAAGCAAGATGTAATTCAGGGTTAGAGAATTTGTTTTTGCACAATTAGAAATTTCGTAATTGTGTGAATTTTATCATACGAATTTTCCGGTAGCAGCCAGATTGTGTATAGCTCGGCTTAAGTCAAGCAATAACATTCCACTGAATAGGAAATTTGTGGCAACGTTACAAATTTGCTATGCAATATTTGCTCGTAAAATTCTGGCAGGTATGAAATGAAAAATATTTGCAATCTCTGAAGTTGCGAAATAATTTATCGAGAGAGAGAGATATTCGATGTCGAGTGGTTGAAAAATACATCGGGAAAAATATTATCAGCTGAAAACCAACGATATTATGTCAATTCATTTATCATATGACGAATAATGATTATCGTAAGATGAAATTGTCTTACGTTGCATTGTACCATATGTGGGGAATCGATTAAATGTTATGCGTGAGTCGGTATACAAATACCTTCAAACTATTGGTTTTTCCACATTTGTGAATCTTATGTTGCATATTTTGTGGCCACTGTTGACACAATTCGGTCTGTGGTGCACACTTTTTATTGGCAAAAAAACATGTTTTGACTGATTTTCAAGTCTAATATCAAGTATATTCATCTTTATTGTAAATAATGTACAATCATGAGGCCTAAAACTTCTCAAGTCCGAGCGAATTGCCCAGCAAGAGAAAACGAGTTTTGACTGAACGATCAATTATTGCCACGAACATAAATCTCTATCGTTTCAAGAAATATTGCACGTGAAGTTGGTTGGAATCTCTCATTAGTTTTTTGAATTTGATCATCGCTCGGATCATCGGATCTACCAATCATTATTTGAACAATTTTTCCTCATCGGCTCTGTCGATCGATTTTGATTGAATATCTGTCCATCTTAATCATATGTAACTGATATTCAAGTGTAAAATTTGTCATGACTTTAACGGCGCGATCCTATAAATATTCGTTATTATGATCCAGATTAATAATGTCAATCATTAATTCGTCCCTCAATTTTACTCAATTTGGTGTTTACCCAATTTGTGTTGTATGTATGTAACGTGACAAATAGGTGCTAGTCATTTGTTTTTACACAAAATCGTGAAAATCCGAGCGATTCAAAATAGGCAATTTTCAATATTAGGTACACGATGCTTGATAATTACACACTAACGTTTATCCTATACCGAGTGAAAATTTAATCTAAAAGTCAAGACAAGGGTACAGAAAAAAAATGAGCTTGCACAGAGAATAACGAACTTTTGTATTAGAGAATCTCATTGACGACGACGAAAACGAGTCGACTAGCAGACGGTCTTTGGCGCAAATGTTCAAAATAAAAAAAAAGAACGAAGAACTCTTGTATATTATTCCGTAACATCAGAGTCCGATCGAGAATGAGAAAAACCACTCGGTACACATCAAGAATGTTGGTTAAAATACGTGACTTGGTGATCGAATAGATGCAAAACTTCAGACACGATGATACTCTACACGTTTGATTGCGTCTCTACAGAGGGTCATTTCTCTTTACTTTTTCATTTTATCGTTGAAAAATAACGAATGCAAGCTCGTTGATGAAGCTATCTCTTTCATTTGTACCCCCCCTTTGGCGAATGAAAATACTCTCAAGCTCGAGTGTCACTTTGAACTCGGTATAAAGGGTCGTATCGGTATGAATTATTTTCTGCATATAATATCTACAGAATTCACCATGATATTCTTGAGATACTCAAGAAATGGAATTAACAACCCTGACGATACGACTTTTGCGTTCTATAGCAGATATAATACAGAAGAATATAAGTATGTACCTCTGGGATAGAGAGAGAGGAATACAAGTATCCTATGCCTGAGCGTACTTGTATTCTGTACAGGGCGGCTTCAAGACTCTTCTGTCAGGGAGTAAACAAGCAGATATGTTGCAAAACCCGTTCGCTTCAACTTCTCAAGTTCATTAAACCTTTGTATATGTACAGTGTATATATATTTCCCTTGTGCCTCTGAGGCAGATTTACCTTTTCCGTTCATGCGTGTAAATGTGTGAGCGGAGGCTATGTACAAGCCGATGATGATGATGATGATGATGGTCTTGGTTCAAGTGTTAGACGACCATCGCGAAGACGTTGTATGGGGAATAGTATATAGGTATATGGGTAATTCTGCCGAAAGTGTTTAATTTTTTGGGGCCAAAATCAAAAAATGGGAGCAGGCAGTGATTCGGGTCTAAAAATTATTTGAGGCCCCAGACGAGTTTTGGTGTCTTGTAGCACTTGGGCACAAAAAATGGATCCAGGACTTTGTATCTCAAAATAGAAGCCAGACGAAGATATGCCAAGTTTAAGAGGTTGCGGAGGGGGATGGAATGGACATTTCGACTCAAAAAATATTCCCACGGCTCGTCAACTATAATCGTAGACTCTTTTTCGCATAAGTAATTGCCTTGATGGAATCAAGTACTTCAAGAAAATGTGTTCGACAAAGTGCGGGAGGAGTTTAATATGGGTATAGAATTGACCGAAAAATTTGTACGTCATTTTGAAAACATGTTTATATGGTGAGCTCGTGGCTGATGAGCATTCGAGTTTTCGGCTAATGTCGCGCATTGTCTGGGCGTATTTGGATTTCTAGATGACAAGCTAATTGGTTAGAAAGGTTTTAATGAACGACTGGGGAGTTTGTGGATCTAATTGGTGCTAATTTCGACTCTCCAAGTGGTGTATTATGTTCGAGCACAAATTGAAAAGTGCATATAGCTACATGAAGGGGTTTTTGACTCTCCATATGCGTTGCAGTGAATGCAAGAGTCGAAGGTGGGTTGTCTACAGGGGACGGAATTGACATTTCAACCCCTCATCAAGCACTATAAAGTACAGGAACGTTAGGATCGTCTCAAAAAATATCAACATAGTTGCAGACCAATGGAATACACCTTAGAAAAGTGCTATAAAGTGCATCCCAAATCATAGAAACTTGGGGGAGCTTAAGACACGAAAAATCACACTTTCGTCGGAATCACTCATATATATTTTATATAGCCGAACCGATGTTGCGATGTATCGGTTGCTGAACTTATACGATCGTCTGTATATGTATGCGTCTTCATATATTGGCTCGTGCAAAAGATGAACTCGACGTGTTCGCGTGACGTAACTATACACAGTCGCATCGCTCACACAGATACACACATGAATACATAAAATGAGTTTGGCGATTTTCGTAGTGTTTTCTACATAGGATTTTCAGAGATACTCGTATGGCGAGATTCAGAAAAAGTTTTTGGATTGCAAAATTCGAGTCAACGATGATCAAATTAGTTCGTGTCTAGTTGTTCAGGTTATGGCACGTATGAAAAATTGAATTTTCACAGAATAATCAGCCTGATTTGCGAAGGACTCAAATTCACGGAATAAAACAGTAATGAAACTCATAAGAGTAATACAATCAAGGGTTACCCAATTTTTTGATAAGCGATTCGAAGTGAACGATTTCAGAGCAATATCTAAGCAAAATACGTTCGTTGACCAGAATAACAATCAAATTTACTTTATGTTCCAAGTACACCGAACATCAATATCAATTTTTGCACTCAGACACTCTACGGGGCGCAGACGCCACACTGATATCGCTCTTTCTCGTCTCAGATATCTTGCATTGTCCTTACAGGTAGCTACTTTTTATTCGATCTCACTATATTTTCATTAGATTCGGCATTTGTCTGAGATAAAGTATATTGTACTACTATTGTGATATAAATCCATCGCAGAGCTTGCAAGTTTTTCGAAATTCTATTCAGTGACTCAATTTTTTTGCCAAATCTTGTGATACTAAATCATCAAAAAATGAAGATTTGTTGACATTTTGAATTATTCATGAATATTTTCGAATTGTTTGCTAAGAAGTATTCGAAAGATAGAAAAGATGAAACGCAGACTTCGATATTCATATACCAACACCGTTGACAATCCATAGAATCTTCCAATCAAAATGTGCCAGCTTATTTTTGTGATTTTCATATGAGCTTAATCATAACTCATGAACCGACCCAAATATCGTAGAATAATTGAAGAAAATTAGTAGAGAAATATTGATATACCATAACCAATATCTATAAAAATTTTGAAGACCGATAAAAAATTGGCGCGAAATTCAAATTTAAAAATTTTCATTCGACTCAATCGCTTACACGAGAGTATAAGTTCTTAGTTCAATTCTGATTGCAAACTTTGTATATGAGATAGTCGAGAGAGCACGAGGCCGTTACGTAAGAGTCTGCATGCAGCATGCAGCAAGCAGCTGAGGTTCGCTTCGGGTCATGTGCAAATGTGCAACGCTATATAAGTATAATAATACTGTGCCGCGCCGCGCGCCACCGCTGCCGGTTGGCCCGGTATCCACACATACACATACATATATACATGCATACATGTACTACCAAATTGTTAAGCTTTCATCGACCCGTGAATCGAAAGTATCGATAATAATTGAACAACGAGTCTATGTAACTCTCTATTGTTTCAAGACCGAGCTTGGAAAATTCGTTGGTATGTCCATCTGGACGTTCTGCACGTTCTCATTGTACATTAATTGAATATGAATTCTCGTACGCTGTTGGGATGATGTATATTTTTGTAAAATTTTAAATATCAAAAGAAGCACAGAAGTTAGAGTAACCGGCATCTCATCTACTGCTGCTTGCGCGCGCACACACCATAAACTGCAAGTAAGTTATAAGCGCGAAGCTTCGAGAATAACGTGGATCGCTCTCGAAAAAGAGTAATAGTAGAATTCAATTTTATCAGTCTTACCTGCTGGACGGATGCTGAATTTTTTTCTGCTACTTCCGCTTCTGTTGATAATCTCAATCAAGATTCGTAGACTCTGTGAGAAGAATTTCGTCGTCCCTTTCTTCTAAGCAAAAGAAACAGATCTGCTTGTTGTTGGTGGTGTTGCTGTTACTGCTGCGACTGATGCGCTACTCCAAGAGTGGCTGCAAGCTGTGCAAGCTGGGGCGGCATCGATCGAACCTCTTATGCCGCACCCGCGCCTCCCTGACCCTCGGTGTCTTCCCGAGGAAGCTCTTGCAGATACACTGTTTCTTTATAACTCGCGGCTGCTGGAGTCTGATGGACCGACGCTTTGCGTTCACAGATACGTTTATAAAGGGATGAAAATTGAAACTTCTCAACGATATTTAATGATGAAAAGTAGTTATAGATTTTAGAGAGATTTTATTTATCTCTCTGGCACTATTATATGCACACAGATAATACACACTCGCGCACACTGCGCCACCGTCTGTTTTACACGATTCTTTGATGATATATATATATATATTTGTAAAGTTTTTTGGATATTTTATACGGGATTAAGAATAAGAGATACAACGACGACGATGAAGAAAAGGAAAGAGATGTAGATAGCAAAGCAAACTGCACACCAAGTCCGCTCTCGATCGACTCGCAGCGCTCACTGTCTGAATTCTACACCCGAGAACATATCGAGAGTCTGAGCCGTGTGAGAGAGAGCTTGGTTTACGAATCCCCACTTCATCTAACCGACGACGACTGACTCCCTCCCACCTCCTCCCGCAAGCCCGACGACCCACACTCATTTAAACACTTTTAATGTGTGTAAAGCTTTCGATAAGTGGCTTGAATGGTATACGCTTGTTTGTAAAAAGCTCTACAAGCTCATTGCAAGCTTGGAAAAGTTGAATATCCGTGCTGATGGCTCTGAATTGAAAAATTTCTCGTACACAATGCCGTTTTGATGATTTTTAGGGATTCAAATTTTTCATCGATCTACAAGATAACAACACCCATGCAAAACTTGAATATTTTTAACAAAGGGACTAAGCGGTTAAGCATGATGGAGTGGACCTTGTCAGGTATGGCCCCGAAAGTATTTTCCCTCATTTTCTAGCCCCAAACTACGAGGAAAGCAAAGGTTTGGTGGCCCCAAAGTTGCCCCTGTTTCGTTTGGCACCTTGACACCCCCAAAAACGCTAGAAATCGATGTTCCTTCTATCGAATCGCATACTGACGCATTTCAATAAATCGATCTGAAAATTTTTTGACATATTTTTGAAACTTTGGCAAACAGAAAAATGATATTTGCATACTGAGATCTTTGTATTTAGGCCTCAAAAAAATTCCTGAATATTGGAAAACTATTTTCCTCGTGAAAATTGAAGTGTAGAACGTGAATTAACCATTCCACCGTGTTTGCCGGCTCATTTTACACCTGAATACGCTTTGAAACATATGATTTTACGCGGTAGAGAGTGGTCAAAAATGTGTGGAAAACGGCTGGAAATGTCCGTACACCTCCGGTCGGTTTTCTTGAGCATAATGTAAGATCTTGAAGGTTTGGAACAAAACTGACCCCGGATTCAATATCTACGTCAAAAATTACATCGAAAACACATGTTCACATCTTTGAGACAGTCCGACTCAAAATTCGCACTTTTCTGATCTATTGGAGGAACCACGGGTTCACAGATTCGATACCTTGGATTTCTCAATTTTTGGACCAGCTAGATCTCGAGTTCTACTACATCAAATCGACTTCTCAACGTGGTCATTTTGAAGGAAATTACACTGGCTATTGATTAAAAATACTTTTAGAAACGTTGAAGGACGCGTATGCACAGAAGATGCAAATTACTGAATTAAAATTGGCTTCAAAAATGGTTATTGACTCTTTTGACCACTTCCCAACACCCAAAATAATAAGTTATAAGTTCCAAAGCGCATTCCGATGTAAAATAAGCCGGCAAACACGGTGGAATGGTCATTTCATGTTCTACACTTCAATTTCTATGAGAAAAATTGTTTTCCAATATTCAGGAATTTTTCTTCAAGGCCTCAATCCAAAGATCTCAGTATGTGCGATTTGATAGAAGTAACATAGATTGTTAGAGTTTTTTAGAGGGTTTCTATACCGTAGATGGGGTAAACCAATAGTCTAGACTTTTTCAGACTTTTTTCACAACACCATACACCCGAAATTATAAGTTGTCAAAAATAAGTCGTCAATGAACAAATTACACTTTATCCTTATTATTTTGATCAAGTTTGAGTCTGCAGGGGTTTTTCAGTGGCGCAGAAGACTTTTTTAATCAAGAATACTTCTTCAGAACATTCACGAATAACCAAAATCGTGAGAGATTCCATCACGAAGCTCCTGATGACCGATCCAAGAAGTGACGTTCTTTAGTGTTTTACGAGATTCTGCGTGCATTGTGCCTTATGGGAACCTTCAAAAAGTGAATCAAGACAAAAGACCAAATATCTACCCGTTCTCAGATAGTCCCGGTCTCGATGGGAATGAATTAATTATCTTATCCGTTTTCGACTTATGAATTCAGAATTTTGAGATAATTGCAGAAATTCCAAGAGAAAATTACTAGGACGATCCCAGCAAAATATTTAAAAGTGATCTTTTACCACATTAGAATGCACAATAAGACCGAAGTCAAACGCGTTTTGAACATGCAAACGAATTCCTCGGTTTGAAAATAATGATAACACAAGTTTTTGATACTAGCAATCATCTCAGAACGTGTGCACCAAAACATATTCCATATCGATTCGTTTGTAATTGTACGTTGCACTTAATTTTGGACGACGCATTCTTTTGGGATTTGTGCATATAAATGATAATATTTGTATCAAAACCTCCATTTTTGACCTCAAATCATCGAATAGAGGCGAAGAAGAAAATTCATTCTCAGATACATTTTGAGGATTGCCGCGCGTGGATCAAAACTTCTCATACTCACAGTGCCTTGAAAAATTTTGAAGAACCGACTTTTGTATTAATGAGAAGGTTATGCATGCAAAATTCCGACATGATAGACCGAATCGTTTCAGAGATATAAGATGTGAAAGGTTGGCGTGGTGTTCATTTCTTAAATGTTGCACTCGTAGCAGCAGATGCAAAAAGTTACTGAACTGGTTTCAGGAAAAAAACTAGATGCAGAGACCTTATGCATAAATTATCTGGCCAAATCTTCATTTCACGTGATTTTTGTACAATGACCTCAACGGGTCCCATATGGGCCAAGACATTACAGGGACATCATAAATTTACTGTGGATGGAGCCGTTCAACACTGCCGTTACATCTATAGCCACAGGCCGGCTCTGTGTTGCCGAATTGTTACTGCGCTTGTAGAAAAAAATCTAATAAAACTACACCACACGCGTCGGAAAATTGTGTTGTATAATAAGAATGGTGTCAGCCTGCGGAATTTTGCAGAGTATAATTTGGACTAATTTGCGTTACTCTTTGTGGTTACGTCAATCAATATCGATAATGAATATTTAGAAGGAAAACCAACGTCAAATTGAAGTCAAAGTCGTAAAATTTTATGGCAAAACATGTCGAACGATTTGAGAATCATTGGGAGCTATAAAATATTATTTACAGATAAAAATGTGTGTCAAGCATTTTGTTATATTCTAAACTTGTACAGTTTATAGTAATTCCATTGGAAAATTATACCCATTCAGGTCACCATTGCTTTTGAAAGTTCACTCGAACAAGAACATTTATCGTTCTCACTTACTTGAAGGTAGTGAGAGAATTTGACTTTAAAGCAAATTTGGTGGCATCAACATGACATACTTTGTGTACTTATATTGGTACCTACTTTACCCTTGACACTACGTGGCGTTGTTTGCCATTATTGTGAATATTACGGCAGATATCCTCGTCATTCAAGGTCTCTTATGGCACTTACTTCGCCTCTGTTACTTCCATGCGAGTACTTGAACTATTAATTACTCCATACTTTCGTTGGATCGTGTTATAAAGTAATTAGGTCAAGACGTGGACAATCGCGTCCGACAAAAAAAAAACTTATAAGGCTCGTGGGGCGTAGATCTGCTTCTAATTTTCGGAATCATCTTGTTGGGCTGAGTACTCAAGGTCATTCAAAGGGTTTGACTTTATGAGACTTTAGTTGATAGACACCAATCGTAAAGTACCATGCCCATTTTTAATCGTACTCTACTGTTCTTCGTTTAGTCTTACATTCCAGCGTTATTTTGGCATTGAATGGCATTGAATAATATTTTATTTCATGCATTTCATTAGGTAGGATGCAGATCTTTGTGTGGTAAATTCAGCTCTTGAAAAAAAGTTACAAAACCGACATATTGTTGCGATTAGTAATGTATGGTCAGGAGGCAGAACCAGACCTTTTGAGAGACGTCTGATATTGGCCAGAGATAGATGATCCTGATAATGTCGAAACGATTTGTATTTCGGACATTGATGTGACCTTTCACATCAGAGATTGGGCCCGAGGCATGGTGGAGGTACTCAGAATCGAAATATCTGCAAACGACATATACAGACATATTGGCAGTGTATAACATGGTCCAAACTAATCTGAGCCAAGTCAAGATGATTTGAATGACATTCGACTAATGGATAAAATCATTCGTTGGAGAGGTGGAACGTTGGAAGAAAAAGGTCTAGAATCGCAAAAGGAAATGAATCTGATGGCATCAAAGAGGTCTTGCACAAAGAAGTTGTTGCCTGGTGAAGTAACAAATGATACTGTCAGTTTGAAATGGGATGAAATATTTCGAATCGATTTTTCCAATGTCATAACAGATATAGTCATAGCCATACTTGAACCTGGGTTTGAACCATCTAAAAGTCAATTTTTTGCGGATTTTAGGTTTTCAAATACTCGTCAACTCGGGGGAATGAGAGCAAGAAGTTTAAAGCCAATAGTCTTTGAGAGTCTGCGTGAAAAACTGCTTGCTTTAAATTCCGGCGTCGACGCAAAAAGTATGAGAAGTGAGATGAAAAATCTATCTGCTGCATGGGATGTGATGAGTTTCTTCCCATCAGAAGAGTGAAAACCTAATTCAATAGATGACGATTCTCTAACTTCACCCTGAGATAACATTAATGATTCATTTCAATCGAATATACATGAACTATACATTTTATCAGCGTATAGAATCCAGGATAAATGTTGGAGGAATTATAATGAGCACTTGAAACAAGGAGTCATACTCTCTTCAAAGGTTGAGACGTTTTTTACGCTTTTCAGAGTAGTCCGACCGAAGGTCCTGGGCCTGGGGCGCTTCTTCACCCCAGTCCGCCATTGTTGGTACTCAAATACACACGAGGTTTTCAGGAAGGCTCACGGGAAGGCTCCTCTTGATCTTTTCTGCAGTCTCTGAGAGACCCGCACATGATTGGCTCTTTCGTGAAAACCTCGTAATGGTAAGGTATTATCCATAGATGGCGTACTGAAAATTCCTCCAGCAGAATCGGATCCAAAATTTTATCAAAGTGTACGCTATCAACCAGAGATCCACTCATAGAATCAACTCCATGGCTGCGGGCCCACATCTACTGAGATCAGTGATACGATTTATTCAAAGGGTTGGAACTTCTATGAAGGACTTCGCAGAATTTTGCGAACAAGTGCAGGATTTCCCCGATGAATCAGGATTGTGACAATCAGCTTAAACAATGCCACCTTCCATTTGAGTCCTTGTCTATATCAAGCTTATCGGGAGCGGTACTTTTCTAAGCAGCGTGCTGGCCCAGTAAGTATGCTAAAAAGCTCTTTGCACATTCCAAGCACACGAGATAAGAATTGGCGCCATTCGGACCCCTTATTATAATGGACATGTTCATTAGATTGTGCACATGTGCTATGCATAGGGCAAGGACTCTGATGGCGCGCATATCGAATGTTCGTTGTCTTGAATAAAAAAAGTTGGGTCGTACATACATACAGGAGCCTTGTCAGGGCCAAAGTTGTCACAGTTTCTGTGAATTTGTGATGGGAAGTTCCCCTTGTGTGCCACTTGATATCTCGTGTTAGCGTCACAACTCGGTGCGTGGGTGGGTTCGGTACACAATGCATCAGTGTGTACATGAGTAGTTCCTCGGAAACTTTAAAAATTTTATGGGTTGCAATTTAGTTAAGCCCTTAAATCGATTGAGAAAAAACCAAACGAGTCACTCTCGACACAATCGAAAGATGAGTCCAAATGTCAGTTTCGTGTGGACTGGTTTTTCCTTCTTCGGCCATGTATGAGTTTTGAATGCCACGGTGGGACTGGTTCGGGATCCGAGCGTGCAAGCACGTTAAATATCATAGAATCAAGCACCAAAGCCTATACACCTATAAAAACCAGGGGACTTTTTTACCCAGTGCGGGGGGCTCGGAAGAGGGTACATGTACTCTGTGGCGGGATTTTGACATTCATGACTTATTCCAATTTGCCTTTTTTCAGGCATTCTCGCAGTAATTTTTTCATGGCGTTAGTTGCCAAACATAAATCTCACATATATCCAAAAAAATTGGATTTCGAACCACGGGGAGATTTTTTTTTGTAAAAACCGATTCTTGCTAGATCCGAAGACTGAAGCTCGAACCGTTTGGTCTGGTAACCAATTTCAGAGACAAATGTTAGGTAAAGAAATTCATTTTTGAATCTTCGGAACTGGCAAGGGGACTTTGAAAATCATCTTGTTTTGGTGAGAAATGAAGGTACCCAAAAGGGTTTAGTCCAATGGCCCTTTCATCCCCAGGTTCACCGAACATGATTTGCATTGCCCAAGTCGTACTTATAGATATACTGACAATGCTAATCTCCCTTGCTGAATCTGGATATCAAAAGCCCATTGGACTAAACCCTTCAGGGTACTTCATTTCTCACCAAAACAAGATGATTCCCAAAGTTTTGTCAAGATCCAGGCGCCGCAAGGTTGGAGCTCCCCTTGTGAGTTTGAAACTTTAGCACGTTTTTGACCCTTAAATGCCGAAGTTTCCGCGGAACCACTCATATAACTCTGTATATACATAGCTAACACGCATTTTTAGCCATCAGCCAGAGAACGGAGACAGTAGAACGAGAGCCTATAGTATTAGAAAGATTTATCTAGTGCGTAATGCACCAGCTAATGCCCCATTATAATCCGGTGAGCGGCATATTACGCGTTCAGCGTGCGGCAAATCTGCCTCTGTTTATTGCGTTACGCGCACGCCTATTCCATCAAGCCATCATATACACTTTGTTTAAAGAGTAAACGAGACAGAAAGAGCATAGGCTTGCGAATCAACCCCGCACGATAGAGGCTCTGATAACGCGCTGACTTCGAATGACGAAATTTGCTGCCTGAGATACACAGACCACTCGACTCAGAGCTTAGATCACTTAAATATATATATTGATGTTAGTTACTCTATATAATAGGTGATAGTTTTTTTTTGCCACGCCCGCGCGCTCGCGATGCCCGTAAGGTCGACAACTTACACGTTTACATGGCGTGCACTGACTTTCCATCGGGTTTGTAATGTCTATCTGCGTGATATCTATGTGCACCTGATCTCGAGTAAGTTACAACATCGAATATAATGCGCTCATACATACTTATGTTTGTTCACAAGAGAGCGATGCGTTCGGAGAATTGAAAATTCGTTGATATCGCAGCAGGCAACCAGGTGCAAGCGAATTGGAGAAGTAAAGTGTTCAAACATTATCTCTTCATAAATACGGAAAAATTTTTGAATTTGTGAATAACGCACGAGCGAGCAGAGTGATAATACTTTACATTTTGAATACATTTGCTTTATAACGTGGCGTATATTCCGTGGCATGTGTACACGCATTTTAATTCGTCATCAAATATCTGAGAAAATAATGAAGATTTTTATTTGGACTTCCTCTACCGCATCTGTCGAATCACTTTTGCCTCTTTCGACTCTACAGGCAAATTTTGAATTCGATCCGATACAATGCATGATGATACAATACACATATTTTCTGGGTACTAATATTTGAATTGCTTCGGACCATAATAAAGATCAGACATATGTGATCATAAAAATTATAATGATTGAGAAGGCTTTCTGTCAAGATGGCGGGGACTAGCAAACAACCGCCTGATAAACCTCCTGATAAATGTTACAAGTGTCATCCTTTAAAAAAGTTTTCGAGTTTGGTGTGCATAATATGTGAAAATGTATACCATAGAAGTGACTTTGCGAGATATAACAACACTATTATTTTAGGAGATGTTCTAGTAATCTGCCCAGAACATGATGAGATCAACATAACCTCACTCCAAAACGTGAAGTTGAATGATATTACAAGTGGAATAATTACAAAATTGAAAAAGAAGAGAGCTGATGGAACAATAAATGAAGAGTATAATGGAGAAGATTCAGATAGTAGTGAAACGAGTACAAGTACCACAAATACCACAATTCAAGACAATGTAGAGCAGATTCGTCATTACAAAACTGAGAACAAATTACTGCGTGAGTTAAATACTGAACTGAAGGACAAAAATGATCTATTGAAGAAACTGATAAAAAAAGATGAAGTAACTAGATTTGACTACAGAAATGCAGTGACTGGAAATAAAACACAGAGTCAAAACGTCAAACATATACCTAAAATCATAATAAAATCCAAAGATAATAAAGAGGATAAGGATGTACTTGATAAGGTCAAAAGTCAGATATACAATGAGATAATCTTACCAATCAACAATGTAAAAGAATCAAGAGAAGGAGTTGTTATTGTATGTGCAAAGAATGAAGATGTAATTGAAGCCAAAACAACACTCCAGCACAAATTAGGTGATCAGTATGTAGTTAATATAGAAGATCTCAAGAACCCTAGAATAAAGATTGTAAACATTGATAATAATATGAGTCTAGAAGAATTAGAGATGGATATTAATGACAGAAACTTTTGTGAAACTGATGGACAAGGTACTGCAATATATGCATACAAAACAAGAAATAAGACTCAATCCCTCATAATGGAAGTGAGTAGAGATGTCTATGCTATTATCAGGAACAATAACTATTCAGTCTTTGTTGGACATCAGAGATGTCGAGTATATGATGACTTAAATATAAACTTGTGTTACAAATGTGGTGGTTTTTCACACAGTGGCAAGAAATGCAGGAATTCAATCAAGTGTATGAAGTGTGCTGGAAAACATTTGACTGAAAATTGTAATGTGAGAAGAGATTACAAGTGCAGTAATTGCTTGTATAGTAATAATGTGCATGGTTCACAGAGAAATGTTAATCATGAAGCGTATGATATACAAAATTGTGAAATATTGAAAAGTAAAATCAGGAAAATTGTGGGTGCCACTGATTATCCAGTTCAACCGACAATACCTAAGATGCTGGTGGTCGGTAAAGCAGGTAATCTAGATACAAGGAAAGAAGAAAACCGAGACAGGATAAGGAAGAATTCTCTGCCGGAAACTGGCTCAAGAAGAAATTCAAATGCAGCAAAATGACTTGGATGAAGAAACTCTTGGCGTACCACAATGGAATCATCAAGATATTGAAAGTCTGAACAGAAAATTGAAAAATGCAGGGAGTATGAATATTTTACACATCAATATTCGCAGTCTGAACAAAAATTTAGATAATTTAGTAGTAATGATTGAGAGGATGTGTGTGAAACCAGAAGTGATTATATGTACAGAATCATGGAATATTGAAAGCCTTAGTCTACATAGAATTGATGAATACAATATATTCTACAATAACAGCAGATTGAATAAATCTGATGGTGTAGTCGTATACATAAAAAAGAATCTGGAGGTGAAATGTGAAATCAAGGATTTTGATATTCTGAAAGTAGTAAATCTTGAATTCTTAGCCAAAAATAGGAACAAAATATTACTAAGTGGTATTTATCGTAGTCATGCAATTGAAAAAAGAAGATTCATAGAAATTTTCAATGATTTTTTACAACAAAATATTAAGACTGAAACTCATTTCATCATAGAAGACTTCAATATAGATACCATCAATGTGGATAATGACGGGGACGAGTTTTTAAACAATCTTTTTGAAAAAGAATACATTCCTTTAATTACGTCAGTTACTAGAAACAATGATAAGGGTGGAGGTACTTGCATAGATAACATATTTGGGAAATGTAAGTTTTTCAGAACAGAAGTACATAAACTTCAAGAGAAAATTACTGACCACGACCCAATTTTACTTCAAATTTTCATGGAACTTGAAAAAAAATCCACGAACAGAAATAACACTCCTCGAGTCAATTTCAAGCTATTAGGTAAATTGAGCAAAAATATCAACTGGAGCGATACCGCAATAATTGATGTGAATACTGCAACTGAACAGTTAGTTCATAAGATCAAGGGTTTAATAGTAAAAGCTTCCTACATGAACGTTAGTAAGAGAATTAGTCGGCCTAGAAAGCCGTGGATTACAAAAGGGATAATTAGATCGTGTGAAATAAAAAATTCCCTGTATGTCGAATGGCAAAAGAATATATTGAATGCGGAGCTAAAGGAGAAGTATCGGAATTATGCCAACAAGTTAGACAAAATAATAAGGCAAGCAAAATTAATGTATGAAAAATCCAAAGTTGAGAAAATGAGAGGTGATAGTAAGAAGCTTTGGGGTTTTGTAAAGGATAAAATAGGAGTTCAAAAGAAAGAAATAACAAGAATCAAAATCGAAGATGACAGTGGAGTTGAGCTACAAAATGACTCAGAAATTGCTAATCATATGAATAATTTTTTTTGTGATGTTGGTACTAAAATTACTAAAATTACGAATAACAATGATTGCGATCTTTATGAAAATTTTGAAATGCCAGAGAACAATAAAGTAGAGAAAAGCTGTTTTCTTCGCCCAACCAACTCAATAGAGGTAAAGAATGTGATTATGAGTCTAAAAGATAAAGCAGGGGGGGTTGATGGCATACATGCTTCAGTTCTGAAAAAAATCAGTGACGAAATAGCACCTGTATTAGCTGAAATATTTAATAAAAGTGTTGAAGATGGTATATGGCCTGATCACCTCAAAATAGCTGAGATCATCCCTTTACACAAAGCTGGTAGTAAAAGTTCAGCAAATAACTACAGACCCATATCGCTCATATCAAATATAGCCAAAATTTTTGAAAAATTATTATTTAAAATTTTAATAGAGTTCCTAGAAAAACATAAGATCATCTCTAACCTTCAATTTGGTTTTAGAGCCAACAAAAGTACAAATGATGCAATTTCTGAGATCACTGAGTTCATATACGAAAATCTTGATAAAAGTAAGCCTGTATTGGCAGCATTCCTTGACCTTGCAAAGGCCTTCGATACTGTCAATCACGCAATTCTCCTTAGAAAATTAGAACACTACGGGATAAGGGGCAAAGCCCAAGACCTACTTAGAAGCTATCTAGACAATAGAATGCAATTTGTAAGAGTGAATGGAACATTGAGTGATAGAATTAAAGTAAAAACTGGAGTGCCACAAGGTACTGTACTTGGGCCGCTTTTGTTTATAATATATATTAATGATTTGCTTGATCTCTTTGGAAACAATATTATATCTTACGCAGATGATACGGTAGTTTACTGTAGTGGGACTGATTGGAACGATGCTGCAATCAGAATGAACGCTTTTCTCAACAAGATCGCCTTATGGCTTAAAACTAACGAACTAGTGTTGAATGTACAGAAAACAGTATATATATGCTTTTGTAACTATAATGATATGAAACCAAGTGAACTTTCCATTGAAATCGGTGGAAAACCGATCAATAGAGTTGATAGCACAAAATATTTAGGGGTCATTATTGATAATAATCTAAAATGGAAAGAACATATTATGAAAACTGTTAAACGTTTGAGATACCTATTGTTCGTTTTCGCAAAACTCAAAAGAGTACTCAATCAAAAGGCACTCATTATGATTTATTATGGACTATTCAATAGTATTGCCACACACGGTATAACTGCTTGGGGTAGTGCATATAGTAATGCTTTAAATCCACTATTGATACTACAGAATAGAATTTTACGATTGATTGGCGTGAAAAGACAAATTGATAGCCCATTGGATATTAATGAGACATATATTCTGAATATATTATTGCATACTTTCCCAAAGTTGAGAGATGAATACTATGGTAATAAAAATTCTACTAGGAATAAGTCTCTGAGACTACCAAGAGTTAAGTTGGAAATAGGCAAGAAGGCCATGAAGTACAAAGCAATAGAATATTTCAACAGATTGCCGAAAGAGATCAAATTATCAAAGAGTAAAAAGGTTGTAGTTAAGAAATTATTAAAACATTGGGTAAGAAGTACTAAAGTAGGACTTTAACTTGGTACTATGTTGTATTTTCAAATTACAAAGACCGTAAAGTGTATAATCTGCAGACTAGATAATTTTCTACAAATTTGTCTGCTTTCTAGATTTTTTTATAATTTTCTATCTATTTTATTTATCTACCGTTGAAATCTCATTATTTATATGTGTAATTGTATGTTAGATTTAGGGTATCCAGTCCTGCGCACAGGTGCATCATGTACCTTCAGCAGGTTACTTTATTACTTCATGTAATTGTAAATTGCTGGATAATAAAGAATTGAATTGAAATTGAATTGAGAAGGCTTTCATGGAAGAATTTAAATACTTCCCAAATAAATTTCATCTATTTTGCGGAAAAAGCGTCATCAATTTTTTCTCGGTGAATTTTGATGCTTATGATAAAATAGAAAGTAATAAATAAAAATTTGGAAATTTACAACCTCGAAATGCGTTTTTGTAGAATTCTCCCGTAAAGTATCTGAACTTATTAACTCATCGTGAATAAGTGATAAGGGCTAGGATTGATAGAAGACATCATGAGTATTTTCGAATCTTGGTACCTCTCTGAATCTGATGCTCTTGATATCGTCCCATGGAATTGCCGAAAATGAGGTATCGCTAGTCGTGGCTCCATTCAAAATTTTCACACGACTGATGTCGATTATTATAAAATACTCATCGTATGGCAAGTTTTCAGTCATATGGAACACAGATCTCATCATTCTGAATCCAATGCTGAGCTAGGGTGAGACTGAGACGCGCATTTGCGTGTATCCCTCGAGGCCAAGAAATTTTTCTCTTCCAAAGTCTGGCATAATTAGTCTGGCATTTGGTTGGCATTACTGGACATAGCGATACTTTTTGAGTTGAAAAAACATGCGGATCTCTTTGGCGTTGCCAAATCAATATGGTGACTGTAACTTAGCCCAAATGAATCGCTCTACATCTGAGGAGAATTTTTTTATTGATTTTCACACATTTTCTCGTATCAAGAATAGCCTGGTTTAACCGATAGTATATCCGTGATTATTTGTGTAGAAAGTCTGGTTAACTTATTCAGAATTCATTTTGGACTTTTTAATCAATAAGATATCTCAGGAATATTTCCTGGTTGAACACGGGACGGTGCGGTTTGGAGATCACTTGGCAAGGCCTTAGCATATTTTGTACGAACACTTCAGGTTTTCCTCTCAGTTTTGTGAAGATTATTGATAACGACCCGAACTCGTATTTATTCCCACAACTACATCAAAAAATTCTTCATTTTTCATATCTGCTCTTGGAAATGTTCTTAAAAGGTTTTGGACAGATCTTAGTGCGAATTGTTCATTACTCTACAACTATTCTCACAAGGTTCCTCGGGTACCTTTATGCGGTCTGAAGTACACGTTTCTCTAATTTGTCACTTCGCCCGTCGTTTCGACAGTTGTTCGCGGGTGAGTTTGCTTAATTGCATTCCACAAAGTTTTCGTTTTCCTCATGTGTAGAGCTAGCCGATAATTTTTATTGACCCGCGCACATGGAAGTTGATGGATTCTTTACGATGTATGTGACGTTTGCATATAGCTGCGTCAGAGACTTGCGCACTTTTACATGATAAGTTCGTAACAATAGTTGACGGTGCAATCGACATTCATTCACACCTTTGTAACTGGTAATTGATCGCATTCGTCGTGAACCTTTAGAAAATTTACGTCACCGATGTAACAATACAAGCATTTTCACAAACACATTTTTTTTTGCAATTCGCGGTAACACATTTTCAAGATCATCAAAAGTTATCTTTGACTTGATCGTTGAACAAATTTTTTATTTGTTCGACGAAATTTTCGATGGTTGCTGGCTTAAAAATAATTCATAAATGTTTGCTTTGAAATCTTATCAAACATAGTTATGCACTAATCCGAATGCATGAAAATCACTTTTCGAGTATGTGAGGTAGAATGTACGTGCCCGTAGACCTTGCCGCATATTTTTATTGTGTTTATTACGTTAGAATATAAAGAAGTAAACGTCCTGGACCTATCCTAAATGGCCCGCGCATTGCTCGGAACAAATAGTGGTTTTTGGTGCTTTTGACCCCTTTTTTTAGTGACTAAAAACTATGCCAAACGAAATTGATGTAATCAATTTCAACGGACTTTGGTCGTCTTCGTCCCAATTTTAAAATGCTCTTTGCGGAATTGCAAAATTTGATTTCTGGTCGATTCTATTTTTATATTACTATAAAAAGTGCAGTGTGCCCAATTGGCCCCCATAGTCGTTTTTAAACTCGTTCGTCGCTTCACCCTAATTCGTCAATTTAATTTGTCCGCTGAAAATTTATAAGGGCCTGAAGAAGTTGCCAAATGAGTAGATGTATATCTCATTTGGAGATTTGGGGGCCGAAAAATCTTGACTTTACGAAAAATCCGTATAATTCCATGGGATTTGGCCTCTTTCCCACGTGGGGGCGAAATTAGGCGCGCACATTCTTTTGATCACAAGAAAAAAATGTTGTTTCGCAAAAATTGAGATAGCTTGTCTCCAACTCTCTGATGCCAAACGTATTTAACTTATTTTGAAAGTCTTAAAACAAGTTTTGAAATGAGCCGAGAGACGTTGAAAAATATTCAGATGAACTTAAACCATGAGCAGACCAAAAGTAGTGGGGCACTTTAGGCACACTTACCTAATATGCATCGAACAGTTTTATACATCCGAGATATTAGTAGCTGATTTTTACTTTTTTTTTAAATAAGAAGAAACGTCGGTTGATTGTACAATTCAGCGACTGACTATGTTTCGGGTTTCAATAAAATCGCATGATTCGTCAATTTCTTCTTACCGTCTTCTTTCCATGCACACTGATCGCTTTTATTTTTCATGTACTTGTAGCTCATTGGTCCCCCGACAAGTAGAATCAGTCCTCTCAGACGACACATTCATTCTTCAGTGAGATTAGAAATATTATGATGAACACGGAAGATACACGATTGTCATCTTCTAGGACCACCAAGTTTTTTCTTCCAATGTCGTCAAATTCTCATTGAAACAAGATCAAACCCATATTCTTCTAGCATCATTTTGCATCTTGACCATGAATATACGGAGCGCGAAAGCGTGAAAAGTTGTTGCAGTTTGTCATCTTGGTTCAGTAATGGATTTTAAATCCTCATTCCAAACTATTCTTGTTTTATAGGTGTAAGGTTGGTGTTGCTCTTGATTGATGTTGTGTAGTCATTTAATTTGTACAATTTATTATCTAGTTGTAGGTATCTGAGTTATTCCTGATAAGATACTCTAATAACACTAGTAGTGACAAAGTAATGAAATAATAATTAATGCTTCATCAAATGACGAGTCAAATGATAATGTCTCTATTACACGGTTGAGGAAAATACACAAACCCAAATCGATTATACTATTGTAATAAATACTGAATATCACATCGTAATTAATCAAGTCTGAATGCGTGTATACAGGAGAAGTCTTTTCCAATACGTCTTTGATGATGAACAAATAATTGAGGATTTTTTTGGCTTTTCAAACGTTGAATAACACAGGGATAAACCTCGGATCAGAATCAAAAAGATATGCATTTTTGCCACGGTCGTATAATTTTGCTCATTCCTGGAAAATACTCCAAATTTGTGATGACCAATTCTTCCACGTTTCAGACACCCCTACCCCCTTTTCTCTTTTGTCTCTCCAATTGGTAATGCGATTCTCGAAATTTTTATGTTTTCTTACATTGTGAGAAAGCCTCTTTTTAGGCGTACAATCGAACTGAAATGACAGGTGTCTGAGATCTTGACAGACATTCTCTAAAGAATGCGTACGTGTCATCAGATGTTCCCGAGTTTCTTATGATTACTATCACGATAAGAATGAAAACTTACATAACCACTCAGTTTGACATGATTTGTGTGATAGAAGATTTGAGGTTTTGGAATAACTGTGCCAGTGCAAAAATTGTCGATCCAAAAAAGCTGTCACTGGTGGATAGTAACTGTTGTTTGAGAAAGTCAATTTTTAGTAGGGATGAATAAAAGAAGTCTGCAGACTACTTTGCTTAATGAAACAGAGGATCACCTTACTTGTATTTATGTGCAGTATATAAATAGGTAGAGTATTTCAGTTGCATAGCGGTGCACTCACAAGTCTGATGTTTTTTTACTCAAGCTGTATATAACGTCGCGAACTCAGTGTTAGCACCTCTTACTCTTTCTTTTGAGGATGGACAATCTTTGCTACAAATAGGTGCGGGGGTCAATCGACGGTATATATTCAATCGCTTTCAATGAGTTATCGAATGACATCATTGAGCTCGGCGTTAGGATGAGCACCAACAAATATTCAAGCAGTTACACGATTTCAGCTTATTTACTTACTAGAGCTTACGGTAGAATTCAATCCAATCCATATGGTCTATTTGATAACTACATTATTCAATTAAGTAGCTTCCCTTCGTTTACCAATGATGATGCACTTGAGAGATACATGTGGTTGGCTTTTCTATCCTCATCCACATTTTTATTTTGAATCCTGATATAAAAAAAGGAGAAGAAGATGACAATAATCCTTCTACATTCATTTCTTATCTCATTGTACTTGCTTACTCAATTGGAGCACCTCCTCCATCTCTGAGCATGATTGCATCGTCTTCTGGTTTTGTTCTCGTGGAGCATTCTCTTGTCATATGTTCCAACGTCTCATACACCCTGCGTAGTTTCTCTTCCTCTTCTTCCTAGTATCTTTCCCCTCTCCTCTCGTCACAACACCTGAACTTCGCAACCATGCTTAGTTGCTTCTTATTTTCTTTTATTTCCAGATTTTTCGGTTTGTTTTCAATCATTCCTCTCTTCTATTTCCTCGCTAATTGTAAGTTCACAATTTTCTCCTTTCTCCAACATCCAATGATGTCTCCTCCTTTGTTTTCCGCTGCTTCCATTTGCCAGATTTGTATTCTTCCTTCCTCTAGCAGATTTTTCATTTCCCTGCCCCATCTTCTCTTCCCGTCCTAGTTTTTCCAATGTTCATACATTCTTCCAGTATTCCATTTTGTGTTCCTTTCTTGATCTTTTCCCGGTATTTTGAGTGTTTCGACACCTGCCTCCAGGATGATTATATGTACTTTGGTCTCTTCTAGAACTATACGACTTCGGCGCGCATCTATCTAGTTCTAGGGTCTACCTGATATATCTTGCCCGTAAAGCTTCTGGTTTCTCCCTCTCTTGCCAACTCCAGATTTTCACTCCTTATGTGAAGGTTCTCTTGACCAGTATGTTGAACATCATCATTCTACTTTCCCAGTTTCTTCCCAATTTCTGTTCTCCTATTCCCCATATTTGTATCATTACCCCGGCTACTTTTAGGGTCAGCTCTTTGATTCGCGCTTCTTCCTTGTTGTTCTTCGTGGAGATGTATCTTACATATTCAAATCCATCCATTCCTGCAATCTTTTTGTCTTTCCATTTCCATTCTCTTTTCTCTTCTCCTCGGTCTTTTATGCAGAAGCATATGCTTCTTTGCACTTATGTACGTTCATCACACCATATCCTCCTGTCTAATACAGTGGAACTTCGATATAACGAACTTGAAGGGACCGGCCTCCGCCTTCGTTATATCGAGGTTTCGTTTTATCAAAGTTTTGTACCGGAACCTCATATGCAAGCCATTCTGTGTACAATTTGAGCACGGAATGGGCCATCTCGGGATATTCGTTTCACATAGAATCCAATACAGTGGAAACACGCTTTTGCCATTGAACAATTCTTCATTATTCAAGATTAGTATAGGCCAAATAATATGTTCCGACGTTTGAGAGTTTCGTTGCCCCTGGAGAGAGCCATTTTTGACTCCGGAAAGGGTCGTATGGGTGGGTTTGGGCTCAATTTTCCTTAGAACTCTGAGAGATAACTTGTCCTTTTTTGTTCAT
Source organism: Eretmocerus hayati (assembly GCA_029851415.1). Taxonomy (NCBI): domain Eukaryota; kingdom Metazoa; phylum Arthropoda; class Insecta; order Hymenoptera; family Aphelinidae; genus Eretmocerus; species Eretmocerus hayati. The sequence goes on from CM056743.1 coordinate 158,897,039, forward strand.
TTTTCTTTCTACTCCTCAGCGAAGATTTTGCCATCTGCGAAGGAAACCTGGCTCGATATCCTCAGAAAAAGTCGAGCGATGGTCTCAAATCTCGAAATTCGATCTGTCATCAGTGAGCCTCTCATTGGTTTTCGATTCATAAGTATGTGAGGATTTTGTTGACTCATAAATCACTAAACACGATCTGCATACGATTTTTAGATAAGATTAAGATAAGATTTTTAACTCTGTGACCGTGATGAATCTTTCTCAGAGACCACTTCACACTTGACCTCTTTTCGGAATTCTACTATATCTTCCGGACAAAACTTCGTTATAACGAGGTTCGAGTTCGTAATAACGAGGTAACTCAACACAGATTGAAATATGAAGTTCAAGGGACCGGAGCTCTACTTCGTTATACCGAGGATTTCTTTATATCGGAGTTCGTTATATCAAAGTTCCACTGTAGTATATTACGCGTCAACTGCTGGAAACATTTTTTCCTTCGGGAAACCAGGCTGGACGTGGGCGTAGGCAAAGCCCAGCTTGGTTTCCCCGAAAGAAAAATGTTTCCGCACGAGACGCGTATGCAGTTTTATACGTCTGTACGCAGCACGCGAGGACACCAGGGGTCTGATTGTGATGTGGAATCTTGCGCGCACGCGCTGCGTTGCGTAGGATAGCGTAGGATAGTGTAGGATATCTTTCCTCTCTTTCCATTGGCTCTTTCTCCCGGATCCAACCAATCAGGATAGAGGAAAGATATCCTACTCTATCCTACGCTATCCTACGCAACGCAGCGCGTGCGCGCAAGATTCCACAATCAGACCCCTGGAAACGCGCTGTTTCTGCGTATGGGCGTATAAAATACCCTTTGTTAAGACGGAAGGAACTGAGAAAATTAACTGAAATTTAGATCGCTAGGTAATGACAAGTCCTATTATACGGTCAATTCCAAACCAATATTATTCCACAAGACACCCGAATTGGAGTGCAACTCGAAATGGAATTTTCGATCGTAATCTCGACCGTACACACGTTTTTGATGAAAATAGAACATCGGGCGATATGAATTGCGTGCGCGGCATAAGCTTATACAGCAGTCAGTCTCGCATCACTAATCGAACGAGTAACAACACGATTGTAATATTATGTAGGGGAGAGTGGGGCGAAATTGGACGGATTTTGCAGTGGGGCTATCTGACGATACTTGGGGCTAGGCGCGCTATGGGACTTTGAAGTTCAACTATTGAATATAGTGTAAAAAAATTTTCAGACCCCTAGCTCTCAGCGTTCATACTTTTTCTTGAAGTTGAAAAACAAAAATCTGTCCAAATTCGCCCCGAGCTTGGGGGCATTTTTGACAAGTTTTGGGGGCAAATTTGGACGGCCTTCCAAAATTGAGATATACGACATTATTCATTACCTATTAGAGGCGCATTTGCTCATCAAAACACGTGGTAATAACCCAGAACCAAGAGGGAAACCCGCCTGAGACTTTTACATCCTCCCATAGCCCGACCAAGCAAGCCATTTTTGTGTCATTCTTCAGCATTATTGAAATAGGCGCTTCATTGGTGCACTACCGTCTTCAGCAAATCAGTAATCGACTCGTGGCTTCTAAGAGTTGACTTTTTCTCGTTTTTCTTCATATTGGAGGTACTCATACTCGTCTCTACATAAACGATCCCGCTGATAGTGTGTAACATTCGAGGCAATGTCGCCGAAAATGCTTAAATCGAGCGCTATTTTCGAACACGTAGAAAGCGACTTCTGACCTCTAAACTGACTCCTAAGATGGCCATTGGACATCGTAACTTCATTTTCTCACCCATTTTCGATAACCTAACTCATCTTCAACCTCCCGCGCTTTGAAAGATTCGCACAGATGCATACGCGCCTCGATACGCGCAATTAACATCGAAAAACACGGGCTCGCGATCGGTCGACCGGTTTTAAATGGGATTTAGCATTGTCCAATTTCGCCCCCACCAATTCGTCCAAAAATGCCCCCAGGCGTTTTTTTCGCAGAATTGCGATCATTTGGGTCCAAGTGAACCGATTTTGGTCCACGACGGCTCAAAATCTTCGTTTTGTAATGTAGTTTTTGACCCCCAAACGGCGATTAAGCTCGTCCACTTTTGCAGAAGTGGCGTGAATTTTTGCATTTGGAAAATAAACCGCGTGAGGCCCTTGAAGAGCACCCCTATGTCAGCGTGGCCTCCCAGTATCGTTTTGGGAGGTCTAACCGCGATAAAAACCATTGTCTGTGATGGTATTAAAAGAGAATTTACGCGGCGAAAGCCTAGACTCGCCTCCGACCGAGCTATCTCACTTATCCAATTTTGCCCCCGTCCAATTTCGCCCCACTCTCCCCTACATGTTTTGAGTTAATAAATAATTTTATAGTTTACAGTAACTCGTGTCTCTCAGTCACTTGGACACAAATCTAAACGCCGTGGGAGGCCTAAATCCCCACACTGGTTAATAAAATAACATATCAATCGAGAAAAAATTTAATGTATTGATTTCGAGGGAAATTTTTTTTCTCGACATGGAATGGTGAATCAGTAACTTTTCTTGACCACTGAAATTTCAATGAGCAACACGAATTTTATTCGAGTAATGGCTGTGCAATAATTTTCCGGGTCTTAACTAGTGCACACGTTGTGATGTAGTTACATTCAAAAGTACTGGATAGAAGCTAACGTTGCCTTGTAAATACAAGCTCCTAATATGACCTTCAGCTTGCGAACCTTAAGTTTAAATCTCGTTCGCAATGTGAATTTCGATGAGTGCCTCCTTTCGGTGGTTAATCTTAAACTACAAATGCCGAATGATAGCCTCAAAAAGAGGTCAATGGAATATGTTTGGTAACAGTATGATACCTTAAAATTGAAATTGAATGAGCTCTTATCTAGATAAACATCAAACCAACGAAAGAGCCTTTGAAACTATAAATCCGACTTGAGCTACGAAGTTTCCTATCAGATAACCTCTCAATTACAATCTACGGGTCACTGATTCAGGCATAAACTACTATCTACACAGAACATACTTATAACTACGCTGCAGCATCGCACCAAATCATATCTGGCAAGATCCGTTACTAATATGTGAGGGCATCGGTCTATCCACTCCTTCAAACTCAGCATCGCCGCAAGATTTAAAGAGCTGTACAATGATCTACAGAGCACATTCACGTTATACACTGTGCTAATACATCTTGAAGAGGTAAAATCATATGGTCAATAGCCATATCCCATATCAACTCATATATATACAAGATCAGCGGGTGGTGCGTGATTTTCCATGCGTGTACTCGAGCTCGAATTGACCGTCAGTTTCAGTGTAAACTTGAAACGTAAGGAGAGAGGCTTAGCTTTTCTGCGTGTAGCCTTCATAGCTTGTTTCTCGATATTGGGCCCTATACTCTCATATATCCAATCGTACCTCTCTCTTCATTCCTCTCTCGGTATCAATCTCTCTATATATATATACAGACACAGCAAACGACACGGCATATCGATCATCATTTTTCTTCATCGAGTTAATAATTGTGTCGTAAGGTCGCCATATTAAAGGAATGCCACGTCATCGTCATCGTCGTTGTCGTCGTTGATCAAAATTGCACTGCTGTCTACAATATGCGTCCGCGCGCCAGCGCGATCGCTTTATGTGCCCAAGATAATGATCTATTCGATCTTATATACATAATATACACTTAGAAATATATATGTATATGCATCGATCGGTTCTGACAAAGTGTAATACCATTGCGTTTGCTCACCTCATTGCCATTAGTGGATAGTAGAGTGAAAGGTCGTACATGAGGCCCCTATAAAGGATACTATATATACTAGAGTTATACAGTACAGAGACCCCCAGGCTTACATTGTGAAAACAAATTGTTCTCACCTGCCATGACAAGCGCGCAGAAAACGACCATAGAACGACACGCGACTCTCATTCTGTATTTTGATACCGTAAGAGCTGTGATAATCCATGATATGCATTATTCTATGGTCACAGGACCAACAGATTTTTGTAGATTGGTGTTGAGAGTCTTAGTGGACTCACGATGAGTCGTTCAAATATGCGAGTTCTAAATTCTTTCCAAACTCTGGAAACCATCTTGAATTGGATATAGAAATGAAGGTATCTTCAATGGTTTGACCACATGGGCTTTCTATTCTGTGATACAGCTATGCAGATTGACATAGGCCAGATGGTCTCATGTTGGAAAAGTCCGGTATGTCATAGGTATCTTGACAATGCTGATCTCTATAGGTTTTTTCCAGAATAGGAAGCTTGAAACCCTAGATACAGCTCAGATTCTCACTCAGTCAAGAAAATTTCCAGACTTAAAGCGAAATTTGGGACCCGCAAGGTTGGCGCTTTCCTTGTAATTTGAAGATTTCGAAATGACTGCACAGAAAATTGAGGAAACGCCTGTTGCACTTCTCCTCGAACAATCTTTCTGAGCATTGAACGATTTCGAATTTAAAGTAGTTCCATACTTCAATTTGATGGTAGACTAACGATAGATCAGGAATCCGAGTTGCCAATATTGTCCGAAATATTTTCAAAGCTAGTCCGGAGGAGATCCGTATATTTTTCCCTCTAGATCGCACTGTGATCGCACTGCATGTGCGATGCGAGATTATGAACCAATTTTTTGCCTCATAGTATTTCAGCCTCACATTTTCGACCCAAACGAGATATGGCAACCGAAACACCATGATATTTCCTATCGGATGAGTTGTTCCACACCCGGGGATTCGTTCTATATCTCCAGAAAATTGTAGTTCTTTGGCTCGCTGAGTATAAGTTATAGTGCTCGGTGCTCACACTAGTTCAAGGTTTTTGCGAGCTGGATTCAGAATTTTTGAACGTGGGAGGGCTCATTCAATAGGAAATTCCAAACCACAGGTGGCCTAGTATCTGATATTGGCCAAAACTGTTTTGCTATTGAGGAATAGATCGGAATAGTCGCGGACGTGCTCTGTCCCACCAAAAAATTGCCTTCAAGCTTTTCTCGATTCCTAATGAAGGAAGTGCGATCAAACTTTGCATGGTATCGTGTTATAAGATTTCACAGGTGGCCTAGCATCTGAATAACACATTCAGTACCAATGAAAGCGTATAAACAATAAATATCGTTCTCACAATCATTGAATGCAGCTGCAACCTCAAAGTACGCCGGTGCATGTCTGGTTGCGGTTTTGCGGGGACTCCGGACAGGCTGAGTATTGAGCATTCAGAGTTAGTGTGTCCAATAGACATCCTAGTAAGAGATACAGCCGGAATTTGTACAATAATGTAGAATATACGTGCGATATTAATGTTGTTGAATGACGTATAAAAGGACAGAAGGCTCAATTCACGGATTTACTTCAACGCGAACGATAATTAACTTTGATTGCTAAAATAATCTACTGCATAATGATTCTTGGGTGCAGAGGGTTCACTATAGGTCCATTGATTATGACTCTTTTCCAGAAATTCGCGGCTGGTGGGATGAGTTTCGTGTACGTTGTTGGAACAAAGAATCTCAGACTAAAAGTTGATCAAAACTCCGATTGGTCGTGCCAAGTTGAATCGATACTTTACAAGCACAAATTGAAATGAATCAATTGTTCATCTTACGTTTCATGCTTGTTATGTGAAGTTGCTAACGATGGTATTGTACCTGATTTTCATAATTTGTATATCCATCCTGGTCTGTTTTGAATTTGTATAACCAAATAATCAATCTATTTTTAGACCTGAAGAGAACGACAAACAACTCGTCGAAACGTCGTTTAATAAATGACAACAGCGACTCGTTTAGCAGCCGCATTATTATTTCATTACAATACTTTCCAAGATCTATCCCAGTTTACACCCTCTTAAATTTTACAAGAACGCCCTGTCTCGAGTACTTAGAAAGTACTTGGTCCAGAGCCTCATTTTTTCGCACATTGACTATGCGTGCGCAACCTGTAGGCAAAAAACTCAGAACTGCAAGTAGCTCAAAACGCTTACGTCTGATCCGTAGCCGGTAAATTACCGTTACAAGCTCGCATCTCGCCCCATGGAATTAGTCTTCAACGGCTTTCCGTAAGCCGAAGAAGCGAATACTTCATCTGCAACTTGGCTTCATTGCAACTGGCACACATACCTAGACAACGAATTAACGTGAATCAGAGTTGATGTTTTTTTTTTTTTTCAGAAGATCAGAAAGGGGCCCTAGCGAATCAATTGTGTACTCAAAACCAAGCACCAAGACTTAGGAAAATTCGTTTATAATTCTTGAAACGATCCTCTTGAACTCTGTCAATAAGTCCGATTTCTTCGCAAGTAACCTCAGCCTCACGAGACAGTCTCTGCGCCAGAAGCTATTGAAATATGACGTATACGATTGGTGAAGTCGCATAATTAATTAGGATTATTCATGGACCCTTATCGAGCTTGAAGCACTGATAGAATGATGATACTTCCATCTGTGAGTAGGGTGGTTGAAAAATATTTATACATATATTCACACATTCACTGCGACGGGTCGCACCGGTGGGACCCGTGATCTTTCATTCTTCAATCCTTACCAAATTGTATTGGCTCGAAAAATACTGACAATGACAATGAATTTACTCTGCTGAGAACATGAACGATGAGGTTAAGGACAGGTTAGTTCTATACAGACATATTTGCCTGAATACGGGAGTTCAGTTCATGACTGAAATGAAATTACGAAAAAACAGCGTCGCAGTAAACGTGTAAACGTGTTGAATAAGTTGAAGGAACAGTATCCAGAGAGGAATTATTTCTACAGAAAATGACAATACTGCTTTTTTCATTCATTGCAGCTTTTAATTTGATCTTCAATTTTTGATTTGTTCTGCTTTTTGCTGAAATTTTTTTCCAGTGGCCCAGTGTGAGTGGATTGAAGTGCGTTTGAAAGGAACTGAAGAAATACAAACCGTCGTTTTTATTTCAGTAATCATTAATAATTCCTCATGAGTCATTGTGTTCTACTATTTTTTACAACGAATTTATTTTCTCTTATCGTTCTACATACTTTTCTGGTAGCGGTTCTCAACCAGATGTATTTTGATAGTTTACGAGGAACTTGAAAAATGACCACTCATATTAGTCTTTATTACTGTTTTTCTCATACTTTTTTGTAATTTATAGCACAGCAGAATAGGTTCTATAGCGCAACGTGGAATGAAGATTAAACAAGTAAACAAACAAGCAACAGCGATGGTGTGTCACTGCTCGCAAATTGCTCCCCACGTTATCAAAATGTAGCAAATGTTTCTTCAGAAAAACGAAATTTTGAGTCTACTCATATCTCTGATGTTAATAACCTATGAGTTTACAAATGGGGCAGTAGATATCGGTGCAGTGCATTTTTCTTTCTTCCCGGATGTACCTCTAGATTTATTCTTTTAAACAGAACCCACATCAAAGTCAGTTGAAGTACGAATGCTGCTCTGCGATATGCGTCAGGTAAAATTACAACTTATCTAGCAGATACACTTTGTAATTTTGGCCTCCAGATCGAACAGAATCTGAAAAATACTCCGATTTCGATTTTATTGTAAGGTGACCTCTCGCTGAGTCTTTTGAAAATTCGGTTGCAGTTACGATATCCAGAGAACAGAAAAATTTTTCAACTTTGGATGTTTGTTATCATGAAAAGTGCACTTTTCGTGGATGTGCCTCAAAAATATTATTGACCATGTCCGTTGAATGTTAATTTTGAAAATTATAGCGTCAAGATCTTTGGATCTGCTGGCCTATTATGTGTGCAATATTCATCTGTTTTAGAGCTCGTCTAGTTCTTGATTTGTACTCATAATTCTGACTATTTTATCACCAACTTTTGTTGTCAGGTTTTATTTGGGTATAAACCCTGGTAAAAATGTGAGCATTTTTCCTGGAAACCAATGTAATATACATAGTAATATGCATAATATACACATTGTATCATGTTACAGTAGCAATTGGTAGCAATGTGACTTGGCCAGTTTTTGGTCAAATGATGCTCACTATTTCTGACAAGGAATGCCGATCTTATTTATCTGTAATATCCTGAACTTTTACATCCTGAACTAAGGAAGATTTCCAAGTCCTTACTCTGAACGAAGAATTCAATTCAATTAAAATGTAACAACTCAGATCTACCGTCTCGAAATGAACCACCCGAAACAGCTGTTGATGAATATAAAATTTGTCTGTTTTAGTAAGTCAAGTTGGAAAAAGTAAGGCCACACGCTTGAATATACTCATTTTTGATGATACATATTTAACGAACTATTATTTTTGACCTAAATATCATTTGAACAAATTATGATTCCCGCCTCGTACACGCAAAGATTTGCAAAAAAAAATACACCAGGAAAAATTTATATTCTCATCAATTACTGTTAGAGAATGCTTATGGAGCACTCAACATCAAAAGTGATTGCCCATGATCGATCTAAGTATGATAATTCTCAAAGCCAGCAGATATTTGCCCGAGGCGTAAGATTGCTCGTAAAATGAGTCTGCAAATGCTGAACGAACGATTAGTGCACTGTAAAAGCTGACTGATATTGCATACGCTGATTATATTAATATTGTGCAGGGGTCACTTGGATTTAATCACCATCACCACGACATTGCATAATTTTTGTGATAGAAAAAGTATCTCACGATACAAGTATTAATTCTTTGTATATATGTATTGGTAATCGGATCGCGGTGTTCGTACAAAAGCGTGTATTATAAGACCGTGAACCAATGCCTCGACTGATAACAGTATGGATAAATTACGAAATTCAACGTACAACGTCGTCACCGTTTTAGTTCAATAATATGCAGCGCTTTTTCTTATACATAGGATTGAACAGTTCGAGAGAAAAACGTGGTCTATACTTTTGACACTTACACGTGCGTCAAACGATTTCGCTTGGCCAGCAGGGTATTATCACGAATCTGCATTAGAATATCTCAAGAGAAAAATTCTAAGCGCGTTTATTACATATCATGATTTTTTTCCTTCTGTTTCGCAATTCTTTCAAAAATGTAGAAAATGTCTTCGACTGTTATTTTTCCTTTCACATGAATAATTGTTGCATATTGCATCACACGTGAGATTGGTTGAAATAATGAACAATTTTTTGCGTGACTGAAAATACTTCAAGCCTGTATTCTGTTCGTTATCGACCGAACATGGGTCAACCATCAAAACGACAACCTGAATATCCTTTGGGTGGAATCGTGATCTGGATAAAACATTTTTCCTATTAAAGTAGTCAACATGATCATGTTTTTTGAATTTTTCGAGGTTATAGCATCCAATTATGAAAGTGCGAGAAATTTCAAACTCACATAACGAGCTTCACAATTTTTTGCAGACTCTTCAAAAATTTCCTTGAGCGACTTGGATCGAGTAAAGAGTCACTCGAATATCGAGTAAAGTTACATTCGAAAATATTTAGAGACTGCACCTAATTTCCAGTTATGAGGACACATATTATATTAGTCCAATCATTTTACATTCCCGTTGTGATAGACATCACAAACATGGTCCTGACTCGAAGCAATGTCACGATGAAAAATGATCATGTTTTTTGAATTTTTCGAGGTTATAGCATCCAATTATGAAAGTGCGAGAAATTTCAAACTCACATAACGAGCTTCACAATTTTTTGCAGACTCTTCAAAAATTTCCTTGAGCGACTTGGATCGAGTAAAGAGTCACTCGAATATCGAGTAAAGTTACATTCGAAAATATTTAGAGACTGCACCTAATTTCCAGTTATGAGGACACATATTATATTAGTCCAATCATTTTACATTCCCGTTGTGATAGACATCACAAACATGGTCCTGACTCGAAGCAATGTCACGATGAAAAGATCAAAAATTCTCTTGTATAATTTTGGTGGGAAAAAGTGATTTCTTTCTATCTACTTGTGTATACAAGTGTTTCATGTAATACTACTCAAAACCATGAGCACTCGCGATTGGTTCCTGAAGATGAAAACGAGTTTTTATTTGAAACATAGCGAAATTTGATTTGCGGTACTTCGTATGTATGTACGCGACAATTATCAATGTCACGATTACTCAATTTGCAGTTCCCAGACGACTCGTCTTCGCCCAAGAGTATCATTGCGATTGCAACAAAATTGAGTAGTTCGACAAACCCATACGGTACTGATGAAAATTCTCAACTGAGATTTTTGGCATAGTTTATCATGATTATAACTATGATATTAGATTTAAGTACTCTCAAAAGTCATTGAAACCGATGACAAATCACGCTAAACACTGGGAAGCCAGGTGTATCAAACGTAATATGAAAAATTCCTCCGTGATCAATTCCTAGGTTCCCTCACGGTTCCCGAAAAAATCGAAATCATCCGTCGATGGAATTTACGAATTCTGGTCTTTTCGCTGGTGTTTTCGTAACAAGTGCCAAGGGATGAGTTTAATCGAAAAGTGTGGAAAAAATAGCACATGATCTCATAGATTTTAAGAAGTCTACAAGGAATTATTCTATAAGACCCATCATCTCCTACTAGTTAGGAAAGAACCAGCAAAAAAAACGAATAACCGTAAAAAATACGAACTTCGATATACCATCTGTAGTGGAACCATCGAACAACTGACTTCATTTCAAATTCCAACGACGGATGGCTTTGATCCTCTCTGGGACATGGCCGTGAAGTTATCTAGAAATTTATCGCGTCGAAATTTCTCATATTGATCAACCTTTGACTTTCTCGATTTTCCGACGTAGCGTGTATAGTATCAGCATTGTTATGGAGTCAAATCTCGTAAAACCTACTTCAGAGTAATGGGCGGTCCGAATACATATCACCTTCCACAATCATGAATAATTTAAATAATATTGAATAAGATTTTTCGCCTAGTCATAGTATATCACGCAACTAGGGAGTAAAGTGGGCCTTTTACTCCCGGTAGTTTGAGGCCCACATTACTCCCGCGTTGCGTATGCTATTTTTTATCCTACGGGACTAAAGTACGCCCCCCCCCATCCACGCGCGCATCCGAGCATGCATTCTTTGGCGCAGTGGGCCACAACGACCGTGTCATTGTCAGTTATGCCGCATTGGAAATACCGAAGCTAATTGTCGGGGGCGGAGCCCCCCGACTGGAAAAAAATTTCGAAATGGTCTAAAAAATCTTCATTTTGTAATATCATATCAACTTTTCTGAATTTCCAACCAGAATCGATCTCTTGATATTCTCCCATTTAACGTTACACAGCTCAATATTCGAATATTATTTGAAGAATGTTTTTGAAAATTAATATTCATTGATACTTTTTTGAAATCCTTTCAATAATATGATCTCTCCAGGATACGTTTGTATAACGCTCGAATCATTATTTATCCAAAAACAACAAAATACGACCTAATGAGAGGTTGTATCTCTATGCGTGAGTTATGTAGACGATTAGTGCCGCCTCAAGTGTGATCCTCCGTGGAGGGGTCGACAGACCGCTAGCCTTAGGATCACACCAAACTCTTGGGGGTGGGTTCGAATCCCGCTCGGGGCAAAATTTACTTCCGATTTTTTTCAACGACAAGTCCGTTGAGGGAGTAAAGTTTGATACCCGGGTGGAAATGAACCACATAACGCCCAAGAATAAGGGGCAAAAGTGCGTACTTTAGTCCCGCTAGGATAAAAAAAAATTTTCGGTGACATCTCACGAGAAATTCGTCGGGTAATTTTATTCTTTACAAAATCGGTAACTATATTTTGGTTTTGATTGACCTAGAAGTCATACAAGATGAACTAAAAATCCGCAACCTTATTGGATTAGATCGGAAAATGCTATCAGAGCTTTTCAAGGAAATAATTTGAAGCCCCATCGGTTTCTCATATCCAAAACTCAAAATTCGAATATCGAGTGATGAAACGCGTCGAATGCTTGCGCGACACTTCTTTTTGTGCAAGCAGCTTGCGCAAGCAAGTTAGACTCGGGGTAAGTTTAGCTTGTCCGATAATGTCGGAAGCCAATCTCTTTGTCAGCGCTGCAATGTGCATTGACTCAATATAAAGTCATCGCTCGGTTAACGTCTCGTGCTTGGCGTTCGCAGAGCTTGCGGAGCATCAGAACAAAGATCTCTGGCGCTAACAAAATCTTTTCTGTTAAGCACGAGATGCATCACATAAGAGATTGCAATCAGTACTTACATATTATGTTGGTGCAGATTTGTCCCTGTGTCGAGGCTAATGGCTGACTATATATTAGATGTAGTACAAAATTCAAATGTTTGGCTGCCCAGTACGGCGCCAATGCGACCGACTGAAGGTGGCAATTTAGTAATATATGACGTAGTATTGAACGAATACGCTATATATAAGTACGTACCCATCGGTGCACGAGACATACGGTAACTATATGAGATCTGGTAGAGAGAGCTGCCAAGAGCTGATTATTGCAGTCTTAGAGCGCAAAATCGGTGAGATGGTGACATCGGCACATGAGCGGGGCAGACTATCGGATCAGCTGATGCTCTCGGTGCATCATCATTCCCATATACTCAATTTTCCCGCATTCGTGAGTTGCGGACACCGATATATAACCATCTTATCAGTTTTCCTTGATAGGCGCAACGCCTTTAGTAGCTGATATATGAGAGGTCCTACAGAACTTTTAACATTTGGGTTGCTGAAAAGTGAAATTTTTTTTCTTATGGCACGCGTCTGGAACCGATTTGACTGGTTAGTAGGACCTCCTGAATAAGTGGGACAATACGTGCCCATTGGTTCGGAAGGATGTTAATTCTGTGATTAATGATGACCATGATTAGACGCCTGAGGTCCATTGAGCGCGCCTGATTTAATCTTAATCTACACACGCACAAAACGCAAAAGCTAACTTTAAACACAGATACACACTGTATTTGACTAGTTTTCTGGTTTCTGACCATGTTGGACGAGTGTGAGTACTCGAGTTCTACCTATTTGCGTTTTGGCGTCCCCATCCGTGTTTTCACAGAACTCACTATAAAATTCATGAATCGAGTCTATAGTGACACTTATGGGTAAGATTTGGGTCGCTTAGTGTATTAAAGCTGTTTTCGAGTTTTATATGAACGATTGCAATGTCATAGAAGCGCCCACATGATCTCGATCACTCATGTTTTCATCGATAAAATATTTGTAATGCTTCTCATTCAAATAACATTCGATTTCAGTACCTAAAAACTGTGGGAGATTGTTTGTAATACGGCGAAGAAAAATGGGCAAAACATTCCAGAAGCGTGCCCCCCTTCTCCCCCTCGTGCCGTGGAAATTTGACCTTTTTCAATCGAGTGGGCGCATGAACTGACCCGTCTTCTTGATGCTATCATTTCAACGCAGTTGATTGCACGCGACCAAACCAAACGTGATATCATTGGTGTTGTTTTAAGCTATCAAAATCTTTGGTGATCATATACTTATTGCAAATGTTATTTTTTTTTATAAGCTAAGTACAAGAGATCTCAACTTTTCGTGAATACTCGGTTACGCAACTTCGACGTTCATTCATGACTACCTCGTCAAAGGTACGCAACTAAAACCAATGTTTCCTCAAAATATAAGGTGTCAAGATGGTACCTGAATTTTGGCAGCATTTTTTGAGCAATGTTATTTTCGCAGCAGGCTTAAGAAATCAAATAATGGCGCGAGTACGCTGAGAGATACCCAGAAAATGAGGGTTACGGGCCGTACTGCGCATAGCCAGTTTCCTTCGACAGAACAACGAATAGAGTACAGTTTCAGAGGCCCTAGAACCTCTCATATTCAGCCTCGACAACTTGACAAACAATTGAAAGTTCAGAGAGAGCGTGCAGTACGCACAATATCAAAAGTTCTGTAGAATCTCTCATATATTTATACTCACCCTGACCACTTCACGTATTCTGAACAAACTACCTGCTTTCGATGTACCAGACACTTCTCCTGATGTCATGAAAAGACTGTTGAATACCACCCTCATGGATGAAGATAAACATGAATGGTTCACGCGTGCTGAGAGAGAAAACCTGGGCCCCATCCCGCAGTTATTATAAGGTATACTTACCCATCCCTCTGAGCAATAGCAAGAAAGCATGAGCACTTACACTGTAATAATTTTTACCATACCAGCTTCATTATCAGTTTCATGAGTATCATGCTCCGAAGATCCGAGCTTAATCAGTGAAAAGTGGAAAGTATCTATTATCCACGATATTTCATTTCACATCAATTTATTAAATCGCAAGCACCCAGAAAATTGAATGTGCTACCGAAATATTTATTCATTTTTCAACTGTTATAGTATTACTATGTTTTTCTTAAATCATAAGTATTGAAACCTGTTGAGTGAGCACATGGAAACATTTCCCCTGCTCTCAATGAAAAAACAATCAATCAATGAATCAGTCACTGAAGCTGGTGGGTGCACACGGTTGGAGCGATAAGCAGCCTGCATTACCTGCATAATTATGTTACAGACTGCGGGCAGCAAGTCTGAGTCAAAAAGCTCTTATTCGTCTAACAAGGGGAGTCCGGAGTCTCCGGGCCCTGAAATCTCACCAAAATTTTTTTATAGTTTCGTACCACCTAGAATATGAAGAACCCAGAGCAACTCTGTCAAATGAGCCTCCCGTTCAGAGCTACGGCCTATGACATTAGCATTGCCCATATAGGTCCATGTTAAAAAGTGATATATATAGATATACTAGCAATGTTGACGTTTCTGGCTGTAACTCAGAACAGAAGGCCCATTTGACAGAGTTGCTCTGGGTTCTTCATATTCTAGGTGGTACGAAACTGTGAAAAAATTTTGGTGAGATTTCAGGACCCGGAGACTCCGGACTCCCCTTGTAAGTTAGATGATGACGAGTTTTCGCTCACTTGTGGTTTAGACCAAGTCGCAAGAGGATCTTTGAAAATGGGAATACGGTTGCAAGCTGAAAGTAATTCACGTTCGAAAATGAGTGATTATAGGATTTCTATCCAGGGTAGTGATTGTGATCTAGCACTCAACGCGTCACTCGCGATCGAGAACTCGAAGTGGCTTATATGATCAGGAACTCAAGAAGGCACCCGCGGTCGGGAACTCAAAGTAGCACTCGTGATCGAAAACTCAATGTGTCACTTGTGATCGAGAATTCCAAGTAGCACTCGTGATCGAAAACCCATAGTGGCTGACGTGTTCGGGAACTCAATGTTTCACTTGTGATCGAGAACTCATAGTGACAGACGTGATCGGGAACTCAAAGTAGCTCTCGCGATTGAGAATTCGCAGTGTAGTGGACTCGTAATTAAGATATCTGAGTGGGACTCGCGATTGAGAACTCAAAGGAGCACACGTGATCGAGAATTCAAAGTAGCACTGGTGATCGAGAACTCATAGTGGTACATTTAATGGAGTACTTAATGCGGCACTCGTGATCGACAACTCATATTCTAGACGTGATCGGGAACTGCAAGTGGCACTCGTGATCGAGAACTCGAATCGATACTCATGATCGAGAAGTCAAAGTAGAATACGTGATCAAGAACTCAGGGTAGCTTTCGTTAAGTTTTTGGTTCACAGAGGGCACTTTAGGTTACTGCAGAAAGCGGGGGTTCGAATCTTGGCCGGCACCAAAGTGACTCTTCATGAGTGCTTTTCGGTGGTTTGGAACCCACCTTAAACTGTAGGTCCCGCATAATAACTTCGAAACGAAGGTTCAAAATGCGTTAATGATAAACAAAAACCTTAAGTTACCAATTAAGAGTGCCACATTGAGTTCCCCATCACGTAAGCCATTTTGAGCTCTCGATCACGTATGCCACATTAAGATCTCGATCATGAGTGTCAATCCAAGTTCTTGTTCACGAGTGCCACATTGAGTTCTTGATCACGAGTGTCGCTTTGAGAGTTCTAGATCACGAGTGCTGCATTGAATTCTCGATCACGAATGCTACTTTGAGTTCCCCATCACGTGAGCCATTTTGAGCTCCCGATCACGTGTGCCACATTAAGATCTCGATCATGAGTGTCAATCCAAGTTCTTGTTCACGAGTGCCACATTGAGTTCTTGATCACGAGTGTCGCTTTGAGAGTTCTAGATCACGAGTGCTACATTGAATTCTTGATCACGAATGCTACTTTGAATTCCCCATCACGTAAGCCATTTCGAAGTTCCGATCTGGTGTGCCACACGAAGATCTCGATCATGAGTGTCAATCCAAGTTCTTGTTCACGAGTGCCACATTGAGTTCTTGATCACGAGTGTCGCTTCAAGTTCTAGATCACGAGTGCTGCATTGAATTCTCGATCACGAATGCTACTTTGAGTTCCCCATCACGTGAGCCATTTTGAGCTCCCGATCACGTGTGCCACATTAAGATCTCGATCATGAGTGTCAATCCAAGTTCTTGTTCACGAGTGCCACATTGAGTTCTTGATCACGAGTGTCGCTTTGAGTTCTAGATCACGAGTGCTACATTGAATTCTTGATCACGAATGCTACTTTGAGTTCCCCATCACGTAAGCCATTTCGAGGTCCCGATCTGGTGTGCCACACGAAGATCTCGATCATGAGTGTCAATCCAAGTTCTTGTTCACGAGTGCCACATTGAGTTCTTGATCACGAGTGTCGCTTTGAGTTCTAGATCACGAGTGCTACATTGAATTCTTGATCACGAATGCTACTTTGAGTTCCCCATCACGTGAGCCAATTTGAGCTCCCGATCACGTGTGCCACATTAAGATCTCGATCATGAGTGTCAATCCAAGTTCTTGTTCACGAGTGCCACATTGAGTTCTTGATCACGAGTGTCGCTTTGAGAGTTCTAGATCACGAGTGCTACATTGAATTCGTAATCACGCAAGCCACTTCGATGAATACTCCGTTGGCCTGATCTTCATCAAAGAATTGTGCAGTCACTCGCGCGCAGGGCTTTCCATACTCTTTTATTTCGAGACTGGCGCGAAAAAACAGGAGATGAATGGCAAATGAAAAGAGAGGAGATGGATGGCAAATGGAAAGAGAAGCTGATGTCCCGCAAAAAATGACAAATTTCCACTAGTTTTTAATCAGTGATAGAGATTCTCAATTTTCTGTAGAATTTCCTAGGCTCAAATTCGTTCAAGTTTTCAAATAGATTGATGTAAAATTCCCTTTTCCAAGATGCAGTGTACGCATGTGTGCGCTTATATCATCGCTCTCGGATTGGATAATAACTCGCACACTTGGATACATATATCTTGAATATATCGGAATATATGCACGAGACGTTCTCGGAGGCAGTGGCAATTCGCGTGCATCGATCTTTAATCGATTATTCATTTCGGTCTTGGCGGGAGAGCGCGCAACGTTGGCCACTGATCGAGAAAGGCCACGTGATTATTTTTCATCGACTGCAGGTCAACAACTATATACACTATATTCTATACTTGAAACTATAACTATATATACTTGAGGTCTGATAGTTGCATGTGCACCAAGAGAGTCGCTGCACTCTCTTGCTCGAGGTCCGTATTTGAGCAATGAACGAGCGAATGCATGAGCTGAAGTCGTGCCAATACATAAGAGAGTGTACTTATATCGTTATATATGTATAGATATCAGAGTAATACCTTTCGAGACTACGTACGGCCTCCAAGGACGTTTAGCTTGATTCACAAATTGCGCTCTCGCTGAATTTTTTTCTTTTTTTGCCCAACGTTTTTTCAACCTATCTGTAACGACTACTACGAGGAATCTGCACTCTAGGTTTACCTTATAATATATGAGGGGTGGGGCTGTAAGCTTAGTATAAGCTTAGAAATTACGACGGACAGTTGCAATTGAGGGGAAGGGATATATTATGTGTATGGAATAGACAGTGCAGTAAGAGAGAGAGAGAGTGATCCGATAAATCGACAATGGTACGATTAGCTTGTTTGCAGATCTGTGATCGAACTGTAGGGTGGTAGCGCCTAGACAAATAGAGTGCACTTGCATTTGATGCAGAATTGTGATCAAGCTTTCTCAGCTTTGTTTGCTACTCGGAGAGTAGCAAGTTCTTTGATAACCCCATGAAATCAGTATCTTTGTCCAGTTATCATATAGCAAAGTGACTATAAGTATATTGGTATTATCGCGAGAACTTACTCGGAAGGTGTTATGGCCTTGCATTTCAACGGGCAAGTTTCAAATAATTCCATTCAAATTTTCCCACATGTATTCCATTGAGATACAATTGAGGGATTTGGTGGAAATAGGGCGTAACTGCATTTCTTGAAATTACCGAAAAAAAGCTCAAGTTCAAATTTCATCCTCCGGCTCGGATAGGGCTATTTCGAGAATGTTATCTTCTTCGCAATATGTCAGTAAGGTCAACTCGTCTAAGTACGCTTTTGGCGGTTTCCATTAAGTTTTTATTGATTCTCTCAGGACGACCGTTTTGCAGTTACGCCCTTTTTCTACCCACCCCCTCAATTGGTACTGAAGCTTCAGGTGGATTCGTCAAGTTATCGTTCTTATTCACAAATCTATATCAGTGATTCCGTCGAAAGTGGGATTTTCCGTCTTCCATGTTCCCTCAAGTTTTTAAGGGTCGGGATGTGCACTGTAGCAATTTTCTGGGGTGTATTCTATTAGTGCACAACTATGTTGATAGTTTTTGAGACGATTCTAACGTCCCCGTATTTCGTAGTGCCTGATAAAGGATCCAAATGTCCTTTCCGTCCCCGGTATAGTAAACCGAACTTGTACTTTTGAATTCATCACGAGGAATATGCAGAGTCAAAAATTCCTATATGTAACTATGCAGTTTAATTTATAATACTTCAAATAACATAATCCACCACTTTGCGAATCTAAATTGAGCCCTCAGCTCAACTACGGCCATCCGACATTTTGAAGACGGCTTTGCACCAAAACTGCACGGACAGCACTAATTATGCCGGCGAAGTCCCCGATAGTCTAATGAACCTTTCTAACCAATGAGGTTGATTTCCAGATACCCAAATACACCTAATTCTTGCACGACATAAACCGAAAACTCGAATCCGCGGCCGAGTGCACCACATGAACGTGTTTTCAGAATGGCGTACAAAATTTTCTGTCCTTCCCGTCCCCATGTTGTTCTCCTCCCCAACGCGCTACATCGCTTTGTGAAACACATTTTTTTTTGTATTTGGTTGGATTAGATGATATCTATGCGAAAAAGAGTCTACGATTGGTTGTCGAGCCGTGGGAATATTTCTAAGGCGAAATGTCAATTCCGTCCGCCCCTGCGACCCCTTAAACTCGACATATCTTTGTCCGGCTTCAATTTTGAGCTACGTAACTGTAGGTACTTCCTTTTTTGTGCCAAAACAAGTGGAAACTATTTGCAACGGCCCACTCAAACTCGTCTGGGACTAAAATAATTTTTTGGCCCAGATCACTCTTGGTGACGATTTTGGCCCCAAAAAATCCCACTTTTGGCGGAATCACTCATATACTGTTATATCCGTGGATGTCCTTCCCGCCAGCATCGGAGTAATCGTCGCTGAGGGTATTCTCAAAATCTCACCTTAAAGTACAATATTGAACTAATTATTTTTCATAGGATTTACGTCCAGAATGCGTAGTTTAATACCCGAGCCATGGGCTGTATGAGCTGTATTAGCCCTTGAATTTGTGAACGTTCCATGCCCTCCCGCTATTTTTTCAGTCGGATGTTTACTGTATTGAAAACTGCTTATATTGTAATAACTTGAGTCATTACGATAAATTAGCAACATGACATCTCTGTAAATCCATTATTTTTATGACGCGAATGAAGACTTGAGATATTTTTCTTATCTTTTTTTATCTCAACATTGAGTGAGCTGTCAGACTTACTTTCACTTTTTTGGACGATCGCTCGAAGTGTTTTCATCATCGCAGAGCATCGTAGCTACTTATCATGGCAATGCTTTTTTTAGAGGCATTTGTTGTATTGATTTTCTTCCAGAATCAGATTTTAATGGTATTGTCAAACTCGACGAATGGTGGCTCCCTTGATGATAATCATGACAAAATTCGTTGGAAGCTCTGGATCTCAAAGAGCGTATTCCTATGGCATTCAAATTATGTTAATTTGTGTAAAAACAAACCAATAAATGACAGTTTTACAGTAGAACCTCGAATAGCGAGCCGAATAGTGGACACTTTTTTGCGCCGCACAAAGTGTTTGGTATTCCGAGGTGTACGCTTTCGCGAGGGTTTTACAAAATTTTGCTCATCATCCACGTATGAATGCATCGATAGGAGGATGACTTCGGACATCTCATTTCATATCAGAGTTTATTTAATTCATCATCATCATCATTGTTCAGAGTCGTGGAAAGTATAAACGAATGAATATAAGTACCTCATCGAAAAATAGTCAATAATCGAGGTTTGCTTTCAACGATGGCATTCTCAAGCTTATACTCGATTTCTAGAATCTTAGACAAGCACAACCCTGATTTGTTTTTCAAAAACAGCTTCATATGAAGATAGATTGGTTTCAGCTTCGGTATGAGAGAGATACAAGGGACATCTTCTCGAATTTTCAGGCAGTAATTCGATTGGCCCAAAAATATTTGTACTTGTCAATTGTGGTACTGTTGTCTACCGTGGAAGACGAAGACTGTGTTGACTGCCATTCAAACTCTACATTTTGAGTGAGCCCGAGCAATTCTGATAATATTCATTTTAAAAGTCATCGTATTCTTACATTGATTGGGGAAGACAATTTAGTATGTCGGTTATTGCGAGTTGGAATCGCCCGTAATAGGACCATTTGACTGACTAAAATTGTCCGCTATTGCGAGGTATCCGCCGTTCCGAGGGTTTAGTCTCAGAAGAACTGATAAAAATCAAATCAAGCTCCAAAAACTGTCCGTTATTGCAAGGTGTCCGCTATTTCGGGACGTTCCCTATTCGGGATTGTACGGTACTTCCCCCTCCCCCCTCCCTCATGGTTTCTCCAAAATTGTCGTCTTGACTAATGTCATCAGAATGTTCAAATTGAATAGAGCACCACGAATTAAAGCTTCAATTGGCATTTCCATAGGTTACAAGAACTCTAAAGACTGTTCCAGGTGGTTCTACATCATGATTATTTTCAAGTACCACGCGATGGACCGCGATAACATCAGTTGGATGGAAATGGCAAAATCTTCGAGTCGAGGGAATCCGATGAGGTTTGACGCGTTTTCGATTTCTCAGTAAGGGACATTTTCTGGTCAAGATTTCCGACTAATGTCCCATAACGGAATCACACATTATGTTTTCTCATAATTTTGTGTCTGGATACATTACACTGCGAGAATATCATGTTCCAAGATGTAGTTATTCGTGAAATGTTGCTTCGAACGAACGAAAAGGTCGAATGCCAGAAGATGAGAGTGATAAATTTGGACAAATTTTAGATTGGACAAAATTTACAAACTTATGCTGAATTTCTCATGAGCTGAAAATAGTAAAAGTCACTGAAACTTGTAAACCTTGCTCCAGGTCGCATGCACAGTTTTTTTTGTGAGACCACTTGACGTTACTCTCTAATTGTCGCTCATTATCAGCTGTCAACTTGAAAGCAGTATATCGTCACAGATAGAATCTAGCTTAGAGTAGTGAACGAAATTCTATGCGTAGCTTTCGGTATGAGGATGCAACAACGAGTTTCCATCAAGAATTGTACCAGTTGTAGCCCAAGCCAACTTTGGACAACTCGTTTGGGTTAGTTTTATATTGAGGTCAGTATGCCAGACTCGGATGCTGCGTACAAACAAATATCTCTACGTTGGCTTCTAACTATTCATGCATGTCTCATTAGGAGACACTAAACATTTGAGTGCATCATATTACATCAGATGACACGAATTTTTGTAGAAATTTTGAAAATGTCAATAGAATAATTTTTGAGAACGAGGAAATTCATCAAGATACTCGGATTATTCCAATGCAAAGCGAATGGATGAGTTGACTTATAGGATGTGCATTCCTTGTCTAAGCGCCGCGCCGGAAGAGCATTACGTCTGGCTTGCATTTATAGCATCCGCAAGCGCATTGCGACTCTCTCAAGTTGCGGTGCAGTTCGCAATCGAGTGTCAGGCTTCTCCCATAGTATACCATACATGAATGCCCACACAGCAAATGACCATTATGATTTCGTTTAATGAGACGTACGGTGGCATGTCCCCTTTTGTTCTGGATCAATGAACCGTATCTGCATTAAAATTTCCCCCAAATATTGGAGATTGGTTTAGCACTGATTTGATCTTCAATTTGATACAAAATAAGTACGTAAAAATTGTGACTATTTATATTTTTGAGCTGCACTGTGTTTGACAAAGAAAATTTTGGACTGCGAATTCGCAAATAGCTCTTTGATTAAAAAGGTTTCGTTCCCCAAATCGATGCTAACAAATATTCATATCAAACACACTCCAGAGTCAGAATCAGGACGTTCACAAGCAAACCCAAGTTCAGTGGTCAGAAAATTATGACACTCAGCACACGCAGAGATGACGATGTTAAAGATACCTGTGCAAGATTTTGTGACTTATAGGTGTATACTCACAGAAAATCAGGTTCTCAGTAGTATTATAGTCAATATTACTGATTAATCAAATTTCCCTGCAAATCAGTAATAGAAACACACCAGTTCAGATCAGTTTCATTGATTTGTGCAAAGACTGATGGAATTAAGTAGTGCGATAGTGATATGGTGATTAATGAATATTCACTCAGAGATGCATTGCTTTGGACGCGGGCAGTATCTGATAAGCTTCAAAATGCCGGATAAGTTCTGAATAATGATCCACCATATTTATCTCATTATAAATAAGAGAGTTCCAATGAAGATGTTTCATAGAAAAGCACATGCAGATCACAGTTATTGTTTTTGTGTGGAAGATTGGAACGTGAATTGAGCTCTAGTGATCATAATTATTTTTGAGAATTTTCATTCTCAGGAAACTCACAAATTCGAGGATGTTTCAATAAACATATCTGGATAACCAGTACAAACCCCCAATGAGTGGTCTACTCAAGTTAGGCTCCATCCTCTCCTCCTATGAATTATTCAAGCCAAATCGAATCAATGTAACGACCATTGGTTGCAAGTTATTACACATTTATTGCCCATAACAAATTTTGACGGGAAAATGACACTTGCGCAGAAATAAAAATTTCGAAGTGAATGGATGGGTTGTTCCAATTTCCCCAGATTTTTCTACAGATGCATACATTTTTTTTATCTTGAGTAGACGATGAAATACACTGTTTGGAGCGATTGTTTCATAATTTGTAGACTTTTAGTGAGAAATATGTTCGTCATTGGCCAGGATTTTTTTATACGTAATACTTATTGAAAATATTTAGACATACAAGATATTTTTTTTCTCTTGAAATTTTCTAGTCAACTTCGTGAGCTACTCAAATGGGATTTCAATTCATGCTTAATTGTTACAGTATAAACCAAGGTATGATACAGTATAAACCAACCCGAGGTACGCGTACATCGATGTGATTTGTAAAAATTTGAATTCCCTCTGATTTTTCATTGAAAGATAATCTTGTTTCATGCGAGTGAGTTTGATTTCATCAAAATAATTTCATCAACGATTTGATAGGTCAATATTATTCAAAATAATATACAAAGAATAATACTGGAGGAATACTAGTATAAATCAAGTGTAATGAAGAATAAAATAAAAAATTGAGACCTCACACCGCATAATTTTGTGAATGACTGGATTTGTATATCATTCGTTTGTATCGATTCCGTAAAGTCACAAAAAATACATGTTGTGACTAAAGGCTGGAGAGTAATTTGATCTTTTGCTTGTTGTTCAGGCATTTATCACGGTTGGATAAGATATCTCGTATTCGGGGTAACGACATAAACAACCTGGCCTAATCGTTCATTTCCTTAAGAGCCACTTTTATCGATGCAAGAAATAACTTCGAAACCGCGCCATATCTACTTAAAATGAGAGAGTATGTCTTTATTATTGAGCTCTCGGAAATTTTTCGCTCGAGTTTTGTAAGATTTTTGTACCGTGACAAGCATTTGCTGACAGAAAATGTCTTGCTGAAGGAGCTGTTGCAAATTAGGCCAAATCTGCTCCAGTGAATTGGGGGTCCAGGTTGCACTGAAATGCGTGTTTTGGGTGTCTGAATATGCATATAAATTTTTTCCGCGTCAAACCAAAGCGCCTCCCAGTAGTGGGCAAAAAAGTGTCCCGTTTAAAATACACGTGGATCGCACTTTCTAGCCTCCTTCTCTAAAATGGCCCAATGGACTATAACGGCTCCAATGAGGATCTATTTTTATATGTATTTTATAATATTCTTAAATTCCATGGATATTTTAAAATTCTTCTCATGATCAGCCCCATGTTGAAACAACTAAAAAATACCAATTATGAATCTTATCAAAATGAAAGTGATCCGTGTGTACATTTCTTGAATGACTAGTCTCAGTTTCAACTTCCAGGCAAATGAAAATATGATTATTCATTCATACATCCGTTCATGATTCATCGGATGATCAAATACTTAACAACTTTGCATACTGGAGGGTGCATTCAGTTTTCAACCATGATCACATTAGTATGATGGAAATATAACTAGAATGGCAAAATTGAGAACTTTGGAATCCTTTAGTATTAATTCTTCTACTTCTTTGCAATCGAGGCCTCGTTTCCGGCTGATAAATTGATCATTTCTGGTCTTAATAGGGATTTCTGAGAACTTTTCTGATTCTCCTCATATTTCCGGAAAGGATTTTCACCGATTTTTGAATTACGAAAGATTACTCCATTGTGTTAGACAATGTCAGTGAATGAGTTGATTATCGATGGCTATTTTAAATTGTTTGGTTATTGTTTAGAGACGCTTCTCCTCCCAAATATTGCATGCCAATCGTCATCCGCTCCAATTGTATAGCGCGGCACTTGCTATCATGAAACTGGCTCTTATCATTCCGTCAAATAATTTTAACTTACGGTTAATATTGATACCGATCCTGTGTTTCCCAACAATATATTCTGCATTCTCAATCTTTAAAAGACTGCCATACTTCACATATGCATAATTTGATGATAATTGCTTGGAGGAAAGTCGAACAGTTCATTTGCAATTTTCAAAGTAGCACTTTGTTGAATAATTTGTACCGATAATGGGGCCACGGGCTCGGGTAAATTGGTTACAAAATCTGGTTATCGTCAACTTGATGGATTTGAAAAAAATTGAATATTTGAATGAGCTTTGATTGGTTGAGAATGTCAGCTGGCGAAATCAAATTGGTGAAATTGCAATAGGGAACTGACATAATTTCGGGAAATGTTATATTTCGAGAGTTCGCGGCGAAATAGATATAGGAAAAAAGGTTGGAAATTTCTACGACACCTCTATGGTTTTTAAATCATCATTGAAGTTTTGACAATTTGAATTGGCGCCATTCAATATGGCGGCGGCTGCACATGTGCCGCTAAATTCCCCAACTGTTGTGATGTCATTTTTCATCGGAAATCCCCATCTGAATCACAATCGAAATCTTATTTTACTCAAATAATAGAAGTTCGCGGTGAGGGAACGCAGCTTTGCCTTAGAATCATCGCGGAAAACATTCTGAAGTCACGTGACTTATGTGCAGTCGCCGCCATATTGAATGGCGCCAATTCAAAACGGCTGCACATGTGCCGCTAAATTCCCCAACTGTTGTGATGTCATTTTTAATCGGAAATTCTTATCTGAATCACAATCGAGAGCTTATTTGGTTCAAAAAATAGAAATTCGCGGTGAGGGAACGCAACTTTGCCGCAGAATCATCGTGGAAAACATTCTGAAGTCACGTGACTTATGTGCAGTCGCCGCCATATTGAATGGCGCCAATTCAAAATCTAAAAAACTTCTCACTCAAATTTAAGTCACGTTGACAACAGAAAATTCCCGAATTCCCACATATCGTGTCTATTTCAACGTTAACTTCCATGATATGAGCATTTTCGAATAATTCTTGTAGTCATGTCAGTTCTCTATTGTTTTGTCAATGAACCATCGAGTTTTATCAGTATCCACTTAATAGTTTTTGTCTTTATCATACGATTGTATATTATGGACGTTAAATAGCACCTCGCGTGCTCCAAAAAGCGTCTTTAAATACATAAAGAAAAAAAAATACGATTGTATTACAAAGACAAAATTTTGTTGGAACTATCTGTGTATGAACTGCTTTTCACTTTCGGAACGATGAGTAGTACACCAAGTCATTTTTCCATTTTCTGTACAGCGGATTCTGTATATTTGCCAAGAGTCAACAAATTTCGAGTAACTAAGCGAATTTGTCTATGAAAATCTGATCCCCAACGCTGAGATAAAAAAAAAACCATCAAAAACGCTCTTGACGGATGTCACTTTCGTGATCAGAGCCATTGGGTCGTCTGGAATTTGATGCATCACCGTAAAAAACGTCGTCAATCGGTTTCACGCAGTGGTATTGGGATGTGGGTTACGAGTGCAGCATATCAGTGACCACTGGACTCTGCTGTCTGTCTGGGGTACCTCGCACCAGCTATAATAGTTATACCTCGTGGTACATTAACGACCTTCACTGTCCCACGAGTGCAGGCTTCGACGGGGACACGCCAGAGCATATGTCGGCACTAGGCCAACTTTCACGTGTATATAAGTACGCTCTCTCGTTCTCCAGAGTGAACAGGCTTAAAGAATGCGGTTTTCCTTTCAAATTACAAAATAGCCCAGCCGAGACGCCACCACCACCACCACCACCACCACCACAAACACGTGGCTGATGGTCTGTTCAGGGATCCATTCGATTCGCGAAATAATAGCCCGCGATATTTGAATGTCTCTTCGTCTTTAGTTTGGCTGCAAGCTTGTTCTGAGCTTTTTTCCCTTTTTTTTAAGAATGGAGTTTCTTAGAGAGGCTTAGATGGTCCTGGAGCAGTGCACCTGCACCAAAATAGATCTGGGATCTATCGGTTGGGTATAGATGCACGCAGTCTTACCTTATCTCTTTGTTTGCGCTATATGAGAGTCTATAGTCGAATAGTATGAACCCCACGTGATCGTGGTATGAACGCACTGAACGTTACAAACGCATGGATATATCGTAATGTGAGAGAATGAGAATGGATTTCTGTATTGTAGTGCAACAGGTGCGCCGCCGCGCGCCACCAGCTCCACGTGCTTTCGCGATCGACCTCCAACAGACACTTGTAAATTATACACGTTTGAGACTGTCTTTATGGTGTGGATAGACATACTCTGCTGCAGCTGTAAATCAAGCCTATGGGGATTATTATTGTTCATTGTATGATTTGAGCGCTGGATTCCGCCCACGCAGTGTTCGAGGCCACCGTGCATTAAAAATGGTACAACAGATTTTACAACTGGATCAAATATTTCTTTCTTAATTATGGGAAGATTTTTTCTTAACTTTGACTTGAGATATTAACTTATTGACCCAAGACGTGGAGTCAGGACCAGATTATTCTTTCATGTACTCGAAAAAAGCAATGCAAATGCGAATAAGTTCGCCCGTCTGCAAAAATTATTTTTTATCATAAGAACTAAAACGATTCGTAAGTTATCCAGTTTTGCCATCTTAAGGAACAGGGGAGTCTGATCAGACTGTAAACCATTGTCACAAAAATGTTGAGTGATTCACAACCTTCCTCACCCACAGTGCAACGATTCGGTAAAATTTCTTTTCGATACACTGTGCGTAAAAGTGCACTTTGCGCACAGTTTGTCGACTTTTACTCACAGTTTATCAAAATAGTACATTTCGATACAAGGGCGTAAAACGTTTTATTCGCGTCCGAGTGATGGGTTTCCGGCCCGAGCCGCAGGCGAGAGTCGGAATCATCACGAAGATGCGAATAATAGGGTCTACGCCCGTGTATCCAAATATACTTTTCGATACACTGTGCGTAAAAGTGCACTTTGCGCGCAGTTTGTCGACTTTTACTCACAGTTCATCGAAAAGTATAGTTAGATACACGGCCGTAAAACCTATTATTCGCATCCTCGTGATGATTCCGACCCTCGCCTGCGGCTCGGGCCGGAAACCCATCACTCGGACGCGAATAAAACGTTTTACGCCCTTGTATCGAAATGTACTATTTTGCAATTTCGTGCGCAAAGTTGTGCGAGAATCTAACTTCTCTTCATTATCAGCAGTGTGTGAAGTAATGCGGAAAAGACTTCTCGCAGAGTTTCTCATTTACGCACCGTTTATCGATGACTGTGCGTGAAATTCATTTCTCGTACAGATTGCAATGCGTAAATGTAAATTCTCGCGCAAGTCACTTGGCATAGGTGTGAGATGTTTCACGATCTTGAGAGTCTTTTTCGATTCATGAAACTGACCGGTCCAAAACGTCCCAAGTTAGTTTGTCGTTTGAATTAGTTCTCGGCACCATCTGATCACATTCTTTTCATAAGAATGTCCATGATAAAGATGACTGATGAGTTTATATTCAATCTTGATATTGAAAAGAATGTTCAAATATGATCAACTTAGAAAAACCCTGAATGTATGCTCGGAATGTGGTGTACACTCAACCAACGAAAACAAATATTTAGTTTAATACTCTGAACTCTAATCCTGTTTTCAGTTATTTGAATTGTGTAAATGAGTCATTGAACTCATTAAAAATCTGACTAATCTAATGCGAAGACTTGTTATTTAATAACTCGCCAAAGAATATTGATTATTGGGAATGATTTTTTTTCAAATTG
Source organism: Eretmocerus hayati (assembly GCA_029851415.1). Classification (NCBI taxonomy): domain Eukaryota; kingdom Metazoa; phylum Arthropoda; class Insecta; order Hymenoptera; family Aphelinidae; genus Eretmocerus; species Eretmocerus hayati. Next base: position 158,925,766 of record CM056743.1, read on the forward strand.
TCCAATTGTTCATCTGTACAGCCGTGGACTTTTAATTATTCAAAAATGAACTATGGTTAAAATTGTGCAGTGTTTACAAAAAATGTATGTGAGGGAGACTTTTTTAAATCATTTTCAGTATTTTTTTCAGTTGGGGGCTCTCCCGGACCTCGTCCGCCTCCCCCCCCCCCCCCCGACCCCCGCCCCCCAATCACAGCTTTTGTAGCCGCTGGGATACAACTTTGCGCACTAACTGCAAAAAATAATATATACGCTACACGTGCGAGAAGGGTGATTTCTGCACAAGTTGCCGATCGAGTGCGAGAAGTATATTTCACGCACAGTTTTGACCTTCGCGCACACCTAGAAGTACACATTCAAAAACTGTGCGTGAATATCACTTCTCGCACTCGATCGGCAACTTGTGCGGAAATCACCCTCTCGCACTTTTTGTGTAATGTCCTAAGGTAAGTGTACCCAACTTGCTTCTGTACCCAACTTGCCCCCATACGCCGATCTCAGAAATGGCCACTCGTGGACCTTCCCGCATTTTTTTTTACGTTTGTTAGGTTGAAATACGAGAAAGTACGTAGTTTTTGTCGAACCCGGATCATTTCTGCGTTCTCCAAAAAATTTGAAGTTATTTTCACATTTTCGTGTTTGCACGGCTAAGAAATCATCAAGGAAATTGCGTTCACTAAGACCGGTGCAAATTTATTTTCATTCAACCAATCTTGACGTACTTTAGCGCATTCGATTTCTTGTTTCAAGATCTTCAAAATCCGCTTTTCAAAATTGCAAAACTCTGATTTGGAGCGATATTATGTACAAAACACGGAGATTATTTGAGAATCAAGAAGGCCGACATCGGGGTGTACCCAACATACCCCCATATGTTCATCTCGAAAGGGCGTGCAGAACGACTCTTTTTACCACTCAGAACTCTTACCGTATCGAAATAGGTCGGAAACAGTGTTTTGGGCCAGCTAAAAGCTACAAATGTCGCTGCACGGTGATAAAAACGGATCAAAGCGATTTTATTCACTTTATCGTTGGGTACACACTTTTGTAAACTCTCAAAAATCATCTTTTGGGAGAATTCAAACAGCTCGGCTCCAGTTCATTCATTTGGACGTATCTTAGTTCATTTTGAAGGTCTTGAGACAAGTTTTAAAATGACTTAGCGTACGTTGAGAAATATTGAGACGGAACAGCGTTATTAAGAAAATTCTTTCAGCCTAACCTAATGAAAGAGCCTATGGAACTCGCGCTACTCTTGACATCTCTGGCCCTGATGTGTCCATGATGAGATACAGTTGGTTTTCAAGTTGTGTTCATAGATTCTTAACCCCCATAGGGTCGTTACAACAGTTTTATATGGCGAGCTGACCTTAGTTTCATATTCGTAATCTTTAGACTGCCAGCATATTTCATAAGAAAATAAGTATCTTTAAAGTGGGAATTTCATTCATATAAACATCCGATATGTCACGAGGATTATGCAATGTTAAGGATGGCTCATGTATGAGCCAAGTTGACAGCTTAGAAGTGAAAAGGGCTTCGAGGTTAGGTTGTTTTGGAGCACGGGAAAGTATTCCCCGTGCTCCAAAATGGCCCCAAAAGCGAGGTGCATGTACTGTTTTTTGGCATCAGTGCGACAAAACGTCGCATTTCTGATTTGAGCCGGGAGGAAAGAGTAGGCCGTTTAATAGCACTACGTCAAAAATAATTTTTATACTTCAAAATTCAAAATTCTTTAAACCTAATCACCAAATCTCGGGAGCTTTGTAAGAAAAATCTGGGAGCTTTGTCATGAAGACCCTGGCTCCGCTGGATCGTACAACTCGGGTTTTAGTAGAGGAAAATAAGCCTGACAACTCCTTTAGTACGACTTACGCTTTTTCCCAGTGAATCTGCAATGAATCACTCTTGGATGTAGAGCCAGCTCGTCCTGATTTATTAGCGAAAAATGCTCGCCTTGTGAGAATTTACACTGAGTCGGCTTTGCCGGACATCAGGAAGGAATACCATTTCAGCTTCCACAGTTTGTTAGGTCAAAAAGCACGTCAAATTTTGCATTATCTGAGTTGGTACAAAAGGTGTTCGATATAATATTGAAAAACTCTCATGCACATATTCACTACAATTTTTCATGTTTTGGCCAAAACAAATAATTTACGAGTAAATCCCAAAATGAAAGCTGAATATCTTGAAATACCTCCGCTAGTTTTAGTATTCCGGTTTATGTGGTCCATTAAAAAAAAAAAAAAAAAAAAAAAAAAAATCAAAAGTGTTATAAATATTGTTACGTATGATAAAGTTCGTGATTTCATGCTGTTTTCGATCAAAATACGCGATCCCTCAGCTAACGACACGAGTATCCCACAAATAATCGCTGTTTACCACGTATTTATAACAACTTTTACGTACGCCGTGTATCACTCTCTAGTTTTACAAAATTGACGTGTATCCAATACATAGTTTTCTCTCATCCAAAACTTGTTTGCATACGAATGAAGAACATACTCAAATGTGTATGTATAAACATGCAAGTCTCATGCAAAATATGAGTACATAAAGGTACACCCCGTTTATGCATGATCACTCTGCGGTTCAGATCGCAGCGCCCGCGCCGCGCGTTAAAGTTACTCGATTTGATTATCTACTATTCATTGACTATATCTATCGCACTCCCGCTATATCCTATGGCTATAATACACCATGTGCTGCAGCTGCAATTAGTTACGCAGAAAGTCATGTATTGCGACATAGATATCGCGAATATAACACCGCCTCTGCATATAATCCGTATCCAATGCGTTCTAGAAGTAAAGTAATGCACCTCACCCTGATCCTTCGCGTCAATCGACGCTTTTATAACGATAATCCTCCTCCAAAGTATTATTAGGCGTAACAGCGAGCCTATGCGCCTCATGAAAACCTGATAAACGATGAGAAAACGGCGCGAAAGTGTGCAGGCTATTCACTGCGGCTGATTCGAATTGCCTTCTTAGTTTCATCATCATCTCGCGGGTACTACACGATCGATAGATCGTTTTTGCGCACAAAATTAATTGATCAATTAGTTCAAATTCATTCTTATAACAGTCTCGAGTAACCCAACGCACACGTTTTGTCTTGGATTTATAAGTTGATATTGTATATTACAGGCTATGGATATTTGAAAATGGCGCGCTTGATATAGAGGTATCGTGAGATAGTATGGTATATAGTAGTCAGTTTGGTTGATCGATAGTAGGCCAAGGATCACTGACATTCATACGCACTGAATCGATCGTAGATCAGATGATCGATTCCTTCACTTTCTGATTCAACGTTGTTCCTGAACAGAATTTCAATGAACCTAAAATAACTACCGTAAACCGGGGTGAATGTGGACCACTTTTGACCTTCCATTGTGATTTTCTTGGTCTCATTCATACCAAAACATAATGTATGGGTAGTAAAAATTTGAGTCTTGAGCTCAGCTACAAGATCCCGTTGTCAGATTTTGACTTTGACCCCACGGTTTTTCAAAAACTGCAAAAAACGGTCTGGAGAGATTCACCCCGTCGACAGGGGTGAATGTGTCCACCTATGCCTCGCCTGCGTCTGAAGCGCACAGCTCGTGAATTCAAGATTTTGAATGCTTATCAAGATACGTTGTCCTACGTATTTCGACCCGCTGAACATGATCCCGGTGGTTTTAGAACGATACAATGTAACTTTGTGGTCATATGAGCCAATTAGTCCTCCTGGTATTTGGAAAAAAATCCAATTTTGCAATAAATCTTGAATATTTTAGGATAGAAATTTGTCATTTTAACTTGTCGATGCGAATTCGGGGTCAAAATGGAACGTAATTACGATTTTGTCACGTAACTTTTTGATGTAGAAACCGAATCCGCAACCAGTGTTTTCCCTAGAAATTAAAATTGTTTAAAGATAGCTATATGCACCTGGAATCAATGATTAGAAAGGAGAAGCTCTCCCGTGGTATGAAGAAAAACCTGTTCGAATACGGGTTTCTCACGTATTTTGACTCATATTATAACGATGATGGTGGTTTTACGAGGCTAGGATACGCCTGAAACGAGATAAAAAAAGAATACTCTCGAGATTGCTGTAAGCCAGATCTGACAAATTTTTCAATGAACCTCAAAATAATGCTTAGGAAATATAACAAAATAATGCTTAGGAAATATAAAAAAGGCGCCTTCTTTGAGCACGCAAGAATTCGATATTTCATTCTTTGGTACGGTGACTGTTGATTGGATTCGTCATTTTTTTTGGTCGATTCCAAATAATTTTCCTTCGATATGAATATGAAACCGAAGATAGTATGCCCTCGTCGGTTGAAAATTTGAGCCAATGGTCAATTTCCTGAGTACAGAGTGATTCAGTGCGAAATTACTGAAATCTTCGTGGTAGTAACTTGAAAAGTTGACATTCTCATTTTAGGCGTATCCTAGCCTCGTAAAACTACCATCATTGTATTGTGTGAGTCAAAATATGCAAGGGAACGTCCTTCACAAAGGCTTTCATATCATCAAAAGAGAGTCCACCGAACCTATTAACTTCATATCATCGCAGAAAAACGCAAAAGGCGTTTCGAAAAAATCCTTCTTTAACGTACTTTTCAAAAAAATGTTGACGTCTGGGAGAAAAATGAGACGTGCATTCGGTTACTGCGTGCAAAAATTGCACGAAGAAATCATAGTTTTGTGAATGTTCTATCCGGACCCAATCTTTCATTGACCAATTCCAACGACAAATTACTGAAAAATACAAAAACTTTACTTTGTTCAAAACCCCAGCTACGTAACGATATTAGTTTCAATTGCATGTTGTAAATGACGCCAAAAATTACCATTGAGAACAAAAGTTGCCAGGAGAGTTTTCAAGTTCATTAAAAATTTGTTCAGAAACCCCGTGGTATCGCTATAAAAATTCCATTTATATAGAGGCAAAATCTTCAGCGATATGAGATTTTGAAGAATAAAGTCCGAAAAGTATACAAACATTGAAACTCAGCAAAATCTGACTTGTTGATCTCATCAAACGTCGTTGTCGTAGCAAACCCATTAGTATAACCATGGTCAATGGCTTAATCGTCATTTCATTCCCCCTTTGAGAGAGTGCCATTGCAATCATCAGGCGTGCCTCTACATTATCTCATTTAATGCGTGTATACCAATGTGTGCGTAATCGCGCAGGAGCTGACATTGATTTTGCAACCGACACGCCGAACAGCGACAAATGAGTCTTTATCTGCTAATTACTGCATCGCTCGACCTATTCATCGGCTTATAGGTTATCGACAAGTGTCGTGTCTGTTTCGCTATAATCGTTGAATTGAACTTGTAATCTATCGATTGATTATGTGACAACCGACCAAGATTCTTGTGTTCTATGATGGAGTAAATGGTTCAGACTTATCATCAAAGTATAAGTAGCAGGGATGATACAATAAAGCTCCCTTTTGAATCTCGTTACATTTCGTTTTTATCACGATTTGAGACGAAGTTTTCATTGATTTTCTATCTTGGATTATTACACTTAGCAAATCCATTAGAATGGAGACTGTTTTGATGAAATTCTGAAATTCGAAAATTAATTTCGAGCACATCCCGGACACATCAACAGCTAATACATTTTCTGATTGAAATCCAAAGTCACAGGAACGTTCATATCGTGAGCGTAAGATGGAGATATTTAAATGATGCATGCTCATGGTACATTTATTACAAAATTTTTATAAAAACCGTCTGAAATAACAAAAGGTGAGATGAATTTGCAGCAATTATTGTCTGCGAATTTCCAGAATTGAGCAAAATTGGACACAGATTATTATAACTTTGTTGATCAGTGAAACTATCCTGGCAGACGAACTATCTGTAACTTTCCATGTGAACGAGTTTGCTTACAAAATATTTACGTTTACTCCGTGCGCACACCCCTTATACACGAGTATATTACATTGGTTATATAGTGCAGATCGGTTCACAGGATAAGAAATATAAGAGTACAGAGCCGTTCAGTGCGGATAGACCGGTTTAACTGCCCACGTGATGCAAAAGTGTTCTCTCGAGTTCAACCATGATATACATTGTAATGTGAAAGATATATAAGAATCTCCCGAGGCTTATACAGAAAATGATCGATTTTAATAACATAAATAATCGCTGATGGATAATATAACGGAGTTTCTCAGTACTCCAAAGTACTTTTAATCTCTTCAAAACATCTCCACTTGTCCGGTAGATAAAGTGATTCTTGCACGTGAGGAAATGGCGTGTCCCAACCGGTCACTCTGCCGATTGGAGCTTCCAGATGTAAAAAACATGCTTCCTGCAATTATTAAAGGATCAATATCAAAAATGGAAAAATTCATGCGGTTGAGCGATTATGGGGGATCTCATCATCAGGATGAGGCTTGATGGTAAGTAGTAACAGACGAGATAGGTAAGACGGAGTTAGATGGCGTGTTGAACAAGAATGAGCTATCCTTGTCTTACTGAAGCATGGACCTTGGACTTTTAAATCTTTGTTCTTCTATGGAGTCGATAGATAGACACGATCTTTCGTTGACAATTTGATGAGAACTTTGATTTTTGTAAAGTAAACCAATAATCTTTATGAAACCAGAAGTAATTGGAGAAAGTCATTTTCGTTGGTCTTATCTGGGAGTTACCGATCATGAATGATTTTGTTCATAACACATAGTTACTCTGGTATAGAAATCCCCCCCCCCCCCCCCCCCACCTGTCCAAAAATGCCCATAAAATGTTCAGTTTCTAGATATAGTCTGAAAACTGGTCTATTTAAGGCCAAATTTTGGACAGATGGAACGCTATTTACACCAGGAAAAGAAACAAGTTGAAGATTATAGTATTCATGACTTGACCTCTCATTAATCAGGATTTGCTAGGAATAACCTCTCCATATTCACGTGTTTTACAATGAATTACTCAAATAATCTCTTGGATATGATCCTGAACGCGATAAAGATCAAAGTCCTTGATTTATCTCCAACTGTCGGAGAAAAATAATGATAGAACTATGCACGCAACTATTTCTGTAGGGTTTAATGGTTAAATTAGACGGGAAGGTTTATCCCTAAGCAGCGATGATTGATGCGAGTTTTTCAACCAACGGCACCCTAGAAATTGTCACCCATCGATAGATCCAATCATAAGTCATGCTGCACTTTGTGAATGATCTCATAATGTGTCTTCTTAATTCTGAGTTCACATACACGAATTTTAAACAACCAAGTAGTAAAATCAAAGCATGAAATTCAACCAACCTGAACCGTAGCCGCAATTTCCGCACCAAATCCCATGGTAAGAGGGGCCTCGTGTGACACAACGCACCGACCGGTTCTTCTGACCGACTGTAAAGTGTCAAGATCAATTTAGCACTTTGATAAGTACTCTTCTACTCTAAACGATACCATTGGCCAATTTTCTCGATTGCCTGTACATCTTCAAGGAAGTCAGTGCATTATATTATTGAATAAAAATAATCTATCATACGTACTTCACATACGGTATCCGAATCCCAAGGCAGGATTGAACGAAGGTCTATAACCTCACACGATGCACCAATCTCTTTGTGTATCATCTCGGCTACTTCTAGTAACACGTGCACTTGCGTACCCCATCCGATCACGCTAATATCCTTGCCTGCGATAATTCATTGGAAAATATAATTATAATGCAATTTAAAAAAAAGAAGATCTATACTAATACTAGCTTATATATTTCATGCATGTAGCTCGATCGGCTTATCGTAATCCCATCGAGGACGAGTTGTGAGATAACTTCCTCGTTCATGCCGCGGGCGTTTGTTTATACATAGTAAAGTCCCCTTCTATGAGCGAATTAGTATTTTGAAATATTTTATTTTTCGAAGTTATATTTTATGCCAGTGGAAAATTTTCTTTGATCTAGTTTCAAGTTTGTAGTTTTGCATGATTTCGTAATGCTTGAGAAATGGATATCAAAATTGTCTCTTGAATCAAATCGGCTTGACTGACATGCACACAAAATTAGATCTTACGAGATCAGTAGAATTTGAAATTAATTTCATAAACAAAAAAAGAAGGCCAGAAACTACTTGTAAAACTACGGATTGAGAGTGTATTACGCTTGACTTATATTCAGAACGACGTGGCTATGAGCAAAATTGTTACTGACGGATTTGCAAGTATTGGTCGTAGGCATCCAGATTTTGTAGGATTATGAGTTTGAGTTTTGATGTTGATATGCTGTTTACGGTGGATTAGGCAAGTTTATTGAATGAAGTAACTGATTTACGAACCTGGCCTCACGATCTCGGCTTTGTCGAGGGGCAGCGTGAAGTGATCGACTGGTACTTGCTCGACTGCTGTGCGGTACAAGATTTTGGGCTCGAAAAAGATACATGGATCCTGAACGTCGATGCAGCTTAGCAGTAGTCCCTTAGCTTGTAAAGGTCCGCGTGGTACCACTACCTAACAGTAATTTTTAATAAAAAAATTCGAAATATCAACAGCTTAAAAGTCGATAGATTATTTTTTTTTAATAAGCTGCTTGCCAAGTTTCATTATCTCAGGCTCTACTCTTTGAATGTATGGCAAGTTATTTTTTGGAAATTTTTTTGGCCCGAGGTGAAGAGCACTCTGTAAAAGTCAACATGGTGGAATTCACTGGAAACCAGTCAATTTTTAGAGGTTCATACAGATCCGTTCACTTCAGATTTCAATGGTGGACTTTCACAGAGTTCAGTCAAGTGAAAAAATGAAATTAGCTTATAATATTTCATCTGAGTACGGATAAAACATTATTTAGAATCTGATGAAATCACTGGAGCAATGTGAGGGGAGAAAATTATATTTGAGATTTTAAAGAAAATAATAATGATGAAATCCAAGCTGATCACTGGAAGAACCTGTTAGTTCTGCATCGCTCAGACGATTGACAGGCCTGGCAGTTATAAATGACACTCGTAAATGATCATACTCACCCTGAGCCCGGGAGTGTGAGCAAATTGGGCCTCTGGGCTTTGAGAATGATAAAGGGCTCCGTGACCAACTGCGCCGCAGGGTGCGCGCACCGTTAGCCCGCCACATTCAAATTGACCTCCGCTACGATACCGATATTTTGCGGCTTCGTTCACCAGCTGTTGACAGAAAACATGAATTCACGATCGATTTTTCTACATCTGAAATTAGATTTTTTTTTTATTTGAATATTTTTATATAAATACCTGATCGAATGCCGGAAAAATGTAGTCGGCAAACTGAATTTCAGCGAGGGCAGTCGTCCCAGCTGCTGCCAAGCCTATCCCGAATCCGACGATTCCTTGCTCGCATAAGGGTGTGTTGAAGACTCGATCACGTCCAAAGCGATCCAGTAGCCCCGACGAGCAGCGAAATACCCCTCCGAATTCAACATCCTCCCCAAACATCACTGATAGAGTCATAACCCATTGTCAGCCCATGCAAACAGATTACTTTGTTATCGTACTTGGATAGATACAATCTTATCATTGACAACCGGTAGTGATAAGTACAGTTCGCTACAATACCGACGGCCGATCCTTGTGCTCATCATTAATTACGGTAAACAACAACATTTTCGATGAAAAATCTGAATTTTCTTAAATTTTATAGTATTTACTAGGCTTGAATATAATTTGCAAAAAAATTTCTAGTTCTTGACCGACGTAGTTTTTTAATTGAATGGAATATTATGGCGCATCAGTGTCAAAAATTATGACTTTTTCCAGATCGACGTCTAATTTTTTTACTGCCATGCACAAATTTTTTTGAATTTGGGAAACACCTGATGAATAAGTTGATTGACTCACTCGAATTTTCGTTCCTCTCCATTGCCAGATGAAGCGCATTGTTTATGGCCTGCATCATGTTCATATCTTTTTTCTCACCTGCTGTGACACACATGTTTTATAAACACACGAACCCACATATGAATGACAACAATTGAAAATCATCAGATTTATTGACGTTTTTGTGATCATTCCAAAATACACATCACAATCGAACTTTTTCTCGAATCAATCACATTCGGTTAAAAGTTTTGTCCGCGGTAAATTAGTGCATGCGTAAACATTCAAAGATTTGAAAAGCACGGAAGAAAAAGTTATAATCACAGATATCACCTGATTGTTCGGCCTTCTCATCCGGATAATACTGAAAATGCATGTATCTGACATTTTTTTGCTGATTCACCGCTAATGGCCAAAATCGATTTAGGCCCTTCCGAACGCACTGCGAACGAGCACACAATTTACTGAGAATCATTTTAGACTGAGAAATACTCGAGTCAACGAGCGTACACGAGGAGGTCGCACATTATCACCAAAAGGCTATTTACACAAGAATGAGATAGCTGATACCGATGGCATAACACTTTGGACTCTCCCCACCCAATTTTCCTTATTTTCGTCGTGTCTCTATATTGTATCGTACATACGTTTATCATATCATACGTTTGACGCTCACTCGCGTTTCTAATACAATCTTTGATGAAGGTTCTTCTAAACTGTAACGCAAGTAAAAAGTGACATGGTGAAAGAATTCTCTGCCTAAATGGTCTTGAATGTTGTTGTTGCGATTAATGGTTGCTTGGAACACTGATGTTGATGGTCTTAGTCTCCATGTATTCGTCTAAGGAAGAGACACCCCTAAAAAATTGCAATTCGCTTAGTACATGTCTTGTGATTTCTATGCAACAATCCGAATTTTTTTTTTCACTTACAATTCTCGCCCGATCCCGGACATTTTGTAGCCACCAAACGGTGTCTGAGGATGTACTGAACCCCATTGATTGACCCTGGAAAGATTTTCGAATGAATTTTATGGATGTTCAGTAGAATACCAGAAAATTGGTTTATATAGTATGTGCCACTAACCATACAGTTCCGGCTGCCACAGCCTTTGAAAACTCTAGCGCTGTATTCAGATTCTCTGTGAAAACACCAGCCGATAAGCCATAAGTTGTATCATTGGCTCTCTTTATGACTTCCTCGAGTGTTTGGAATTTGAATATGCTTTGGACTGGTCCAAAGATCTGAAACAAGAAAAACAGTATTCAGTGACAGGGATTCCGATTTTTTATCAATTATAACACTAAATTAGATTGTCCAATGTCCAAATACAGGTCAAAATTGTTTTGACGTTTTTTACTTTGTCAAAACTGAATAGCATATATCTACGGATAAAGTCCGATTCTCGAAATCGATTCATGATTATGATTCAATTGAATCATAGCACTAATCAGTGGCGGACCAAAAGATCGATGGGGGGGGGGGGGACAATATAAAAATTGAAATCGCGTACAATTTTTGTATTGTTCCTGTGTGAAATGTTTGGCTTGGAACGGGGGCGGGCGATCGCCCCACTGCCCCCTTCCTCCCGTCGAGAACGCCTATGGCACTAACAGACTGTAACAGACTTTGAAGATAGAATAGACTCACCTCCTCTTTAGCAATTGTCATGTCATCGGTAACATTTGTGAATACCGTCGGTTCGATAAAATATCCAGCATTGCCAAGCCTCTTTCCTCCTAGCTCACATTTTGCTCCTTCTTTCTTTCCAGTTTCAATGAGACTCAGAACTTTGTTGAAGCCTTTCAAGTCAATCTGAAAACAAGAATCTTATTATCTATCATGAAACTGAATGTGCATATCACGATGAGTCGCTGTAATTCAATTCAAGAGTCTAATCATTCGTATAGCAATTATGACAACGATGATGATCATGATTATAGAGTCGAGTTGGGAATCAATGACTTGTTAATTTTTCCAGGACTCATCAGATTTCAATTTGAAAATGAGACATTGGGTATTTGGTTCTCACCTGTGGTCCTTGGAATGCGTCTGGTTCAAAAGCACTGGCAACCTTGACTTTGCTTGCAATTTCTATAAATTTTTTAGTAAATTTTTCATAGACTCCAGCTTGGACGAATACACGAGTCGGTGCTATACAAGTTTGTCCAGCATTAACGAAGAGAGCGTCGGAAGCAAATTTTAGTGCGAGATCCACTGTGGGAGAATAGAAATTCTACGCGTCATTGATCGAGTCACGCAATGACAATGCGGGCAGTATTATATGGATGAGATGGTATATCGTGTCTTCACTTACAATTTGCATCGTCGAATACGACTAATGGACTCTTGCCACCGAGCTCCAAGCTTACTTTTTTTAGATTCGATTTTGCAGATGCCTCGAGAATTGATTTTCCTACCTGTTGATAAACACAAACGTTTATGAGCATAGTTGATTTGATGACCATATTTTTAATATGTCTGATGAAAATGCAACTTTATGATTCAACAAAATTCGGCCATGATTCTGTCAGTTTTTCAAAAAATTCAGAAATTTTCCAATTCCCAGTCAAATCCTGATCACAGGCCAAGATCACAGACCAGACCTTAATCATTCTTTGTCTAATTATTTGGTGCTCCCAAAAATATATCCAACAGGGTAGCTCCATCAATAATTATGAAATTATCCAAAGAGTACATTGAAAGATGCTGGCTGAAACTTTTGTCAGATCGTGAACGGAGATTGTGCAATCGTTTCCGTCCATATGATTTTGGTATTAGCTTTGGAAGAATGTGATTTCATTTCAATTATTTGGTATGAAAATAATCAATCGAAGTTATCATTTGACGAAGTTGGCTGGCTGAAAATTTTTAATAATGTTGGGAATGGTTGTATTTCTTTACTTTGTTCTTAAAGTTTGTAAAATTGAATGGAATTCTACACTCTGTGGGGAATTGGTGTGTCCTCTATTAAATGTTTCAAATACTAGATGGAAACTCAATCATTGGTTAAATGTCAGATTCAACGATATCAGTGGTCGGATTCGGTATACAGTAAGCGACTGAGGCAAAGAGTTGGTTTAATAAAAATTTCAACCAGTGGTTGTAGTGGATCCGCAAGCATAATTGGTTTCAGTTTTCCACAAATTTTTTTTTCCAGGTATGTATACCTGTTATCAAAACTGCAACTTTGCTTTTAAATGTTATCATTGTAAGCTCTTGGAGCATAACAGAGCTCAGAATCTTCGAAAAAAATTTTACTCACCACAGACGAACCAGTGAAGCTAATTTTGTCGACGTGATGATGATTGGACAGGGCTGCACCAGCAGTTGGTCCATATCCCGGTAGTACATTTACAACTCCAGCAGGAGCTCCAGCTTGCTTGACCAAGTGAGCGACGTAGAGGGCCGTCAGAGGTGTTTGTTCCGCAGGTTTAATCACGACAGTACATCCAGTCGCCAAGGCCATACCAAGTTTAAAGCTCAGCAAGATAATTGGATAATTCCACGGAATTATAGCCCCAACTACGCCGACTGGCTCCTTCCTTGTCAGAGCAAAATTATTCCCATCTATGGAAGAACAAATTGGTGTATCATACAACTGCTTTCTATTCATATCCTGTATGCTTCATTTCGTGTTTTTTAAGAGTCAGTTGTGTGTGTATGGACTCACTGCATGGAACTGTTTCGCCGTGAATTTTGTCCGCGCATCCAGCGAAATAGCGTAGAAAATTTACAGAGTCCAGAGTTTGCATGTAAGACTGAATGAAGGGTTTTCCATTGTCTAGAGATTCTAAACTTGCGATCTCATTTACGTTCTCTTCCATCAGGTCTGCAATCTGTTCAGAATTTTTATATTTGTGAAATTTTTATAAGAAATTGAAAATATTGTTTAGACACTCAAAACTACATGAGTCTCAGTCACGTGATATTCGATAAAACAGCTTTTAAAATGTTTTGCTTGGTCGTACTTTACCTTGTAGATTAATCTTCCACGAGCAGAAGCATCCAGATTACGCCACACAGATCCTCGTTCAAATGCAGCTTTGGCTATTTTCACTGCTTTATCTACATCAGCCTATGAAATGAGAGAACCAAGTCAAATAATTTGAATGTCTATCTGTTTGAAATCGCTTGAATTTCATATTCTGTGAATAATACTCACTTTGTCAGCCTCTGCAACTTCGACTATAACTTTTTCTGTGGCTGGATTTATGGTAGGAAACTTTTTCCCGCTCACTGAGTCGACCCATTCGTTGTTTATAAACAACTGACGAATAAAAGTCAAACTTGAAATTTCATTGTATGGTGGAATTTTATAATTATAATGGAATAAAATGTTTCTTAGACTGTGGAACTACGGCCTGGTGTAGTCTAAACTACGCATGAGAAATCCATAATCATAAAAATAAGTATGTACAAAAAATTGAAGAGTCATGTTGAATAAAACGAGGAAATTTCATTTATTTTCATAATTTGACCCTTGTTACTCAAATCTTCAAGGGTGACAGAGAAATGTGAACAACTTTCATAGGGTCGGATGAAAAAATCTGAAAAATTCAGATCAATAACTCAGTCCACAAGAATCAAAGTCCCACAAGTGAGAAACATACAATTTTCAAAACACTCAATTGCAAATTCTTTCGTCTCATTTCGACCAAAATACCATTTTCTGATTGAAAGGGAAAATTTTTTATGTGCCCAAGTTGCTCTGTGAGTAGCTCATTCAAAGTTTATCACTTCCAACAAAAGTTTTACTAAGAACAAATTCATTTTTCATCCTCCATAAATAACGAATCAACCAATCTACTCAATTTTTGGAAACTCCAAATGATAATTCTGTATTTTTGTCAGAATTTTCCACGGTTTAATGATCACGGTGTTGAAGTTTACCTTTGTAAATTTGATCTGTGGGTTTGGTGATGGTTTAGGTGGTGGAGCCATTATTGCAAATTTCTTCCGTTACAAAATTCAAGACGAACTTTATCGTAGTTGGTACACAGGTACACAAAATTTACACTTCACCGGTCACTAAATACAAGTCTCTGTTAGAGCATGAATGTGACTGCGTGACTGAAGAAGTAACTCTTTATATATAACCACTCGTCCCCACTTCTCTTTTGCCGGTTCGTGTCGCTTTTAGTTCTACTCTCTGTTATTCGGTTCTATGATACACGTAAAGTATACATACTGTCGACAGGATTGTCATGCTTGAGAGAAGGAAAAAATTCTTTTTTTAAAAGTCTCTTCTTTATTAGACTGAATAAGTCAAACTCATGCAAGTTGTTGGAGATTAGACCGGGCTGATTACAGTGCGTATAAGTTCGTTATCAATTCTAAATTTCGATTATTGCTTTTATCGTAAACGCTATCTTTGAAGTATTCCATATCAATTGAAAGTCTTGCGAGCATTTGCGAATTGAAATACTTGGATATCGGTATTTATCTTTAGCGTGTTTATCAGATAGATTTCTAAATGCAGAAATGCTTGTGAGCACTGAAAATCTCGCGGATTATGGGAGTTAACGAACATAACTAGACGCCGACATGATTTTTGATTCCAAATCACAAATACATCCACAATATTTTTGGAAATTTTTGTCACCTGTCACGTCATATTTTTTTGGCTCCCCTTTCGAAATTCGTTGAAAGAAGGCTTTTCTCGCAAAAAGGTGAGGATTTCAAAAAAGTATGAATGGAACTTGTAAAAATTTATCATTACTATCAGCAAGTGAAAGAACAAGAGCTAGTTCGCGAAAAAATTTGACCTTGTATGGGTCCTCAGAGTCTTGACGATCTAAATTGCTTACAAAAATACACATCATAAACATGGTGACATTCTTACGTGAAACGATTTACACAGATTTCGTAAGGGCGTGTAGTGGATGAAAATTATGAATGGAAATGCTCAGCTCTGTATATTGTGGCAAGTTTCTCAACAAAACAGGTATAATATTGCCCATTGAATTTTAGATCATTTGAGAATTTTGTGCGATCTCCTTTCTGGAATTATTTTCCGACTGACTTTCAATTAAAAAGTGAAATCTGTTATTCTAGGTACTTGACAGGGATCACGCATGCATGCGCATACACGAACGCAACGTAAGAGTGTAGAATAGTCATTTTTGAATCCAAACAATACGTCTGCAGTTGGATAACAATTGCGATTGAATATCGCTACTCTATATAGGTTCAAAGACATTTCAGGGCATCATAATTCAATCTATTTGTAACTTTTCACTCTGAGAACTATTGACAGGTCAGTCAGTGCAAGATTCCCAAAGCTTATTACAGGTTGCACTACAGGTTTGAGGATTAATATCTTTTATATAGAATAATTTATGCTTTGAGCGTGGGATAACCGCACTTAAATCACTGTCGTCGAAGACAATTCTAATCATAATGAATTTTCAAAATGGTAAAGCATTATCTTGTTGAAAATTGAAGTACAATTTTTCCAGTGCCGAGTATTATTGTTCTTACAATCCCCTCACCCTATAGTGTTACATCGGTATAAGTTCAAATGAGATAAGCCTGTCATTGAAATAAGTCCGATTCCTCATAGAACGATTAAGTGCACGAGCAGTTGATATAATTCTAAAGCCCATCATGATGAAGAATTATTCGTTTGGCAAGGAAATATTCTTCGGTGGTTTGGTTGAAATCTAATGCCACTTTATTGAAAAATGAAGAAAAAATAGATCGGTAAAGGTAATCAAACGTATCTCAGCTCGTTTCTCAACGCTTCTAGAATATATTTATTTGATTTTTTATACAAAATCTTCATTAGTTCGATACAAGTAAGTATAAGACATGTATGTAGACGTATCTTCAACGATGGGAGGGTCTGAATCTTTTCAATTTTTTTAAAGGCACCTCACCAGGGCTATTTGCTGGATTTCATTACAGAGCAAAATTGAGTATTTGTGATGATGATTCAATTAAGAGGAACGAGTATGAGTGACAAGAAAGATAGAGTATTAACCAGTCGATTGATAAGGTCTTGTGGTTATAAATTTAGCTTTCGATCGCTGTGATTCGATTAGAGCTTCAAATAATTCATACTTAATTCATATAATCATTCAGATACAGGCTTTTCCTCGTATGCAAATTAGATTCCCAAAAAAACTATTGCAATAATCAAGCCTGCGGAAACGAATTTATGAGTTTTATGAAAAGAAGAGGAATGCGTGAATTATGAAGCTTAGTGCAAAGTTAATTTCTTTTTAATTGAAATCGCAGTTTTTTTTGAATGATTGTTTATTTCAATCCAGTGTTCTAACGAATGATCATGCTTTAGTGTCTTGTAGAAGTTTTGAGGTCACAGATAGTTTCGTATATGATATGATATAATATAATATAATAAGGAGTTCGCAGAGATGAATATGGCCAAATATAATGTGGCACTTGGTTTTGATTCCAGAAAAAATCTGACGTGCGCAACTGTGTGTTGTTCGTTGATAAAATCTTGAACAGATAGGCAAATCAGATACAGCTCTTTATGATTCTTTATCCATGATTTGATATCATAGTGTAAATCTCTAACACTCAACATCCCGGATACACACGGTAGCAGAACCCTTGTCACACAATTTTTTCAATTTTATTACGTAGCAATGGGAGGAAGTCAAGGATTAGAAGCGTTCTGAAATGGTTTCAACTTTTTTGAACAAAATCACACATTTTTGGCTATTTAAATTTTTTTTCTCTATACGCCGATCAAATTCATGTCAATGAAAATTGTCTGGACGAATTTACACTTGCTCGCATTTTTGTCCGCTCATTGTCTTCAAAAGACCTACATGAGAGTTCAAAGTTTCGTTCTCGATTCCTTTATCGATTTCAATCGACTTCCAATGGGAAAGGGTGCCAAAATTTTTCCCCTACGCTCATCTCTATAATAAGTAGATTACGATGGATTTTGATAGATTTGGGAGAGGAAATCACGGATTTCAAGCGTCTTAATGCAATGATGCTCAGCTAATTTTACAACTTATGTTAACCGTGTGCTTCCTGAATTTAGATAAACTTACAGGGTCGAATTAAGCACACCTTTTTTGAACGCGGAAAAGAAGGAATCTTTTTGAATTGAAATTATGGAATCAATCACTCAAACTCACTTCATATCTTTTCTTATGAACCTATCTCTTGACACGTTCGCTGAGACGGCGAAGATATTTTAGTATTTGCTTCCTTGTGTGGGGGCAAGACCCACCGATGGGACCCCTATAATGTTGAAACCCATACAACAATAATATTCAGCACACAGAGAAAGACACGCGGGGTCCGTCACGTTGGTGGGTTTAGTCAACCGGGTTGACTTTGGCCACTTTTCCGGGAAAAGGTTGTAAGTCGTGGCTCCGACGCTACACTACCTAGAGGGACGTTCAAAAGCTCATTTTAAAGCTTAGAAACTCTAAGAATCTGTCTGCTCACTTGAGGTAGGTTGGGTGCCATTATTGATCCTTTTCTCCGTCGGAATATAGTAAAAATTTTTTAAGTAAAATATTCATGTCGCAAAAATCCACCACAAGTTGTGGTCCACAACAACCACAACCCACTAGATTAACCTCTATCTTCTTCCAATGATTTTTCTTCGGGAAGCAATGTTTTCCTGTATACATTCAGTTATTAAGAACGGCCGTTTGAACAAAAACTTGCAATTTCTTAGCTTTCCAGGGGTGACTTTGTCCACCCCAGCTGCCACTTCCAACGACAACTTGTCATTTCTCGGGTCATCCGGGGTGGCTTTTCAGCTGTCATTTCTAACAAAAATTTGAACGTAAACTTGTCACTTCTCTCTATTTTTTAATCTTCTGATCGTCCGGGGTGACTTGGGTCACTAGGCCATTGTGACTTTGGCCACCCCAAAGTGGTCGACTTGATTTCCGTTGTTCAAACTAACGTGGAAAGTCTCCGGTTCATTTGCATAATGTTATAAGACTCTGGTGTTCTGTCTCTGGGATTATTCTGACCAGAATATGTGATCCGAGGAGAGAATATCTGTTTTTGCATTAAAAAGTACACGGAGTTTGCACTGCTCAACAAAGGTGGCCATTAGTCACCCGGATGCCGGGGTGACTATATATGGCCACGCTGTTTTTCACAATTATTGAGAATACAAATCAGTGAAATTGAATTCTGAGCACAGAGTTTCAAAGAAACCGCCAATATACATATAGGTTTCGTCGGAAAATCACAATGATGATTTGATCAGAAGCTTCAATAAGTGGCGAAAGTCAACCCGGTTTGCGGTCACAGGCTCGTTCTACATAGGATGCGCTCAGCGCGTAAGCGTACGCGCATACGCTTGTGCTCAAAGCATTTAATGCAGGGAATTTCATGAAGTAGCCGTACCAGTCGCTTCTCACTCAGATATTCCCCAAGGAAAGAGTTGGTTGATGATTGGTGGGCTCTGAATGACGTAATCAAGCCAAAAACTCAAGTTTCTCGATGTTTTTCCACAATCAACTAGAGAAAAGGATCAGCGTCGACCGCCCTAAAAGTTACCCGCTCTTTCATTATCGGTGAAATACGGGACTCATGAGATTGATTGATGGCGGTCTCTGGGGGACATCTTTGAGTCAGAAAAACAATTTCTTCCGTGTTTTCCCTTGAAAAATAGGGAAAACCAGCAGTGGTGGCTCCGCGAGCCTTTCCGGGAAGAAATCCAGGTTGAGCAAGGTTTTTGCAACTCAGTATCCGCATTAGTGCCCAAGCGTCTTAGTTTGCGAAGACTGTAATTTTGTTTGGAAACAGGAACTAGGCAAGAGCAAGATGAGCGGTCACCAATCCGGATACTGAATCGCGAAAACGTTGCTCAACTTTTACTTTTTTCCGAAAAGGCTCGCGCGGCCACCGCTGATGTTTTTCTCCATTTGTTCTTTGGAAAACATGGTAAAAATAAATTTGTCGGCTCGATTATTTCTCTCGGGGCCCATCAATCATCAACCAACTCTTCACTTGTGGAAATTCCAAATGGAAAACGACTGATTAGGCTGCTTCATGGTATTCCCTGCATCAAATGCTTTGAGCCCAAGCGTATGCACGTACGCTTACGCGCTGAGCGCATCCTATGTAGAACGAGCCACAGCGAGTACAAATTTCTCACGAAATTATTTTTTCGATACACTGTGCGTAAAAGTGCACTTTGCGCACAGTTTGTCGACTTTTACTCACAGTTTATCGAAAAGTATAGTTAGATACACGGCCGTAAAACCTATTATTCGCATCCTCGTGATGATTCCGACCCTCACCTGCGGCTCGGGCCGGAAACCCATCACTCGGACGCGAATAAAACGTTTTACGCTCTTGTATCGAAATGTACTATTTTGCAACTGTGTGCGCGAAGTTGTAAAAAAATGAGACTTCTCTTCATTATTTACAGTGCGAGAAGTAATGCGTGAATGACTTCTCGCACAGTTTTACATTTACGCACTGGTGAAGTGTGCGTGAATGTAACTTAAATTCTCGCTCTAATGCATTTCCATTCACGCACAGTTCCAAAATATGATGTCACGTCATCCCTCTGAATTTGGCTTTTCTTGAAAACTTCGTTTCCAAGATAATCTTGCTCGGACAGTGGTGCATTTAATTACAACTTCGCGCACAGTTGCAAAAAATAGTATACGCAACACGTGCGAGAAGTTTCCGCACACGTTGCCAACTCGCGCGAGAAGTAACATTCACGCACACTTCAAAACTTCTCGCACACCCAGAAGTTCCAAAGTGTGCGTGAATATTAACTTCTCGCACTCGTTTGGCAACTTGTACGGAAATTGACCTTCTCGCACTTGTTGCGTAATATACTATTCATATACTAATTTTCAACATCACAGTTCATGACTATATCTATGGCTCAGATTGAAAAGGAACTATTTGATATTTTTTGGTTAAACGGAACTATCTTGTACTATATTCAATGCAAGATAGTTTCGTTCAGCCACCAATTTTCAGATAGTTCCTTTTTACTCTGGGCCATCGAGATATGTTCGGGAAAAGCCAACACCGCGTATATAAAAGGAAAATATTGCTAATATCTAAGATTGGAAAACTTTCAAATTACGCGAATAGTAAAATCGCGAATTTGGAATGGTCTTTGTTTGTTTGGCTGCCATT
Organism: Eretmocerus hayati; assembly: GCA_029851415.1. Classification (NCBI taxonomy): domain Eukaryota; kingdom Metazoa; phylum Arthropoda; class Insecta; order Hymenoptera; family Aphelinidae; genus Eretmocerus; species Eretmocerus hayati. The sequence goes on from CM056743.1 coordinate 158,946,697, forward strand.
GATCTTTTGACATTATATGCATGATAAATTGATCAAAAATTTTGTCAAAATCTTGACACGAGAGGCATTTCTGAAATTCATTAAGACTGAGCTTTACGCATTGTGTTCAGCAAATTCTGTCGATGAAAGTTGTGAGCTCTCAAATTCATTGATGATATTTATGGAACGTTGATTACAGAGTGAGCACATCAGCTCGAACACGGACACAAAATTAAAAACAATTTCAATGCATCTTATCATTTTCTCCTCTTCCTTCCAACTCTGTCGAACAGTATAAAATACCGAATCTCAAGACTCAAAGATGCGCTTTTCATTGGTTCAAATGCAGCGTACATGATGCAGGGGGGCAAAGATATATTCTCTCTATAACACATATGTACATGCTACATGCACTTATCAGAGCCGCAAGTTTACATTGTTGATGACGTGAGTTTACCTAAGGGTTATCGACAATAAATGTTTACAGGCTATATATTGCCACTCAGCTCTTTGAGATTCGACCAAGAGAGACTACAAATTTATCGTTTGTCAGTATCTGTACGACTTACGAAACGAAAGCACGGTTTCATCGAGCACAAAATTTGCCGGCCGGTGTATAGAATACCCGCCGGTGTATTATATCGTAATATTACATATCATAATCTGTGCGAATTTTAAGCACAGCGCACGCGCACAAACTGTAACCGGGCTAAAACAGAGATTGTAAAATTGCGAATCCCACCGCGGGTACATAAGCGGCTTACCGGCGCAGCAAAAAATTTGATATCCACATGTTTCGACGACAGCTTGTACGGCCAGTTATTGTCGAGCTGCAGCGCAACTGGTACGCAAAAATGAGCTCCTCCAAGCCGGCCATCAAATATACAAAGGTATTTCAGCGTCTATCAGATATTTTTGTCAATTTCAAATCCTCAATTTTCATTTTTTGCAAGTTTATGCAAGTTTCTGTGTAGATTTTGTGGATAGCGAGATGAAACAGAATTTTATCATGACTTTGATTCATGCTGAGTACGGCCGAGATGCGTACACGCCCTGATCGCGCGATGCAGCGTCGTTTTATTAATTTGCCACTCCTGTTTCTTGTATTGCTCTTTGTGGTGCAGAGTATATATTAAGCAATTTTAGCGTTGTAAGTTGAAATTTATGTATAGGCCTGCTGAAGTTATTAGGCTCGTTTGGATCATTTTGAGACGATGTCAATAGGCGTCTTGCTCTTACGATTCAAACCAACGGGTATTTGTGTGCGCTCATGTTATGATTATCAGATTGAATAAGTACAAGTGGTGTCAGTATCAAAGTTTACTTGACGCGGTATTAATTATCCTGTTGAATCGGTTTTGCGAATTATTATGAATTATGTCCTCTTTGACTTCATCGGAGAATTTCGATCGGAACACTTCGAAACCGTTCATTTTGGAATATATTGATCTGAAACTCATTGTCAAGGTACCAAATCCATGATTAATTTCAGAGTAATGAACTTTTTGTTCTTGTCACGCTCGTTCTTGTATTGAATATCACAAACATTTTCTTGTAAAAGAATTATGGGGTATAAGTTAGGCTCATTAGCCTCCCCTAGTAAAAATAAGTGCCTCGTGATCATATATGAACATGTTCCCAGCCGAACTGTGGTCGTCTATGACCTTCTATGACCTCAGAAAATATTATGTCTCCATGTTTAGTCGTAGGTAGAAAAAGCCAACTCGTGCATGGCGTAGGGTATTGTGATCAAGTGGTTGTACATGACATTTTCAATATGGGATGGATGCCTAGCAGTTGGAGCCCCAAGCGCGCTTATTTCGAAGCTTCGGATTGAGAAACATTTCGAGTTGGCAATGAAGTGCTTCATTTCCAACATGAATTCCTAGGATCAAGTATGGAGACCAATGACGACCTATGACTCCGGCCTCGTGGTCATAGGTGGTCATGTATGACCACAGTCCGGTCGGGAACATGTTCATATATGATCATGAAGCACTTATTTTTACTAGGGTCGATTTGAAAACAATAATTTTACGAAAGATATACACGGTACCGAGATTCGAAAAAGCGCGATAAGTGAGACGGTCCATTTATTTATTAATTGATATTCAGACTCGACCGAAGAAAATGTCCACCGGAAGCATGAAATTGTTTGATAAGTGGAAATTGTGTACATTCTTTATCCCAGTTTGGAATATTCCACAAGTTATGTGGCATGCTAAATTTGGAAATTGACTGTACACGAATCTCACATTTGAATTTGCTCTATTGGCTAAATAAATATCAACTTAGGACTAAAGAACTAAACAATTTTTGCCATTTTTGACCAGAATGATATAGAACAGTTTACGCGGGGGGAATGGATGGGGGGGGGAGGAGGAGGCAACAGAAATCACTGATTTTCACGAATTTGTTCGGCTGTTCCTCCTTTGTAACTATCCATTTCTGGATAAGATTTTTGCATGACCATGACATTCGCCACAACAATCTCACCATTCATAGTGATATTATCTGCATTAGCGATGCAACTATTAATTGTAACGGGACTTTTGCTTCCTTGTTTCAGCTCTTCATCAACAATGAGTTTACGGATGCTGTCAGCAAGAAAAAGTTTCCAACGATAAATCCGGCGACCGGTTCAGTGATTGTTGAAGTAGCGGAGGGTGATAAGGTAATCCAAATTATTTTCATTCTACGGTAAAAATTCATATGATTAACGAGGGTCGTTGTTTGCAGGCCGACGTAGACAAGGCCGTGGCTGCAGCAAAGCAGGCCTTTTCTCGGTCATCGCCATGGCGAACTATGAACGCTTCTGCCCGGGCCAAGATCATGATCAAGGTAAAATGTACATTTATTATAGTCTGATGGTCTTTGAAAATTAATTTTCTTTCTTCTATCACAGCTGGCTGATTTGATGGACCGGGATGTGGAATACTTGGCAAGCATCGAGAGTTTGGATAACGGCAAGACTTATACAAGCTCGACAGGCGACGTAAGGGCTAGTGCTGAGGTTCTCCGTTATTACGCCGGATGGTGTGACAAAATCCAGGGTGCAACAATACCCGCCAGTCAGTATATACTCCTTTTTACATTTCATCCATACATTTTTCAATTCATCAGTAATTCATTTCGATCTTTCACCTAAATTTATTGCAAAATCTCGCTCTCCCGCCGAGATGTATCAAATATTAAAATATTTGAACAGCTCGTTACTGCATGCTCTATCTTATCACCCACGTAAATTATTATCAGAACTTTTTTTTGCAAATCAAGAGATGATATTTGAATTCTAGATGGAGGCCTGTTCTCGATGACGAGAAAAGAGCCAGTCGGTGTGGTGGGTCAGATAATTCCATGGAACTATCCGTTGATGATGGCAGCATGGAAATGGGGCCCTGCTTTGGCTGCAGGATGTACTATTGTGATGAAACCTGCTGAGCAGACTCCTTTGAGCGCCCTGGCTCTTGCAGCCCTTGTTAAGGAAGCAGGATTTCCACCTGGAGTCGTCAACGTCGTGACTGGTTATGGGCCTACTGCCGGGGCTGCTATAGCTGAGCATCACGATGTTAATAAAGTTGCATTTACTGGATCAACCGAGGTAATGGACTAACGAAATTATGATAGGTAAATCAGCCTAAAATGCTCAGATTCATCAAGATTTCTTGTAAAACTCGTAAAAAGTAATTACTTTCATGAGTTTCGCAAGAAATCCAAATTCGATCGGTTTTTTTTGCTTCGAGATTCTTTCATTAAATGCAACTCATCGCTGAAGAGTAATTATTACTGATGCGTGCACGCGTAATCAACATTTTTTGCTTCAAACGGTATCGCAGTAAGCCAGTCGATCTCGAGCCTCCTTGTCTTTTTTACTCGCATTTTATAAACACTGCGATCAATCGGAAACTTGACGAAGAACGAACCATACGGCTGACGATACGCCCTCATTTTCTGTGTTACATTCTCAATGTGGTTTTTTCCGCATCGACCAAAGTGAACCTGAACACATGAGCTTCGATTCTTTTCATATAGAGTTAGATTTTGGATAATTGTGTTGTATCAATTGAATCTGAATAGAGCCAGATACTTATTTCGTCGTCATTCTGATGGAAAATCCATTTCGATCGCTATTTCGGTGGCACTTTGATATTTTATTCTTTGGAGCTCATTTTTGACAAGGTTGTCAGACAGTATTTTACTGATTTCACGTTTAAATTTTCAAGTTTGGTCCAGTTTTTATGGGAAAAAAATATTTGTAAGTGATCCCGAAAAATGCGAGGATTCTTTAAGAAATGCATCTATCATTTTTCCCCGTAGGTTGGTCATCTTATAATGCAAGCCGCTGGAAAGAGCAATTTGAAGCGGGTCAGTCTTGAGCTCGGTGGAAAGAGTCCTCTCGTTATATGCGAGGATGCCGACGGTGAGTATCTTTCGATTTGAGATGTTCAATGTCGTTATGCTACGACCTCAAAAAAAGTAGTACAAACTTCGTAGAAAGAAGAGTGAAATCACAGAATATGGAAGAGTTTACGAGATATAAATTCATGCAAAAGGCGGCACTGATGCAAACATGCAACAGCTTCCATAATTTTGGTAGTATCATATCTTTGGCATGAAAATTTGAGCTTCATTCTCCATACAGAAGGTCGATGAAATTGAGACAGCTCATGAAGATTATTCAATCCATTGTTAACTTTCAGTCAAGGAGGCAGCAGACATAGCATTCCATGCACTATTTGATAATCACGGACAGAGTTGCTGCGCTGGTTCGCGAACCTTTGTCCATGCAGATATTTATGATGAATTCGTTAAAGAGACGAAAAAATTGGTGGAAAAAAGGAAGGTCGGCGATCCGTTCGATAGCAACACCGACCAAGGCCCCCAAATCGATCAGGACATGTTTGATAAAATCTTGAATCTCATTGAATCCGGTAAGAAGGAAGGAGCTAATTTAGTCACCGGTGGAAGTCGCGTTGGAAATGCCGGATATTTCATTGCAGTAAGTATTTTTGATTTCTTGTGGTGTCCATTAATAAGAAATTCACGATCTCAGCAATAGCTAAAATATTTGGAATTCAATTATAGCCTACAGTATTTAGTGATGTTGGTGATAACATGAGAATCGCCAAAGAGGAAATCTTTGGACCAGTCCAATCTATTTTCAAGTTCAAGGACTTGGACGAAGTTATTGAAAGAGCAAATAAAACTACGTACGGTCTCGCAGCAGGAATAGTCACGAAAAATATCGACAAAGCTTTGAAATTTGCTAAAGCTGTCGAAGCTGGAAGTGTTTGGTTTGTATTTTTCACTCATCCGTACCCTTGACAGAGTGAAACATTTCATACTGATTCATAAAATAAATTACAGGATAAATGGATATGATTTGATTGCTCCTCAAACACCATTTGGAGGATTCAAGAAATCTGGAATCGGCCGAGAATTGTAAGTATTGGTTCGACTTCAAAACGCTTGTCGGCGATAGCCATACGACTCCGACAATATCGAGAGGATGTCTTGAAGTTCTCATATTTTGGTTAAGATCGCATACTAAACTGAAATTTTGACTTTCACAGGGGCGAGGAAGGACTACATGAATATATTGAAGTCAAGACAATTACTATGCGCACTGTGTGAATCCACTTGAGCTCCAATTTTGTACATACTCAAGAAAAACGATGAAAGAAAATTCCAAAATTTTTGCTTCTAAATAACTTTTAAGATTTAAAATAATTGTATATCAACAATTTACAAATAGTACTGTATTTTTGTAACGAAGTGAATCTATAAATAAGGCTTTTAAAGACAGTGATCCAATTTATTACAGAAGTAAAGTAGTAGTACTGGAATAACAACTATTTTGGTCTGGCATAAAATCTTTACCTCACACCAACCACATAACATACTTAGAAGAGAGGTTTTGATCTATTAGTCCGTAATTACTCATCAGGTGGGATCCCCAATTCTTCGTCTGTGAAGTCATGGCGAGGATCTGGCAGGGGTTTTTCGTGGTCATAATATCCCTGAAAAAAAGGAAGTAGGCTTCAAAATCCATAACTAGCCAAAGACTTAGCTCTCTGTTATTCATATCAATATTTATTGCATTTTCAGAACATGCAAAAAACATCAATTTTGTCACTCTATGGTGTGTAGAACAGATTTTTTTGTGTAGATAAACAGTAGTCTGCATCACATGAATCTAGAGGTTACAGACAGCAACTTTTTGCAATGGCTAGAATTATGATTTGAACAGATAATTGTTTAGCAAGAAGTTGTTTAACTTCATTATCCAACTGTGTTTGTTCAAACTAATCAGTCAAGACCAAGACAGAATGGATTTAATGTTACAGATGTTGTTTCCTCGAAGACCTCTTGAGATGAGTTTCCAGTGAATGTTTGAGATTCTAAGATAATAGCTTTGTGAGTTTAATGAATAATTTTGGAACTAGGCTCGAAAGTAGGCTTATAGCCAATCAATTTCCAGTGGTTGTCGCTTTGATTTTGAAAGAATAGAGAACATGCTTAAACCTTTCCTTGAATCCACCACCCGATGGCCTTAGTTTATCACAGACATTTTGCTTCACAAATGAATAATTCAGAGTTTAAACCTAATTCACTACAATTACTTTGGATGTAAGATATTCATCATGTATCTGAGTGTGCAGTTGCTAAAGGCTTTCTCTGTGCACTTGTTTATTATCAACTCGTACATTTTGTCACAAACAATGAATATGCGAATACTCACCACAATATGGGTCCATCCATGCCACATGTTCCAGTAGAACCACCACCAGACTAGACAAGCAGCAGCCGTTGCTCCATATCTAGACCACTTTGGTGGTTGACAGGGTGTACGGTAGTGCCAACTAGATGGAGTAGAGAAAATGGATTAGCGTTCATCCTTATCTCATAAAGATTCTTATATTTGATATCAAAAAGGATAGCAGAAGTACGATTGAGATTAATCATTTTCTTTTGACGTTGAGAAGTGAGAGAATCTTCAAAACATAACCTTCAAAGGTAAACATGACATTATGTAATGTGCTGAAATACTCACTCTCCATGACCAGACATTCGCACTTGCTGGACATTGCTTGTTAGAATCTTTCTAGGTGTTACATTTGATACAATTCTAAGGAGACTGACAGCTCGGGTACCAATCATTTCACCCCTTTGCTGCTGTCGCGTCGCAGACTATCTGATGTTGATCTGATGCAGCTGATGCAGACGACGCCGCGAGCCGAGCTGCGGGAGCAGACCCTGCGAAACAAAAGCAAAGCAAAGTCAAGCAAAAGTGAAGTTTTACTTCACATCGCATCTCGCAGCCACGGCTGTCAATCGGATTTGCTCGCATAATATTCAAAATAGTGAACAAATTCATTTTTTAATTGTTAAGGGGAGGTGCACCCCTGATTTTGAAGTCTCGCCTAAAAAGTCATGGGGGGGGGGCTAAAGATTCATATTTATCCGTATTTTTTTGATCTAAAAACGATGGCGTAGTCAGTTTTTCGAAAAAAAAAATTTTTCCACCATATTTATTTTCTGGTTTGCACCCCCTTTGTCAGATCACCAAACCTCTACGACATTCTGTTCAAAATCACAAAAATTACACCCAAAAAAATTTACAGACCGATCCATCAAGTTCTGTGCGACTAGATACATTTTTTCGGGTCAAAAATCTGAATTTTCTTCTCGATTTTCTTGCTAAAATGCCTCAGAACTCGGAAATTATCAATAATTTGGAAAAATGACGAGAATACTTTCTTGTTCAGGTTAAGAAATTACATCGGATAAGGGAAGAAAATATTTCAAGAATCAAGAAAAAATATCACCAGAACTTTATATAATTATATGATATATGTCTAATTTTTCAAACAAAAATTTTCGACTTCTGATACTTTTTGTTGACTAATTTGATGTAATTTTTCAATCTGAACAAGAAAGTATCCCTGTCATTTCTCGAGTTCTGAGGCATTTTAACAAGAAAATTCAGATTTTTGATCCGAAAAAATGTATGTGGGTAGTTCCGTGGAAACTTCGATATTTGGGGGTCAAAAATGTGCCAACCCCAATTCACATTCCCGAAGGTTCTAAGATGTATCTTTCGACTTCTTGAAACATATAAAGTAAGAATAAACTCGCGCACGGATGTGAATTTCCCCACTCATCAGTCAGACGAGGTAGCGACACACGGACCTGACATTTTGTCACTAATAGTATATTACGCAACAAGTGCGAGAAGGTCAATTTCCGCACAAGTTGCCAAACGAGTGCGTGAATGTTACTTCTCGCGCGAGTTGGCAACAAGTGCGGAAACTTCTCGCACGTGTTGCGTATACTATTTTTTGCAACTGTGCGCGAAGTTGTAATTAAATGCACCACTGTCCGAGCAAGATCATCTTGAGAACGAAGTTTTCAAAAACGGCCAAATTCAGAGGGATGACGTGACATCATATTTTGGAACTGTGCGTGAATGAAAATGCATTAGAGCGAGAAGTAACATTTACGCACACTTCACCAGTGCGTAAATGTAAAACTGTGCGAGAAGTCATTCACGCATTACTTCTCGCACTGTAAATAATGAAGAGAAGTCTCATTTTTTTACAACTTCGCGCACACAGTTGCAAAAAATTGATCTCACGGACAAACGGTTTGAGCTACAGCTTTGGGGTTTTGGAATTTTGATTTCACCAACAAATACTTTGAAAAAAAGTGACTAGGGCCTCCGGATTCCCGCGATTAATACCACACGGACCTGACATAAAAATTTAGCAAAACTGGATTTTCACTGAAAAGTACTCCGCAAAGTGTGAAAATCCATCTTTTTTGAAATTCTGAGGCATGAAAAAGTTGCGCCTGACGATTTCCTTTAAGAATAAGTTGGGGCAAATTCACTTTTATCGAGGAAAACGGAAGGAGTAAAATTTTAGGCAAAACTGTGCCACAAAATGTATGTACTCAGCGCGCACGTGAAAAGTGGTCTTTGGGCCCTTGTAGCAGTGGAATTTGGTGCTCAATACCATTATATTTGATATATTTGCCCGCCCAGAACCCGAACGAGCCTCTTGGTGGTGCTATACACTCACAAACGTCGAAAAAATAAAAAACCACAGCAGACGGACCTGACATTTTGACCTGTTTTTCGATGATAATTTTTTTGGGTAGCCCCGGATCGAAAAACTGATGATTGCGCCAAAAAGAACACAAAAAAATACATCAAAAATAAACTACCTATCTATTCCCACGGGAGTTGACGAAATGGCCTGAAAATTTTTTTGGGGGTATTTTTATAATTTCGAACAAAATGTATGGATTCGGCGATGTGATGGAGGGGACGCAAACCAGGAGATAAATATGGTCGAAAATTTTTTTTTTCGAAAAACCGACTGCGCCATCGTTTTTAGATCGAGAAAATACGTATAAATCCAGATCTTCAGCCCCCCATGATTTTTCAGGCCATCAGACTTCAAAATCATGGGTGCACCCCTCCTTAAAAGCTCGGTTGAAACGGCTTCCTAATTGCATCACACCAGGGAATAATTTATATTCTCGCATATATAAGAATTTTGTCTGGGATTAGGTGCGATCGTCCGAGTAGTCGAGTAGAGTCACCCAAATAAAATTAATTAATATTATCTTGTAATAACTATGAACAGACCACAGCTTGCAGGATTTTACATTGTGCATGATTTTTTGAAGATTTATCCAGAAATTATGATTAGTTCAGACACCACTTCTTCATAGCATTATTCTACTTTTCCTCTCCCATGCACCAAATTTAATTTATTCTATGAATGTAAGTGCACAAAATTCTTACGATCTCCACAGTTTTTTTTAGGTTTCATGTAAATAAGAGCTTTGAGATTCGATTTTGATAGTCCTTCAAGAAGTTTTAATAATCATCTCTTATTAGTTGTTTATTTCGAGGAAATAGTTTCGGGAACGTAACACGCTCATTCCTCCAAGCATATTTTGAGATACCGTCAAATTGGGTAATTTTGGTACGTTTTTGGTGCTTTTCATTTTGTTTGGCTCAACATTTCACCATATACTGACAAAACCCATTTCTATTAGTAGTCAATCTAAAGCTTACAGTCTCAGCTTTCGATTGACGGGCTACAAAGGTCAATTTGATGTGTCTAATCCGGAGCCATTAGCAGTTGAAGAAGTGTACCAAAGTTAGAGCCCGACTGGGCAACTTTGGTACACTTACAAAATATTTCAACTCTACCCATCACCATGTGAGTGAACTAATTTTAATCGGTCAGGAGACTTGTTCTAAGCTGTTTGGAACATTTAAAAACCTCATAGACAATCACTCGACTCAAGATGAGATGAAAACAAACTGTCATGGAAAGATCTTTTGAAGTTACCCTATCCTCATGCTTCTTACCTAGAGTGGGGTAATTTTGGTATACTATTTCATGGTTTCTTCCCCTGATTCTCATTCATTAAAACTCCAAATGCTGTTAATACCCCAATGTAACGATGGTTCCTTCAATATGGCGATATATGAGTAATTCCACGCGAAAGCGGACCACGAATTGCAGACATATCTCAGATTGTTTTTCCACTATTTTTAATCGATTCTATTGTCCAAAAAATGAACTTTTCACCCTCTATGGGGTGAAAAAAAAATTTTTTGTTTCCGTGGGGAATATCTTTGTGATAGTGATTTTAGGAAAAAATACCAATCTTTTTTCAGTAAAATGGGTGTAGTTCCGGCTTGAGGTGAGATACGACCACGCAAATAGTGGCATTCGAAAGATCTTTCAAAAATCTATTGAAATATGTTTCGAAAATTTTTTTTTTGAGGCTACGGACGCCCCCTATGAGCAAAAAGTTGAAAAACAGAAAAAATTCATTTCCTCAAAAACCTAATTTTCTAAAAATCTGGAAATCCATATTTCGATGTAAAATTGCGTGTTCTTCCAGAAAAAAGTGATCCTGATCTTTGTTTTTGGGTTCTACGATGCTTTTTTTAACGTTTTATCAATATTCTTAGCCTTTTCGGTTGAAAAATGAATTTTTCTGCGCATGCGCAGGAATTTAGACTGCTGAAACCAATTCCATTGAAAAGCCAAGGAAATTTCCTTTAAAATGAGTACTTGGCAAAGTCAATTCTATCTACTGGGCCCAAAGTTACATCACATTAATGATGAAGCATCCTCAAGAGGGGTAAATGCAGATCTTGCACGAATTTCCCATTACTATCGTGACTCGAGTAGAAGTGTCATCATTTTTTAGACCTTCTAAATTTGGGCCCAGTACATCGAATTGACTTCGCCATATAGTCATTTTGAAGGAAATTTTCTCGGCTTTTCAATAAAAATGGTTTCAGCAGTCTAAATTCCTGCGCATGCGCAGAAAAATCCATTTTTCAACCGAAAAGGCTAAGAATATTGATAAAACGTAAAAAAAAACAGCGTAGAACCCAAAAACAAAGATCGGGACCACTTTTTTCTGGAAGAACACGCAATTTTACATCGAAATATGGATTTCCAGATTTTTAGAAAATTAGGTTTTTGAGGAAATGAATTTTTTCTGTTTTTCACCTTTTTGCTCATAGGGGGCGTCCGTAGCCTCAAAAAAAATTTTTCGAAACATATTTCGATGGATTTTTGAAAGATCTTTCGAATGCCACTATTTGCGTGGTCGTATCTCACCTCAAGTCGGAACTACACCCATTTTACTGAAAAAAGATTGGTATTTTTTCCTAAAATCACTATCACAAAGATATTCCCCACGGAAACAAAAAATTTTTTTTCACCCCATAGAGGGTGAAAAGTTCATTTTTTGGACCATAGAATCGATTAAGAATAGCGGAAAAACAATCTGAGATATGTCTGCAATTCGTGGTCCGCTTTCGCGTGGAATTACTCATATGTGATGGAAATGTAGCATTATACACACGTAGTTCGTTCCGGAACACTTCTTGCCAGGTACACTAACTGGACCACTCGAGAATCGGTGCTAAATCTCTCTTTTTGGAAAAAGCTTCAATAAACGACTACAACCATCCACATGGGATCTGCGGTGGTTTAACACATTGTTTATGTGTGTATAGGTTTCAGAGCAGTAATAGTACATTTCGATACAAGGGCGTAAAACATTTTATTCGCGTCCGAGTGATGGGTTTCCGGCCCGAGCCGCAGGCGAGGGTCGGAATCGGGTCGGAATCATCACGAGGATGCGAATAATAGGTTTTACGCCCGTGTATCTAACTATACTTTTCGATAAACTGTGAGTAAAAGTCGACAAACTGTGCGCAAAGTGCACTTTTACGCACAGTGTATCGAAAAATCATTTACCTTGCCGAACGCAGTTAAGAAAGTCATTTTTTGCAACTGTGTGCGCGAAGTTGTAAAAAAATGAGACTTCTCTTCATTATTTACAGTGCGAGAAGTAATGCGTGAATGACTTCTCGCACAGTTTTACATTTACGCACTGGTGAAGTGTGCGTAAATGTAACTTCTCGCTCTAATGCATTTTCATTAGGCACAGTTCCAAAATATGATGTCACGTCATCCCTCTGAATTTGGCCTTTCTTGAAAACTTCGTTCTCAAGATGATCTTGCTCGGACAGTGGTGCATTTAATTACAACTTCGCGCACAGTTGCAAAAAATAGTATACGCAACACGTGCGAGAAGTTTCCGCACACATTGCCAACCGCTTTTCGCAAGCGTGCGTAAATGTGTTCTTCTGGCTGTGCGAGAAGTTCCAAAGTGTGCGTGAATATTAACTTCTCGCACTCGTTTGGCAACTTGTGCGGACATTGACCTTCTCGCACTTGTTGCGTAATATACTATTTCAGGGGTGAACCAAAGTTGCACCCACTGTACCAAAGTTACCCAATTTGACGGTAGTGAAAGAGGACTACCGAACTGTGACTGCGGTATTACATTGATACTGACCAGTCAAAGCTCAGATTTATCTTGTGGTGACTTATGTATAGATACCCCATCAAACCAAATACGCTGCAAAAAGACATTTGCAGAATGCTTTCTCTCCTCCTATTGATTATTCAAACCAGCATTGAAAATCACGAAAACTTTTCTGTCCAATGATGTTATAATAAGTTATTCAGCAAATTGATCTTTTCTGGTTAACTGTCATTATTGAATATCATTCTTCAAATCATAATATACGGATTCACAATCATACAATCGAATTATCATGAAAAGTTTTTCCGCGAATGACTCTAATCGTAATATTGGTCCCATCGCACGAGGAAGTTGAACAATGCCTCGGGATTCCAAAGTGGTCCATAGAAGCGTTCGCGAAATTTGAAAACTTTTAAATCCGAAGAAGATTCAGAGTTACTTTTAGAAAATCCAAATTCGGGATGATCAGGAGAAATTCGAAAACGATCTTGAAGAGATTCAGGTCTTAAACATTGGATGTTAGAGCGTTTGGTGAAAATAATATTGAATTTTAGGTGATCAATTTCACGTGGAGGAGGAAGTATCGAGAGTATGAATCTGTCAATGGATTGGGCCCATTACTGATTCATTTAGAACAAACCCTCAAAGTTTCACGAAGATCGCTCGGAGGGCTCAGGAAAAGTCGCGTGACAATGGGAGAACAAATAACATAACGGACATCTTTAAAATAACTCACAGACAGCGTTGTACATCATGAATGAAATATGCAGGGGTATTATTTTATAGATTCCGGCGAGCAAGATAGGATAGATTCACTTTCATTTAGGTAGAGATGGAATTGAGTGGTCAAAAATGAGGATTCATCCAAGAATTTACGCACGAAAACTCGAATTCAAAGTAGAAACATTTCTAAGGCCAAAATGAATCGGTGGGTGACGCTCAAAAATGGCTGGGCCCATCGCTCAAATAGGTTGAACAGTGCCTCAAAATTTCAAAGGGTTTCACCGAGCCGTTCGCGAAATTTCGAGTGACATAATACGTGAAATTAAGAAATTTTTTTGGGAAAATGGAAATCTTAATCAGAATTCCGTATTAACCAATCTCTTTTGAATGATCGAGAAATACTTGAACAGCAGTATCTCACAAACTATATTGAAAGTCTTGGATACTAGAACGTTTGGACCAACATAGCCTGCAATTCGTGTTGAAATTCAGGTAATCAATTCGCCGTGGAAGTAGGAGGATTGAGAATATGGAACTGTCAATAAACTACCAGCTGGGCTCATCACTGATCATTTGAGAAAATCCTCGAACTTTCAAGAAAATTGCTCCAGGGGTTCAGGACAACGCGCGTGACAAAGAGAAGATAACATACAGACACACGCGCATACGGACATGAACAACCTGTACTTTGAATAAATTCACAGAGAGCATTGTATGTACAGTACCGTGCAAAAATTCCTGAACGGGGGTATGAAATCCTCTCTTGCAAAAACGTCGATTGCTCGAGCCCAGATCAACGTAGAGTAATTTTGAAAAAAGCATCTTAAAGATGAGAAAAAATGCTAACTTATCATGGTCTTCGATTTTTCTTTCAGCCCTTTTTGGTACCTTAAATAGCTGATGTAATTTCAAGGATTTCGAGAAAAAAACCGTTTTTACTCTATCGGCTGTAATTTGGACGCGGATAAAGATAGAACAATTTTGCAAAAAGCATCTTGAAGAGCGGAAAAAATGCCATTTGCAATAATTTTTTGATTATTTTTTACGTCATGTGATTAAGAGTGTGAGAGCTCTCAAAGTAGCCAAAACCGTAGTTTTTCGCCATTTTTACACGTATTTCATTGAAAATCCGAGAATCTGGCTACTTTGAGAGCTCTCACACTCTTATTCACATGACGTAAAAAATAATCAAAAAATCATTGCAAATGGCATTTTTTCCGCTCTTCAAGATGCTTTTTGCAAAATTGTTCTATCTTTATCCGCGTCCAAATTACAGCCGATAGAGTAAAAACGGTTTTTTTCTCGAAATCCTTGAAATTACATCATCTATTCAAGGTACCAAAAAGGGCTGGAAGAAAAATCGAAGACCATGATAAGTTAGCATTTTTTCTCATCTTTGAGATGTTTTTTTCAAAATTCCTCTACGTTGATCTGGGCTCGAGCAATCGACGTTTTTGCAAGAGAGGATTTCATACCCCCGTTCAGGAATTTTTGCACGGTACTGTACATGCATGAGATGTGGAATGTATAGGAGTACCATTTGATAGATCTCGGCGAGCAGAATAATTTTGGAGTCCACCCTAGAGGTATACGGGTAACAAGACCGTGACGAGTTTTGGTATCAGAACTCTTGGCGGACAGATAGAAATTTTTTTAATGGATAATCAGGAGCATACTTCGAGAATCCTGCAGAGGGAAAATCAAACTAGAAAAATTTCATATTGATGAAATTAAATGTTTGAACCATCGATAATATAACTTCTCGACTTCTTTCGCACCGACGAACGATTGGTAGGGTTCGACAATAAATATTTCTATTCATACATCTCATGCACTTAGAACATTTTATTTCTCAATTATATCTTTTCAGAGAGAACAACTTTCCCAAGCTGACTAATAGTAAGATGTATATATGAGTATTAATTATCGCGCAAACTCACCCAGAACAAGTGAGTGCTGGTCTTCCACTTCGACAAGTAACCTCCAAACCACTTCATTTGAATTTTTCTACACGTATTCTGTTGAAATATACTTGGTATAGTAGAAAATCTTCAACTCGAATCTCAAAAGATCCGGCGAAAAATTCGGCTTAGGTAGTTTTTCAAGCTAAGGAGTTTTTCTGAATGACCCTCGATATATAATATCCTCGATAAAATAGTGAATTCTAAAATCAATATACTCGAGCCAACTCATAAAATTACGACATATTAGATCAAATGGACTTAAGAAAATATTTCAAGTATTTTTAATCACAGCACAGTTATTACATAACATCATTCATTCTTGTTTGATGGTTCCACACGATTGTGAGAATGTCTCTTCCTCGGTCCCTCCAGCTCCCTCAAATTTTTGTTTGGAATGCCGAACTCTTATGCAATATCTTGTTTAGTATAATTTGAATTCAAGTCAAAGTTATGAGTGATTGATTCGTGGATAATTTTTTTTTTAAAATTTCACCGTCGATTGAGGCAACTCAAAAAATGAGTCAAAATGTTTGAAACATATAAATCGATGGATTTTTTCTGATCTTTAAGATGCTTTTTTTCAAAATTGCCATACGACCAACTGGGTCGGAAATATCTTTGATTGACTGGAACTATCCATTATCCATTAATTTTGGAGGGTACTGTACTTATTCACGAAATTATCTTCATCGTGATATGAGTACAGCCCAAGGATACAAAAAAGAGTATTACCCGTTGACATATTTCTTATCAAATCGGTTAACCCGAAATCATCATACATTCTGAAAGTATAAAATACTGAGGTTTCATCGTGCAGTCCCTACCATAAATAATGGAACATGCATACCTGTATTGATTCGACGATGACTCCAATCTTTTTGGGTCTACAAGGGCGTTTGAAGGAGCATTTCGAAGGTCAAGGAAAGACTTTTCAAATCATCTAGGACGAATTATTTTTCCAATTTTTCTATTGTGTCCAAATCGATGACAAAATTGGAAAAGAAAATTGACTTCAATCAATCACCTGTCATTTTGACGGGAATGAGTCTATCAGAAGAATTCTCAGAGCATCTTGTCGGCCTTTTTTAAGACAGACAATTTTCTTTTTTAAAGAATTTTCTACGACCTTTCTGATCCAAAATAGAGCCATTCTACGGCTAACGTGTAATACATGCGGATCCATATAGTCGATGAGTGGCGCAGAGGTTTGATATCCTCAAGTTTCGATTTTCAATGCAAAAAATCATCATCGGAAATGTTCAGGATGAATGATTTTTACGTAAAGTTGTCTCAATTTTTCGGAAATGGAGTCAGAATTTCTCTACAAGTAGACGAAATCGATTTAAATGTTCACAGAATCAAAAATTTCCGAGAAAACCTCAGTTTTCGGCAGAAATTGTCGTTGAAATAATTTTTGTCAACTTGAAGAAAAAATCTGACTCCATTTTCAAAAAATTGAGACAATTATCCGTAGAACTCATGTATTCTGAACACTTCCGATGATGGTTTTTTGCATTGAAAATCGAAACTTGAGGATTAAACCTCTGCGCCACTCATCGACTATATGACTTCGCATGTATCACATGTTAGCCGTAGAATGGCTCTATTTTAGATCAGAAAGGTCGTAGAAAATTTTTCAAAGGAGCAAATTGAAGGTCTTGAAAAGACCTACAAGATGCTGTAAGAATTTTTGTGATAGACTTATTCCCGTTAAAATGACAGTTGATTGATTGAAGTCAATTTTTTCCCCATTTTCGGCATCGATTTGGACACAATAAAACAATTGGAAAAAAAATTCGTCTTACATGGTTTGAAGGATCTTTTCATGACCTTCGAAATGCTTTTTTGAACGCCCTTGTAGACCCAAGAAGATTGGAGTTATCGTCGAATCAGTACAGGTATGCATGTTCCATTATTTATGGTACGGACTGTATTTCAACTGATAATGAGAACTCTGGAGCTTAGGATCATGAATAATATCTAGATTACCTTACGATAGAGCATAGTCCGGCCATTTGCTTCATCAGTAGTATATAAATGCTACAAACTAGAGCTCCTGCCATAACATTTGAAGTTCCTGAGCAAGTTGCGAGCAAAGAACTGAACCAGAAATGATCTTCGGCCTTGAAAAAGACGAATTCAAGAGGTATTACCATAAGTGCCTGTTCTGAGCCATCTTCCAAAGGAGCAACGGTGGTATCCATGGCAATCGAGAGAAATGGAAAGAGAATTGTGGATAACGGGCACAGCATGAATGATACTAAAACAAAGATATGCGTTATTTAATGAACTAGATTTGTATAGTATATCGCCAAAATGTTTGCAGATTTATATGTGAAAAAAGTATCAGTCTTGCATATAGGGCTCCGTTCCATAGAGCAGCGCACGGTTTGCATGGAGTACAATGATTAATTTACTGGTTGGAAAATACCCACTCCGAAGCTTACTTAGGCTCATCACATCTTCGCCGATTAGCCCATTTCCAAACATATGCGTTTTTGTTTCTTGTGTTGTTGTGAGATGCTCAATGTGACTTTTCTATGAGCGAGCTAGTGAGTGAACTATCATCCAGATTATTTTTTACTGGTGACTGCTCCAGTAGTCAATCCCGAAAGAGGATTTCTCAAGGACCTCGCGGTAAACAACGATGAAGTTCGTCTAATTTGACAACTCAACATTATTACCTAAAAGTGTTGTTTTCATCCGCCGTCCAATTTCAGGAAATTCTGTGAGCAGCTCTCGTTCTACTGGATCTGTGATAGATTGGCATAAGGTTGCAAGATCTGATAGCAGTGGTGGAAACTATATGAAAAAAGTAGTCTCGATTATTCTCGATATGGAATTGTATTATCATATACACTTCACGTTGAGGAAATAAGAAATTTGGAATACCCTGTCAGATAAAACGTAACAAATGATGTATTGTGAAGTAAAACATGGTGTCATTGTACAGATAAGTATAGTCGACATAACTATATCCAAACCTTCATCCCAGTGAATAGCATTCAATACCTACCAAAATTAGATGTAATGAGTCAGATTAGTAAACGTAGAGTATGAATGGCTTGTTCTAGATCTTGATTTTAACTCATCCCAGCGTTCAAAGTATAAAAGAAAACGGGGATATTTAATATTATGATGATAAGACGCCTTTTCCACGCAAGTTGATATGACCACGAGCCAAGAATCTAAAGATAGAGCTTGATTTGTCTATACCAGTATTGATCAGCATCATGCAAATTCGTGAGATTTATTGATTTTTCATATTCTGCTTCTTCTTCAGAAAGTTTCATAATGATCTCGTCTAACGGCAGCCAACAACAATATCAATCTCACTACTGTATTAAGGCGATGTGGTCACCGTGCACGCTGAACTTTGTTCACAGAACTCTCCTCGGAACTCTCAAAATCTTTTCCATTATGGGCTAAACGACGAGTTATCCAGGCTTTATTATCATCTAACTTGGCCTGGATAACTCTTCGTTTGGCCCAAATCGGACTAGATTTTGAGAGTTTTGTGAACGAAAATGTGCCAATTTGTAGGTTAGAAAGCACCCGCGGGCAAGATATTCTCGTTCATTAGTGATAGTCTTGTGATTGGTGACAAATAATGAGTTGTCCACCACAACTCAGGTGGTGATACGTAATGGACAAATCGTCTCCAACTTCGTTTCGAGAAAATTTTTTGATTTACATCCAAATAAGATATAATTTCCGGGTTGCACGGTGACCGCATCGCCTTAAAATGAGAACAAGACAGTTTGTACGATCATCCGGTTGATCACTTCTGAGACTACACAATTACATGGCTGTGGATGACTTTTGATGATCCGTAATCGTCCAATCGGCTTGGTCTATTATATGAATCCGAACTGAAAATGATGTGTGGATTGAGTGAAATGTTCTATTTGAGGTTACTAGATCAAAATTCGAGCTCAGTCAGGTCTGCTCTGGTAAAAATGTTCCATCACTTATGTCCCTCCACATCACTGAAGTGCTAATGGTGGACATATATATGTCGTAGTCAGTTTATTCAATTCGCCACTTTATAAACTGACTAACGAGTTTATGAAGTAGCTAGTGACTTTATAAAGTGGCAGTGAGTTTATTCAAGAATCATTTCATAGTTACTCTGCTCGAGTTTTGAATATACTACCTAGCCAGTTTATGAAGTCACTAGCTACTTTATAAACTCCCGAGGAGCGACCCCGCAGTTGATCGACTGACATTCACAACTCACATAAATACAATTAAGTAGTATTTGTAGGAGCTCGATCCTCCATATCTACGTGTTACAATTTCGCGCTCAAGTCCTATCTCGCGTTTCACCATGACCCAGGACAGCGGAATGATCAGTCGTGACGAACTTGAGCAAAAATTAAAAGACACGCGTGATGCCAAACGAGGTTCCAATAGCCGCATGTGGGATCGTGATTATATCGAGAATGTGATCAAAATCCCAAAGAATGGTGAAAATACGCCGGGTAATCACTATTTTATCAGGAAGTATGAGCTGTATCAAATTGGAGCAGAATCTCATGTGATAGTGCGACGAGAAAAGTTGAGTGACGATCTAATATATGTGGTGTGCATTGAAGACTATTACGACAAACTTTTAGAATCTCACACGAATACTGACCATGGAGGACGGGATAGGATGGCTTATTAAATCAAAGATAAGTGTCGCAATCCACAAGAAGCTATTGAAATCTTCCTTCGTGTTGCCAAACATGTGCGCGGAAAAAAGTGCACCAAATATGTATTGTCACGAATTCTATCTCATCCCACGGCTTCAACAGCGTCCTGGGTCACGGTGAAACGCGAGATAGGACTAATTTGAGCGCGAATTATAACCCGTTGATATAGAAAATCAAGCTCCCACAAATACTACTTCACTGTGTTTATGTGGGTCGTCAAAGTCAGTAGATGAATTGCGGGGTCGCTCCTCGGGAGTTTATAAAGTAGCTAGTGACTTCATAAACTGGCTGGGTAGTTTATTCAAAACTTGAGCAGAGTAACTATGAAATTATTCTTGAATAAAATCACTGCCACTTTATAAAGTCACTAGCTACTTCATAAACTCGCTAGTCAGTTCATAAAGCGGCGATTTGGATAAACTGACCACGACATATATATGGTATGTACTCGTTTCCTCGTCGCCGTCAGATGAAGGTTGCGATGTAACGTCGGGTCACAAAAAAACGAAACTGACTTCAAATTCATATTGCGACTCTTAGTCCATTGGCACAAAATAATAGGAATTTGAATAACGAATCTGGAGTCAATTTATCAGGAGAGTGTTCCAGATCCGGATCACGGGTTCCGCTGAAACTGTGGGAATATAGTCTCTTTCTAGTGCCAAAAGATGAAACACAAAATGATAGACCCTAGCGCTCAAGCGTTTCTGAGCTACAGCCAAGGTTATTAGCATTGCCCATATATGGGCCTATGTTGAAAATCATACATATAGGTATACCTGCAATGCTAATGTCCTTGGCTGTAGCTTGGAAAGGCTCGAGCATTAGGGTCAATAACTTTGGTCTTCATCTTTTGGCACTACAAAGAGACTATTCCCAGAGTCTCAGTCAAATCCGTGGCCCGGATCTGGAACACTTTCCTGGTTAGTGTTCTTTTACAACAGACATTGGAATGATTTGATTTAGTTCACCAAGACAGAAGTGCGCTAGCAGCTGATTTGAAATCTCAACACGTTATACAAGGCACATTGAACAAGATGTTTCGAGACAACTCTGCAGAAATTCTCTTCTATTAGAGCTGAGTTTCAACTAGAGCGTAAAAAAGCCATGGTCTCTATTTGGTAAAAATATTCCCATGAGTAGAGATTTGAACAAGTTGAACAAGAACTGAACTGATCGCGCTGTACTTACGCCGATGACTTACAAAATCGTTGGGAGTGTATACATTCTGAATAAATCATGATCAACAAGCTGGTCGGAAATGAATAAATTACAACACTTTGTGGAGACCTGTGCGAATGACTATTATCCTTAACAGGGTTTGTGAAAATTAAATGGCAAGGTGAACACGGTACATAACTCAAAGTAGAGACGTAGCCATTGTTTATCACCAGGCCAAACTTAATCGATAATCACATCGATCTGGATTCTGAAAATCTTGAGCATAACGTCGTTCAGAGTAACGGTAGGAGTGCTTATTTATTCACAATCTAAGTGTGGAATTATTTTTGGTGAATTTGGTCAATGAACGGAGTTTTTGAACACCCCGAGCTTGCGCTCACTTTCATACTTGAGGACGATTAACCCCGATCAATCAGATTTGACATTCGACGTTTCGTGTGCAAGTGAGGCATTTTCCGTGATAGCAAAAGTTGTTACCACTTTTAGGCTACACTGCACGAAAGAGCAAAAATGTAGTTCTGAAAGTGTCAATGTCAAGCCTTTTCAAAAGTTACTATTATCTTTGCAAGACCTGGATTATTAGCTTGAAAAGCCACCCGCAATCTTGGTCGATTCTTGTGCCAGCTCACTTTTGAATAGTTACTCTTTATATTTCTCAGTGAATTTCACTATTAAAATCTAGATAAATTCCTGAATCTTCCTAATTTCCGACCCGTTCGCTGCGATTGGTCCCTCCGGTGGGACCCACTCGTCATTTTCTATACGTGCTCAAGATTTTTGTCTCCTTGGCAATAACATTGTAACGGCGCACGCAGGAGGAGAACCGAGATTTCCGACGTCGCAGTGGGCGTGCTAGTTATACGGACGGGTGATAAAATTTGGATGATAAGAGACATACACGTTTCAGCTCAGCAATGATTAATCAAATTAGCTCAGTCAGTTTTCAACTACTCGAGCGGTAGTAGCATTGATCTGAACTACGACCATAGGCACTTACATAACCACTGATCATATGATGATGATTTTTAAAATGATCAAAGTGTCTCGTGTGAAATTATTACCGGCTATTATCATCCTGTTTCAGCAAATTTTCATACAAGGTCAGTCCTAATATAAGTTTTTGCACATACTGCATCTCATACATCGCTTTTTGACGATTAGAAAAATATTTCAGAGCACTCATACGTTGTCTTATGTGTTCCATTTTTTAGACCGTAGACAACAGTATAAAATTCACTGAAGAAACTTTTTTCTACATGTAAAAAAAGTCATTACACGCCGCAAGTGCGTATGATAGTAAAAATTTTGCATTATCTATCATCGATGGAGTATGGGTTAATGGTTTTGGAGATCCTATCGATCTTCTTGTAGAAGCTCTAAATTTTTATACAGGATAAATACGAAGTCTTTGTAACCATGCCGAGGCATTTACAGCCTTAAACTATATTGTTTTCTACGAGAGTGTCCACAAATGAGCGCAATATCATGCGACCACGCAAAGAATTCAAATCTGTATAAATCCTTGTTTTTCATTTGGAAAGTAGAGATTTTGATTCTTTTCGCAAATTCTGAATGGCACACGGACGAGTCTTCCACTTTCCGAATGAAATCCGGGGAACAAGACGAATTTGACTTCTCCACGCATTGCACGATGGATGGCACTGCAGTCATTTGTGGACACGATTTAATGCACCCTTCATTATTTATACATTTAATAACTAGCTCGATAAAATCACATCGTCGGTGGGGTCATCAACATATGAGGGAAACTGTGAGCCTGTATGAATGTATCTCACACTTGAATTGATTATATTATTTTGAATTCATCAGATGATCAATTCTGACCTGCGTAAATGTAACGAATCGGAAATGCTATTTGTGGTAATATCATTATCTTCTTTAGAATAATCGTCATCTTACCCGAACCCTCCTCTTTCATTCTCTTGATATAGCGCTATCGCTACTAGGTCGGAGGATTTTACTGGAACCGAGTCACAAAGTGTTATCACATCGTTTTTGTCACAGATTTGAACACAAATGAGAGGAATAACGTCGTTGGAAAATGAATAGAGAGTTTATTTGTGTTACCGGCGGCGACGTCTCGAATGGATGGTTCATTTCGAATTTTGACAAGGCAATGTGCGTATTGCCTACAGTACCTCCGGTAAAGTTCGATATCAGTGGTCCATTTTGAACTTTGCCTGCTTACCTGCAAGTAAAAATCTCAACGGTATATTTTGAAACAAGGGTGTGAGGACTTTTTTTGCATACACGAGTGATTGTGTTCCGGCCCGATCGAGCCGCAGTTTCT
Source organism: Eretmocerus hayati (assembly GCA_029851415.1). Lineage (NCBI taxonomy): Eukaryota > Metazoa > Arthropoda > Insecta > Hymenoptera > Aphelinidae > Eretmocerus > Eretmocerus hayati. Next base: position 158,970,435 of record CM056743.1, read on the forward strand.
TCAATATGGTGACATATGTGATGGAACTATAGTATTATACACCCGTAGTTCGTTCCGAAACACTTCTTGCTAGGTATACTAACTGGACCATCGAGTATCGGTGCTAAATCGCTCTTTTTGGGAAAAGCTACGATAAACGACTACAATTATTCACACGGGATCAATGGTGGCTTAACATTGTTTACGTGTGTGCCAAGAAGGGAGGATAGGTTTCAGAGCGATAGAATCATTCACCTTGCCAAATGCAGCTTTAAAAGTCATTTTTCAGGGGTGTACCAAAGTTGCACCCACTGTACCAAAGTTACCCAATTTGACGGTACTGAATTTTCTAAGGTGTACGTCCATAAGAGCACGTGTATAAGTAAGAAAATTTCAACTTTTTTTCCTCATCAGAAAATGGACGGCAACCCTACATTTTCTCCACGGCTATGTATTTGTTGACTCCTTAAGTATATTTGAGAATTTTTTCAGCTGGCTTAACAACATCGTTGTATATCCGCTCGAGCCACCTTAACGGAGCGACTTTTTGGCCATTTCTCGCTTGCCTAAAAATTTCTCTGGTTCAAGTGTACACCTCTAAGAATGTACTGGGGAGGTTTGGTGAAGAGATATTACGGACGATATTAGTGTTCCAGTTTTGAAATTTCTGAAAAGATATGCTCTTCTCTCCACTGCTCCAGTTCTCACAAAGATAATCGACTTTCCCGGGTAATCAGACTGTGGGACCAAGAAATATCTTCAAAATGCTCTGTTGTGGAATCGATTACCATTTTCTTAGGGCACTTGGTCAATTCTTGGTTTTGGAAAATTCCTGTTCCTATAGTACTATTTTCAAAGAAAAGGAGAATGAATGAATAAAAAAACTAGTTCGACAGAAAAACTTGAGTCTAGTTGAAGCTATAGTTTTTTAGAAATATATTGAAGAGGGCCTACAACAGGCGACTTCCCGGGCCTTAGGACTAAGAAGGATTTTGTAGGATCCAGAAAAAAGTCTGCACCATTACAACAAACTACAAACAGAGAACAATTTTTCAGATCCTATGCCGACCCTTCTCGTGACGGGTTTGTCCAGCTTGTTCCAGGCCATATGTTCAGTCTGATCCTCCAATTAGCTCATAACGAAGCTCTCCTCTCCCAAACTCACGTATTTTTGTTGAATGTAATAGTGCTATCAGACCAGATCCTTCGTCTGCGCTCACATGACCATATATCAGCGATCGACTGTAAAAATACCATTGCTCGATCAGCAAAACAGAACTGAAGAATTAACGGAACAAATGTGTCTGATTCGTAAATTTGCAGGCTCTCATGGCTATAGATCTTATGAGGATCCTTACGGGATTGAATTATTAACGAGCGATGGCAGCACATTAGAACTCAGGTGTGCGTTTTTGACCAAGGAAGATATCTTTTTCAAATCTCCAGAGATCCTTGAGCGTAAGTATAATTGAAAGTTGTTCCAATGTATACTGTATTAAGTAGGAGAGAGTCGGTAGAAGTAGAAGCGAGAGAAAATGTCTCAAGTGTGGACTCAAGGTCCAACGTAATCGAGGCCACGTGCAATACGTTCTTTGCGTTGATACACCGGTGCAAATTGGTTGAAGACGACATCTTAGAAGGTGAACCCTTCCCCACCGACACTGTTCAGCAGGGGAGTAAATCCATTTGGATAACGACCGGTGTGCGCCGTGTGCGTAAGAGTTACGAATGCACCCTATAAGTATATAGCTATACCGTGGTCAGCAGCGAGAAAAGACTATACAATTGACAGTTGCCCGTTTATCCACTCGGCAGAAATTTCAATTGAATAGAATACAGTCCCCGATGAAAGTGACTCAGGCCAACTCTTGAGGGCTTATGCCGCTAAATTATGCACAATTGGATCCCCGAGCATCTTACATTTACTCATGAAGAGCGGCGACATCAGCAATTTGCGTGGTGGAAATGCAGCAGGCATTTTGTACGAGCATCTGGATTTTTGATCGGACAAAATTGAGTGGACACGCACTAGAAAGCCTTTGGAAATCTAGATAGACCGTCCGGCCATGCATATAGGGCTCTCTAGTAACCAAAGCAGTCCCGTAATCACTAATGCTCATCCTCCGATGGGTATGGGTTTCGCGGAATCTAGTTACACGTGACGAGAAGGCCGGAGATGAAATTCTTCAGATTTCTCTTCCATTTGACTGCGAAAAATGCATCAACGCGCTGCATTGAAATGGGAGGACTCAAGCATGGAGGGAATGATCGAATACCAGTCCTAGGAGTCCATTCTTGTAGCCTTAGTATCAAGAACTTGGATGAAAGTTGTCCAAAATCGCCTGGAAAAGAACTCAGAAGAGAGGAAATACTCAAAAAAAAAAAAAGGATTCAAACTGATAGCGGCTAGGCGGAATCAAATTTCCAATCTTCAGTTGGATGTATCCATGGAATTTATTCAATTGTTGGACACAAAAATCTCGAGTTGAGGTGGTGGTCGGATGGGTGCTATCATCGTTCCAGACGAAGGGTAGGAGGATACAGCCCAATATGTAAGCGTAGATGGTCGAATGATTCTCAAATGCTTGGAATTAATGAATGTGTGATTTGAAATCAGATTCCAGCTCATTTTGAAGAGTTTGGGATTCATTTGATCATCTACGTTCACATATTGGGTTCTATCCTTCCACCCTTCATCCAAAGTGATGATTGTACCCATCTGACCACTATCTCAGCTCGAGATTTTTGGGTCCAACAATTGAAAAAACTCCATGGGTACATGCGAATGAAGATTTGAGTTCGATTTCGTCCAGCCGCTATCAGGTTGGATCCTTTTTTCTTGAGTATTTCTTCTCTTCTGTGTTCTTTTCCAGGCGATTTTGGACAACTTTCATCCAAGATCTTGATAAGACGGCTACAAGAACGGACTACCCGGACTGGTATTTCCATCATTCCCTTCAATTTTGAGTCCTCCCATTTCAATGCAGTGCGTTGATGCATTTTTCGCAGTCAAACTGAAGAGAAATCTGAAGAATTCCATCTCCGGCCTTTTTTAACATTGAAATTCAAAAAACGCCCAAAAAACACCTTAGAACCCAGAGTAGAAGTATTTTTTTCAAAAATAACACAACTTTTTACATTGGAAAATGTATTTTTGAATATTCCAAAAATAGTTTTCTGAGAAAAAAAGTCGAAGATGATTTCCACGGGTTCACCCATAAATAATCGACGTGACATGAAAACCAAGATTTCGGAGTGGTTTTCGATAGATTTTTCACTCACCTTTTAGATGCACTGAACTTTATTGCTCTACTCAGAGTCGTTTTTGAGTTACAACGATTTTATTGAAAAAAAGTTACGAAAACTTTGCAAGGAAAAATTAAAATCGAATCTTGATTTATGCGCCAGGGTCCGAAAAAAATTCCACAACTCATTATGATGGCAGATGTTCATATTTTGACCTATAGAATCGAAAAAGTGGACTCAAAAAGGAATCTGAGACCCACCTCATTTTTGTTTATCATTTTCTCGTGGAATTACTCGTGCGTCAAACGTCCGGGGCCCGTATTCTAAATTTTGTGGTAAAATTCTCTGGTAAAAATTACCGCAAAATTTGCCGGCATCGGCGGCGCTCTGTCAGTAACCTGTAAAATTTGCCGCTATTGCTGCAGTTTGCTGGCGCGATTTGCCGTATTTGCGTTGCCAATAACGTTTGCCATCAAAAATACGTTAAACTGCGCCGGGAAACGGCAGTAATAGCGGCAAATTTCACAGGTTACCGACGGAGGGCCGCCAATGCCCGCAAATTTTGCGGTAATTTTTGCCAGAAAGTTTTACCGCAAAATGTAGAATACGGACCCGGGGAGAATTGAACGCGTTCTTTTTGCGTGAGTTTGAGTGGTGCTATGTATGACTTCGGATCCCTTGTCGACTTGGTTATTTGATGAGCTCATATGCTAATACATATGAGATTGGTTATGAAAGTATTGTCTGAAAATGATATTGAAACTAGCGTCCTGTATTGAATCATACTCTTTTGATATCTCATTCATTATGAACTTTGACTGCATTATGTCCTACTGGATATGAAAAAGAATAGTATAATGATTCTCCAGGCCTAGTATCCGATTGTTGCACGGGGAATCCTCTCCGGTGACGAAGGTTGTTACGATGCGTAGGAGGCGGATATGCGAGGTTTCGCTTGATTCCTCTTCTCGCGGCTTCCGCCCGTGTTGGTCGTCCTTTCTTCCGCTTCCATCGCTGATTGCAAAGAACTCGGGCCTATCTTCGGTCCCCAAATGTGATGTAACCGGAGCATCTGTCTCCGGTTGGGTTGAGCAAGGAGTCTCCGCACGGTCATGAGGCGTGGCAGGAACAGGGGTCCAATTGATAGTCTGCGACGGGTGGGCGTGCCTACAGGTTGCTGCAGTTGATGGAACTTGTTGTTGGTGTTGATGGGGCTGCTTAGCACCTATGGCACCGGTCGTTGCGGGAGATGCGTCTCCAGATGATGCCGCTGGAAGGGCTGCTGCTGTGTGATCTCGCTCGACTTGCGAGATATGTACCTTGAGTGTGGTTGTCCCGGGATGGTCCACGATGAACACTTGCGGCAAATGACAATGGGTGACGTCGTATGGCCCTTTCCATTTCGGGGTAAGATTGGCGTTGAACTTGTCCATTGCCTCAGAGAGGGGATGTGTCCTGATGAACACCCGGTCTCCTTGCTCAAAGACCTCATCCGAGGGCTTTGTATTGTTGGTGTATCGTTCCTGATGGGCGGCCGCCAAGGCGATGCGAGCTCCGAGACCGTCCAAGCTCTGAGTTGCCATTCCCCTAGGGCGAGTGAGGTACCGTCCATAAAGCAGTTCACTTGGCGTGAATCTTGTGGTGGCATTACGTCTCCGATGTATCGCGAACAGGGTGTTTGGGATTAGCAGGACCACCATTTCTCAACGTGGCTTTTGAAGGCGCGCTCTGCGACCTGGACTCGAAACGCCTCCTCGGTGCCGAGTCGCCTGAACTGCTCCTCGCATTTCGTGACGAAGTGGGTAGGATCCTCATGCTCCGCTCCGTTGAAGTCCGGCGGGTTGAGAGGGCTGCTAGCCAGATGACGGAACATCAGGCGGAGGTCCTCCATGTTCAACACCGGGGCATCTAGTGCCTCCAGCCCGGCTGGTATATCTTCGGCTACTTCTCCCGGAGCACCCAGTTGCTCTAGATCGGGGAGTACCGTCTTGATCAGAGCTGGCTGCTCCGGTGGCTGCTGCTGTGTACCGACCAGAGGGTCGGCGAGCTCGTCCTGTGCCACGGCCGGCGCGGGCGATGGCCCGGTTGTAGCGAGGTCCCTCCAAGAAGTCCTCGTGCGGATGGGCAGCTGTGCTCCATTGAGTGAGGCCTCGAGTTCCTGCTCCGAGCCAAGGGACTTTTACCTTTGGTGACGGATCACGCGAGCGGTATGCTCAAGCGAAATGGCATGGTATTGATCTGGATGGGCGCCACAGGGTGTTTCCACACTCCTGGGAGTGCTGCCACCGAGTGCCGGGTCGTCCGGGGAAGACTGTTCACGGGGTCGCAGATCCCGACATCTCCAGCTGTCGACGGAGTCCAAAAAGTTCCTCGTTGGCCCCACGTTGGGAGCTAAATTGAAAGTTGCCCCGTGATTCGCTCGACAGGAATTTCAATCCAATAAAATATATGCGAAAGAAATCTCTGAATCCTCGTCAATGAGAGTTTGATCACTCCTGCGTCTCACAGGTCGGGCTAGGATTTCGCTCGCTGAAGCTCATACAAGTCACGTTGGCGCTCGACCTCGGAACGGTTTATTTTGGGAAGGGCACGGCTACAGTTCCCGCGCTCCATGAGTTCACAATGCTGGGAAGACTAGGTTCGCACTTCGGATTCACTGTACAAAGTCCGGTTTGCACTCTCGATGCAGGTGGTCATTACGAAGTGGAGCAGGTGCTGGGGGTAGTTTTCTGGGTTGTAGGACGATTAATGGTTCTAACTCGCTCTAGATCCAATTACGACTTGGAATCCGAAGCACGATACTCAAACACCACATAAACTCGATCACCCATTACACCGGTCTGGGGGCGTATCCGCGAAATCAATCCGTCAAGAAGATGGGTCCCGAGAATAACACGGTTCCCGACACCTCCGAGGTGGCACTGTAGCGGCGGTGAGGGTGACGAGGATGACTGACGGGAGCGTCCGCGTCAGTGCAGTGAATCAGTCTGATTCCAGGGCTCGTTTTGCCCTGACTTACATACCGAATTGTAACATACAAATGCGTTACAAGGAAAGCCACGTTCTTCACTGTTACATTAGCGGAAGTTGTAAAAACGTAATGATTCTGTACCTTACGTACGGAGCATGAAACGGTAGCACAAATATGCGTTAAGTCCTTGGAAAATCAAAGAGTCGTAAAACTGTAACTAGAATATGTGTTACATTGGCTCTGTAACACGAGTTTGAATTACTTTTCCGGAATCACTGGGAGCAATAAGTTGGTAACCCGCATTTACGTTACATGTCATCTGTGTTCATTTCTCGCGCGAAAAGTATAGGGTTCGATTTCTAAAAGATAATACGGGAGCTAATGCGTGCGTCACAATATACACTCACCTTACGTGCGGCTCCAAGCGGCGTGTCGAGCCGAGCTAGCTGCAGTCCATAGACAAACGCGCGGACATATATGCATCCTCCCAACCTGTAAGGAATTACAATGGCATAATATGTGCGGCTGAGTCATGAATCTGTAGTAATAGCTCTTCAAAGACTCTAATCGAGTGACATCCATCTATTGCAACTTTTTGTATTTTCTTGGCATTTTGAAATGCAACCAGGATGATTCTAGCCAATGAAGTCTTTGCAGATCAGATTTCTCTGTCATTTGATGCAACTCTGTCACAGAAGCCATGCGGGTTACGAAGAGTTCTCATTTGATTCTATTTCTAAATTGCACAGATCTGATCCTATCGAATTCCGTTATATGGTCTAGACGAACCATTGATATAATCATTTATCACAACGCTCAAATTTGAGTGCAATGCGTTACAAGATCCCCAATCGTCATTCCTACCTCTATTCCGACCATCGTGAGGGTTTCAATAATCGTGACAAAATGAGAAAGAGTTAACCCGATCACTGCGAATCAACTCCTTGTAATTCTATTTGAGTCATGAGCCGGACAAACCGTATTCTGGAAAACATGCCTTAATAGGAGTGAACTCTTTCTCAACACACTAGCCATAATCTTGGCGAAGTAAATCGCCATGAAGGATATTGGAGATACTGCTCGAGCAAATATGAATTTCGAAGAATCCCAAGCTTCACCAGCACGTAACAATCCTCGAAACAGTTACACTGTACTCGTTGACATCGAAAAAATTCTCTTCTTGTTTCTCTTTTGACTCTGAACACCGATGTATGATTTGAATGGAGTTTCCTACTCTACTGGCTGAGCCATATATCGTCGCCCCCGAAGAAGAAAAACACCTCCCATTGTTTTCCCAATGCATTCTTAAATGGGGACGTGTTTTTCTTCGTCGGGGGCGACGATATGCAGTGCATGCACCCTGATAATATGATAGCTTATACTTTTCACTTGCGGGGGAAGAACCATGGATCATAAAGGTTTATACCTCTGTACAAACCTTTATGATCCATAGGGAGCCTATAACTTATGATAGGGAGCCCATCTTCCAGCAAATATGGGGATGAATTTCAGAGTGCGGAAAATCTTGAAAACATATTTGAAAATAATCAAAAATAGTATATTACGCAACGATGTCGAAAAGTTGGATTTACGCACGAGTGTAAAGGTTTTCCGAGTGCGGAAACCTTTTGACAGAGTTGCGTACGATATTTTTCGAAATTTTGTGCGGAAAGTTAGTATTCTGTCGGTCACCTCATACGCTAGTAACCAAATCGCGATACGGGTAGGTGGGAGAAGAGGGCGCAGAGCGGGGTCCAGGGGCGGCAGCCCCAGGTGGGGGTTTGAGGGGCGGAGCCCCCCGACTGAAAAAAAATTCTGAAGATGTATCAGAAAAAGATCTTTTGTTCGATATATCATATGTTATCGCATAGATTGAAAATAAGAAGATCAGAGATATGTAATTTCATGAGATAGTATGAATTTGATTTTTGAGAAAAATTATTACAGAGTTATATGAATGTCACCAAGGACGGGCAAAACTGAATCAACGGATTGGTGGAATAATGTTGTATTCCCTTGGTTTGATATAGACAGAACTTGTCAATTATAATGATAATAATAATGTTCTGAATACACGGGATAGAAAGCGCCTCTGACAGAGGAAAACCTCTTTCTTATGAAAAACACGGGGATCCATCGCCGGCACTCTGTAATGAGGCGAAGTGTCCGAAAAGTAAATTTACGATTTCCTTTGAACGTACAGTTCAAGGTAGATTTTGAACCACGCAAACCACGGTGGAAGCACTTCAGAAAGGTCTCAGTCGTAATACATGTTGTACTGAATTGAATTAGACCCATATTCTACCGAAGCGATCGATTTCCATGTTCAATTCGATGACCAACCAGGATATCCAATCGTATGGACTTACCGACTTACTGAGAGAAGAAAACTGAGTACTTCGATTCTACAGAACTAAGACAAAGATCATTTTGCCAGTCAACGCAGACACTTCAAGAGATGTCGCAGGATATCAGGCTAGGAAGAAAATACGGCAGTGCGTAAAGATACGTACCGGTGTGTAAAGACATACCTTACGCACTGTTGCTAACTTTACGCACAGGTCTTCACGCATTCCGTGCGCAAAAACTTCTTTACGCACGGAAAAATGTTCCTTGCGCACTAACTTTACGCACATGATGTCGAAATAGTATATTTCGCACCGAGTTCATGAGGTTGTAGCTCGCTTTTGAGCGATCGGTTTTCGACCCGAGCCGGAGGCGAGGGTTGAAATGATCGCTCGGAAGCGGGGAACCTCGTGTGCAAGGCGCGAAAGTTATTTTTCGCAATTTTGTAGGCACTCAAACATCGGAAAATTGCGAAAAATACTTTTTTGCAACTGTGTGCGCGAAGTTGTAAAAAAATGAGACTTCTCTTCATTATTTACAGTGCGAGAAGTAATGCGTGAATGACTTCTCGCACAGTTTTACATTTACGCACTGGTGAAGTGTGCGTAAATGTAACTTCTCGCTCTAATGCATTTTCATTCACGCACATTTCCAAAATATGATGTCACGTCATCCCTCTGAATTTGGCCTTTCTTGAAAACTTCGTTCTCAAGATGATCTTGCTCGGACAGTGGTGCATTTAATTACAACTTCGCGCACAGTTGCAAAAAATAGTATACGCAACACGTGCGAGAAGTTTCCGCACACGTTGCCAACTCGCGCGAGAAGTAACATTCACGCACACTTCGAAACTTCTCGCACACCCAGAAGTACATATTTACGCACGCTCGCTTCGGGAGCGTGCGTAAATGTGTTCTTCTGGGTGTGCGAGAAGTTCCAAAGTGTGCGTGAATATTAACTTCTCGCACTCGTTTGGCAACTTGTGCGGAAATTGACCTTCTCGCACTTGTTGCGTAATATACTATTTCGCAATTTTCCAATGTTTGGGTGCCTACAAAATTGCGAAAAATAACTTTCGCGCCTCGCACATGAGGTTCCCCGCTTCCGAGCGATCATTTCAACCCTCGCCTCCGGCTCGGGCCGAAATCCGATCGCTCAGAAGCGAGCTACAACTTCATGAACTCGGTGCGAAATATACTATTAAAAGTTCGCTTCTATGTGAACTATTGAATATAGTCGCAACTCAAAATGTGAAAATAGTCTTAGACCTGTCATTTAATTTTGTCTTAGACTTTGACTGGTATGATTTCACGTGATTCAAAATTTCTATAACTTGGTTTGAACATGATAAAAGCGTGGTTCGGATGTTGACAACTACTATCGATGGATCATATCTGTTCTCGCTCGGGCCGGGTAGGAGTATGTTATTCGCACAGCTTTCGTTATCAAGTTTTTGGAACGGAGTTCCTTTACGCTCGTTTGGGTGAGGAGTGAAATCGTGCGACCGACACCACCCCGCGTAACGAGATTTGATGCAACCCGCCATACAGATGCAACGAAAAACCTTCTTCTTCTTCTTCTTCTTATTGGCATCCGAGGTGGGAGAGACGTAGTCTCCGTACTCATACGGCCATCAACAGACTTGTGTGCGGTTTCGCAACTAAACGAGCGGAAGGTTTAAACCATTTAATGGTGCTAGATGTTCAGATCACAGGCCTTGAGAAAGTTGCAGAGTATTTCTGATGTTTTGTGCGACGGGTTCGAAAGGAAGGATGAGATGGTGTACGGTGGAAACATTTTTTCCTTCATGAAATTTCGTAATAGAATAACCCTCTGCTCGTCAAAACGCGAGCAAGACCAGAACACGTGGTTAAGATCCTCTACATCTTCTTCGCAAACGCAATAGGGGTGGTCGCAAAGATTTTTTCTGAACAGGCTGTAAGCTAGATTATAGTGATTGCTGCGCATCCGATTAACGAGGACTATCTGAGAGCGGTTTAATTGGGAGAAGTGGAACCAGGGCTTGGGAGACTCATCGAAATAATTTTGGAAGTAATGGTCCCCTGTACTTGTATTTCGGTAGAGAAATTTTCTGAGCCGGGATTTGATGTATCCGAGGTTTATTGGGAAGAAATCTGTGAATGAAAGGAGATGGTAAATGCTCCTGCCCGAAAGTCTTGCGTCTTTGGCCAATGCATCGGCCGTCTCATTCCCTGGAATATTTTTGTGACCGGGAATCCAGGCGAGGATAACTTCCTGGTTGAGATTATGTAGTTCCCAGAGGGCGTTCTTGATCCGGAGAATAGTAATGTGTAGAGAGGAGGATAAAATTTCCTCATTATCTAGAGCTTTTAAGACACTTAAAGAGTCTGAAAAAATAATAGACTTAGGAATTTTTTGCAGCCTTATGTAATCGAGTGTGAGGTGGATAGCGAAAGATTCTGCTGTGAAAATGGAGGCATGCGAAGATAGCTGAATTTGTAATTCGAAATTTTGGTTAGGAGAGTAGGACGCAACCCTAGCTTTCCCGAAACCTTTCTTGGAACCATCCGTGAAGAATGGGACATGTGTCTGAAGAATATTATTAAAGCGCAGTTCGAATTCTTCTACAGGACGAGCGGATTCAATGATTGCCTTACCATGATCCAGGATTATTTCTGAGGAGTGCTCTTGGGCTTTGAGGTCAAAAAAGTAGCAAATCGGGAAAGGAGAAGAGTAAATTTGATTTTTATACCGGAAAAGCGATTCAAACGCAGAAACGAGAGGAAGTTCCTGAAGGTATTTAGGTTTCCGCGGAGTAACGACAATGGCCAGGAGAGCAAGAATTGGAATGAGCGGATGATTTGTAATCGAGAAACAGCGAAGCAGGTACTTTCTAGTGAGTTTGGCCTGTCTGATGGAGATAGGAAGCTCCTTTGACTCAGCATACACGACACGGTTAGGGGTAGACTGTCGATACCCGAGGGCAAATCTAAGGGCGCGGCGTTGAATGACTTCGAGCTTTTCAAAGAACTGTGGACAATTAGCAGGGATGCACGGGAGGCTATAATCAAAAGCTCCTAAAAGCGTGGCCTTATAAATAAGCAGAAGCGAACGAGGGTGGGCACCCCACCAGGTGGTTCTGAGTGACCTTATGATATTGATCCTCGGGATGCTTTCAAAGATAAGATTGTTTAGATGGGCAGTCCAAGAAAATTTGTGATCAAGCTCAATACCTAGAAAAGTCTCGTGAGAAGACGCACGAATAACCTTGTCGCCCAACTTTATTGAAAATTGGCGTATATCGATGCGCTTATGGGTGAAAATTAGAAGCTTTGTCTTCCTCTCGGAGATCGTCAGGCCATGTTTATGCAGAAAAGAGATACTAGCGTTGGCGTTCTTTTCAATGATGTTCAGGCATTTTTGGAGGTCTTTGGATGAGCAATAAATTGCTTTGTCGTCTGCGAGACACAGGGAGTCGCATTCCTCTAAGATACTCTCGAAGTCTTTCGTAGCTACGTTGTAGAGGGTGGGGCTCGACACACAGCCTTGAGGAAAGCCCTTGAGGCAGGTGTACGGGCCGTCTAATGAGTTGTTGATGTTGAAAAAGATGTCCCGGCTGGCAGCCAAGTTGAAGTAAAAGCGGCAGATGGATTCAGGTAGCCCGAGGTCTCTCAAAGATTGAATGAATGTGATGGGGTCGACATCATCGAACGCGCTCTTCTCATCCAAAAAAAAAGAACAACGGTGTATTTGTCCTCTGCGAGGTTCGCATAGATGGTGGAAGTTAGGATAGATAAGTTATCTAGGCAAGATCGCGACTTTCTGAAACCGAATTGTGTACTAGGTAAAATCAGATTGTGTTCCAACCACCAAATGAAGCGCGTGTGTACCATCCTTTCGCAGAGCTTCAACAGAGATTGGGCTAGTGAGATAGGTCTGACCTTGCCTGTGTTCCCTTTGGGGATAAAAAAGATCAGAAACTGGTTCCATGATTCTGGGAATGTGCCCTGTCGGAAAATATCATTGAAGACGGAGAGGATCGCCTCCAGTATGTTATCCGGTAGGTTGGATAGCATGCGGTTGTCTATGCGGTCAAGGCCTGGAGCTGAATTAATTTTTCTTGAGGACTTCTTGATCGCTGCCTCTAATTCATTGAATGTAAGCGGTCTGTTGAAGAACTGAGCGGATTCGTCTGACGGTATGAAGTCGCAAGGGAAAATGTTACTAAAGCAGGATGGAGGGCATAGCGACCGGATTTGTTGTCGCATCTCTTCGATGTTAGCTTCTTTATTCGGGGCGGCTTGTGCGGTTAAAGCTCTGTGGCGAAAGCGCTTAACTGTTGCCCAAATTTTTGTGAGGGGAGTGCGTGGGTTGACAGACTCGCAAAATTCAATGAAGCTCGCTTTCTTGACTCTTTTATAGACTAGAGTGAATTCTCTCTCGGCGGAAGCTCAGTCGCGGTAAGGACAGTAACCTTTTCTGAAGTTGCGACGCGCATCGGCTCAGCGTTTCTCGGCAATCTCGCACTCCTCGTTCCAGGAGATTGAGGAGGGCGCGGACGCGGGGGGCGATTCCGGAAATTTCGGCGGTTCGATGAATTCGTGAGGCTGGAGATAGATGAATTTATAGCAGATGTGATTGCCGTGTATTTTTCTTGAATTGTGGCGTTAGAAGACCCGTTGCTCTCGAGGGTAACATTAGCTAGGGAAGCGTAAAATTACGACCATTTCAAGTCGTCCCATTTCTTTGAATTGTGCCTACGAGGGGGTGACTGATTAGTTGGTGTTTGTGTGTTGAGACCGAGTAAGGTCTGAGTTGGGTAGTGATCACTACCAAAGTTATCTTCAAGGGCTGACCATGTACAGAAGGGTAGCAGTTGTGGAGTGCAGAAAGTTAGGTCCAAATGAGTAGGATTGCTGGGGTTAGACCTATTCAAGAATGTGGGAGAGGCATCATTAAGAAGAAGAAAGTCATCCCGAGTGAGGGTAGAGTAAAGAGAATCTCCCAGGTTGTCATTGCTTTCGCTGCCCCACGCTATGTTGTGGCAGTTGAAATCACCTGATATTATGATTGGTTCATTGCGTTGCGGGAGAGAACGTAGGAACAAATCCCAGGTGTTGGGAGGGAATTCTGTGTTTGGTGGTCTGTAAACTGAGACTATATATATACTAGTATTGTGGAGCTTCACTTTGATTGCAAGTGTTTCGAGTAGAAGTGGGGTATCAAACACGTCCACAATTGAGAAAATTAAACTATTCTTAATAGCGATGAGCATTCCACCCCCCTGGCTATCATCTCTGTCCTTTCGTAGAACAGAGAAACCATCCAAGCGGATGTTCGTGCTCGAGTTAGCTTCAGTCTCCAAAAGCAGGATTATATCATAGGATGTCGACAAAGTCTTCAAATGTGCTTCTCTTTGTCTAAACGAGTTGCAGTTCCATTGGAGGATTCGAAGGGGACTGCCTCTTAAGGAGTTAGTATCCATTTTGAGCGGGACGAGAGGCGAGATTGGCAAGAGAGTTCAGAAGATTGAGACAGAGAGGGTTGGAAGCACTTGAGTTGTCTGAGTTATTGAGAAGAGGAAGCAGAAAGGCTGTGATGAGATCTATTAAGAGAGTGAGAAAATCTTGAACATTTTTAGGAGTCTCAAAGTACTCGTAGGTAGTGGCTGGAAGCGCATGATTCTCCTCGGTCAAGGGGGGATTGCTTGTGCTCGGCCTTGTGTGCGAGCTTAGATCGCTCGCAGAGTAATTACGACTGTTCTGAGCAAAGGAGGATTTAGCTCGCGGGAGAGACACATCTTGAGTTTGAGAGTGCAAGGAAGATTTGTTGGGTGGTCGGAAGAGATTAAGTCTTTCTTGAGCTGAGTTACCCGAGGTTCCCCCTTGGGGCCTAGGTGTGCCACTTTTTTTGTAAGGAGAATTATTTGGGCAGCGGGGCGGGACAGGAGGAGGCGTGCTGCGGTTCTGCAAGAACCGTTGAGAGTGGTGGGGTTGCGAGGATAAAGAAGAGTCGACTGGATGAGGGTTCTGAGTTGGTGCGGAATGGTTGGGCGTAAAGTTGTGGAAGAATCGTGACGCTGGAGGAGAAAGTAGAGGAAAGTCTGCGTTGGACCAGGCGGGCTCGGAGCTAAGAATCTTCTCTGGGTTGATTTTGGTCCTAACTGCGTGTGTTGGGGGGTGAGTCTCTGATTAAACGAGCATACGCTTCTCTCACTGGAATATCATCTTGAGCTGCAAGCGTGCGAGCGTCGCGTTGGAGCTGATATTCCGGACAAATTTTATTTACTGGGTCGTGGTTTCCCTGGCAATTGACGCAAATCGGGTCGGCATCTTTCTGAGGACATGCATCAGCGGAATCGTGTTTTGCAGCTCCGCATTTCGCGCATATAGGAGAGCTACGACACTGAGCTTGGATCTGACCGTATCTGAAGCAGTTAAAGCACATTCTGACAGGCTGGCTAAAGGGTTCGACAGGGTGGCTCGCACCGTAAAGTCTGACTCGAGAGGGAAGATGTTGGCCATCGAAAGTGACCTGAATGGATTGGGTTGGGATAAAACTTTTTTGATTGGAGGCTTCTGTCTTAGACCTTGACAGACGCTTAACTTTGATCACGGGCACAGAATATTGGAAAGCGTGTAGGATGGTGCCGTCGGAAAGATCGAGAGGAACATCTCTAATTATGCCCTGCCTGCTCAGTCTGTGAACAGGTGCGGTGGCTCTAAGATTGTGCAACGCTAGAGTTGTATCGCGCAGAATCGCGTTTGCAGCTTCTGGGTCGCTTGCTGTAATGGTCACTTTTTGCTTTCCCGAAGAACGACAGGCGTATCTGTTGTAGTCGATTTTTTTTGCTATAACTATGCCAACACTAGTTGGGTTAAGTTTACCTTTTACTTGAGAAGCGTCGATTGGCTCGATAAATACTATATAGGGTCCTGAATTTCCCTGTGAATAGAAAAGGGGTTCAAGGATTTCTTGCTGCTTCGGGGTAGATGATTTATTGACATCAGCAGGTGCAGGGTCACTGCGTTGAAGGCGGGACCGCTGGTTGTCTGCTGGGGAAGAGGATTTCGGATCGGCCTCGATACGTGACCGAGTATCGCTGTCGTCCTCGCCATCGGATGGCAGAGGTGCGTTTAGAGGGTCGGCTTGCTTGCGAGAAAGATGTGTATTTTCGAGGTATTGACTCTTTACCGAGCCGTCACGTTGTCTCTTAGGAGGCGGAGATTTCGAAATCAACATGTTGATAGGCGTGCCCGAGCGAGCGTTCAAGTTATCAGAATTGGCCGTAGAGTGGTCTTGTAGAAAATTAAAAGGGTTCGAGGAAGCAAATTGCGAGAAACCGTCTTGCTGAAGTTCAGGCTCGCTTTGGAAATCCATTAAATCCGAATCAATAGGCCCAGTGGGCTCCGCATTTCCCGGCGGAAAAGAAAGGGCATGTTCTTGAGTGCACTGCATTACGCGCGTAGCTGGCCGGCGGCCGCCGGCCACCGGAGTGAGGTTAGGTGGATCAAGCACCGTCGGATTGATCTTATTAATGATTAAAAACAGCCGCGAAAACCACAGGGCATCAGGCTCTGTGGTGGAACAATCAGAGAAACCACTTCGGGAGCCAGAGGGGCCAACCCGAAATTTGACACACTAGACAAAATTCTCAAGTAGCCCGGACACGTGTGCACACTATGGCGCCTCTTGCGGAACTCCCCAACGAAAAACCGACATACGATATAGGTATACTACATGGGCTGAGGGACCGCGAGTATTCTCAGTCAGCATATCACAGATGCCAATGCCAAGATCCGTCGGCTGTCTGCTCTGCTCTCCATGCACACAGCTCAATTGACAACGAAATGTGATTCTTATATTTATTTAGTATTATTCCTGCATTATGGTGGAACGAGTAATGCTTCCATCGCTAATTTTCGATTGCTATTCGGGTTGTACACGGAAATTCAGGTCGTGAGTGTTTGGTGGTGTGATCCGAATGAAAAAAGTGCAGTGTTGTGTGTGGTGGGTCCTCATTATGCCCTCGTTGCGTGGGTGATGAGGGTTTTCTGAGTTTCAACAAACGCTATATAAACACAATCCGTATTCCAGAACGAGAGTTTTTCCGAACTCTCTTTTGTACTGCTTCATTCTAGTTTAAAGTATTCAGCAAGCTCATTTCTATCTGTTCTAATCCTAATTGGGGAAGTAATTTCTTGGAGCAACCAAAACATTACTGTTTTGGTTAAATATGAGGTCTTTATCAAAGATGTGGTTATTCATCTCCCAGCATTTTTACTTCATACATGCCGCTGTTCCATTTTTTAACATGTTCGAATCCCAATCTGAATTCACACAAAATGAAACATGATTTGACAAAGATACAATGCTGTAATTTATTGGGTTGAGCATTAACTCACTTAGACGTTACAACAACAGTCAAAATTCTGTAAGACCTCATCGTCCACCAATATCAATTGTAGTTAAGCCTAAATGCATTCAACCATGGCTGCATGCCATACACTTTTCCTCATTTTTTTAGAGCATGAACCTACTCTTTGTCAATTGAAGGAGGTTGTTCAGAAGAATCTCAGCTTCAATTTGTGAAATTGAGAATGTTGTCGTCAAATCCCATAACCTGCTTACAAGGAGGGTGCCAGGCCTTCGGATCACCAATCCTCCTGGAACTCCAGGATATGTTTTGTTATACCAAAACATGTAACAAACCACTCTTATAACTTGCCAACGCTCCCTAGAACCATCCTGAGTACCAGGGTCAATATCCCAGCAAATAGGCCTTTTCCAGGTGGATTGATGCATCCATAGCTCTCCATGAGCCAGTTATTCTATGCTGTGGGACTTTCCTTTAGACTAATAAGAATAGTTACATGAAATAGAGACTGAAAAGAACAAATTCCAGCTACATAAGACTGGTATAGCTGATCTCAACCATGGATGAGGGAAGTTGAGGATCAAAAAACTGGCAAAATTGAGTTTTTCATTGACGGAATGATGAGTCTGAGAGAATATAAGACTTTTCAATGAACATACATTAATGAATATGATTTACTCACATTCAGAGACCATCACTTTCCCAATTAATGTTGTCAAATTGCACCTGCACTATGTAAACTGCCAAGGCCAGCCAAGGAGAGTCACAACCAATAGCAGATCCTGCGACTGACCTGTAAAAATTTGACAACAAAGTATCGTGCTCAACTCACACTCTGACTCTGCATATTCTACACTGATTTTACATGTTTCTATCCACAAGTTGTTTGAAAAAATTCAATATGAACTAATCTGAAATAGCTCTGTTGACACAAAGTTAACCTGATTTTGACCACGTTTAGAACAACATCACAAGCAAATTCTACAGCACCTAAAAATAAGTACTCATCTGAAAACCCCAAACTGCAATCAGCCACGGATTTTCAAGATGCTTAATTGTCGACGATGGATGGTAAATTGTGAATTTCTCTCAAGCAGACTATAATAAATATCAGGCCAGGTGATGGTCTGCGAGAAACTGTTGCACCGGCAGAGTTTGCCATGCTATAAAGGAGCAGACGACAAAAGTCATACAAGTGTCGTATTTTTCACTCCTTGTTTAGCTTTAGAGAAACTCGCACTTGAACACTTTTTCATCACTAAAATCATCGACAACCATCCTGACAGTTCGTGGCAGACAGCCTGCGGTTTGGATATATCAGATAAGTATTCATTTTGAGGTGCTTAACAAGACTTTCCTTGTGACATTGTTCTGAACGTGGTCAAAATCAGGTTAACTTTGTGTCAACAGAGCTATTTCAGATTAGTTCAGATTGAACTTTTTCAATCGACATGTGGATAGAAACATGTAAAATCAGTGTAGAATATGCAGAGTCAGAGTGTGAGTTGAGCACGATACTTTGTTGTCAAATTTTTACAGGTCAGTCGCAGGATCTGCTATTGGTTGTGACTCTCCTTGGCTGGCCTTGGCAGTTTACATAGTGCAGGTGCAATTTGACAACATTAATTGGGAAAGTGATGGTCTCTGAATGTGAGTAAATCATATTCATTAATGTATGTTCATTGAAAAGTCTTATATTCTCTCAGACTCATCATTCCGTCAATGAAAAACTCAATTTTGCCAGTTTTTTGATCCTCAACTTCCCTCATCCATGGTTGAGATCAGCTATACCAGTTTTATGTAGCTGGAATTTGTTCTTTTCAGTCTCTATTTCATGTAACTATTCTTATTAGTCTAAAGGAAAGTCCCACAGCATAGAATAACTGGCTCATGGAGAGCTAGGGATGCATCAATCCACCTGGAAAAGGCCTATTTGCTGGGATATTGACCCTGGTACTCAGGATGGTTCTAGGGAGCGTTGGCAAATTATAATAGTGGTTTGTTACATGTTTTGGTATAACAAAACATATCCTAGAAATCCAGGAGGATTGGTGATCCGAAGGCCTGGCACCCTCCTTGTTAGATGAAATGAGTGTGTATTCTGTACAGCAGGTATACTATGATCTCGCTAATCAATAGGATAATGTTTGCCATCTTAGGCAGTGAGTACAAGATTGCATCAAATCATGAAGAGTTCAGTCCTTGGTTATCTTTAGCCAAAAGCTTAAATATGGGTTACGCGTATCATCACTTCCACTCTACAGATGTTGTTAGGCACTCCTCACATTAACATACATTGGATATCTAATGAAAATTAAAAAAGTACTACTTGTGACCCTCTATGGTCCTTAAATAAAATGTAGACAATCTAAAAGAGTAGATCACTAGATATAATGTTGTAAATTGTTGAATAAGGGCATCGATTCAGTCAAAAACTTGAGACAAAAGTCGAAATTCCCCTGTGGTTTGTAGAGCTATCATTGTCAATCTTAATCCTTGTACTTGATTAATTGGTTCAAATAGATTCTCACCATTTTTCTAGAGCTTCAATTGGAAATTAAAATGATATAAGTGTGGGAAACCATCGCAATTTAAATTTTTGCAGAATACACATTTATCGTCGAAAGCCTCAATCAGCTCAAAGAGAATATTTGTGTTCTTAGGGCAAAAAGTAGAGTTCAAATGAATCAGATATCGTTTTTTACTTTATTAAGTGAGTACACGAATTCATTGGATTATTAAAAATTAGTCTCGAAGATCCAATCAATTCCAATGAAACTTCATTTTCCACCAGCTTTGATGCCTTTCATGAACAACTCAGTGTTGATAATTGGGAATCACATTTGTTAACTACTTTTAAATATGTCTCCTATCATAACATTTTGAGGAGTCCATCCCAAGCTAAATTCATCATTCTATTTGGGTAATGCATGGTACATTATATTTGAGAAAATGATGTCAACTATCTCAACTACTCAAAGGCTTAATATCGTAATATCTTATTCAAATACGGTTACGCTGAGCTTTTAGTAAATCTCGAAAGTCAGTTATAACTCATCCAAAGTTCCAGATCATATAGATACTCATGCATCAATCCAAAGACAGCCTTGGAACTCCGTTCCTTACGTGTTTCTCAAACACGTTATCGTTCAAAAGGACGGAGATCAAGTATTTCGTCTTAGAACCACGAAAATTCGTGTGCGTTTGAGAAATGCGTAAGGAACGGAGTTCCAAGGCTGTCTTTGGATTGATGCATGAATATCGATATGATCTGGAACTTCGAAGAGTTATAACTGACTTTCGAGATTTATTCGGAGCTCACCATAACCGTATTTGAATAAGATATTACGGTATTAAGGCGATGCGGTCACCATGCAAGCTGAAAATCATTCCCAACTTTCTCCGATTCTGTTGCGATTTGGGCTAAACGACGAGCGCACAAACATTTGTGATCATCTAACTTAGATTTGTCTGCTCTTCGTTAAGCCCAAATTGCAATAGAATCGGAGAAAGTTGGGAATGAAAATGTGCGTATATTATAGGTTAGGAGGTTCCCTCGGCCGAGTTATTCCCATTTTTCTCCAATTCTCTTATGATTTGGGCTAAGCGACGGATTGAGGATTACAAGTTGGACAATAACAAGTATTCGACAACTCGTCTCACATTTTGAATCATCAAACTTTTTATGTAAGGTGTATTTTCAAGGCCCTTGGTCACGGTGCACGGTGACCGCATCGCCTTAAGCCTTTGAGTAGTTGAGACAGTTGACATCATTTTCTCAAATATAATATACCATGCATTACCCAAATAGAATGATGACTTTAGCTTGGGATGGACTCCTCAAAATGTTATGATAGGAGACATATTTAAAAGTAGTTAACAAATGTGATTCCCAATTATCAACACTGAGTTGTTCATGAAAGGCATCAAAGCTGGTGGAAAATGAAGTTTCATTGGAATTGATTGGATCTTCGAGACTAATTTTTAATAATTCAATGAATTCGTGTACTCATTTAATAAAGTAAAAAGCGATATCTGATTCATTTGAACTCTACTTTTTGCCCAAAGAAGACAGATATTCTCTTTGAGCTGATTGAGGCTTTCGACGATAAATGTGTATTCTGCAAAAATTTAGATTGCGATGGTTTCCCACACTTATATCATTTTAATTTCCAATTGAAGCTCTAGAAGAATGGTGAGAATCTATTTGAACCAATTAATCAAGTACAAGGATTAAGATTGACAATGATAGCTTTACAAACCACAGGGGAATTTCGACTTTTGTCTCAAGTTTTTGACTGAATCGATGCTCTTATTCAACAATTTACAACATTATATCTAGTGATCTACTCTTTTAGATTGTCTACATTTTATTTAAGGGCCATAGAGGGTCACAAGTAGTACTTTTTTAATTTTCATTAGATATCCAATGTATGTTAATGTGAGGAGTGCCTAACAACATCTGTAGAGTGGAAGTGATGATACGCGTAACCCATATTTAAGCTTTTGGCTAAAGATAACCAAGGACTGAACTCTTCATGATTTGATGCAATCTTGTACTCACTGCCTAAGATGGCAAACATTATCCTATTGATTAGCGAGATCATAGTATACCTGCTGTACAGAATACACACTCATTCCATCTAAGCAGGTTATGGGATTTGACGACAACATTCTCAATTTCACAAGTTGAAGCTGAGATTCTTCTGAGCAACATCCTTCAATTGACAAAGAGTAGGTTCATGCTCTAAAAAAATGAGGAAAAGTGTATGGCATGCAGCCATGGTTGAATGCATTTGGGCTTAACTACAATTGATATTTGTGGACGATGAGGTCTTAGAGAATTTTGACTGTTGTTGTAACGTCTAAGTGAGTTAATGCTCAACCCAATAAATTACAGCATTGTATCTTTGTCAAATCATGTTTCATTTTGTGTGAATTCAGATCGGGATTTGAACATGATAAAAAGTGGAACAGTGGCATGTATGAAGTAAAAATGGTGGCAGATGAATAACCACATCTTTGATTAAGACCTCATATTTAACCAAAACAGTAATGTTTTGGTTGCTCCAAGAAATTACTTCCCCAATTAGGATTAGAACGGATAGAAATGAGCTTGCTGAATACTTTAAACTAGGATGAAGCAGTACAAAAGAGAGTTCGGAAAAACTCTCGTTCTGGAGTACGGATTGTGTTTATATAGCGTTTGTTGAAACTCAGAAAACCCTCATCACCCACGCAATGAGGGCATAATGAGGACCCACCACACACAACACTGCACTTTTTTCATTCGGATCACACCACCAAACACTCACGACCTGAATTTCCGTGTACAACCCGAATAGCAATCGAAAATTAACGATGGAAGCATTACTCGTTCCATCATAATGCAGCAATAATACTAAATAAGAATAAGAATCACATTTCGTTGTCAATTGAGTTGTGTGCATGGAGAGCAGAGCAGACAGCCGACGGATCTTGGCATTGGCATCTGTGATATGCTGACTGAGAATACTCGCGGTCCCTCAGCCCATGTAGTATACCTATATCGTATGTCGGTTTTTTGTTGCATCTGTATGGCGGGTTGCATCAAATCTCGTTACGCGGGGCGGTGTCGGTCGCACGATTTCACTCCTCACCCAAACGAGCGTAAAGGAACTCGGTTCCAAAAAAACACATTCTCTTTAGCGGCACGAGAATTAACGCATCCGTAGACTTCATTCATGGAGGGACGGAGACTGTAAGTATTTCGTTCAAGACGAAGCACTTATAATCTCCATCCCTTCAAGAATGAAGTCTACGAATGTGTTGATTTTTGTGTCGCTAAGAAGAATGTGTTACTTCTCGTGGCCTTAAGACGGAATACTTATAGTCTTCGTCCCTTCAAGAAAAAAATGCGTGAATGTGTTCATCTTCGTGCAGTTTGAGGAGTAAGTGTTACTCTTCGTGGTCTTAAGCAGTGAGAAATGATCTTCGTGGCGCTGGGGCGTAAGTGTTAATCTTCGTGGCCGTAAAAAAGCAAATGCTAATCTTCGGCCCCCGTGTTAGTCTTCGTGGGCGTTAGCGGATGTGTTAATCTTCGTAAGAGGCGTCGATATGATGACTGTCATATGATGACAGTCAATTAATAAGGAATAAAATAAAAAATATGATGACAGTGCAAGGGGTCAAAATCACGGATCGGTATTTGAATCTGGTCAATGTCACTCCTACCTAGGAAATTCATGCCCAATAAAGTTCGAATTCCTATCCGCCCTCGAAAATTGTGATCACGAAGCTGGAATATCAGTGTTGGATGCTCCGAGATCTTTTTCTGTAGCTCGTCAATCAGGAAACGATGATCTGATGGTTGTGAAATGGTAGCCGGATTTGCGAATTCATCTCCTTACTCGTCATCACATTCTGCCCCGTGAAAAAGGTCAAGATCGAAGAATGGCATTTGAATCTGCTCAATGGCTTCCTTTCGTTAGTGATTCATGCACGAAGATTTCCAGAATCCTATCAATCCTCGAGAATTGGAACCACAGGGCCGGGGAATCAATGTGCGATTTTCTGAGATATTCTTCTGCACCATGACAAACAGGCAACTATGAGCTGTTCCTCGTGACATGGTAGTCTGATCAACGAATTCATCTCAATACTTGTCATCTATATCTGCCCGTGGGTAGGTTCGGATCGAGGGATCTTATCCAAATTTGCGCAATAGAACTCGTTCGTAAGTGGTCACGCACATGAATTTCCAAGGATCCATCCATCCACGAGAATAATGAACACAAAGCTGGGGAATCAATGTTGATTACTCTTAGATATTTCTCGGTAACTCGACAACCAGATAACGATCGGCTGATGCTTGTGATATGATGGCCTGATTCGCGGACTGAATCCCGCATTTTGACATCAAATGATGCCAGTGCAAGGAGTGAGAATCGGGGAAAGAATTCGAATCTAGTCAATGTCATACTTGTCTGAGAGATTTGCTTCGAATAAATATTAAATTCTCATCTCCACTAGACAATTGTGATCACGAAGCTAGGGAATCATTGTGAGGTGCTCTGATATATGAGCAAATCTCGGGAACTATGCGATTTCAACTTTAAAATTTCGAGAATTTCAAAATGGCAGCACACCTCTCATGGACTTTTCTTTGGTCTAAGTAATGCTCAAACAATGATAAAATATTCGCGTAAATCATTCTGGAGCTCCGCCGTGAATTTGTGAGGGAATAGAAGATTTCTCCATGTATTTGAATGGGAGCCTCATGTTTCCGTTATTCTAATTGGCACATGTCCACGTGAATCCATGGCATCCTCGGTGTTAAAATAGAGAAGAGGAGACAAGTTTAATAGTTTACAGTGTCTCCTGGAGGTCTGTGGTACGGAATAAAGATGTGCCTCAGCCGCCAAAACGCTCATTTTCGTCATTTGTCAACCTTCACAATCCTCGCATCACGACCGAGATGAGTCTGTAGTAGAAGCGATTCTCATAGCCATTTTGTGAGGTATGAGAATTAGTTTACGCTTGGTTCCAATCCCGATGGAATTGAAATTTTCGTGTGCTACACGAAAATAGTACATTTCGATACAAGGGCGTAAAACGTTTTATTCGCGTCCGAGTGATGAGTTTACGGCCCGAGCCGCAGCCGAGGGGCGGAACCATCACGAGAATGCGAGTAATAGGTTTTGCGCCCGTGTATCTAACTATACCTTCGATAAACTGTGAGTAAAAATCGACAAACTGTGCGCAAAGTCCACCTTTACGCACACTGTATCGGAAACGATTTTTCTGACTCGATTTACGCAAAAATAACTTTTCTCACTTCAAGCCGCATCGTCATGCAGAATCGAGCACACTATCGTTCTTGGACTAGATTTGTAGGTTTTGGGGGTAGAACAAGATGTGAAGGGCTCCGGACCAGAACGGTATAAGTCCATTTTTTCCATTTCTGGGAAATTCAACTCAAAGTTTTTTTGCAACAAAAAATTCGAATTATCATTTTGAGTCTCAGTTCCTTTTTCATCATATAGTAGGTAAGTTTTCACGATAATTATTGTATAAGGGGTAATGATATTCAATTATTCACTCTAATTACTCATTACTTTACAATTAAAAATGGACTTACACCCTTCTGGCCCGGAAAATTTCTCGACTTTTTTTCCGGACCAGAACAGTATAAAAACACTATTTCTATTTTTTACCGTTTTAAACCAGAACAGATGGAGAAACGAGTTGACTTTCACTATTTCAGATCGGAAAGTGTGGAGATATTGTGAATTTACACCGTTTAGAATCAAAAACCGTCCGGTTTTGGGTAGAAAAAAAAGTTGGAAAATTTTCCCGGCCAGAACGGTATAAGTCCACGTTTTTTTCCGAATTGTCGACTAGGAGTATCTCCATTAGGTGTCGATGAAGACATTTGCTAATGTTCAAGAATCATCATCGAGTTACATCGACAGATTTTACCGAACAGGTTCTATTTAGAGTACCATGACTGTGATCGATTTTATTCATGATACTGCGGGTCCACTGGTGCACAGAGGGTTTCATCGACAAGTATTCATTTAATTAGCTTGGTCTATAATTTATAATGGTGGTTATGATTTTGATGCTGTTCTTGGACTGTCCTTTTGAATATACTTATGATTAGGTAAACAACGCGTTTCGGACATCTAATTATGTCCTTCTTCAGGTTAAATCATACGTATATATATTACTTCTTATGGGGGTGGGTAATCTGATAGTGAGTAAGCTTAAATAACTAGGACTTATCAATGTAGGTGCGGTTTCTTGTGGTCCCCTCTGAGATGAAACTTGGTGCAAATCTCGATCTTCATCGGCCCGCAGCAACTTCTTTGAAGAACAGCCAGAAACCGCACCTACATTGATAAGTCCTAGTTATTTAAGCTTACTCACTATCAGATTACCCACCCCCATAAGAAGTAATATATATACGTATGATTTAACCTGAAGAAGGACATAATTAGATGTCCGAAACGCGTTGTTAACCTAATCATAAGTATATTCAAAAGGACAGTCCAAGAACAGCATTAAAATCATAACCACCATTACTCTCTGTCTGGACATTAGAGTCAAAATTAAATATAATTTATAATGTTTGGTAGGTCGCAAAGTACAGAACTTCTACTTGGAGTATCAAATTCAGACAGGTCGTACTGGAAAGTTCAGCATTTAAATACTTCTATTTGAATATGGAGTGCGAATAGATAATCAGAATTTCTGAAATTTATGAGTCTGGCAACACTGATATCGATGACCAATTTGATGTAAATCGAATTAGTTGCAGGGCACGGCGAGTCATTCAGGCGAAAAAGGTCGAGTTGCATGCACTTGGGTTTTGCCTGTGGGGTATGTTTTGGGGTCATCAGTAGAACATTTTCCAACAAGAATCAAAAGAATCGGTAGAGGGTTTTTGAAACAAAGTCGATTTTTCGATTTTTCAGCCATTCTCTCGAAACAGTGGAATACCTTCATTTCTCATTCTCGTTTCTCGCTTTGAAATCGACTATTTAAAATGATCGAAGTACCCATATCTGACGTAAAAAGACCCAATCTTTCAAAACCCGAGGTCCAAATTAGGCCCAGATACGATCTGAGTGATTTGGAACGACTATAGTGCAGGATACCCTCTTTTTATAAATGAATTTCCCGGTAAATCCAAGAATATTCTTTGTCAACGGTGGACATGGATAGATTGAATACTGCCGGGGTGTGCATATTTATTAGGGTGACACTTATTTCCCGATTTTCCTGTATCGGTGGGGACGCCCCCCAGATCTTAACTTTACGATAGAAGAAAATGAAAGAAATTTCTTTCAGATTTTTGCAGGCAGTTCTAGTATTGCCGTATTGCACTTGTATTTTCGAGTTTCAAGACGTTTTTTCACAAAATTCGTTAACTTTGCATGGCAAGCACTTGCATTTCCAAGAGAATGGAGCAAACCAAACTGGATAACATTGATTGGGAGGGCTTAGGGAATCTTTTCACGCGCGTAGCGATTAGTTTTGGTTTAATTTCAGGCTCAGAAAGGGGCCAGAACGGCAGAAATACAGTCTTAAAATCACTTTTTATCGCAGTTTTCGAGTTCTCCTGCGCATGCGTGATTTTCTACGGTTTTGATAATAATTTCAATCGATAGCCCGTGCAATTTCCTTCAAATTGGCCACTGCCAAAAGTCAATTCGATGTTATGGGACCGGAGTAGTGGATGATTTTGAATGAGGTGGAGTCAAAGGGGCAAATCCGTGCAAATCGGTCGAGATCACCTGTGATGCTTTTCATCTTGTACAGCGTGTTTCTCTGGTTTCTCTGCGACGAATCGACTTCGCCAAAGGGTCATTTTGAAGGAAATTGTCTGAGCTATCGAAGTAAGTAGGCTACGGAGTGGCAAATTTATGGCGAAATACGGAAAGCAGACATTTGATAATTTTTAGTCGAATAAAAAGCTGTTTTGAACTGTTCTGCGTGACTATACTGTAACTCACCATCACTTCACCACTCCACAACCTACTTATTTCGATAGCTCAGATCATTTCCTTCAAAACGACCCCTTGGCGAAGTCGATTCGGAGCAAAGAAACCAGAGAAACACCCTGCACAAGATGAAAAGCATCGCCGGCAATCTCGGCCGATTTGCACGGATTTACACCTTTGATTCCACCTTATTCAAAATGATCCACTACTCCGGTCCCATCGCATCAAATTGACTTTTGGCAGTGGTCATTTTGAAGGAAATCGCACGGGCTATCGATTGAAAATATTATCAAAACCGTAGAAAATCACGCACGCGCAGGAGAACTCGAAAACTGCGATAAAAAGTGATTTTAAGACTGTATTTCTGCCGTTCTGGCCCCATTCTGAGCCTGAAATTAAACCAAAACTAATCGCTACGTGCGTGGAAAGATTCCCTAAGCCCTCCCAATCAATGTTATCCAGTTCGGTTTGCTCCATTCTCTTGGAAATGCAAGTGCTTGCCATGCAAAGTTAACGAATTTTGTGAAAAAACGTCTTAAAACTCGAAACTTTTTCGAAAGTAATACTAGGCGAGTATGAGGTTCAGAAAAGAACCATTCATCTCCAGTACATCAAAACTTCAAATTTTATACGACATGGTTTAAACTCTTGGAAGGAATGAGATCTAAAAAAACCATGTCGAGTATTTTTTGAGCCGATTTGTCACGATCAACATATCATCACTGATAGAGACTAGAGCCACTTTCCTCCAATCAAATCTCCCTTTCAATTCATCCTAATGGTGGTGGTTTGACAATTTCTTACTAGCTAATTGTCGCTGAGATGACTCAAAGTTTAGGTGAGTAGAAGAGGTATAGGGGAATATCGAAATAGAGAAAATATAACTGAGTATGATATGAGATTTTAGTGAATCATCATGAACACCAAATTAAACTCAGTTATATTTTCTCTATTTCGATATTCCCCTGTACCTCTTCTACTCACCTAAACTTTGGGTCATTTCAGCGACAATTAGCTAGTAAGAAATTGGCAAACCACCACCATTAGGATGAATTGAAAGAAAGATTTGATTGGAGGAAAGTGGCTCTAGTCTCTATCAGTGATGATATGTTGATCGTGACAAATCGGCTCAAAAAATACTCGACATGGTTATATCTCATTCCTTCCAAGAGTTTAAACCATGTCGTATAAAATTTGAAGTTTTGATGTACTGGAGATGAATGGTTTTTTTCTAAACCTCATACTCGCCTAGTTTTACTTTTGAAAAAAAAAAGTGAATGAGGGGGGGGGGGTCTCACTCCTTGGTTATAAAAATCCAAGGGTAACCACAAATTTTCCAAGCACTTGTCCCCCGGCACTTGAGAATTTCTTACACACGGCTACGTCATTTTTTCTATAAAAATACACTACTATCAGTGTATATTTTGTTCAGTTCAGTCTGGAGAGCCATGCAGCTACAGGCAAGAGCAATATTGCGGAGCCGCGACGAACACACAAAACACAACAAAGCAGACGAATCTCTCCTCCCTGTCCTTCTCGCATGGCGCTTTGATCTTTACGTCACCTCTAGTCGTGGCTAGTTTCGAGTATCCACATCTGATGCAATAATTATAGAATCGAGAAATTCAGATAATTCGAAAATTCATTTATCCGCGATAACAAATCAGCTGGTGGTGCCCGCGTTGCCCGGTACGCAGCAGACAGCCTCATTGCAGACTGCCGTCAACCGGACGAAGATCTTGCGCACGCGCTTCTATCTCTCTCTCTCTCTTTTTTTTTTTTTTTTTTAAGGTGGTTAGAGGGCAAAATCTGCCTCAGGATCCCTCGGATCCGTCCCCAGACACCGGACTGGTTCAGCTTACGCGGACTACGCATAGCCCACGCAGGCCATACCAGGCGGGACACGGGTTTGGGTGGGGCCCACCGAGAGGTGGGCCCGGCCGTGTAATATCCCTCTCCCCTCGATGTCCGATACCTAGGGCATCGGGCAATCAAGAAGGAGATCCACCTGCATCTACCATCTCATCCCGGAACCGCGTGAGCATTACTTCAGGATGAGCGGCATGTCTCGCGCTCGATTGCGAGCGTTCCTCTTCTCCATCTTCTCTCTTCGGCCACTTGTCGGCATCTTCTGTCTTCATTCTTCATTGTTCCCTCTCTTTCTTCTTTCTTCTCTCTTCTTTCTTCTTTCTTCCCTCTTCAGTGCATCAGATTCCTCCTGGAATCATTTGGGCCTCTTCTGTTTCAATCGGCAGAGTCACTGTGATTCGCCTACTTCGAGGCGCCTTACTTCCCTCTCTTTCTCTTCTTTGCGGGTCATCACCAGCTTGATGTATCCGGTGAGTCTATCCCATGTCTCCTGGTTGCGGAGCAAGTACGGGACGAGATTCTCGGGTGTTAGTTGAGCACCCAGCCATTCATCCAGCTCGGCGCGCTCTCTCCGGGTGTCGCTGCACTTGAACAGGGCATGTTCGGCGTCATCCCATTCGTCCCCGCATGACTGACATGCTGGGGTCGTCCTCTTCTTGAACCTGGTTAGATAGGAACCGAAGCAACCATGATCGCTCAGTGCCTGCGTCGTCCAGTAGTCCATCTCTCCGTGGGTGCGTTCCGCCCACTTGGCTACGTCACGGATCAGCCGGTGCGTCCATCTGCCGTTTGCAAATGGCGAATCCCACTCAGTTTGCCAATGCTCAAGGGTGGTTTCCTTCTCGTTGTCGCGGATGATCTCCTTCATCGTCGGAGTGAGTACTCGTTCGGCTCCGATCACTTTTTGGCGGTCCCAGATCCTCACTCGTTCCGCGACGAGCAAGTGGATGGGCGGAGTACTCGCCAATACGTAAGCCGCATCTCCTGACACAGTGCGGTAGGCACGGATACTCCTCAGGGCCGCTCTTCGGTGGACAGGCCCCATTCTCTTCTCGATGATGGTCTTCTCTACTCTCTTCCCCCACACGGGTGCACCGTACAGCATGATGGAGGTAGTGACGGTGTTGAGAAGTGCGCGCCTCTTTTCCTTGGGTCCTCCGATATTCGGCATAAGCCGCTGGAGCGCCGCACCGACCCTGCTCGCCTTCTGGGCGGCTTCCTGGATGTGCTTCTTGAACGACCACTTGTCGTCGAGCCATACACCGAGGTATTTCAGCTCTGTCTTCCGTGGAATCTCTTGCCCGTTGATATAAAACCGGGGTAAGTCAAACTTCCTACGCCTTGTGACCACGATTGCTTCGCACTTCTTGACAGCGAGCTCCAGAAGCCTGCTAATCATCCACTCGTAGACTCGGGCCAGCGCTTCATTCGCGCGTCTACCCAAGAGTTCCTCGTTGTCAGCCCATACTATGAGTCCCGCGTCGTCCGCGAAAGCCACTATTATCACTCCTTCTGGCACTTCGATAGACAGTAAGCTGTCATACTGGGTGTTCCAGTTGAACGGCCCGGAGACCGATCCCTGTCCGATTCCGGCGGACAGTACTCGAATCTCTTGTCCCTCGTCGGTGTCGTACACGAGGGTCCTGTTCCGCAAGTAGTCACTCGTGACGGCTAGTAGATAGGGGGGCACTTTACCTGCTTGGGATTGATAGACTCGCTCCCAGCTCGCGCAGTTGAATGCGTTCTTTATGTCCAACGCAATGATGGCACAGAATCCTCCTCTTCCTTGGTATGGGTTCCCTACCGACGCTTGAACCCGTTCTTGGACCGCCTCGATCGCGTGCACAGTGCTCCGTCCCTTCCGAAACCCGAACTGCATTGGTGATAGCCCACCGCCTTCTTCGTAGGCTTTTTCCACCCTGTTGAGCACCATCCTCTCGTACATTTTCCCGATATTGTCGAGCATGCTGAGAGGGCGTTGACCTCCTTGACCCTTAGGTATCAGGACCAGCTTCTGGCGTTTCCACTTGTCCGGGAAAGTTCCCGCGCTCAGACAGATGTTGAAGAGGTCGAGGAGTAGATCTGGCTTGTATTTGAAGACCAGTTTCAGAGCCTCGTTTGGGATGCCATCCAGGCCAGGGGCCTTGCCGTTCGGCATTCTCTTCGCCGCTATGAGTAGCTCTTGCATAGTAAAGAGCGGGATGGGGTCTTCGCTCTCCGTAGGGAATGTAACTCTGGGTTCTCCTGCTGGGAAGAGGTCTTCCACGATCGTGCGCAATGTTGCTGCATCGGTCGGTGCTGGGTTGCCCTTCCGGGGTCGGACCTTTGACATGACCACGCGATATGGCGTGCCCCAGGGGTCTTCGTTAACCATGTCGCACAGTTCACCCCAGCACTTCTCTTTGCTCCTCCGGATGGCTAGAACGAGAGCCTTCTTTGCTTCTTTGTACGCTCTGTCATCTTCCGCCAGCGATGGTCGTTGCAGCTTCCTTAATCGCCATGCGGTCCTCCTTTTCTTGTTGCTCGTTCTTCGTAGAGCCTTGATCTCATCGGTGATCCAGTACTCTGGTTTCCTCCAGAAACATGGTGTTGTCCTGCGAGGCATCGACGCGTCGCAAGCTCTCGTGATGGCGGATGTTACCATCGCCACAGCCTCGTCCGAGGCGGAGTTCATCGGGAGATCTTCGACTGTTTCTATCGATTCCCGGAATTTTCCCTCGTCCAGCTTCCGTACCTGCCACCCCGTTGGTCGCGGTCTGCGTGTCGTCTGTCTCTGTCCGTCAGTCCTAAGTCGAAACCGAATATGTCGATGGTCACTCAGTGTTTCCGTGTCCAGAACTTCCCACGATGTCATACGTCCCATGAGCGACGGGCTCATGAACGTCAGGTCGAGGACCGATGATGAACCTCCCTCCCGGGACCGAGTGTCGTGCCGGTAATAGGTGATAACCCCCGTCTCGTTCGCGAGCACTAATCCCAATGCCTCCATGGCATCAGCGAGTATTAACCCCCGTCTATCGCGCGGCCCCCCGCTCCAAGTCGGTTCCTTGGAGTTGAAATCTCCCGCGATTATAGCTGGGCCCCCCCATTGCCTCACATCCTCTTCT
Organism: Eretmocerus hayati; assembly: GCA_029851415.1. NCBI lineage: Eukaryota > Metazoa > Arthropoda > Insecta > Hymenoptera > Aphelinidae > Eretmocerus > Eretmocerus hayati. Next base: position 159,002,799 of record CM056743.1, read on the forward strand.
AGGTCGTGGAGCTCGTCTTCAAATTCGTGCGTCTTGAGCGACGGCGAGTAGTAGCAGCTGTATACAGCTGTGCCCCCTATGGTCTTTCGAGCATAACCACGGCCACTAACAGCTGGTTCAGTCTCGCGGATCGCGGGATTCGTGATCTGAATTACAGCGGTCCCCCAGTGATCGAATGTGGAACGGGAAAGTTCGCGCTTCCGAGGCGGTTCGGAGATGATCAGAACATCGATACCCCCTTCTTTGGTGGCAGTGTGTAGGAGGTCACAAGCGTCCCCGCTTCTCCTGAGGTTGGCTTGGATGAAGTTAGCCATTTCTTCCCCCCTGCGTCTATATGTCGCCCTCGCGTTTTGGTAGGCTGTGCAGTTGCTGGAGCCTGACCTGTGGTCAGATCTGGTTCCGATAGCCACGCAGCTGAGGCATTTTGGTTTCTCTTTACAGGTAGCGGCGAGGTGTCCTGGTTCACCGCACTGGAAGCAGAGTTTCGGTTGACGTTCCTCTGCCTTCTCTTTTTTGCAGCCTGAGGCCTTGTGGCCATACTCTAGGCAGTTATAGCAGCGTGGGATGCCTCCCTTCTCGCGGATTCTCACTCTGCTCCATCCCACCTTGGGTTCCGCTCTTGGACTCTCTCTCTCTCTCTCTCTCTCTCTCTCTCTCTCTCTCTCTCTCAATTTACGTACGTAAGAACGCCCAGTCGGAAAGAATAATGATTGCGCATGATGGCGATATCTCTAAAATAGTTTGATGATCATACTCGAAAGCAAGTAACTGAGTCATACCTCAGAATTTCACATGTTAATTTATATAGTCTGAAAAAGTATCATACAAATGTAGAAGTCTTCCTTCATGATCACCCTCAAGATATTTTTGCTGTCACAGAGAGTCGCTTGGAAGAAATTGACACCGATGCCAGTGTAAACATAAACAATTACTCTCTAATTCGCAATGACAGGACTGGCCGTGTTGGAGGAGGCATCGCTATTTATTTTGCCAGCTCAGTTAACCTCAAAATTCTTATTAAATCTGACTCCTCACGCGTTAACCAACCAGAGTACCTGATCTGTGAAATCAAGAGTGGGGATCATTGCCTATTGTTTGCAGTTGTCTATAGACCTCCCAATGCATGTCTTCCAGCCGAATTCTTCAACAATTTATCTCTACTGTTACCAAAGTATACATCCGTTGTCATCACTGGTGATTTCAACTGTAACATGTCAATCTCCGATTCCAAATCCAAATTTATCCACAAATATTTGAAAGATTACTCATTGGAGCTTGTACCATCCGACTCAACTCACCATGCCCTCAATGCCGAGAGCCAAATAGCACATACATGGATTGACTTGTTCTTTGTGAACTCGCTTGATCACGTTTTGCAATATACAAAAACCGACGTTCCTTTCACCATAGGACACGACAGGATCGAGATCCTATTCAAATTTGAACGAGTCATCAGACAGCCGGTTACTATTACTAAGCGCGATTTTAGAAATTTCGACCCGGACCGGTACCACAGTGATCTGTCGGCTGGACTCACACTTCTTCCTAACCTTGGGAATATTAACGATAAAGTCTCAATGTTCAATCAAGTAATTACCGAGGCTCTCGACCGATCGGCACCTTTGAGAGTCTACAAGATCCGAGCTCGCAATAAACCCTGGGTGACCAAGGTTATCCGTGACTTGATGGAAGAGCGTGATAATCTTTACAGGAAAGCGCGAAATACTCATTCCACCGAGTTAATGCAGAAATACCGGTCTGCCAGATCAAATGTTCAAAAACTACTACGCGCTTCCAAAAACCAGTACTACGCTAGTCAAATCGAGGCTGCTCAAAGCTCAAACCGACTATGGAACTCCCTCAACAACCTAGGCATAGTATCGTCACGTCCTCCCTCCCCGTTCAGAACATTCTCCCCTGCAGCTATTAATGCCCACTTTGCCTCGATATCCTGTCCCCCGCCAATCCATATGTCATACCCTCTCCCTCACACAATCTCCCAATCGCATCTATCCAGTATCCCAATATTTTCACTATCACCTACCAGCAGTGAGGAAGTTGCACGCATAGTTCACTCCATGAAATCGAAGACATTCGGGATCGATTACATCTCCCTGAAAACTCTACGCACATCATGCCCAACCATTATAGATTCACTCACGGACATATTCAACTCGAGCATAATTGACGCCTCCTTTCCCGATCTATGGAAGCGTACTCTCATCACGCCTATTCCGAAAACAAACAACTTGGCAGACTTATCAGATCTGAGACCCATAGCAAGGCTTTCTGAGTGCTCCAAAATTCTCGAAAAAGTTGTATCAAACCAACTCAAACAATTTATTGAAGATTATGAGCTCCTTGATCCATGTCAGGCCGGATTTCGAGAAGGTCACAGCACCCAGACGGCCTTGCTTGGGGTGTTGGATGATGTGCGGAGAGGTATAGACAAATCGATGTTCACCATTTTGGTCCTTTTCGATTTCTCCAAAGCTTTCGATAAAATTCCTCATGAAATTCTAATCCAAAAATTACGAGCTTTCCAAGTTAGCGATCTCACAGTGCGTTGGTTCCTCACATATCTTGCTGACCGGTGCCAGGCGGTCATTGATGATGGTGGAACAATTTCTGACTGGATAAATACAACAGCAGGCGTTCCGCAAGGATCAGTCCTGGGTCCACTCTTGTTTTCCATCTTCATCAATGACCTGCCTCGAGTCTTACGCTACTCCAAGCACATGATATATGCCGACGACACGCAGATCTATAGAAGTTGTCACCGCCACGAGATTGAGGAGACACTCAGATTAATCGAAGAAGACGCAAATGCCATTCACTCGTGGGCTATCGCCAACGGATTGAGTTTGAACCTCAAGAAAACTAAAGTTATGATCCTGGGCAGTGCCGAGAACCTACGACTTCTGAATATGAGTGCACTCTCCCCAATCACTGTCGACGGTACGCCCATAGAGTTCGTGTCCGAAGTGAAAAATCTTGGTATCTGGATGACAGCCGACTTGTCCTGGAAGAAGCACGTCTCTCATATCTGCCAAAAAGTTTTTGGAACACTGCGACAGCTTCGTCCTCACCAGCATGCACTCTCTTTCTCCTTACGAAAATCCCTCATCCAAACCCTCATCCTTCCTTACTTCGACTATGCCTGCCTCGTTTACCATGACCTTACCGACGAGCAAAACACCAGACTTCAACGAGCTCAAAATGCTTGCACTCGTTTTGTTTTTGGTAACATCCCTTGGCGTGATCATGTAACTCCCTACCGTTTACGATTAGGATGGCTCTCGGTAAAGGCGCGGAGAGAATACTTTTTAGCCAGTTCTATGTTCCAAATTCTGAAGACGAATAAGCCCTCATATCTAGCGAAGAACATTGTTGAGATTTGTAACACGAGTATACACAGATCGGCAAGACTCCAGACTGGCGATCTTCTGATCCCGAGTCATCATACCTCTGCGCTAAGAAACTCATTCTATGTTTCTGCTTCCTCTTTTTGGAACAAATTGCCTCGGAGCATCACTACTTTACCAAGAAACAGTACTTCACTGAACGTTTTCAAAAGTGCAACTCGACAATTTCTTACTAGTCTGGAGTCGGGCTTGACTGATGTCAACAGTTGAGATTATTCCTTGAGGTCAACGGGTAATGTCAATGGCAACTCGTCAGTTGTGTATCATTTCATCGATGCGTGGATATGTACATATATATATATATTTATTTATTTCATTAAGAATAGAGCTTCGTTACTGTTATTAAGTCATTAGATCTAAGTTTCTATCATCATTATTTTTATAAATATGAATTGTATCAATTTTATGCCCTATGGGACCCATTGTCCCCGGGTGAATAAACACATCAATCAATCAATCAATCAATCTCTCTCTCTCTCTCTCTCTCTCTCTCTCTCTCTCTCTCTCTCTCTCTCTCTCTGCATCTCTCTCTCTCTTCCTCGACCATCACACATGTGTAGCAGAGACGTTTCGATATTTCTCGAGTCGAAGTGCGGGACTGGAGAAGTCGAACTGAGATGTAAAACGAAGGCATGAATTTTGCGGTGCTGAATAAAACGCGTCCAGTGCTCGGATTGAGAAAATAATTGTACAGAACTCTGAATCGCTTCAGAAAGGCTTTGCTAAAGCATTGCAGAGCTCTATGAGCAACGTTAAGAGGTTAATAATCCAAGTAGAAAAAAAGTGTGAGGTTAAAAAATCCCTATTCAAAGTATAGATAGGCACAGCGCCTCGCTCGATTTTTCGTCTGCTCATACTCGCCAGCGAGGCGCTACCGCGGTTCTTGATATGAGTTATTGTTCCCGCACTCTGTACAAGGATGTGAAATCGCTTACCGCCCTGATAAAAATCACACGGTGAACATTTTAGGATATGAAATGAAGAGATGTAGCTCTTTAGAAAGAGCGCTCTGTGATACTTGTTACAACTTCGCACGAGCAGGATTTTTGCAGGAATTTTGTTGTTAAGAACTGACGATGCGAAAGTGGTCTGTGATTGGACAGTATGATTTTAATAGGGAATTCTATTTGTATTGAAACAACAATTTGAACGAAATCGAATGCTCGTTTGTTATCAAACCTTCCAGAATAACTCCTTACTTATTTTCAGGATTCCAATCAAATGATGAGATGGTCTTGGGCATAACAAATATCATTGAAACAAAGTGCTATAAATATGCACACCCCGGCAGTATTCAATCTATCCATGTCCGCCGTTGACAAAGGATATTCTTGGATTTACCGTGGAATTCATTTATAAAAAGAGGGTTTCCTGCACTATAGTCGTTCCAAATCACTCAGATCGTATCTGAGCCTAATTTGGACCTCGGGTTTCGAAAGATTGGGTCTTTTTACGTCAGATATGGGTACTTCGATCATTTTAAATAGTCGATTTCAAAGCGAGAAACGAGAATGAGAAATGAAGGTAATCCACTGTTTCGAGAGAATGGCTGAAACATCGAAAAATCGACTTTATTTCAAAAACCCTCTACCGATTTTTTTTATTCTTGTTGGAAAATGTTCTACTGATGACCCCAAAACATACCCCACAGGCAAAACCCAAGTGCATGCAACTCGACCTTTTTCGCCTAAATGACTCGCCGTGAGGGGGATCGATTGGAGAAATCTAGTATTTCTTAACCCAGTATCGTTTACAGTAAAACTCACTTGTAACGAATAGAGGAATTGAGCTAACAGTCAGGTGACTACCAATATTGAAAAAGCGAGTTAGTAATTTTCAAAACTGTATTCTGTATTAATTGTTAATGAGATGTGTCTATTCGACGATAAAGCTATAGGTAGTCACCGACATTGATATTTTACTTGAAAAAAGCAATATGAATGATTTGAACTTGCCTGTATCTTAGGTTTGATGATTCGGTCTTCTGGAAAGATCCCTGAGGACACGATCAAAAACGAGAACTATAGCGAGTTCATCGATAGGTCTATCGACTCATTGTCAGTTTTTTTTGAGTGGCCACTGCTCGGGCCACTGTCATTCTGGTCTCATTACTGACGATGTGAGATGGCAAAAGTTCAATTCAAAGCCTCTAGGAAAGTCACAATATTCTTGCGAACCCTCACGGAATGCTGTTCCGCCCCGATTTTTCTTTTCGATAGGGCTCTTCTGTATGCAAGATCGTGAAGAGGGTAGCGACGAACTTCGGCTTGCAAACATCTTAACGACTGAATGCAGCCACCTAGGGAACATGGGGTGTCTGAATCCTATATTCTGGGGTCTACTGCCACTTCGCGAGACCTAGAAAAGTGCAATGGTTGAAAATGGAAGGCGTCAGAGCAGTGTTCTAGTGTTCGAGCGTGGACTTACACCGTTCTAGTCCGGAAAGAAAGTCGGAACTTTTTTCAGGCGAAAAATCGTCGAAGCGCTTGTGACGCACGAGAACACATTCTCACTTCTGGAATTGTACGTACATGTTTTCACACGCATTTTCTACCATTTCCCGTCAAAAACTCAATTTCACCAAAATGGACTTATACCGTTCTGGTCCGGAGCCCTTCATGTCATTCTTACAGATACGGAATATTCACCGCTCCGAGTGCTGCACCCATTAGAAGAGCAATACAGGAAGAAATTTATAATCGAAATTTGTTTACAACGAATCATCGCCACTCTGACGCATCAATAGGCACTGGCTCGGGTGAAAATTATACGTTCTTTTACTTTGTAATTCATCACATATCCAATTCTCAGACCGATCGGCGAACCGCCCCGCCTGCTACGAGCTAAGGCGTAAGCGAGTTATGCCCGTCTTCGGTCGAAAATTGCGATTTTGTCATGTAGAAGCGTCTCCTAGTATCTTCCTAAAGCAAGAAATAGACTCCTGAATGACGCAGAACTATCGAATATGAGTATATCTTCAAATTGATCCAGTTCGAGTGGCGGAAAGAACGCGAGTGTTCTTCTCCCAATGTGAAAACTGGCCTGTTCGTCCAAACCGCACAGTTCGTGAGATTTGCCCATATCCCCCGTCCCTTGACGAATAGCAACTGATTGGCTGATGCTTGTGACATGGTAGCCTGATTGACGAATCCATCTCTTATCTTGTCGTCATATTCTGACCGTGAGAAAGGTCAGGATCGGATAATCATATTCGAATCTGCTCAATGCCACTCTCCTGTGAAGTGTACACGCAAATAGTCTTCGAGTTCTTGGCATTCCTGAGGTTTCTTATTAAAAAGCTAGAAACTCAATTTTAGGTCCTTCAAGATATTTGTCAGCGCCTCGACACCCACAAAACGATTGGCTGATGCTCGTTATACAGGCTGGAATTCACAGTCGTTTCGGAGCAAATTTTTGCTTCGTCGGTAATGATAGAAAAATTCGTAGTTTAAAAAATCTCCCATTGTGCACTCATCTGTATAGATGACATGTTTCATGGCTCCCAGCTGCCAGCAAATTGCGACTGACTCACTGATGTTATTGTTGTGGTCACCATCAAATGCATGCAAATGCAGTGATATGCAGTGGTTCCCCTCAATGTACTCAACGTTCGTCAATATTCTTTGAGTATATCAACAAATTAATAATTGATGTATTGATTGATTCATCTGTGAACAATGAATGTGGGAAATCGACGATATCGATGAGGTAAGAGTCTCATCATCAGTCGGGTGATGTCTATTTAGTATCTATTGGATTAGATATGGATTTTAGTAGTCTCATTGAACATCTGATCACAGAAATGATATTAGAAGTGTTTTTAAGAATCTGGATATTTGAGTCAATGTAATCATTGATGTTCCCCTTTTGTGGATTTCTATATTCAATTTGTAGTGTCATACATGGGTTCCAAAATGAAAAAATTCTTTATTTATCGTAGATTGATTTTTTGGATGATATCGAGGACCAATTTGACAATGATGAAGATAATGGAGTATATTGTTCACAAAAACGTTATGTGAAAGGCTTCCAGAATCCTTACGAGTGGTACAGCTTTACTAAGTTTGAGAAACGATATAGATCTTCCAAGGATGAAGTTCTGAATGTGATATTTCCACTTATGAGTAATTCCGCGCGAAAGCGGACCACGAATTGCAAACATGTTTCAAACTCTTTTTCCGACATTTCTAATCGATTCTATTGTCCAAAAAATCAACTTTTCACCCTCTATGGGGTGAAAAAAAAATGTTTTGTTTCCGTGGGGAAACAAAAAATTTGGGTTCTACGCTGTTTTTTTTTTACGTTTTATCAATATTCTCAGCCTTTTCGGTTAAAAAATGAATTTTTCTGCGCATGCGCAGGAATTTAGACTGCTGAAACCAATTTCATTGAAAAGCCGAGGAAATTTTCTTCAAAATGACTACTTGGCGAAGTCAATTTCATCTACTTGGCCCAAAGTTACATCACATTAATGATGAAGCATCCTGAAGAGGGGTAAATGCAGATCTTGCACGAATTTCCCATTACTATCGTGACTCGAGTAGAAGTGTCATCATTTTTTAGACCTTCTAACTTTGGTCCCAGTAAATAGAATCGACTTCACCAAGTATAGTCATTTTGAAGGAAATTTCCTTGGCTTGTCAATGGAATTGGTTTCAACAGTCTAAATTCCTGCGCATGCGCAGAAAAATTCATTTTTTAACCGAAAAGGCTGAGAATATTGATAAAACGTAAAAAAAAACAGCGTAGAACCCAAAAACACAGATTGGGACCACTTTTTTCTGGAAGAACACGCAACTTTACATCGAAATATGGATTTCCAGATTTTTAGAAAATTGGGTTTTTGAGGAAATGAATTTTTTCTGTTTTTCACCTTTTTGCTCATAGGGGGCGTCCGTAGCCTCAAAAAAAAAAATTTCGTAACATATTTCGATAGATTTTTGAAAGACCTTTCGAATGCCACTATTTGCGTGGTCGTATCTTACCTCAAGTCGAAACTACACCCATTTTACTGAAAAAAGATTGGTATTTTTTCCTAAAAACACTATCACAAAGATATTCCACACGGAAACAAAAAATTTTTTTTTAGCCCCATAGAGGGTAAAAAGTTCATTTTTTGGACCATAGAATCGATTAAGAATAGTGGAACAACAATCTGAGATATGTCTGCAATTCGTGGTCCTCTTTCGCGCGGAATTACTCTTATACGACACAAACCAGAATCAAACAGTAACCGTGGCCTCCCTGTCTCACCAGAGTTACAGACAATTATGGGTCTACGCTTCTTTGCCACTGGAGATTTTCAGGTGAGCTGACAACAAATAGTGTTTTGATTATGAAATAAGATTGCATACAGCCCTGTTTTTCTATATTGGTGTTGAAAATTGTGTAACGAAACTTGACGTGATTTTCAGGTAGTAATTGGAGATCTAAGGGGCTTCTCACAAACCACTGCATGTAGAGTGATCCATAGGATTTCGGTGGCTTTGGCAGAGCTGCTGAATGAATTTGTTCACTTTCCTGAATCTCAACCGCAAAGTATATTATTCCATCAATGTCTTGGTAGATGATTCAATTTTACAACATTCTACACGTGGTGATTTCCATTGATAGATCTTACTCGTTTTCGTAGGCTGCTGTTGACCCAAGGGGGGAGTTCCTGTTTATTGATGTTCGACACCCTGAAAGTGTACATGATACCACAGCTTTAGATAGAAGCGTTGCAAAAATGCTGTTTGAAGAGGGCGGGGTGAAAGGTACACCTCCAATTTATGATCATTGTAATGTGTATCAGTATTCTACCAAAAAAACGTACTCTTCTCTTACTACTTCATTTTATAATCTTCCCTGATAATTTTCAATTTTTTGACAGGGTTTCTCATTGCTGACAAGGGATTTCCTAGTAAAACTCATTTTCTCATCCCTTGCGTAGAATCAAGAACATTCACTGGAGCTCAAAAAAAGTACAACAGAAGTGTTAATGAAACGAGGAATGGCGTTGAGAGAAATTTTGGACAATAGAAAAAAATGTCCATATCTAACAACTATTTTGTTGAATCACATTGACAATACAATAACCGTAATCTGTGAAACAGCCGTTTTGTGGAACATCTACACAAATTTATGACGCCCCAATGATGAAAATTTGGTGATTGAGGATGCATACCGAAATGATGTGGCTCGACCAAGGATGAGTTGTCTTGCATACAGATCTAACTTAATCCAAAGATACTTCGCTTCAATGATGCTATTAATCACTATGTGGGCAATCCCGTGAAGTGGCCGCGTTTCAAACAAAAAGCGCCAAAAATAATATTTTCTACTTTTTGTCGATTCTATTTGTAAGTTTACATATCCACATCAGACTGTTTTGCTTCAATGTGTGATATCCTAGCTTCAAAATGAGCCTCCGTTTCACCGAATTCCAAGAAATTTTTCCTTTGATGTTAAGTCCCCAATACTTTGAATGAGTCTCGTCGAGACCGCGGTAACGAGCAGACGTGTATACATATTGCTCCTGAATTCGGTTCAAACGTGAGAATGCCTTGGTGGAAACTTTCTGACGATTAGTGGTGTGTTAGTGTCTATATAGTGAAAGTGCACTTCAACTGCAGCTGGCAGCTTAGCTGCGGCTGTAGCCCATCTAGGAGATGGCTTCATCCAGTGATGCTGTTTCCGCATCAACCCAACTGATCGATATACTACCCACCGAAAATGCCCAAACCTACTCGAACGTCACAGCCCAAAGTTCTGCAGTGAAAAAAGAACAAGCAATTCTCATAGATTCCGTGGAAGGACTTACACTAGATGATTATCTTGATGGTCTAGAATTACTGACTGATCTTGAAAATGTCAAATCAATTTCCAAGATATCGGCCAACAGAGTCTGTATGTATCTGAACAATAGAAATCTTGTAGATGAGTTGAAAACACAAACATTGGTAGTTAGAGACTACACGCTAAAAATAAGACCTCTAACCAGCACTAACAAAAGAGTGGTGATATCAAATGTCCATACGGCGATTCCCAATAGCGTAATAGCTACAGCCATCAAATCAAAGGGTATAACAATTCTTTCAAGTACCGGCGTCCCTCGTTCAACGCGGGGGTTACGTTCCGGCAGGTTACCGCGTTGAGCAAAACCGCGTTGAACGAAGCATTGCTCTTATGGGAAAATAGGGGATGCGTACTAAGACTCGTGGCCGACCAACCAGGGCCAACCTTTTTTGATAATTTAAAAATAAATACGAGTATTTTCAATAATGAAATCATCGTTAACGCTAATAAAGTATTGTTTACTTGTGAATAAAGTCGTGAATTTATCAAAACCAAGATACATTTGTGTAAAACAGTTTAAATTTGTAAGACCCAATGTAAATTTGCATAAAATCTTGACTAAGTTCCTTTTTTTTCAAAAAACTCCGTTAATCGGGACTGCCTCGTTCGTCTAACAAGATCTCGAAAAATTTCTTCGTACGGGCGAATAACATTCTCAATTTCATGCTTTAATCGAAGACTACGAGTCATTATTGGATCAATATCCAACGCTTTAGCAACTCCGGTGTGGAAATGATTCAGGGCTTCTGCAACCGCCTTGGCGGTGAGAGTTTCTTCGAATAATTCCTCAGCATCGGGTTCATCTGTGTTATGAGGATCTTCCATCATCACTTCTATCTCATCTGGCAACAGATTTTCGTCTTGAGGTTGCAAAAGCTCTAATATTTCTGCTTCACGCATGTCAGCAAAGCCTTCACAGCCGATTCGTTCTGCAGTGGCCAACAATTATGGGGCCGCTTGCTCAAGAGCTTGACGAGGAATCGCATTGCAAGAATTTTCTGGCCACAATTTGTTCCAGCTCCCTCTCAGAGTTGACTCTTGAATCTCCGCCCACGATTCAGCAACCACCATGTTAATTGAGTCTAGTATCGAAAAAGATTTCCAAAACGTCCGCACTGTTTTAGTCATCGGATTGTCAAGAGCAACAGGTCAATTAAGGAAACTGAGCATCTGTTTCATAACCTTTCTCAAATAATATGCTTTGAAGATTGAGATTACTGTTTGATCCATTGGCTGCAGTAAGGATGTTGTATTGGGAGGAAGAAATAAGACCTCGACGTCCGGATCTGCTGTTATCAGTGTCCGCGGATGACTAGGCGCATTATCTAAGAGCAGAATAATTTTAAAAGCCAAATTTTCTTTCCTCAAAAACTCTTTGACTTCTGGAATGAATGACTGCAAGAACCATTGTTCAAAAATTACTTTGGTGACCCAAGCTTTCTTATTGGATTCCCAGAAAGCCGGAAGGTGTTCTTTTCTCTTATTCTTGAATGCGCGGGGAGTTTCCGACTTGTAGACTAGCATTGGTTTGCACTTCAAGGTTCCTGAAACAGTTCAATGAAATTCTCTCATAAAACGAAGATAAAATTGACAATATCAAACAGAGTTTAAATCAACTTTAGAATTTACCCGAAGCATTGGCACACAAAAGTAACGTGCACCGATCTTTCGCAACCTTGAAACCCGGTGCTTGTTTCTCTTCTTTGGTTAAAAAAGTTCGGTTGGGCATCTTTTTCCAAAACAATCCAGTCTCATCGCAATTGAAAATTTGTGATGGAGAGTATCCCTTTTCCAAAAAGTAACGCCTTAAAGGCCGTGGGGAACTGAGAAGCAGCCTCGTGATCTGCTGAAGCACTCTCGCCGGTGAATTTGACATTATGGAGAGAATATCTTGTTTTGAATGATTCAAACCACCCTGTGCTAGTGGCGAATCGCTCATCTTTCGTAGGAGAGCCATGTTTATTACAATTGTAATCATAGAATTCAAGTGCTTGTTCTCTGTTAGCAGCAGTACTCAATGCCACGTGTTTATGATTTTTATCTTCAATCCATATGTACAACATTTTTTCCGTTTTTTCTAGGTTACTGTCTTTACTCCTCTTACTTAATTTTGCTGCAGGTCCTGCTATTTTGAAACTTTCTCTAATTTTCTGTTCACTTCCACGAATAGTTCTTATTGTCGACTCATTTACACTGAATCTTCGCGCAACTTCTGCAACCTTTACACCACTTTTCAGTAGGTCCAAAATTTTCGATTTCTCTTCCAAGTTCATTACTTTTCGAACCTTTTCACTAGCGGGAGAGCTTTTGCTAGGTGATATTTCTTTTCGTTTTTCAGACATTATGGAGAAGACTTGATAATTTTACTATTTTTTTGAGCTTTTACTTTGTCAAAAATACAGCCGAGACTTATGTAAACAAGAATTTAGTTTTTGGTTAGGGGTTTGAACAATCGAATATGTGTGTGTACTTCTGAGAAAATCAATAATTCTTCATGATGAATACAGTGTTGATTGGTTCGTCCAAGACAGCATTGGGAAATAGAAAACATTAGCATTGTCATATGTATTTACAAGTTTCAGTACCTAACTGATTCAATATGAGTTGTTTGTTATTTTTGCGGGAAATTACGTATTTTCTGTGAAGTTATTCGAAATTTTTTGAAAAATTTCACTTCCAAAACCGCGTTGTACAAGTCCCAACCCGCGTTGAACAAAAAAGGGTGGCAATTCAAAAACCGCGTATAACCAAAACCGCGTTGACCAAAACCGCGTTGAACGAGGGATGCCTGTATCAGCGAAATTCGTGCGAGCACTAGCAAACCTGGCAGATCTCATATCATGTCCTTTCGGCGCCAATTCTATATAAAAGAGGAGGACGCTCATCTTTTGCCAGAAAAAGTTCAGATCCAGTATGAAGACACAACGTATTGGACATACTTGACAACAGACCTTGCTTCGTGCTATATTTGTCATCAAACAGGGCATATATCGAGAGATTGCCCTAAATCAAAACAAAGTGAACCAACGGATGTCTCTACACAACAACAGGAGCTTACAAATGAGGTACGAAGAGACACGTTGGGAGGAAGTACAATAGACGATCCTCAAAACATTCCATTACCTTTGTCACCGCTTGCGAATACCAAACGTACCTTATCAACAGCCAGCAGCGGTGCGTCAGCTGAGACATCAGGTGATACTAACTCACCCATACAAGAATTACATACACCAATAGACCCGTACCCTCTACCACCTGAATTCATTGTGAAAGAAAGCACGATGCATACGCGTAGGAGAACTACAACAACAAATAGCGATGATGCAAAGTTCAACTTTATTGAGACAGCACTCAACCCGGCTTCCCCTTACTTTGATGATCATAGAGATAGACTAAACATCACATTTTCACAATTCACAGATCTGATAAAAACCGATATAAAAGCAATCAATGCCGAGGAACTGATACGAAGAATTCCAAAAATTGTGGACATTATCGACAACATTTACCCATTGATAACTGAATCAAAAATGAAGAGCAAGCTGACCAGGATCAAAAATAAAATCAAGTTGCCAGAGAAAGAGATCACAAAAATGGACCATATTGAGAAAGTAGAGACTGATGATGACAACGATTCAGACTTCTCTACACTTAAGAATGGCATCACAAATTAAAGAGATAAATTCCCGGTTTTGGAATGCTAGAAGTATTTCAAAACGCGACCTCGAGCTACCATTACTCCTTCGAGGCATAGATATCTTCATATGTGTTGAAACGTGGCTGACAGCTGACAATGTGGATTTTGAAATTCCTGGTTTCAGAGTTTTAAGAAAAGACAGAAGTCACACTTCCGGATGTGGTGTTTTAATTGCAGTAAAAGAGCAAGTTGATGCAAAAGAAATATGTTCCCTAGTGGATGCAAATGGGAAATTAGAAATTTGCGGTGTGACCTTGACGAACATGAAGCCGGAATTAGATATTATTGCATGCTATCGACCGCCGAAGAATAATCTCACTCGAAGTGAGTGGGACTCGATCATCAGAAACGTGAAACGTGGACGGATTGCTTTCTCTTCGGTGACTTCAACGCCCATTACCTGTCGTGGAACTGCAGCACAGAAGAATCAAATGGTAAAGGACTGTATGAATCGATTGGTTCTAGTGAACTTCTACTGCTGAATACTTCTACGTATACGAGATTGAATCCTAGTAATGGGAAAAGTTCCAAAATAGACTTAGTATTTTCCACCATGGATATTTCTAGTAATGTTGAAGTATCAATTTGTGACGAACTAAACGGATCAGATCACTTTCCTATTTTCGCGTCTGTTACAGTCGCGGAAAATTTTTATTCGAAGAAATCATTTCGCATAAAATCTCTACGCACTGACTGGTCGAAAGTTTCGGAAAGGCTCACTGAGGAACTCCACATTTTTTATGAGTCTGATTATTGCAACGCTGCCCCCAATGTAAAATATGAAATATTTACGAATTGTGTCAGTGAGGCTACCATTTCAAGCATCCCAAAAAAGAAATTCAAACGAAATCTTACTCGCAGAAACCCGGTTATTTGGTGGGACGAGGAGTGCAATAAAGTTATTCGATTGAGAAAAGCGACGCAAAAGAAATGGGAATTTACGAAAAAAACCGCAGATTATGTGAACTGGAAAAGACAGTGCGCGATCACTAGGAAAACTCTTCGTAGGAAATGAGAGAAAGTTTTCGTAAATTTGCAGAAACAACTCATTTTCGTACAAACGAGACGTATGTCTGGAATAAAATCAAAGTCTTGAAAAACAAAGTAACTAAGGTCAAGATCCGCGAATCATTTCAACACGAATAGCGAAGAAAAACTAGCCATTGCACTAGACAAAGTTGCACCTCCTTGGGTACCAAATGACCCTGACTGGTTGCCTGAATGTGGTGACAATGAATTCCTCAGTGAACCTCTCCAGTTTTCAGAATTCAACATAGCCCTTAGTACGAGAAAAAAGAAATCAGCGCCAGGCCTTGACGGCATAGATTACGAAATACTCCAATCCCTTCCTCTGAATTACAAGTTGTTATTACTCGACATTCTCAATGAAATGTATAGCGCTGGTGTTTATCCAAAATGCTGGAAAGAACAATATCTTCATTTTATCAAGAAGTCCGATGGTGTCAATGTTAGACCTGTTGCATTATCATCTTGTATTTGTAAGCTATTTGAAATGCTGGTGAAAAATCGATTGCAGTGGTACCTTGAAACAAACAATGTTCTTACTGAGGCGCAGTCAGGTTTTCGTAAGGGTCAATCTTGTATTGATAACTTAACAAATTTACTTCTATCGATAGGAAAAGGTCTAGAACAAGATCAGCACATTCTTGCAGCATTCTTGGACATCACCAGTGCTTTCGATAATGTAGACTGCGAGAAACTACTGCAAATTTTAGCTGAACTTGGCTGCCCATTAAATTTGATAATATTCGTGAAATTTCTAACTTATGAGCGGCTCATATTCACCACTTCTATCGGCAATCTTTTCCGAAAAGTGTACAAGGGTGTTCCTCAGGGAGGAGTGTTGAGCCCCTTATTGTTCCTGATTTTTATCAATAACGTTATGAAACTTATACCTAAAAGTATTATTCCATCGATATTTGCCGATGATCTTGCCCTGGTTGTTAGAAGGAAAACAGTAGAATCTTGCAAAAGCATTATGGAAAGAGCAATAGAGACAGTCAGAGTCAATCTCGGGGAACTGGGTCTCGAAATTGCTCCACCTAAAACATCCTTACTACACTTCAATGATCATGGTATTCTTCCAGGGCAAATTGCTATCAAAGTAAATGGTGTAGAGATAAAGTCAGATAAAACAGCCCGATATTTGGGTATCGTACTGAATCATAGATTATCTTTCAATGAGCACATCGCCTACATTAAGAAAAAAAGCCTCAGGTCCATGAATATCATGAAATTCCTCAGAAAAACGTGGTGGGGTGCTGATCCTGAAACACTGTTGATTCTCTACAAGAGCTATGTCCGGTCACGAATTGACTATGGTAGTTTTATCTATTTTCCAAAGAGAAAAAAGCAAATAGAAGCAGTAGAAAGAGTCCAATATGCAGCGATCAGATGTGCATTAGGTTATCGTATAAGCACCCCCACGAATGTTCTCATGGCAGAGTCTAAGCTGGAATATCTTGAACACAGAAGCCAATTTTTATGCTTCACTTATTTATCGAAAATAATGTCAAATAACGAATTGCCAGCTTTTCGAGTCACCACAAACTTTATCCGTAATCGCAAAAGAAAGAAAAATGACCGATTGATTATCAAATGTATCTATGAAATAGAAAGGTTGAGAGAGAACATAGATGTACATCCGTGTTATAATGTATATAGGTATAATTATGAGATTATCATCACTTCAATCGACTTTGATTCCGAAATAGGCAAGAGATTGAAAGAAACAAGGAACCCAAAAATAGATCTACAAGACTTCATTCAAAGTAGAGATGCTAATTCTATATTCACTGATGGCAGTAAGATCACTGGAGCTCCTTCTGTAGACACTGCTTGCATATCTAATGAATTAAATTCTTCGATCGTCAGGAGCATCAATGAATTCGCGTCAATTTTTACAGCTGAGGCCATCGCCTTGAACGATGCATTAGATTTGGCCATAAAAGATGCTGAGAAGGATGTACTCGTGTTCACGGATTCCCTGAGTGTACTTCAGACATTAAAATCGTCCAAAGTAGACATCAAAACAATTGACCCAATCTATCAGATAAAGAGTAAAGTTCTAGAATTCAGAGCAACCAACAGAAGTATCAAGTTTTTTTGGATACCTTGACACCAGGGCATCGGTGATAATGCAGCTGCAGACCTCCTGGCAAAAGAGGCCACTAATCGTAATCCTGATTTGCAAATACGACTTCCATTCACTGATTTTCGGCGCCAGTTTAAAGAAATTGCAAAAAACAGAGCTTTTGAAGAAAATGTGAGAATTGTAATTGTAAATGGAAGAGAGTATTCTCAAAATTTCTGTAATAGCGAAACGAAGCCGTGGTTCTCTCGCCTTCGCCTTGATCGAGAAACGATAGTAGCAATAGATAAATCTAGAGCAAATCACTACCACTTAGCTGCCTCATTGGCAAGAAAAAAATTCATCGATGATCCAAAATGCTCGTGTGGTCATGAATCAGAAGGTCTTGATCATGTGCTATGGCAGTGCCCAAAATTTGATTCTCAGAGAATGAATTTCCTCCAAAAGCTAAGGCGATCTAGAATATATCTTCCGATGACAGCACAAATCTTGTTAGCCAATCCGACAGTTCAAATATGTAAGATAATTATGGAATTCTTGAAAAATTGTGACTTGTAATTGTAACCCATGTGATAGTTATTGTAAATTCTTCCATGTATAGCTGAATAGCCCTGCAAAAGGGCTGATATAGCTTCAATAAAAAAAAAAAAAAAAAAAAAAAATACTTTGAATGCTTCTGCAACTCAGGAGCCTTCGAAGCGTTGGGGACATTAATATCAAGGCAGAAGAGCTCTTAGAATTCGGTGCTCGCGCAGGCATATTTCAGAGCTAGAATCACACATTCAAGTGAAACAAACTAAGCTTGACATGTTAACTTCAACATATGACAAAAAGCACAGAAGGAAATAAATTACGGTCTGATGTGATTTAGCTTATTCTCTATCTAACTTGATCATGGTTTAAGTTTGTCGATTTCGAATGAAAGTTCTAAAACATTTTTTCTAGATCCTAAGAGCGTGATAGATCTTCATCTCTCGAGCAATGTGATAAGGAGGAATCGGCTAAAATGAATCTGAGGTTATCCATGTAATGTAAGATTGTTTCAACTCAATAACGCCAAAGATGACACATTTGTAAGAGCTTCTTTGAGCTCAGTTTTGGCTAAGAAAAGCCCATTTTTGATGTCTTCCAGTGCATGCAATGGGCGTGGAATTATCTGAAATGCCAAAATATGCCATGCACGATTTCGTTAGAGACAATCTTGGAGATCCAAATTCAATTCTCTTGCGAAAATCATTTTTTTTAATTTAAAATCGTGTTTAGAAGGTGTTTTAACCTTTGATATCGATAGGTGTGGCACTGGAACTTCGAAAAAACGTGTCACTAGGCCCTCAACTACAAAATCGATGAGGCAGAGAAATTTTAAATGACGAACCTGGATCTGGTGGGAAGGTAAAAACGCCGCCTTAACACGATTTCGAGTAGGAAGGATCGCATTCTTTTGTAAAAACTCTAATGTAGCCCTCCAGGGTCGTCTCAAACAGGATCATCTCATAGCATTTCTTGAAAGTGCAGACAATGTTATCAGGCAGAATGTTAAGTTGATTGGGAAATTTTTAAATGGCTTCCTCATACTGAAAATAGGACTCAAAAAGATGTCATCAATGTGCCATTTTGATCGTTAATGGGTTAAAGTAACATCTCTCAAATTTTGATTCACCTATTGAATATTTCCACGCAGATTTCATAATCCTTCACTGCAGCTGGAAAATAGTATTTATTCTTCACGAAAGAAAAAGTTTAATGTGTGTGCAATGAATTGTTTTGCAATTTTAGCTTGTACGATAGACGGAATTTGTAAGAGACTCTCGAATTCAGCGATGCTGCGACACCAAACTTGAATAGAATATCATGAGATTCTTTCTGTAAATAGATAGAAATTATGACGTGAATGGATAGGTCTCTTGTCTTCAGCTGTGTGTCGAATCATTTGCAATTACTTTTCTGATGACTAATAAACATCTTCATTATTTGGTTTAGGAAAAAGTGACGTACTACAAATCGTGTCAATTCTATCGATAGCCTCGATGGATGAGATTAGAAAAATTCTAGAATTTGATGATCATTAATAGAGATTTCAAGGATTGAAAGGATTGGTATGAATCCCGGTCCGTAACGAGGGTTTCTATTACAATCCTAATATACCTTTTCAGATTTTTTTCTTCAGAATTTGCGTGGAATACTCCATTTTGCCAGGCCTAACTTTAGAGCGCGGAAGTTTTGTACAATTTTATTGTATTCAGAATGAGCATCGAAAAGATAGACTACCGGTAAGAAGTGAATATACACCTAAAAATAAAAGAGCCCGGTTCAGCTCATCTCGTAGCTTCTTACAAGAAGATTTTTTCGGTTTTTTCGTCGCATGACAAACCAGATTTTCACAAAGTCAAGTTGAATCCTTGGGAAAATTTATGAAAGGTGGGTCACCGCTGAGACTTCAGCTAGTGCCCTGTTGCTGGATCGAAATGATTAAAAAAGCATCTGGAAGAGAAAGTCAAGAGTTTCAAGATCCGTCTAGGAAAGTCATTTCAGGTCGTTCCTGGGTCGAGAAGTGACGGTTCTTCTACATATTTATATTTGAAAAATCATGAGAAAACTAATATTCCAACTGGTACAACCACTGCTCTCAATTCCTTCCACCAACAGTATGATAAAACTAGAGAGAAATCAAAGAAATACCACCGCAAGTCGCGGACGATAGAGGGCCGCCATAGAGAGCGGACGCGAAATATATTCAACGTACATTATCAAGTCAAAAAAAGAAAATAAAGTGACAAAAGTATGAAAAAGTGTAGTCTACGTGAAGAAAAAAGGTGAAGGAGAGAGTACATAAGAACGGAAGAATCAAGAAAAGCAGTAATACGACGGCTGGAGGCCAAGACGAGTTTTGAGGTTAGAATCGACAATTCACACGTGGATACAACACATAGCAAATGGTATGTGAGAGGGCGTGGGGGATAAAAATACAAAAAATATACTAGAAAGAAACCCAAAATGCCAGGAGACAAACAGGTCCAACTCATTTAGTGGAAGCGGAAGAAGCATAAGAGAATTCTACTCGCCAATCCACGTCTAAGGAAAGAACGAATAATGAGAGATCACTTGACAACATCTTGGAAAATATCAACACGAAACTCTCCATGAGAGAAGGAAGAAAAAACAGACGAAAAAGAAAAAGACCTACCAAGTGAAACAGAATACCTCAGCCTTGGAATAGAGAACCTAGTGAAGGAGATACAAAGTTTATCAAGAAGATTTGAGGAAGATAAAAAGGACAGGAATAAAGGTCTCAAAAAGGTACAGGACATAGCAGACACCACGAGGAAGGATTTGGAGGCCAGGAATTTAGACTGAAAGAGAAAAATGAAATGAGATAGAGAAAAGAGATGGAGAAAGGAATGCAAAACAGAATAGAATGGAAGAAAGGCTATGTAAACTGGAAGAGATGATAAGGGAAAAAGGAGAGGGGATGGAAATTGTACAGGACCAGAGAAAAGAGGGTCATTATAGAGGAAATCGAGTCAGCTACTGATTTAGATTAGTTTTGAAGCTCCAAAGTCATTTGCATGCGCAGAAACTTCATAATCAGCTGATCAGAGTCGGAAAGATTTGCTAGGAATGATTCGTTAGATTCGAATTTTTCGTGCATGCAAATGACTTTGGAGCTTCAAAAACGTACGTCAACCTGTACCGCGACCAAAATGTGACAATTGTTTTGGGTAGGACTGTAACTGTTCTAATTGTATAGAAAATTTCAGAATTTGCCTATTTTGCCTTTTCGAGAAAATCGACTTTTAAGTCGTCAAAATATGCCCGACTTCCAGAGGCCACAGCTCTTCGAATATTGAGCCTAGATCAACGTACCTGGGCTCAAATTGAAGCTCTGAATTTGCCAAAATTGTTTTAGGTATCAAATCTTCAGAAAGATTATCGCGAAGGATGATACCGTCGATTATAAGTTACACGTGGTAACAGTATACCTATATATATGGTGAGATGGCGGACGAGTGGCGCCAGCGCGGGAAGACAAGTCTCGTGATAATCTCGATGCATGCATAGGTTTCTAGCACCCGCTTTACGTCTGCACAAGGGGTTAGATCTGCTCTGCTGGCCTCGTAGAAGGTTCCAATGCAGATATTCCCCAAGTCATCCCGTCAAACGTCGATCCGGGCAAGCCCAGCCCGCAAAAGCAGTGTTGTCGTCTGCTCGATATCAGTTGCTCCCTCCGCGCGCCGTCTTGCCGTATATATAGGTATACCCAGTACACGCGAAAACCTTTGACCATGTAATTTATCTCTTTCGCTCATTGTGTGGTCTGTTTGACGCCGAAAACAATTTTGGCAAATTCAGAGCTTCAATTTGAGCCCAGGTACGTTGATCTAGGCTCAATATTCGAAGAGCTGTGGCCTCTGGAAGACGGGCATATTTTGACGACTTAAAAGTCGATTTTCTCGAAAAGGCAAAATAGGCAAATTCTGAAATTTTCTATACAATTAGAACAGTTACAGTCCTACCCAAAACAATTGTCACATTTTGGTCGCGGTACAGGTTGACGTACGTGCTTCAAAACTAAATTGAGTCGGTAGCTGACTCGATTTCCTTTGAAATGACCTCTTGGTGAAGTCGATTTGATGGAGTAGAAGCGGAAATATACTCTTCAACCGGTAGGCGAGGCCGACAATCTTTCTCCAGGCTCACGGATTTGATACCTAAAACATTCTTTTTTATTTGAAGAGCGGTAGCTCCGGTTCTACTGCATGAAATTGACTTCAGCAAGAGATTTTTTTGAAGGAAATTGGACCAGCTATCGATTGAAAATACTTTCAGATACGTGGCAGGGTTGGGACGAAAAAGATTTCAATATGGCGGACCGTGGTTCCCGCCCCTTCACCCCTCCCCGCTGCCCACAAGCTGAGAGGCGCGCGCGAAACGGTCTGCTTTACGGTTTATCGACACTCGGGATGTTGTAAATGCGGATGGATTCTGGGTTAGAGCTGATAATATGTGATAATATGCTTTTGCTTTTACATCAAACCTTTACAAATTTCAAAGCAAAATTTCCGCGTGCGGGATTTCTATCTCGTACTGCAGTAGTCTACTGCAGTGTGCTAAGGGTAAACGCGTCTCATTGGCTTTTTATATAAGAATTGATAATTTAAGAGAATTTTGGATTTTTGGGAGGAAAGAAGATAATGGGATATTCTTATAAAAGAATCGATTAAACAGCTAGATATACAGGTATGCTTTTTTCCCAACGAGAAATGAATGCAAAGAATTTCGGAATAGTTACTTACGATACAAGGGACCTAAGAGCCCTATTATTACACGGCGTGAAGTTGGCGCCCGAGCGCTTGCGCGAGGGTGCCAATCACGCCGTGTAATAATCAAAGCTCTTATGTCCCGTGTATCGTACACTATTTTATAGCATCGAGTGACATAAACCCGCCCTTTGCGGGGGTCATAACACACCCGAGCGCTTGCGCGAGGGTGGAAGCGGGTGGCTAGGGCGGGGGTAAGCGGGGGGGTTCGGGGGGGGGGCGGCAGCCCCCCGACTGAAAAAAAGTTAAGA
The DNA here is from genome assembly GCA_029851415.1 of Eretmocerus hayati. Lineage (NCBI taxonomy): Eukaryota > Metazoa > Arthropoda > Insecta > Hymenoptera > Aphelinidae > Eretmocerus > Eretmocerus hayati. The sequence continues at coordinate 159,025,439 of CM056743.1, forward strand.
ATCTGGTCCCATAAAATAGACATCACACACCCGCGATTAAACCTATCGAGTGATGATAAAGACGTTTCTTGTATCTAAAATAAGTCATGAGCATCGTTGGTTATTATGGTAATATAAGGGTTGTGCAACCCTCATCCCGGCCAAAACCTGAAATTTTCCCTCTCAGACTTCATCATGAAACAATTTCTGAATTTACGCTGGTAACTAGACTCCAGAAAAATTAGCAGTTTAATTCTTCTTAGACATTCCATAACGGCTGTTTGAGAATTGAAAACTGTATAATAACACATCCTCACCGCAAGGATGACGAATATGCGTATTCGATCTTTTCAAATGAGGTACAATTCATAATACTGCCATGCAGTCTCTAATTTTGATACCTACTTATTTGTTGTGATTTGATCACGACAGTGCATCAGATGCAAAATCCGGCATGGTCAAAGGTTTCAAGGATAGCACAAATATACATGTGCAAAACTCAACCACGTGTTTATGTTTATGTTTATGTTGATGATGATTTATAACCATGAGTGGGAGTGTAACAGTCATGACTAATTTTCTTGCTCTTTACAATTATTGATGCGGATACAAGTGCTCCAGACATGATCCATCATAGATTTTTCATAATATTATCTCAATTTCGATGCCTGCATACATAATATGCGCAAAAATTGTCAAAAATGTCCTAATAACCTCACAGTGAAATAAACTGATTTGCTGCATCCCGCACCCACGTGAAGTGAGCGGACGCATTATTTCACAGTTGAATAATAGGCCATTTAAGTCCCGCAAATGCGTTAAATAAACGCGGGTTTAGGTCACGCAGTGCTATAAAGAAGTTTTAATTATTGAGGGCTAAAGGAAATTTTGTTGCCTTCTTCCGAAAACACATCCGAGTTTTTCACATTCAGGAAAGAATGAGGAGATGTTTGTGCAAATTGAGGAGGTTTTAAACTAAGTTAGCAACAATCAAAACCCAAGCCCCCCACGGGGGGCCGATGAACATATGTAACATTTGGTACACAATACAACATTACATCCGTGGTCTAGTGGTACCGGCCTCGCTCCGAATCTGGGAGATCTGGGTTCAATTCCCGCCAGGTCCGATATTTAAAAAAAAATTTTTTTTATTTATTTATTTATTTATCTTTTTTTTTCGTATCTTCTGAGAATATATACACCTCATCTTTCACATGTTGTTACACATTTATTATTATCAATAGAAATAATGTACTCTCAGTGCATTCACCTGTAAATTACACTGGACCACACGATTCTTTCTCATTCATTTATTGAAGGAGACATCGAAACCGTGCTCAGTTTTGCTCGAACGCGTCAAGATTTTCTTTTTTTAATCACAAAAAACTGATTTCCTACAAAATACTATTTTTTGGATTTTTTTCCAATTTCCGAGGGTGATGATTACTCAGCCAGGGAGTACCATTCGGTCAAAATGCATATCAAGATATGTTTTGGCATCATTTCTGACCCACTAAACACGACCCTGGTGGTTATAGATCGCTACTATGAAACCGTGAAGTCATTAGTCTAATTAGTCCACCTAGTATTTGGCAAAAAGGCCAATTCTGCACTAAATTTCCAAAAAATCTTAAAACGAGCTAGGATGGACCAAATTGAACGTTCAAGGTCGAACTTTCTTCGTTTTGTTATGAACTTTGAGGAAAACATCTTTTGGTACCCGTAGAAAGTGTGATTTGATGCCACGAATATTTTTTTAAAAGCTGTTCTCGCAACAAGTTTTGCTGGGTTGAAATCACGAGCAGAAAAATTCCTCTCCGCACGGGGTATCCAAACATGGTTGCCGGACGCAAAATGACCCCTGAACACGGTCCCGTCGTCAGTTTTGAGTAGGGCTGCCGCGATACGAGACGACACGACATTTCACAATTAGCGATGTCGATGTCGTGATTCCAGCATGATATCGTTATCGCTATCGATGTCGTGAAATGTCGTGGATCTATTGTCGTTGTCGTGTCGATGTCGAACGGTAATGTCGTCGACATTATCGATATCGTCTTCAATTTTTCTATTTTTTCAGGCAAGTGCGACACTTACAAGGGAAGGATCAGGCCTCTGGATCACTAATCCTTTCCAACATTTTTTTACAGTTTGGTACTACCTAGAATATGAAAAATCCAGAGTAACTTCGTCATATGGGCCTCCTGTCCAAAGATACAGCTACTGTAATTAGCATTACCCATATAGGCTCGTGTTAAAAAGTGACGTGTATGGGTAGTTCCGCGGAAACTTTGAAATAATGTGTGCCTGCTTGTACGAACCCTTAAAATGCTTGGGAAAAAATTCGGACAGGTCTTTTTCGACGTCTTTTTGGTGCTCTTTTTGGCGCAATCGTTAGTTTGGTGATCCAGGGTCGTCAGAAGAAGTTATCATCGAAAAAGAGGTCAAAATGTCAGATCCGTGAGCTGCGGATTTCCATTTTTTCGACCTCTGTGAGTGTATAGCACCACTGAGAGGCTCGCTCGGGTTTTGGGCGGGCAAACTTATCGAATTTGATGGTATTAAGCACCAAATTCCATTGCTATGAGAACCCAAAGACCACTTTTTGTGCTGAGCACGTACATTTTGTGGCGCAATTTTACCTAAAATTTTACTCCCTCAGTTTTCCTCGATAAAAGTGAATCTGCCTCATCCTAGACTTCTCTGCACCAACTTATTCTTCAAGTAAATTGTCAGTCGCAACTTTTTCATGCCTCAGAATTTCGAAAAAAATAGATTTTCACACTTGGCGGAGTAGTTTTCGGAAAAAATCCAGTTTTGCTAAATTTTTATGTCAGGTCCGTGTGGTATTAGTGCGACCCTTAATCGCGATACGACAGAGGTCGTAGTCAGTTTCTTTCAAAGTATTTGATGGTCAAATCGAAATTCCAAAACCTCAAAACTATAGCTCAAACCGCTTGGCCGTGAGATCAATTTTAGTAGCAAAATGTCAGGTCCGTGTGTTGCTTCAAAATTTACATACGTGCGCGAGTTTATTCATTCTCCATATGTTTCGAAAAGTCGAAAAATACATCTTAGAACTTTCGGAAATGCGAATTGGGGTTGGCACACTTTCGACCCCCAAATATCGATATAGATATACTGCCAATGCTAACGTTTTTGCTTGTAGCTTTGAACAGAAGGCTCATTTGACGGAGTTACTCTGGATTCATCATATTCTAGGTGGCACAAAACTGTAAAAAAAAAATTTGGAAAGGATTGGTGATCCAAAGGCCTGGTCCTCCCCTTGTTAGTCAGGGTGAACTAAGTTGAACGTAGAAGTACGTATTAGAACATTGGGACATCACATTACTCAAAGATGATGCTGTCAAAGAATTTGATCAGATATACAGAATGAGATACTATGCATCATATCCAGTGGATAATCCAAACCAAAATGATCTCATAGGGGCACAAAATAAAGCTGACTTCCATAAGGTTCGATCCTTTCCACGTTGGCTGTGAGTTGAATGTATCAGATGATTAGAGAGCCTATAATATGATTGGCACATGTAATAATACAATCGCATTGTTCGGACGGCAATATTTTATCTTCAGTAAGGGCCAAGAGTGAATGCGTGAATTGAAGGATTAAAGTGCTTTACATATCAATTCTCCACTTTGTACTTTTTCAACGCTTTTGTTCAATATGATTTATCTAGCCATGAATTAATGATATCAAAACGCATCTTATTTATTCCTTGGGGACTTGGAATATCTCCACTCACAGACGGAAAAATGACCATCGATAACGACAACATCGCAATATCTCGCGATAAATCTGTCGAACGATAACATTTATCGTCAAGTTAATGTCGATTTCGAGATCACGATAATTGAGTCATATCGTATCGATGTCGTTGTCGAAAATATCTATATCGCGAGACGACATCGATAAAATATCGATTATCGCGGCAGCCCTAGTTTTGAGGTACCAAATCAGGATTTTGGCCAAGGTCAAAAATCCCTGAAAAATTAGGTTTCTTCGCTGTAGCAAAAAATCCTGATGCAGTAACTCAAAACTGACTACGGGGTCGTGTTCAGCGGGTCAAAGGATGCAGGAAAATATATATTGATGAACATTTTGACCAAACGGTACCCCCTCGCTGGACAATCATCAACTTTGAAAATCAAGAAAAAAATCCCAAAAGCATTGATCTTCGGGAAATCAGTTCTTCGCGACGAATTTTCAACCAGACTGGCTTGCATTCAACCAGAGCGATTGAAGGTTTCGAGATAAATTTTATACAGTGTATCTATTTTATCTAATAACGTGAAGAGTAACATTTATAGATCTTTCCAAGATCTCCGTAGAAAGCCAATCGTCATTTTTCTAAATGATGTGTTCTCTCCGGATTATAAAAATTTTTTTTTTGCTCCTACTCGTCAGGATTTTCTTGAGTCGCGAAAAACTGATTTTCCAAAGAACAATGATTTTGGGATTTTTTTCTTAATTTTCAAAGTTGTTGATTATTTAGCGAGGGGGTACCGTTTGGTCAAAATGTTCATCAATATATATTTTCCTACGTCCTTTGACCCACTGAACACGACCCCGTAGTCAGTTTTGAGTTACTGCATCAGGATTTTTTGCTACAGCCAAGAAACCTAATTTTTCAGGGATTTTTAACCTTGACAAAAATCCTGATTCGGTACCTCAAAACTGACGACGGGACCGTGTAGAGGAGTCATTTTGCGTCCGACAACCTTTTTTGTTTATCCCGTGCGAAGAGGAATTTTCCTACTCGTGATTTCAACACAGCAAAACTTGTTGTAAGAACAGCTTTTAAAAAAATATTCGTGGCATCAAATTACACTTTCTACGGGTACCAAAGAAATGTTTTCCTCAGAGTTCATAAAAAAACGAAGAAAGTGCGACCTTCAACGTTCAATTTGGTCCATCCTAGCTCGTTTTAAGATTTTTTGGAAATTTAGTGCAGAATTGGCCTTTTTGCCAAATACCAGGTGGACTAATTAGACTAATGACTTCACGGTTTCATAGTAGCGATCTATAACCACCAGGGTCGTTTTTAGTGGGTCAGAAATGATGCCAAAACATATCTTGATATGCATTTTGACCGAATGGTACTCCCTGTCTGAGTACTCATCACCCTCGGAAATTGGAAAAAAATCCAAAAAATAGTATTTTGTAGGAAATCAGTTTTTTGTGATTAAAAAAAGAAAATCTTGACGCGTTTGAGCAAAACTGAGCACGGTTTCGATGTCTCCTTCAATAAATGAATGAGAAAGAATCGTGTGGTCCAGTGTAATTTACAGGTGAATGCACTGAGAGTACATTATTTCTATTGATAATAATAAATGTGTAACAACATGTGAAAGATGAGGTGTATATATTCTCAGAAGATACGAAAAAAAAAGATAAATAAATAAATAAAAAAAAAAATTTTTTTTTTAAATATCGGACCTGGCGGGAATTGAACCCAGATCTCCCAGATTCGGAGCGAGGCCGGTACCACTAGACCACGGATGTAATGTTGTATTGTGTACCAAATGTTACATATGTTCATCGGCCCCCCGTGGGGGGCTTGGGTTTTGATTGTTGCTAACTTAGTTTAAAACCTCCTCAATTTGCACAAACATCTCCTCATTCTTTCCTGAATGTGAAAAACTCGGATGTATTTTCGGAAGAAGGCAACAAAATTTCCTTTAGCCCTCAATAATTAAAACTTCTTTCCGAAATTCTTTGCATTCATTTCTCGTTGGGAAAAAAGCATACCTGTATATCTAGCTGTTTAATCGATTCTTTTATAAGAATATCCCATTATCTTCTTTCCTCCCAAAAATCCAAAATTCTCTTAAATTATCAATTCTTATATAAAAAGCCAATGAGACGCGTTTACCCTTAGCACGCTGCAGTAGACTACTGCAGTACGAGATAGAAATCCCGCACGCGGAAATTTTGCTTTGAAATTTGTAAAGGTTTGATGTAAAAGCAAAAGCATATTATCACATATTATCAGCTCTAACCCAGAATCCATCCGCATTTACAACATCCCGAGTGTCGATAAACCGTAAAGCAGACCGTTTCGCGCGCGCCTCTCAGCTTGTGGGCAGCGGGGAGGGGTGAAGGGGCGGGAGGCACGGTCCGCCATATTGAAATCTTTTTCGTCCCAACCCTGATACGTGGAAAACAACGCATGCGCAGGAGATGCTAATTATTGGATGAAAATTTGCGAAATGAATTTCTATGAATCTGAACATCTCTTACACTCAAAAAAATACCCAGAACAGTCATCTTTGAGATGGAACAATCTCGCAAACACAATGGAATAAGTTGCGAGGTTCTCCGAGGGAGTTGAACGAAGTAAAAACGCATTTTCCAAGTTTTTGAGATTTTTTCCGCAATAGAAGAGCGCGAGGAGGCTCCAGAAGTCACAATAATGCCTGAAAATCCTTGAACACGTAGTTCATCCTTGGAGAAATAGGAAAAAAATGGTATAAAAAAAATTAAAATATACGTCAAAATAGTTATACGCCAGCTCGTGATTTCGAGCATTTCACCTACCAGCTGTCCAAAATCAATTTGGAAAGATTTTGCTAGTAATCAATCAATAGGTTTTGAAGTCACCTTTCAAATGCTTTCTGGAAAATCCAAATTGGTCGGAGCAATCAAAAAATACGAGCAAAATACGGTAGGATAGTCTCAATTTTCGATATTCCTGTGAAATCACTCTTGAAGACCTATCTGGGACAGAAAAATATTTTTGGACCTACTAACCATGGGAAATATCTTATTTTGGTACACCACATCGAAAAAATGGTATAGAAGTTCTAAAAAAATAGTTGCAGGAACCGTTTGAATTGGACGTACTCTAGTACGGCTGGTATTCTGACCGGTCATTGAGGATTGCTCGGCTTTCACAATAATTGCTGGAATAGCCTTTTTTCATCTTTCACAATCAGATGTACACCGTGAGTCTGAGAACCAATGGGACTTGAATTTTGAAACTCCTTGGAGCTTGTAGCTGGCGGAACTCTTTGCTCACTCTTCACATAAGTTGTACTAGGCAGGGTTGGCTTGAGATTTGTATCTCTCATCGAAAATTGAGGAGTTTTGGTTTTCAACTTTTTAGTGATTGAAGAAGCTGGAGATTCATTCGTTGCTCTCTTTGCTTGAGGTCAAAATGGAGGCTCAGTTGCTATGTTGGCAACAGACAAACCTGCAGGACCTGGACAAATGGCTGGAAAATATTGAATATAAAGAAAAGTTGCAATTCGATTTTCATGGTTTAAATATTGTACTGACTTTCAAATACTTCGTGTTTCTTTGCAAGGGTAAGAGTGGTTGTCAGCTTTTTCTTACCAGTATAACCCTCTAGGGCCCAAGGTATCGGACATTGTTTGTCTTTCGTGTGCTCCCAAAAACTATGTATGCGTTATCAGGGTCTCGAATTGTCACATACAGCTAGTTTTGGCTCAAAAGAAAGTAATTACCATGCCCAATTCCGCACAACTGCCCTAATATCGCGATGGAGCTTGGCAATCTAGATTTTAAGGATGGGTCCCACAGAACCCTTGGGCGCTAGAGGGATAAGCCACTTTTTCCGACAGGTTCGATATCATTTCTATTTGCTTCAACTGAAATGGTAAAAATGGGATTGAACTGCTTACTATTGGTCTCATAAGAAGAATAACCATACCTTTTGTATATGACGGGAGGAACGGCCGAATTGCGAGGCATTCCTTATCGAAGCAAGATTTTTTGACGGAGCTTCCGTCACTCTGATTGTCGTAGAAACATACATTCTCACTGACAAGCCCAAGAGAGAGACCAGGGCAAAACACACACTTAATATCACATATCTTTTTCACGGTTTGAATAATTCAGTACAGTGTAGAGACAAGGATGGAAACTATCTCTGCATTTGAGACTAATGATGACCCCCCCCCCCCCCCCCGATAGACATTTTCACAAGTATATAACTTGGCGAGTATTCAATTTTCAACCAATATTTCCGTTCACGGACGACATGGTTTGAACCGAATTTCCACTCTTGGATCGAATGAAATCTAGAAAACCATGTCGAGTATTGTCTGGTCCAAATTATTGATACTTATTCATGCTATTGTACATAACTGGAACTTCTATATTCTGATCAGGTCTATTTATCAAACATCTCGATGACTTTTTTCACTCATTCCCCATGATCTCATCAATAGTTCGGATAAGTGAGATGGAGGAAGAGTATTTGAATAGAGGGGATGTAGTTAAGTCAAAATCGCTAATAATAATCCACAGGGAGTTCATGATTTTAGACCTCAAAACGATGCAAATCAGCCAACACTTTAATTTCAATAGAAATGAGTTGAATCATCTCAAAATGATGATCAGATACTCATCACAGTCATTCCAGTTCTGTATTTTTGAACTTATTTGGTGATGAATGGCCATCAATCTGGGAATAACTGCTGTTAAATTACTGTGATAAGTATCTCATCATCATTCCGAGATGACTAAACTTTCTCCTATTTTAATGGAAGTAGTGACTGATTTACATAGTTTCGAAGTCTAAAATCATGAATTCCCTGTGGATTATTATTAGCGATTTTGACTTAACTACATTCCCTCTATTCAAATACTCTCTCTCCATCTCACTTATCCGAACTATTGATGAGATCATGGGGAATGAGTGAAATAATAAGTCATCGAGATGTTTCATAAATAGACCTGATCAGAATATAGAAGTTCCAGTTATGTACAATAGCATGAATAAGTATCAATAATTTGGACCAGACAATACTCGACATGGTTTTTCAGATTTCATTCCATTCAAGAGTGGAAATTCGGTTCAAACCATGTCGTGCGTGAACGGAAATTTTGATATTGGTTGAAAAGTTTCATACTCGCCAAGTTATATACTTGTGAAAATGTCTATCGGGGGGGGGGGGGGGGGGGTGGATTCCACTCCATTTTTATGAAAATCCACAGGTCGAGTCATTTTCAATAGAATCATTCTCCATGGTGGTAAGAGAGAAAGAGAGAAAGAAGATCAATTATTTTGTCCAATTTGGTTTGGATTACAGTTCTTGACTTGGACTGGCTGTGACTCTGCTTACAGAACTCTCCAGTGTTATTTTTTGAGGCATTTACATGGTTGAAGAAAGGAAGTCACCAACTTCATGTGTTCCATTCTCAATACCTCAATCCTCTTATCATTATTATTGACCAATGACTGCAAAGGCTGAAGTAGAAAGATAATCTCCTCAAAATGACTCCAACTAGGATCTAGCAGGAATATACCAGACACGGTAGGGTAATATCGTATCAGTCAATCAACCTACTACCTTTGAAAATAATGAGTTTGATGCACGGTTATGGAGAAATTGGATAACATTCCCAGTACAGTAAGATGCGCATCAAGTCAACTCATGATCCATTAATCTTCCATATTTTGGGAGTTCACTAATCTGTTGTTTTCTTGCAATGTTTCCTCTCAGTTGAATTTAAATGAGATCTGAGAGTGGTGGCAACTGGAAACTCAGATATTAGTAAGCTGTGATACTCAGATCATTCTGCACTTCACTGAATCATGGGTGGACTATTTGCGCTTGTGTCTATGTTGAAAGTATTATCCAGCCTCTCTTGAATCATGTATCAATCCTATCATTGTTGATATGATCAAGGTAATTCATCTGTGCTATAACTACCCTACAAGGTTTGCTTCAGTTCTACGAGCTCAAGTTGTGATCGCTATGAGAAGCTCGCTTTTCATCTGAGCACTCGCAGTCTTTGGTCGATAATAATAATGATTGGAGGAATAACACAGAATTTCTACTCATTATGACATGCTTTCTGCACGAGGAAACCATGAATAGTAGGATCAGCATGATGTTATTAATCTTTGGAACCTATAACTTTGAACAATATTCTCAACATGGTAAAAGACGCTATAACTCAACTCACTGTTCAACGAGGGTAGTGACTTACATTCTAATTAACCACCTCAGACATGACATGGTTTACAGGTGATAATTGTTCATCTGTGAAAGTTATCAAAACACATGGATGCAATGGATCTCAAATGAGATCCGTGAACAGATGTTTCAAAAACAGCTTCCCGATACAAAAATCAACACAAGTGCCACTTCATGCAAGACTTCATGCTTGATTGCTCTGAACTGAACCACCAAAAAATATTGAAATCTTGTTGATAATAGTTCTTGTTTCACTAGCAGTAAATTAAACCTCGTTGCCAAAAGTCCATACTCCAAACCAAATAATGATATTTGGGATGAATTTGCAGTTATAAGATAGTGTCATCATAATGTTCATAATTTTTAATAATTCACCATTCCAAGTATACGTTACACTTCACTTTTCTCAAAAGTCTAACTTGGCGAGTATGGCCATCCTTTCCCTCTGAAATTTTATCTGGGATCAAAATATGAATTTCAATTCTTGAGAGTCATGAGATCAGGGAAAATATGTCGAGTAACTATTTAGCAAAATCTAAACGTGAAATGAATGGAAAGAGAATGAAAAATACTAATTTCAACTCTTGAGTGTCGTGAAATCAAGAAAAGTATGTCGAGTGATTGTTTTGCAGAATCTTAACGTGAAACGCATGGATAAGGATTGATAGAATTAAGGCCATGCGGTAGCTGTGCAAGCTGAATTTTGTTCCAAGTATTCTCGAATTATCTTGCGATTTGGGCTAAACGACGACTTGAGCCACATTTGCTATCATCTAACTTGAATGGCTCAACTCGTCGTTTAGCTCAAATCGCAAAAGAATTCGAGAATACTCGGAGCAAAAATGTGTGTATATTATACGTTAGGATGTACCAGATACCGAGTGGTTCTAACTTTTCTGCAATAATCTAATGATTTGGGGTGAAAAATGAATTGTCGAGAATAAATCGGACAATAACAATAACTATCTAACTCATCTCAAACTTTGCCCCATTAAAATTTTCACATAAGTGGTTAATGGAAGTTGACGGCCGTGCTGCACGGCTACCGCATGCCCTTAGAATTGGATTTTTTTGGTAATTTTGACTCGACTTGAGTTACTCACCATCTCTACAACTTGAGAGTGCTCAATGCTCGAATTATATTAGTTACCAACGAGTAAATCTACCAATTCAACTTTAGAGTTATTGTTCTCATGCTCAAGTTGGATAAACTTTTACTGAACCTTTCAGAGCTTGTTTTGTGTGTTGGTACATCCATCTCTTCGGTAGTCCAAGTCAGATCTATCTTACCTACAATATTGATCTTTCTCTCAACCTCAGGATTCTTTACATTATTATTACTTTCTGAAATATCAATGCATCAATCAAAACCACGCAATTAGACAAATAATCAGGTTTCTTTGAAAATCCGTCAATATTGTCTAACTAACCTTCGAAGGCTCCAGTACTGTCTCAAGGGTTCTGCAGCGTAAAGTCTATGGAGGGTTTGATGGCTCGAACAGACTCTTCAAGACTCCTCCCACTATCAATATGAGCATCACAAGCTCTTCATTTGCCCCAATAGGTGAATTCAGCTCACATGCCTCGCTGTGAAAGTCAGATATCCTGGTTTTGTAATAATTCATACATTTCATGAATATGATCAGAAGACATGCAATATTTAACAATTTGTGAAATGAAGATCAGTTACTCACTTATATTTGTAGGGCTGCCAATGATATTTCAATTGGCTTTCAGTCCGATTATAACTATAATCTTGTTGGGCTCTAGTTTCATCATACTCTTCTTCTATTAACTCCCAAGCTCCCTTCTTTCGAGCGTTGAATACTGCTCCAAAATGAATATTTTCAATGACTTGCTTGGATTTATTAACACAAGTCAATAAAATCCGGGTTTCTGCTACATGAAAAGCGGGAGCTCTTTTAGGCCCATGAGAACTGACATATGGTATCATTTGATTACCATCAAATTCCTGTAAAAGTCCCAAATTTCAAAGAAAAAACTGTGGTTGTGATCAATCAAATTGAATAAGGAACAAAGTTTGATATTTCAAGAACGAACTAATAGAAAAAAGGTGGCTTAGGGTATCCATTCCCAAATTCATCCATACCTGGCTAATACTGTCGTCAGGATTCCCTCATCTACTGCACCCAGAAGAAGCTGATCCTTAGGCTCCTGGGAGAGCTCCTCGTTACATTCTTCAACCTGGAGACACCGTGGCAGTAGTGAGGTCAGAAATATCGTATGATAATGATTGAAAATTTTTATCAATGATGGAGCCAATTACCTGCTCTTGATGATAATTGTCGTCAATCTCGGCTTGCCACTCCTCCATTTTCTACCGTTTTACTCAAGAGAAAACTCTGGACTGGAAACTTTGACGAAAAGAGAATCGTCGACGGATTTTGCGTGTTGCCGGCACGTTCCAGAAGGCGGGAAAGAAAGCGAGTCTGGCCACCTGGCACGGAGAAAAAAGCGCCATGAACTACGCAAGTCTCTGGTAGAGATGAAACGTACTTTCAAGTTCTAATTCTTACCGACCGAGTAAAAGAGTTTGGTCCGAGACGACTATGAATTCCAGTCATAATAGCCTGATTTGCGGACTCTGCCTCACATATTCACATTGAAGTATGCCAGTGCTAGGGATCAGGAGCAGGGAACGGTTTCCGATTCTGGTCAATGTTACTCTTTTCTGAGAGATTCTTGCCCAAGAGTCTTCAAATTCCAATCTTCACTTGGAAGTTGTGATCACAGAGCTGGGAAATCGATATGAGACGCTCTGAGATATTCCGTGTACCTTGACAAACAAGGAACGATTGGTTGATGCTCGTGGGATATTCGCTTGATTTTCGGATTCTCCTCGAAACTTGACATCAACTTCTGCCCGAGAGAAACGTCAGGATTAGGGAACGGTATCCGAATCTGCTCAATGGCATTCTTTCCAGAGAGATTCACGCCCAAAAATCTTCAAAAATCCCGTCCATCTTTGACAACTATGACCACGCAGCTTGGCAATCAATGTGCAATTCTCTGAGATATTCTCCTGTAATTCGACAATCAGGCAACGATGGGCTGACACTTGTGGAATGGGTGCCTGATTTACGGATGATTCTCGGAACTGGTATAAGATTCTGCTCGTGAGAAGAGCCGGAATTGAGAGACGGTACCAAATCTGCTCAATGGCGCTCTTTCGTAGGTGATTCACAATCAGAACTTCTCCAAGTCCTGTCCATCCTCGAGAGTTATGACCACAAAGCTGGAAAATCAATCAATATGGAATGCTCTGAGATATTCCGTGTACCTTGACAAACAGTAGATGATTGGTTGATGCTCGTGAAATGGTGGCCTGATTCGCCAATATTTCCCGAAACTAGTTATGAGATTCTGCCAGTGGGAAAGATCAGAGACAGGGAACGGTATTCGAATCTACTCAATGGCACTCTCCCAAGAGTGATTCACGCACAGAAATTTTCAAAATTCTGTCCATTCTCGAGAATTGTGACCACAAAGCTGAAGAACCAGATTTGGATACTCTGAATATTCATCTTTTCCTCGGCAAACAGGAAACGATGGGCTGGAGCTGGTGCTAGGGGTGCTCGATTCGCTAACTGATCCCGTCACTGAACATCACATCCTGCTCGGCAAGAAAGTCAACATTAGGGGACGGTATTCCAAACTGTTCAATGTCACTTTTTTGAGAGATTCACGCACAAATATTTCCAAATTCCCATACGTCCTCGAGAATTGTGATGACAAAGCAAAGAAATCAATGAAGAACCTCTGAGTTATTCCCCAGTACCTCGAGGAATATGAGGCAATGTTCTGATTTTCGGGAAAACTTAGCTTCATTGGCGAATTCATCTTGTTACTTGACATCAGATTCAGCGTGTAGGAACGGTCAGCATCCGGAAACGGTATTAAATTCTGCTCATTGTCAATCTTCTCTCAGAGATACACTCATAATAACTCCTGAATTTCTAGCCATCCTCAAAAATTGTGATCAGAGAGCTGGCCAATCAATGTGCGATACTCTGAGATATGTCTCTACTCCTCGAAAAAAAGGAAACGGTGAGCTGATGCTTGTCTAATGGTAACCTGCTATGCAAACTCATCTCGTAACTTGACATCAGTTTCCGCTCGTGAGGAGTGTCAGTTTCAGCGAACGCTATCCGAATGTGCTCAATTCTACTTCTCTCATGGAGATTTATATGAAAAACTATCCGGGTTCTCATTCAACATTGAGGAATGTGATCACAAAGCTCGAAAATAAATGTGAGATCTCTGAGATATTCCTCAGTTCCTCGAGGAACAGTTGGTGATGGGCTGATGCTTGTGACATCCCGTGTAAAAATGGAAAGGACGTGGTCCCGTGGGACCACGTCCCCCCGGAGGGCCGTGACCCCGCGGGATCATGTCCCCCCAGGATTATGTCCCCATGGAGGGACACGATCCCGCAGGACCACGCCCCTCGGGGGAAAAAGTTGCCGCGCGATAGCGCTTTTGAGGAAGACCTGAAAGAAAAAAAATGGGAACGGAATGGAGGAGAAACAAATGAGATATCTCCTTACCAAGAAGGAATAAATCAGGGACTTTATTCTTACATACTAATCATTTACAAATTGAATAAGTTGAAACTAAGATACATCGTTAGAATGTGTGATCGAATCTTCATGAGTTTGATATTTCGTTGTCAGAAACTCAGAAATATCTCAGAGTATCTAACATCGATTTTCCAGCTCCGCGGTCATGATCCTCGATAGGAATTCGGAAATTTTTGTTCCTGAATCACTCAGGGAAGGGTGACATTGAGTATTTTCGGATACCATTACTTGATCCTGACTTCACCCGCGGGCAAATTGTAATGACAAGTAACGAGATGTATTCGCGAATAAGGCTACCATCCCGTGTAAAAATGGAAAGGACGTGGTCTCTCGGGGGAACAGGTTGCCGCGCGATAGCGCTTTTGAAGAAGACCTGAAAGAAAAAAAATTGGAACGGAATGGAGGAGGAACAAATGAGGTATCTCCTTATCAAGAAGGAATGAATCAGGGACTTTATTCCTACATACTAATCATTTACAAATTGAACAAGTTGAAACTAAGATACATCGTTAGAATGTGTTATCGAATCTTCATGAGTTTGATATTTCGAATAGCCTTACTTGCGGCCACATTCGATTTCTCTATTGTTTGGGAATAAACTCAAAATGAACGATTGAAGCATATTACGAATACGGCCAAAATACGCAGCAACAGGGCAAATTCTACTGAATTTACTTACAACCGTGATTTAAAGTGAATAATGACGAAAACTATATCAAAGGGACTAGGCGGGTAAGCATGGTGAATCGGCCCTTGTCAGGTATGGCCCTGGAAGCAATTTCCCCCAGTTTCTAACCCCGAACTATGAGGAAAGCAATAGTTTTCAGGTCCCGAAGTCGCCCCTATGTTTTGGGGCAGCCTGGAAACCCTCTAAAAAACGCTAAAAATCGATGTTCCTTGTTTTGAATCGCATTCTGACACAACTCAGTGAATCGTTCTGAAATTTTTTTGACATGCTTTTGAAACATTAACATTCCGAAGGAGAGTGGTTTCATCTCGACAACTTTTGATTCAAGCCCCGAAAAAAATTGTTGAAAAATTAAAATCGATTTTTAACCCTATTATCTGTAATTAAGACGTTAGTGAACCATTTCATCGTATTTTTCGGCTCATTCCACGTCGGAAACCACTTTGAAATATATCATTTTTGGTGGTGGAAAGTGGTCAAAACGTCGAAAATCAATTTCAAAGCAAATTTTTTTTCATAAACTAGTCTCTCCGCGTTGATTTACGATCCTAAAAGTATCTTCAATCGATAGCTGGTGTAATTTCCTACAAAATGACCCCTTGCAAAAGTCGATTTGATGCAATTACAGCTGAGATATGACTGGTGCAGAAAATGGAAAAACCCAAGGTATCAAATCCGTGAATCCGCGCGTCCTTCAATGGCCTTGAAAAATGCGAATTTTGAATTGGGCCCTTTCTGACACGCGTAAATGTGTTTTTGATGTATTTTTTGACGTAGAAACCGAATATGCGGTCAGTTTCGTTCCAAACCTTCAGTTTTTCTCACCAGACTCATAAAACCGACTCGATAATGGATGCTCATCTTCAGCCTTTTTACACTTATTTGAGATGGATTGTCGGTGTATGGGCAGGTTTGGGTGGATTGTGTACCAGATACAACTATGTTCCCTAATGTATTCTGAACAGCTGATGACAATCGTGATGGTTTCGAAGCTCGAGGAAGCGCTGCTATCCTCATATAAGCTGGTCGATATAGTTTTCTCATATGAAATTAAACAACAAAATTCAGCTCAAACAATCTCACTCCCAGAAATCTCACTCCCACCGCTCCCTCGAGCCTCAAAACCACCGGGATCGTCTTCGGCTAGTCAGAATAAGTTAAGGGACATAGTTGTGTCTAGTACACAATCCACCCAAACCTCCCCAAACACCGACAATTCATCTCAAATAAGTGTAAAAAGGCTGAAGATGAGCATCCATTATCGAGTCGATTTTATGAGTCTGGTGAGAAATCCTGAAGGTTTGGAACAAAACTGACCGCGTATTCGGTTTCTACGTCAAAAAATACATCAAAAACACATTTTCGCATGTTAGAAAGGGCCCAATTCAAAATTCGCATTTTTCAAGGCCGTTGAAGGAAGCGCGGATTTACGGATTTGATACCTTGGGTTTTTCCATTTTCTGCACCAGTCATATCTCAGCTGTAATTGCATCAAATCGACTTTTGCAAGGGATCATTTTGTAGGAAATTACACCAGCTATCGATTGAAGATACTTTTAGGATCGTAAATCAACGCGCATGCGCAGGAGAGGCTAGTTTATGAAAAAAAATTTGCTTTAAAATTGATTTTCGACGTTTTGACCACTTTCCACCACCAAAAATGATATATTTCAAAGTGGTTTCCGACGTGGAATGAGCCGACAAATACGATGAAATGGTTCACTAACGTCTTAATTACAGATAACAGGGTTAAAAATTGATTTTCATTTTTCAACAATTTTTTTCGGGGCTTGAATCAAAAGTTGTCGAGATAAAACCACTCTCCTTCGAATTTTTAATGTTTCAAAAGTATGTCAAAAAAATTTCAGAACGATTCACTGAGATGCGTCAGAATGCGATTCAATACAAGGAACATCGATTGTTAGCGTTTTTCAGAGGGTTTCCAGGCTGCCCCATAACATAGGGGCGACTTCGGGACCTAAAAACTATTGCTTTCCTCATAGTTTGGGGTTAGAAACTGGGGGAAATTGCTTCCAGGGCCATACCTGACAAGGGCCGATTCACCATGCTTACCCGCCTAGTCCCTTTGAGATATATTCCAGTGATCAAACATTCTATCAAATTTCCGGTGATTTAAGACTAATAAAATCTTTGAAAATCTATTAAGAATGAAAAAGGTTGAGTCTGTAATTGTAACTATTCGACAAAATCAACAAATGAAAATCCATCGTAAGAGTATCAATTTGAATCTTCACGGACATCATATTTTTCACCGCTATATACAAAAGTCTTGTTATCACGGAGTGATTTTCTGGAGGAATTCCGAATTTGTCACATTTTTTTCGACATACCACGTCTTACTACAATTTGTGTCACTGTGGGCCAGTTCCGTTTCCTCCCCTATTGCTCAGCATATGCTGAAAAGGATAAAATCGGTCAAGATAGATATGGGCCATTTCGGAGCGTTTCGACGAATGCCTGCACCAGGGGGGTCTGGAAAAATTCCATAAAAATTCATTTCGGTTGGTACTATATTTATATAGTACAAAAAAATTTCTTTTGAATTTTTTCCAAGGCCCCCGTGGGCCCTGGGGCTTATACAACGTCCTTTGTAGGCCCCTTTTTAGCCTATTTCCAGAAAATCATGACTCCGACTTGATTTAACATACTCGGACGTACCTACTATCGGTTTAAAAATGATTGACACCTCGAGTATTTTTGTAATTCCAGCCAAAAAAAAAATCGCAAAATTTTCTAACTTAGATATTCTTAAAGAGCATTTAATTGAGCACCGTGGGAAATTCGCAAAATCAAGATCGCGCCATAATTGGAGCCGTGGCGGCTATCAGAGTGTAAGAAAATGCAGAAAAAATGATGATTTTGCAGATACCTGAACTTTGAGTGAGCGCCAAGCGTTGAAAAAGAGCGCTAATTTTTTGCCAATTTTTTCAGTGATAGTCTTAGAATATATGAGTAGATTCGCGTGATGAATTTTTGAAAAAGTTAATAACAATTGGTCAATGTATTTCATACTTATATGGAGCGAACACGCCTCTCGCTCTTTTCTCTCACTTAATTATTGCACTGCTGAGACTGTCTTTATTTGAGCCATTCATTCCAAAGTTTTCCAAACACCCTTTACAATTGCGGTTTCAAGTCAATAGCTGGTGGTTTTCGTCCGTCGGTCCCGCCGAAGGGATTACCATTTTTGCTATACACCGGGCTCCCCGCCGTTCAGGTATACGGGCCGTCGTTCATGGCTCGAGGCCCCCCGCGGCGCTCGAACAAAAGCGGCTCTCTCAATGCTCAACACGTTTTATCTTTCGCAACTTTATCCTCCCGCCACTCCCACAATTTTCAATCAATCTCAATATCTCTTCGTCATTGTTTATCAATAATTTTTTGCAATTGTTTCCCGTTTGATTCATATCCGTATCATCAATAGGTCCCGAGATAGCAAAAAATTGCATATCTCCAATTGTTATTAACTTTTTCAAAAATTTATCACGCGAATCTACTCATATATTCTAAGACTATCACTGAAAAAATTGGCAAAAAATTAGCGCTCTTTTTCAACGCTTGGCGCTCACTCAAAGTTCAGGTATCTGCAAAATCATCATTTTTTCTGCATTTTCTTACACTTTGATAGCCGCCACGGCTCCAATTATGGCGCGATCTTGATTTTGCAAATTTCCCACGGTGCTCAATTAAATGCTCTTTAAGAATATCTAAGTTAGAAAATTTTGCGATTTTTTCTTTGGCTGGAATTACAAAAATACTCGAGGTGTCAATCATTTTTAAACCGATAGTAGGCGCATTTTCTTCCTTAAGACTAGGACTTTTAAGAAAAGAATTGTCCAAGGCCGATACTTGAGCCTAGCAACTCCTAGGAGCTATTTGCTGAAAGCACATTTCAGCGATTTTTGGGCTTGCTTGAAAGTGATGTAGCTCCTACTAGACATGTGATAATCGACTTCTACAAGTGGTCATTTTGAAGGTCTTGAGAGAGCCTATAATATGACCACTGGTAAAGTCGATTACTGTAATTTCTATAGGACTTACAGTTGTTACAAGCTGAATAAATTCGTAAAAATGTCAAACTTTGAGCTGAATTAAAAATGATCATTTTTTTAATCAACCCCAAACCTGTGCGAATATGTTTTTCGATACAAATACTACCAATTAGAACAATAATCGGGGTGAGATATTGAATTCTCGATTTTATTCAGTCAATTTAAAACATCCTTCCTTGACTTTTTGCTCATGATGACCTCACAGGTATGGCTCGCGTATGCTTCTATCTGAACTAATGTGCACCAATCTGTGTGGGATTACTCCCCAACGTACCCCCAAATAGGGTAAACGTCCCAATTACTGCGAGTTTTTCGGGTACCTCCGGCTCAAACACCGCAGATTTTGTGTTTACCATGAGATATCGGGCCCGGGCTTTTTCGAGGTTGTTGGTCTACGTCTTAAGAAGATATCACCCAATTTTCAGACCGATTCGAGTTAATGGAAAATTATAATAAATTAAACGCCGAGTGAAAATCAGTGCTCCTATTACTGCGTTCGATTCCCTATTACTGTGCGGGTATTACTGCGTTTCACCTATTACTGCGTCCCAATTACTGCGAAGACAAAAGTACAGATTTTAATAGGTTTTGAACAGTTTTCCCTGGATTTTCGAGTAAATGGGTCTAGTACAACGTGATACGACGTGGATTGTAGCCCTAAATCATGTCCAAGTGTTGTGAATTTGAGTAATTCTTGATAAAAAGAGCAACGTGGGCAGGCTTGCTCGTGTCTTGCTATCCCGGCTTGGTGAAGCGCGGTAATTTCATCGATTCCGAGTACTGGTCATAATCCATGATATTAAATGAGTTCTAAACAGTTATCCGATGCCCTGGATGATGATTGCAGGATCGAATTATTTTATTAGATCGTCTTATTGGACATCCAAAGTGCATAGGTTATACACCCGGCCCCGTGCCCTGTTTGTTTACATCCGAGCACATCCCGGCGGCAATTCAATAATAAAGATAAGAGATGAATATTTTAAACATGCATTTTCTGTATCATCTCCATATTAAATCCAACACAAACTAGATTTGTACATCGGGCCTGATACGGCTCTCGAGACAGCGACATGGAGGTATGAATATATATATATATATACAATACATATATATGTAATATAAGATATTATATATAGATACATACACATACCGGTGCGGGACATGGGAGAGTCGTGATCATGCCCGATTAACGAATTTAGCTTGATTCACTATGATAGTGAGACGATACAAAGAGTGCATGTTTTGAATATTTAGCTGTCTTATCTTTGTTGTTAATTCGCGGCCTAGAGTGCTCGGATGTAACCAAACAGGGCACGGGGCCGGGTGTATAACCTATGCACTTTGGATGTCCAATAAGACGATCTAATAAAATAATTCGATCCTGCAATCATCATCCAGGGCATCGGATAACTGTTTAGAACTCATTTAATATCATGGATTATGACCAGTACTCGGAATCGATGAAATTACCGCGCTTCACCAAGCCGGGATAGCAAGACACGAGCAAGCCTGCCCACGTTGCTCTTTTTATCAAGAATTACTCAAATTCACAACACTTGGACATGATTTAGGGCTACAATCCACGTCGTATCACGTTGTACTAGACCCATTTACTCGAAAATCCAGGGAAAACTGTTCAAAACCTATTAAAATCCGTACTTTTGTCTTCGCAGTAATTGGGACGCAGTAATAGGTGAAACGCAGTAATACCCGCACAGTAATAGGGAATCGAACGCAGTAATAGGAGCACTGATTTTCACTCGGGATTTAATTTATTATAATTTTCCATTAACTCGAATCGGTCTGAAAATTGGGTGATATCTTCTCAAGACGTAGACCAACAACCTCGAAAAAGCCCGGGCCCGATATCTTATGGTAAACACAAAATCTGCGGTGTTTGAGCCGGAGGTACCCGAAAAACTCGCAGTAATTGGGACGTTTGTGAAAATTTCCGGAGGCGAGCCTCGAGCTAGATGCGAGCCGGCGGTTCTACTTCACGAGTTGAAAATGGGCATTGTTTCGTCTATTTGGACGCAGGCGAGTGTGAGTGGGATTCCACTCATTCTTTCTCACAAATAAGATGAGCGGCTAAAACAGGGATACGAACATGGTTTTCTGACTCAAAATGATCATCTAAACACGATTCCGGGGTCAGTTTGGCTGCAAAATATTGATAGTTGCTCTCAGACTAGAAAACACTTTAGTTACATGTTTTTCGATGGAGTGGCTTCAGACGATGAAGAAGAGCCAAATTGACCATGAGAACGTATTAAGATGGTCATTTTGAATCGAAAAAACACGTGGGTATCCCTATTTTAGCCGCTCATCTCATTTCTGAGCTAGAACAAGTGAAATCCCACTCACGCTCGCCTGCGTTCGATTGGACGAAATAAGAGACTCACGAAATAATGGTCATTTCAACTCGTGGAATAGAACCTCCTGCTCGCATCTAGCTCGAGGCTCGCCTCCGGAAGTTCTCACACATATTTGAAGGTACATTGGAGAGTGATTCTACACAGATTGGTGCACATTAGTTCAGATGGAAGCATATGCGAGCCATACCTGTGAGGTCATTTTGAGCAAAAAGTCAGAGAAGGGTGTTTTAAATTGACTGAATAAAATCGAGAATTCAATATCCCACCCAGATTATTGTTCTAATTGGTAGTATTTGTATCGAAAAACATATTCGCACAGGTTTGGGGTTGATTAAAAAAAACGATTTTTTTAAATTGAGCTCAAAGTTTGGCATTTTTACGAATTTACTCAGCTAGTCACGACTGTAACTCCTATAGAAAGTACAGTAATCGACTTTCACCAGTCGTCAAATTGTAGGTTTCTCATGACCTTTAAAAGTCTATTATCACATGTCTAGTGGGATCTACATCACTTTCAAGCAAGCCCAAAAATCGCTAAAATGTGCTTTCAGCAAATAGCTCCTAGAAGTTGCTAGGCTCAAGTATCGACCTTGGACAATTCTTTTCTTAAATGTCCTAGTCTTAAGGAAAAAAATGCGCCTAGGTACGTCCGAGAATGTTGAATCAAGTCGGAGTCATGATTTTCTGGAAATAGGCTAAAAAGGGGCCTACAAAGGACGTTGTATAAGCCCCAGGGCCCACGGGGGCCTTGGAAAAAATTCAAAAAAATTTTTTTTGTACTATATAAATATAGTACCAACCGAAATAAATCTTTATGGAATTTTTCCAGACCCCCTCGGTGCAGGCATTCGTCGAAATGCTCCGAAATGGCCCATATCTATCTTGACCGATTTTATCCTTTTCAGCATATGCTGAGCAATAGGGGAGGAAACGGAACTGGCCCACAGTGACACAAATTGTAATAAGACGTGGTATGTCGAAAAAAATGTGACAAATTCGGAATTCCTCCAGAAAATCACTCCGTGATAACAAGACTTTTGTATATAGCGGTGAAAAATATGATGTCCGTGAAGATTCAAATTGATACTCTTACGATGGATTTTCATTTGAATTTGTTGATTTTGTCGAATACTTACAATTACAGACTCAACTTTTTTCATTCTTAATAGATTTTCAAAGATTTTATTAGTCTTAAATCACCGGAAATTTGATAGAATGTTTGATCACTGGAATATATCTCAAATTTGATATAGTTTTCGTCATTATTCACTTTAAATCACGGTTGTAAGTAAATTCAGTAGAATTTGCCCTGTTGCTGCGTATTTTGGCCGTATTCGTAATATGCTTCAATCGTTCATTTTGAGTTTATTCCCGAACAATAGAGAAATCGAATGTGGCCGCAAGTAAGGCTATTCGAAATATCAAACTCATGAAGATTCGATAACACATTCTAACGATGTATCTTAGTTTCAACTTGTTCAATTTGTAAATGATTAGTATGTAGGAATAAAGTCCCTGATTCATTCCTTCTTGATAAGGAGATATCTCATTTGTTCCTCCTCCATTCCGTTCCAATTTTTTTTCTTTCAGGTCTTCTTCAAAAGCGCTATCGCGCGGCAACCTGTTTCCCCGAGGGACCACGTCCTTTCCATTTTTACACGGGATGGTAGCCTTATTCGCGAATACATCTCGTTACTTGCCATTACAATTTGCCCGCGGGTGAGGTCAGGATCAAGTAATGGTATCCGAAAATACTCAATGTCACCCTTCCCTGGGTGATTCAGGAACAAAAATTTCCGAATTCCTATCGAGGATCATGACCGCGGAGCTGGAAAATCGATGTTAGATACTCTGAGATATTTCTGACTTTCTGACAACCAGAGAATGAAAGTGTCGGGCTTGGGATATAGTTGCCGGATTTGCGGTTTACTTTCTGCAATCTGACATCAAATTGAGTCCGTGTCAGGGGTCAGAACCAGGGAAGAGTATTCGAATCCACTCCATGTCATATTTTTCTAAGAGAGTCAGGCCCAAAAACTTCCGAGTTCTCATCCACCTCGAGCATTGTGATCAAAAAGGTGGGCAATCAATTTTAGATACTCTGAGACACTCAGTGTGTCGACACCCAAGAAACGATTGGCAAATGCTCGTGATATGCTAGCCTGATTTGCGGACTCCTCAAATGATTCCAGTGCAAGGAGTCAGAATCAGGGAATGGTATTTGAATCTGGTCAATGTCACTCTTATCTGAGAGATTCACGCCCAGAGGTCTCTGAATTCCCTATTTTCAATCGAATTTTGTGATCACAGAGCTGGGATTTCAATAAGAGATGCTCTGAGATATTCTTTTTACCTTGACGAACAAGGCCGATTGGCTGATGCTTGTGGAGTGATAGCCTGATCTGCCAATATCCCTCAAAACTCGGAATCAGATTCTGCCCGTAAGAAGGGCCAGTCTCATCGGACGGTATTTAAATCTGCTCAATGTCACTCTCCCCTGACAGATCCATCCAAAACTTTGCGAATTCTGATTCATCCTCGAGGAACGTGATCAAAGAGTTGGGATATCCTTGTTAGATATTATAAGATATCTCTCAATATCTCGACAAACTGATAATTGTGGTCGGATGCTTGTGACATGGTAGCCTGACTTGTGAATTCAACTCGTAACTTGACATCAGATTTTGCCAGTGTAAAAGGTTAGAATCAGGAGACCACTGTTCGAATCTGCTCAATGTCTCTTTTCTGTGAGAGATCCACGCCCAGAAGTTCCCGGGATTATCCGGATATTTGGATCCGGATATTAGGATTTTATCCGGATAGTTAGATCCATCCAGATTTTCCCAATCTAAGCAGATATTCCCAGCCCTAATTCGAAGATTATCCTTCACACTGTACAAAAGCAAGAATGACGCGCATTCTCGACTTTGGAACATTATTCTTAAATCTCTCCAAATAAGAGAACACACAGACGATTCTTTCAATGGTTGACCAACAATTGCGATTAGTATCAATTGTCATTCAATCTTTGGTGTACTCGTGCTGAAAGTCAACACTCTCAAGTGCACAATTTGAAAGGTAAAATGAATCGTCTGCTACATAGCCTGCTAACTTGCATTTGTCGCTCATTTACGCACACAAGGCTGATTTGCATCACATCGGTGCAGTGAAAATTTCCCCTGTAGAAATATTTAATCTCCGGACTTAGAACGACCTTGAGTAACTTTCAAAAACGGACTTCAAACATTTTCATCTCTTTGAGATGACTTTTCAATAGTTCCGATTCATCAATTCACGTCTGATCTGCAGACGCCTGAGTGCTCACTTAATTTTGATGAATTTTCCAAACGATTCGATTTGGCTAACACCGAAAAATTGTCGAGTCGCACAATAGATTCTCTTAAAGAACTCCGAGAATAATCAAAAATACTGCATAGTGGGTTAAGTTGAAGTCATTCTAAAGTGATCTTCTCATCGGAGGTGTAATGCGATCAAGTCTCTGTGCATTGAGTTTCAATCTATACATTTCACGAGACTCACATTTTTGACCAAAGGAGACCGAAGAAGAAAAACTCCCAAAAACCCCAAATCACGAATTATGAGTACTTGATACAAAGCCTTTTGAATTTCAGTAGCATTCGACTTAAACAGGAATTATGAGCAGGGCTGAAGATTGCATTCCAAATCAATTCTCACAAGGAGTAAACTAGCGCTCAAGGTTGGAGTCCTTGAGCATTGACATAAACCATTGACATAAACTACAGTTATGGGTTAACATCAATTCCATCAAAACATCTTGGCATTCTGGAATAAGCGCTTAGACTCAAATTGTAATGAAGTAATACATTGAAATGCGAAATGAGCATTTTTTCAGATCACAAAATTCAAACTGTAAAGCAAATGATGACCGTAATTCAAACCTGAGGCTCAAAGAAAATCAACTAATAAGGTTATCTCACAGGAAACACAGTTTCAAAAGAAGACCACTATGTGAAAACCTAGTCAGAAATGGGAGAAACATACATGAGGCACATGTATTTAATCGGATTAACCAAAGCATAATAGCACGACTATCAGGTTGTTGGAAGAGTAAACGTATGTAGTAGTAGTAATAGTAGTAGTTTATTGAGCCAATTTGGCTATAATGATTCTTATAATTCTAAACTCTTACAATAGTGTAAATGGCTTAGTAGCTTCTTAAGTTAGATTGAATTGATTCCTCATCATAACCAAGCATTCTCAAGAAATCACGGATTTTTGAGGTTATGTCAGAACTTTGCAATGATGGGGCCAAATGAACCTAGGATTCGAATTCAGCGAGCTCAAGAACATGGAGTAAGCGCCACACAAAGAATGGTTAGATCTCCAGCTCCAAGCACTCTCGGAAAATCCCTGATTTTTGAGGTTATGTCAGGACTTTGCAATGCTGGGACCAAATCAGCCTCGGATTCAGATTCAACGACCCCAAAAACATGGAGTAATTGCAAAACAAAGTATGGTTTGATCACCAGCTCCAAGCATTCTCGAAGAATCATGAATTTTTGAGGTTATGTCAGAACTTTGCTATGCTGGGACCAAATCGACATCGGATTTGGATTCAGCGACCCCAAAAACATGGGGTAATCGCAAAACAGAGTATGGTTTGATCACCAGCTCCAAGCATTCTCGAAGAATCACGAATTTTTGAGGTTATGTCAGAACTTTGCTATGCTGGGACTAAATCGACCTCGGATTTGGATTCAGCGACCCGGAAAACATGGAGTAATTGCAAAACAAAGTATGGTTTGATCACCAGCTCCAAGAATTCTCGAAGAATCACGAATTTTTGAGGTTATGTCAGAACTTGGCTATGCTGGGACCAAATCGACCTCGGATTCGGATTCAGCGACCCCAAAAACTTGGAGTAATTGCAAAACAAAGTATGGTTTGATCACCAGCTCCAAGCATTCTCGAAGAATCACGAATTTTTGAGGTTATGTCAGAACTTGGCTATGTTGGAAACAAATTGACCTCGGATTCGGATTCAGCGACCCCAAAAACTTGGAGTAAGTGCAAAACGAAAATGGTTTAATCACCAGCTCCAAGCATTCTCGAAAAACCACGGACTTTTGAGGTTATGTCAGAACTTTGCTATGCTGGGACCGAATCGACCTCGGATTTAGATTCAGCGACCCCAAAAACATGGAATAATCGCAAAACAAAGTATGGCTTGATCACCAGCTCCAAGCATTCTCGAAAAACCCCGGATTTTTGAGGTTATGTCAGAACTTTGCTATGCTGGGACCAAATCGACCTCGGATTTGGATTCAGCGACCCCAAAAACCTATAGTTACTCCATAAAACTGTATTTAGTATGGTTTGGTTATGATCTCCGATCTATTTCGTGAAATTGTGATTTTTTGAGGTTATGTCAAAATCTTGACGTGCTTGGACCAAACTGGCCCCGAATTCGGCTTGAGCGACCCCAAAAACATAAAGGTAGCATGGTTTGGGAGCTAGGTCGGAACTTTTTTTTTGTGGGGCTGTGGAATGAAAAAGAAGAGGTGAACAGGAATACACAAATGATGAAAAGCGTGGTGGTGGTACCAATGGAAACAAAAAGCAGAATGGAAGAAAGGGCAAGTAAAAAGGCAACGAGCGAACACAAAATAGTGATAAGGAAAGGAATTGCTTGGATAAGGGAGGATATGAGTCATTGTATAAGAAGATTAACAGGATATGAAAAAAGTGTATATATACTAGAGGAATTGAGTAAGAAAAGAATAACAACAACAAAAGGAGCCTGGGTACGGAAAACGGATAAGAAAGGTTCGAAAGACAAACTACTGAGCACAATGATAAGAAAAGGAGAAAAAGCCTACTTGGTTGAAGAGTTTATGAATGCCACCCAGCGATGGAAGGAGAAAGAGAGGATAAAAGGCCTACAGGCCATGACAGGCAATCGATGTACAATAAAAGAGGAAAAAGGTAGAATACTGGCAATAATAGGAAAGAAAATATATGAAATGAAATGGAATGATAACGTCAACAAATACGTCACGAGCAATAATTGAAGAAGGAGCTGCATGAAGCAAAGAATACAGGAAGAGGGCTAAGCATCCAAGCGAGGATGAAGAAAATAGGAGAAAAGGCACATTTATGTTACTGAAAGACAGAAGCACCAATGAGACATTTTTATTATTTTGGTTATGATGAGGAATCAATTCAATCTAACTTAAGAAGCTACTAAGCCACTTACACTATTGTAAGAGTTTAGAATTATAAGAATCATTATAGCCAAATTGGCTCAATAAACTACTACTATTACTACTACTACATACGTTTACTCTTCCAACAACCTGATAGTCGTGCTATTATGCTTTGGTTAATCCGATTAAATACATGTGCCTCATGTATGTTTCTCCCATTTCTGACTAGGTTTTCACATAGTGGTCTCCTTTTGAAACTGTGTTTCCTGTGAGATAACCTTATTAGTTGATTTTCTTTGATTGATTTGATTGTCCCTTTGGGTCTAATTTAACAAATTATCTTTGTTTGGGTGCTCTGAGAGTGGTCAGCTAGTTGATTGGTGAATGTGAGTAGATACTAGAATAAACCATGTGCGAGGAAACACCAGAAAACCGAAGATTTTACGTGTCACAGTGTCAGAATTTAGAAATTCGGCAAGCTGCCATGAGTGAAGTGTTCTCGAGTAAGGTATGTCACTCCGCATGCTCATTCTTAACGATCCAAAGTTACAATTCTCTTGTTGGAGGAAGGTGTGCTTCAATGTGTTCAGCTTCCACACGCAGAGATGAAAGTGTCATAGATTACTGGGAAAAATTCTGATATTACTATAGATGCTACAGCTAGCGGAGCGTAATTCCGAAGCCCCCCGAAGGGTTCTTATCGTATTTTCCACGAAAAAATGGAAAAAATTGACTCATTGTAGACCTACTTGTAGTATGTAGCTATTGAGTACTCGATATAACTACGAATTAGAGTAAGAACAGATGACTGTTGTTGTTGTTGTTGTTGTTGTTGTTGTTGTTGTTGTGATTGAAGAGAGAAAAGGAAATAAACTGATTCTAAGTTGATAAAAGAGTTATCCTCGCTATTACAACTTCAGAAGTGGGATAGAGCTGAAACTTTTTTCTTCTTTGTGAATGAAAATTTGTGGATCAAATTGTGGCTTTGTGCACAAATATTATTGAAAACGCATAACGCAGATTGGGGTTATGGCGGACCCTCAAGATTTGACTGTGACGGAGATCAAAGAAATCTTGAGGAATAAAGGCTTATTGACTACCGGAAATAAAGCGGAATTGGTATTGCGACTTGAAGAGGCGGATCCGGAGAGAAAATGGGTTCGAGACTATTGTGAAAATAATAATCCGCTTCTCCGTAATGCGTTGGCTGAGTCTCGTTAATTATCAGCGGAACGCGATGAGATGGCTCAGCAAATTGCAGATTTACAACGGCAATTGATAGAACTGACGAAAAATCAATCCAACAGCAAATCACGCGACGTCAATATTCAACAAAATGATCAGAGTGATGATGTCCGCGATGATCCAGGTAGTCGTGATAACGAGACTGATGGTGTGGGCGCAGTCGAGCATGGTGAGGTAAATAACGAATCACGAGCAAGTGGAATTGTGGACGGAGTTGCTGGTGCTGCAAGAGGAGTTGTCGATACTACGGGATGCATTTTGCGGCGCAACGGACCGTCATATGATAGTGACAATTGTGCAAGAGCACAAACACCTTTTGATAAAAGTAATATTGATGACGGAGTGTTCTTGCCAAATAGATATTTTTGCGATGATACGAATTTCCGTAGAACTACGCATAACCAAGCAAGTCAAGCGTTGACTATTAAAACTAACGAATTGAAAATCGTAGGAACTCTGAAAGATTCATTGTGTGATTTCGACGGGACCAACGAAAATTTTGAAAATTGGGAACGTCAAGTAAAATCTTTGATGAAGTTATACAATCTTTCCGATGAGGTGACTAAAATTTTGATTGGTACGAAACTCAAAGGCAAAGCTATAGCGTGTTTTCATTCAAAACCAGAAAATATTGAATTAAGTGCTCATGATTTGTTGATTTCGCTCAAAAAAATGTTTTTCCGAAGAGTAGACAAAATTCAGTCGAGAAAACAATTTGAAAATCGCACATGGCAAAAAAACGAAAATTTCAGTGAGTATGTACATGAAAAAGTTATTTTAGCTAACAAGGTTCCTATTGATGATAGTGAAATGATTGACTACTTGATTGATGGGATACCAGATAAAAATTTGAAAGACCAAGCTCGCATGCAACGATCTTCATCTCAATCTGCATAGCTCGATGCTTTTGATAAAATTTCATTGAAGAATAAAAAATCCAATCAGACTGATAGAAGTAAGAATTCTTATTCAACTAAAAACGTGACTGACGTAACAGAGTTGAATGAAGAAGGAAGAGTTGAAATAAAAACTAAAAGAAGATGCTACAATTGTGGAGATCCAAATCACATTTCTTATGATTGTCCCAAGGAAAAAAGAGTGAAGGGTTCTTGTTTTCTTCGCAATTCTGTTGAGCACATGATGAATGACTGTCCAAAAAGTAAGAAAACCAAGGTTCAAACTGAAATAGTTACTCTCGATACCTCATATTGTGACGATGAATTTTTCAGAGTGGTTGAAATCGAACTTGGTAAATGTGATGAAATTTATTTCATGAAATTAAGGGGGCAGTTAGATTGTGGAAGCCCAATAACAATCATCAGGGAAAAATTAATAAACTCGAATTCTATACAGAATGTTGACAAAAATTTGATGAAGTATCGCGGTATCAATAGCTCTCAATTGGAAATAACTGGTTTTGTTGAAGTGCAATGTACTTTGAAGAATATAAGAAAAGAAATGTTGATAATTGTGGTGTCGGATCGAACTATGTCTTCAAATCTATTGTTAGGAAGAGATTTTTTCAAGTTGTTTGATCTGTAAATTCTGGAATGTGAAGAAACGTTGGATAACATTTTTAAAATCGATATACTCAACATTGAAGACGAAATTTGCAATGATCTGATTATAAATCCGAATATGTCATACGATATACAAACTGATCTGAAAAATCTCTTCCAGAATATTTATGTTCGATTGCCTAGACCAGAAATTCCCAAAATCCACTCTGATTTGAATATTAGGCTCAAGAACGAACAGCCGTTTTTCTTTAAGCCACGTCGACTTTCCTCCGCAAAGAAGAATATCGTCAAAAAAATAATTGATCAGCTTCTTGAGAGAAAGATAATTCGTCCGAGTGAGTCCGAATTTTGTTCATTTATTGTATTAACTAAAAAAAAGAATGGTGATACAAGAATGTGTGTTGATTACAGGACTTTGAACAAGCAGATGGAAAAAAATAACTATCCTTTGCATTTAATTGAGTACAATATAGATCGGTTACGAGGAAAGAAAATTTTCAGTCTGCTTGATGTTAAAGATGGATTTCATCATATAAAGGTGGCTGAAGGGTCAATTAAATACACTCCATTTGTGACTCCTCATGGGCAATTTGAATATTTATGGATGCCATTTGGTATCAAAAATAGTCCAGCTGTATTTCAAAAATTTGTTAACAGTGTATTAGATGATTTAATGAAATCAGTTCATGTTGTCGTTTACATGGATGATATTCTTGTGGCTACAGAAACTGTTCAGGAACATCTAGAAGTACTCAAAAAATTATTCAAAATAATGGTTGAAGATAAGCTTGAAATCAAACTTGAAAAATGTAAATTTTTGTGTCAAGAGATCGAGTATCTAGGTTACAGTATTACAGAGGATGGTATCGCGGTAACGAAACGTGGTATAGAAGCCTTCGTTAATTTTAACGTTCCCAGTATGTTCATGAAGTTCAGCGACTGATTGGATTATGCTCTTATTTCAGGAAATTCATAGAAAACTTTTCAGTTATTGCAAAACCTCTGTATGATTTGATAAAAAAAGATGCTGATTTCATATTTGGCACAAAAGAATTAAAGGCAATGGAAATTTTGAAGAAAAAACTTGTCGAAGCTCCAATTTTAGCTATTTATGATCCATACGCTGACACTGAATTACATTGTGATGCTAGCTCACACGGCTTTGGAGCGATCCTCATGCAAAAAGGTAAAGATTTGAAAATGCATTCAGTGTTTTACATCTTTCAAAGAACTACTGTAAAAGAGAGTCAGTTACATAGCTTTGAGCTTGAAATGTTGGCAATTGTATATGCTATCAGGAGATTCCGAATTTATTTGCAAGGAATAAGATTCAAGATAATAACTGATTGTAATTCTCTAGCTTTGGCTTTCAAGAAGAAAGACATACATCCAAGTATATCGAAATGGATCCTAGAGCTTCAAAGTTTTGACTATGTGACCGAACACCGTGAAGGTAAACAAATGTCTCTCGTGGACTGCCTCAGTAGGATTCACTGTATTCATATGGTAGAAGATAATTCGTTCGAATCAAATCTCACTATTGCTCAAAATTTGGATGAAAATGTCGTGAAAATACGGGAACAGTTGGAAAAATCAGAGGATGAATTTTTTGAAATGAGAAACGGAATAGTCTATAGGAAACAAAATGACAAATTGTTATTTTACGTGCCAAAGAAAATGGAGAAAAATATTTTATTTAAATACCACGATGAATTTGGACACATAGGCGTTGATAAGACATATGATCTGATAAGGAAGAATTATTGGTTTCCTCATATGAAGGATGAGATCTCTGAGCATATTCGCCACTGTTATAAATGCATTGCCTATAATCCTCCTTGCGGTAAAGTAGAAGGTTTCGTCAATATCATTCCTAAGGGAGATAAGCCGTTTAATATTATACACATTGATCATATGCGTGTTTCAGATTCAAGGGTTTCTTAGAAAAAAAAGTGTTGGTTATTATAGATTCTTCCACAAAGTTCACTAAGCTATATCCATCAAAGTCTACGACTTCAAGTGAAGTAATTTTACATTGAAACAATTACTTCAAGAGTTATAGTTAACCTTACATCATAGTGGCAGATCGAGGACCATGTTTTACTTCCAAAGAATTTATTGATTTCATAACAAAGTCTGGTATTAAGCTGATAAACGTTGCCACTGCGTCACCTCAAGCTAATGGACAAGTAGAACGTGTCAATCGTACTTTAGGACCTATGCTAGGTAAATTGTCAGATAATGATATTGGAAAGAGGTGGATCGATGTAGTTTCAGAAATTGAATTTGCTATAAATAATAGTTACCATAAGTCAACTTTGGAGACACCAAGCATGATGTTATTTGGAATACAACAAAGAGGAAAAATTAATGATACTATCAGAGAATTCTTAGATTCAGATGTAAATTATGAAGAAAGGAATTTAGAGGATATAAGAAGAAACGGAAAGACGAATATGGGAAAGGCACAAGAATCTTATAAGAGAAACGCAGATAGAAAAAGAAAAGCTCCCAATATATACTCTGTAGGAGATTATGTGATGATAAAGAATTTTGATACATCTCAAGGTCATTCGCCAAAATTGATACCAAGATTTAAAGGTTCTTACGAAGTTGTCAAAGTTTTACAAAATAACAGGTATAGTGTGAGAGATATTTATGGTTTCCAAATTTCGAATAGAGCTTACGAGGGTGTTTGGGAAGCGAGAAATATGAAAATATGGCACAAAAAAGATCAAATGTCTGGTGAATTGCCCGAGGTCGGTCAAATGTCAGGATTGGCCGAAATGTAGTATGTAGCTATTGAGTAATCGATATAACTACGAATTAGAGTAAGAACAGATGACTGTTGTTGTTGTTGTTGTGATTGAAGAGAGAAAAGGAAATAAACTGATTCTAAGTTGATAAAAGAGTTATCCTCGCTATTACATACGTGCCTTTATGGGGAAGCCAGGAAAAAGATTGAAACAGGAAAGAAACCGTAGTTACAACATGTCTAATTGCACAGCTTTTATGAAGGCACACGCGCAGTGAGGCGGGAACGAATCTCTAAACACCGTGTACATGTTACAAATACCCTCGAAATATCATACCGATTTCCACTCCATGAGACTTTGAACACTCCACAAGTACCATCCGTTTGAACGAGGCCCATGCATCCCAATTTTGTGAAAAACGTATCAAAAAATGATCAAACCATCGGTGAAGCTCACAGTATTCTTCAATTCTGACTTTCGTTATCATATTCCAACTCCCGATTGCACACAAACCTTTATACTTGAAACATCGAGCTTGCTTGATAACTCGCTTCAGTCGTATATTTCGATTTTCACCGCTGAGACACTTTTAGATGCCGAAAGTCAAAAGTGTCAGAGATATCCTCATTCATGGACAAGACTGATTGATTTTATTGGAAGCGAGTCTTTTGGAATCGAAAAGAAGATTATCCTCATGAAACATTTCGAGGTATCTCCCTAGACCACTGGTATTGCTATCCTTCATTTCAACTTCTTTTGTGATTCTCTTGCTCCGGCATATAAGGCAGATACCAATTCTCTCTTCTTCATTATGTTCGTGATCATAATATTCGGGATAATCCACTCCCTTATTCCTACTGGACATTCTAAATTTATTCTTTCATATGAAATATCTCCAATCTGAAGGCCACAAGATAAAAATATAAATAATACAGCTAGAAATCATTTCAAACTACTTCGCACACCGAACTGTGACTAACTGATTCCAAACTTGAATAAAAGCAAATGGTCTTCTGACACTCAATCAGTGATAAACTCAATAGAATCCGAGTTTACCTATGACATATGTGTACGTTATTCACAGTTTTTTCAAAAAACGTGGCGCTCAATTCGACAGCGTCTTCGCGGACAAGGCATGTTATCTGATAGGAATGATGAGTAAAGTATTCTTAGAGTGAATCTCAAATTCACGATATTCGCGTCTCGATCTCGGACCGCGAATCGAGACGATACGAGATTGAAATCTTCTATTCTCGAACGATCTCGACACGAGACGATGCAATATAGCTCTGATTTCTCGCCTTTCTTGCTCAAATGAAGCACTAATCGAGGGATGTGTAATTTTGTGTAGATCTTCAAAACATAGAAGGTCTCCATACATTTATCCATTTGAGGCCGTGTCGGAGTTTTGCGCAAAAAACGGTTCAAATTTACGCAATGGTTTTTCCATCGATTGAAACAAGGTGGTCGCAAATAACTCGTTATTGTTCCCGAAATGTGCTCTGGCACGATCGATGAGGACAAACGTTTTAATCCCCATAAGACGCGATAACTGTTTTTGCACAATTTCAACTTTGCTCACGATCTCAAACTTTGCGCACTCAAAAACGTTTGTGAGGGGCTTGGATTTGTTCAACCTCATTATGACCCTTGGGAGCTCGTCCCCTTACAGACAGTAGATGATATTCAGAACTCCGGACTGCCCAGAGAAACTTGATGCAAGGCGATTTGAACTACCGAAGGAAACTACTCCAGTAAATGGTCCTTGAAAGCTCAAGCTATAAGATGAATTTTGTTACCGGGATGGCTTGCGCCACAAGGCAACTGAGTGGGCCACAACAGTGGTTCACACGTTAGAAGGTTGGTGGCCCTGAAAAAGGCCGATTGGGGTTTGTAGGTTAGCTCTGAGAAGAGCTGATGTCACAGTTAGGGGTTTCCCGGAGTCTACTCCGAGACGAAGCTTGGATGGTACCCGTGCGGACTGGTCTGAGCGGGCTTGGCTAGAACCGTGAGAGTCGCTCCACCGAACTCCATCGAAACCCCAGGGTTGAGACGCGCGCCATTGGGACCAACATCGCGTGCGGCTGGCGGTTCCCAACATCCTGGGTTGAGGCCCCGATCCATAGGAGGCTCGGCTATCAGCGTGTGGTCGTCCGATCCGGTTGGGTCCGTAGAGCTTGTCACAGACATCCGGGGTGGTCTTGGGTCGAGGGTGGTCTCCAACGTGATGAGTCCGCCCGAGCGACGTAAGAGATCCCGGGCGCGTTAGTGCCGAAGAAGCTGCAAACATCAACCCGAGAGACGGATGTGGACTGCCACTAGGTCGGAACACTCCCGAGTGCGTTAGCGCTGTAGAAGTGGACCTGGGTGTGGTACCCGTCCGGTGGTCTCCCGAGCACGACAGTGCTGTAGAAGTCCAGCCGGAGGGGCCGTCGAGGAAGTTGGTTGAGGCACCGGTTTTCAAAACACGGTGCTTTGTTTCTGTTGCGGGCAAGGATGGATGCCACCTAGTGGTGGCGTGACGAATTGCTCGGGCTTGTGGGCCACCCGAGACTATCGTATAGGAGAGGGAATGAGGAATGGAGATTGTGCGCAAGGCGGGGGATTTGGCAGTTGGTAAGAATTTCAGATGGTATACGAGTCTTCAATGTGCTATACCTTCAGATATATTTTAACACATGAAGTTGAATATTATCATACACAAAACACTTTCTGATTAATATCGTTCATTTGGGGCCACAAAAGATTCTGATAGTTATTCCATCAGATTGATGCTAGGTACAAAAATTTACCCCGGGATGGGACGATGTTGCATCTTACAAGATGAATCTTATGGTAGTCCAACAAATCTTTCATACTGGTTGAATCGTTAGGAAATGTATACGTTTCGAGGAGGGAGAGAGTTTTGCAGCCGAAGAACACGCGAAGGAGTCCATCATCGGTATATTGCGATTTTCATCGCGCTTTTGCTACGACTCACTTCCATCATTGTACACTATTTGTAATATTTCATTTGATTATTATTATGAACAATATTTTGTGGTCTATGAGCCTTTTACAATATGTATTAGGGTGGGCCGAAAAAGGGCTTTTTTCGAAAATCGATACGCCCTACCGTGGAAATGTTGTGTTGTACATATAGATGTGAAAAAAGTTTTGCTGGGCGCTGAGAAATGAGATTTTAGATCCCAGGAAGAGCCATCAAGCTTTTATCAAAATTAACGCAGGTTTAAATGGGAATGTGCCTAATCCGGCACTTTTTTCTCCCTAACTTTGCTCGCATTTCTGGCGCATCAAAGCATTTTTCAACGTACTTTAGCCCATTTTAAAGCTCGGTCCAAAACCTACAAAATGAGCTAAAGTACGTCCAATTTCGACTAACCCGAGCCAATCTATCTCAATTTTTCCAAAAAGTGATCATTATCAGAAATCCCAAAAACAGGGCGATTCTCCCTTCAAACTTTGCTTGTATTTCTGGTGCATCTGAACATTTTTCAACGTACTTTAGTTCATTTCAAAGCTTGTTCCAAAACCTACGAGATGAGCTAAATACGTCCAATTTCGACTAAGCCGACCCAATCTATCTCAACTTTTCCATTTTGAGTTTTGGAAGGAGTGAGGCGAGAGGGGGAAGTCGCTTATTTTCGGATTCTTCAAAACTAATCACTTTTTAGAGAAATTGAGATAGATTGGCTCAGGTTAATCTAAATTGGACGTTTACTAGCTCATTTTGTAGGTTTTGGAACAAGCTTTGAAATGAGCTGAAGTACGTTGGAAAATGTTCAGATGCACCAGAAATACAAGCAAAGTTTGAAGGGAGAATCGCCTTATTTTTGGGATTTTTGATAATGTTCACTTTTTGGAAAAATTGAGATAGGTTGGCTCGGGTTAGGCAAAATTGGACGTACTTCAGCTCATTCTGTAGGTCTTGGACCAAGCTTTAAAATGAGCTGAAGTACGTTGAAAAATGCTTGGATGCGCCAGAAATGCGAGCAAAGTTGGGAAGAAAAAAGTGCCGGATTAGGCTTTTCCCATTTAAACCTGCGTTAATTTTGATAAAAGCTTGATGGCTCTTGCTGGGACCTAAAATCTCATTTCTCAGCGTCCAGCAAAATTTTTTTCACATCTATATGTACAAATACAACATTTTCACGCTAGGGCGTATCGATTTTCGAAAAAAGCCCTTCTCGGCCCACCCTAATATGTATATATAGTGGACTCTCTGGATTGGTGCCAGGATTCAGTCCCGAAATCAGGGGTATGATTATCTTTCAGGAAATGGTAAATTTTGGGGACGAACTGTGAAAGTGATATCCAATTGATCGACCCATTTTGTTCTTTTATTCATAAGTCTGATCCGAAAGCTTCCGGACTTGGAAGTAATTCTTCCAAGATCCATCGTAGATTACGTGGACAAAATCGAATCGTTGAAGTATTTGGGGTATCGTTAATAGTTGGATATAAAATACTCTTAGGATCGTTGTTTTACAGAACACCAGTTTTATTAGCGATTCTTAACAGATCTTGACGCGAAGGCACAGAGTTGGGGTGGAATATAGTTCCTACATTGATATATACGCAAGGAAGTAATTGTCAGGTTAATGCACTATTTCTGACCCAGAACTTTGTTGTAAAGTGGCGTAACCTTCATTTGATTCCAGAATTTGGTGAAGCATCTTACGAAACCACCGCTGGAAAGATCTCAGAATTCAAAAATACTCGTGAGAAGCAATGGTATGAGGGTCACGGATGGTATGGCTGCTCCGATATTGGGATGACCGCTGAATCCGGAGGAAACAATGAGCTCACAATAGCCTTCCTCTCCATCTACGATGGTAAGTGAGAATAACATGAGTTTGGGTAACGGACAGGCTTGAAATGGCGCCATCCAAGATCTTACTTGTGCTCATCTCCATTGATCGACTCCACAGACCCGGTTTTGCTGAACTAACATTTGGTCATAATTTTCTTCGGCTACTAGATTTTTGTGGACTATGTATTCGGGTATTTTCAGGGTCATTTCCCCACGAGAATCAAAATATTCCCTTGCAAATTTACGACGGAGTCGCGTGTCAATTCATGGCTCAGTTGCCACTGCTCGCTGCTGCGCTGGACCACCATCTCGGGGGCATGCACTGATGTATTCGTTCTTTTACCGAGGTGGAGATCTAGCGTGCGCAGCGATAGCAGACGAACAGCTGAGCCGGCCGTGAAGCAGAGTATAGCCGCTTGGGCAAGCACGCCTGTGTGACGGCTAGATACTTCACACATATCCCGTGTAGCTGAGTGAAGAAGCTGCATGTGTGCGTGTGTGTTCAGAGACACATCAAAGAGGTGCCTGGATGCGGGTTGGTATGGCAGTGTAGGCGACAAATGGACGCACGGTGGCAGCACTTACTGGACGCAGTGAATCGGAAGCAAGAGATCATGCGATGGCAACGCGGGCTCGCGCGGGAAGATGGGGAGAGAGAGAGAGACTGGGCGATTACGGGAGAGCAAGAGAGAGAGCAATAGGTTTTGCACACGGCACGCCAGCATGGCAAGTTCGCTGTGGAAAGAGAGAGGCGGAGACAGTGTAGTACCAGTTTAGGCGAGGTTGAGAGAGATAGCAATAGTTCTTGATATTTGAGCACGTGTTCGAGGTTGTAGTGGAGTTGCCGCGAGATACGCGATTATTCATGCAGGTGCGCATGCCCGACGGGTGGAGGCATGACACAGGAACGTATGTAGAGTGTGGGTCTTTGGGGTGGAGTGTCCGCGCGAGTATTCTTTGATATCTCGTTGCAACATTTTATCGCCATTTCATATTCTCGCGCGCTAGTTCCCGGAAGTGGATAAATTTTGATGGGCTTATGATCGCGCCAGGTGATCGGGGGAAGAGAAGAAGACGACGGGGTTCGGCATTCTGGGGAGTATCGTTGAACTGAGTGCATCGTAATTAGTCTTGTACGAATTCGAGGAGCCATTTTGGAGTCATATTTTATTGGAATACCATAATTACCAGGAAAGAATGGATTATACAAGGGTTTCTCTTGACGAGGAAGGATGGTTGATAATTGACGGTGAGTGAACTACCCTCAGGTGAAGGTGCTTATCTTCTTTCGCCCCGATCCGCCATTTTGGCTCTATGAATACGACGAAGACTAAGACATCTCGCCTGGTTATCAGGCTTGAGATCCAGTGAGACTTTATCCCCGAATCCGCGCGACCCGGTGAGCCCAAAAATCAGGATAGTGTTGTGAGTAAATTATAGGGAATTTTGGTGAAATAGATGAGTGATTTTGAGACAAAGACAGCCTCCCTCGTGTTGCCCGGGGCTCTCGAGGATGGTTTAGCTCTACACTCTCGGAGGGCTCGGAAAGGCACCGAGGAGTGCTCGTAAATTCAATTTCGGTTAGAGGAGTGTTGTGGTTATCCGTGGGTGAGCCAACTGGCCACGAAAGTGTTTCATTCCATCAGAGAGATTTGAGGTGATTTGGGATACGGAAGCCATTATGGCTCAAGTGCTCCGGCGGTAAAGTGCTACAAGAAAAGTTATTAAGGGCTCTCGATGCGAAGTTGCTTTTAAATTCCGTTTGTAATTTCATTGGTCGCGGTTTGGAGGCTTGTAACAATATACGTTAGAGTAGTTCAAAATGAACTTCCATTCAGTCATTATTTCATGAGAATCGATATTCGTTCCGGCGAAAAATATAAATTAGCTGGACGTAGAGTCAAATCTCACGTTAGAAATTTCTCTAGGAATCTCATTTCCTCCAATTTCGGAGGGATTTAGTTGATACCCCGCCCTGTAATTCCTCATCTCAGATGACTCTCTAACTATCTCGAGAGTCATCTAAGTTTCCAATTATCCGACACATCAGGAGGTAATATGCTCGAGGAAAATATTGCCTTCAAATTCCTTGTACTATCAATGATGATTCACTAAGATCTCATATTTTTCGAACATAGAATAATCCAAATCACCAATTATCATGTCGTAGAATCACTCGTTGCTATCCAAGAATAATAATGACACATCTATAATTGATCTGAGTTCTGTATCTTGGACTTCTTGTGCCGCTGGTATTATTGACTGTTGGTTTCAGGATAGCAGAACTCAGAAAAAACGATGTCTTGTTATTATTTTTGGATAGCAACGAGTGGTTCTACGATATTATAGGTAATTGGTGACTTGGATCGTTATATCGTCGAAGAATATGAGATTTTAGTGAATCATCATTAACACCAAATAAAACTCAGTTACAGTCACCGACAAAATTGAGTGCACTCGTGGACAGTATGCAAAATTTTACAGATCAGTGATTCAGGCTAACTCTTGAGGGCTTATGCTGCTAAATTATGCCCAATTGGATCCCCGAGCATCTCATTTTCACTCATGGAGAGAGGCGACTGCAAAAATTTGCGTGGTGGAACTGCAGCAGGCATTTTGTACGAGCATCTGGATTTTTGATCGGACAGAATTGAGTGGACGTGCACCAAAAAGCCTATGGAAATCTAAATATACCACCCGCCCATGCATATAGGGCTCTCTAGTGACAAGGGTGATTCCGTAATCACTAATGCTCGTCCATCGGTGGATATGGGTTCCGCGGAATCTCGTTACACGTGACGGGAAGACTGGAAATGGAATACTCCAGATTTCTCTTCAATTCGACCGCAAAAATGCATTAACGTGCTGCATTGGAATGGGAAGACTCAAGAATGAAGGGAAGGATGGAATACCAGTCCTGGGAGTCTACTCTTGTAACGGTATCATCAAGATCTTGTGTGAAAGGTGTCCAAAATCGTCTATGAAAAAACAGAGAAGAGAGAAAGTACTCGGGAAAGATGACTTCACCTGATAGTAACTGATTAGAATTGTATTCAAATCTTCAGTTGGATGTACCCATGGAGTTTTTTTAATTGTTTGGCCCAGAAATCTCGAAATGACCTGGTGGTCAGATGGGTACAATCATCACTCTAGATAAAGGGTGGAAGGATACAATCTAATATGTAAACGTAGATGATCAAATGAGTCCCAAATTGTTTACCATAAGCTGGAGTTTGATTGCAAATTACAAATTTATTAATTCCAAGCATTTGAGACCCATTCGACCACCTACGCTTACA
This sequence comes from Eretmocerus hayati, assembly GCA_029851415.1. Lineage (NCBI taxonomy): Eukaryota > Metazoa > Arthropoda > Insecta > Hymenoptera > Aphelinidae > Eretmocerus > Eretmocerus hayati. The sequence goes on from CM056743.1 coordinate 159,066,951, forward strand.
TATTGGGCTCTATCTTCCTACCCTTCCTCTGAAGCGATGATTGCATCCATCTGACCACCATCTCAGCTCGAAATTTTTGGGTCCAAAAACTGAAAAATCTCCATGGGTACATCCAACTGAAGATTTGAATTCAATTTTAATCAGTTACTATCAGGTGAAGTCATCTTTCCCGAGTACTTTCTCTCTCCCCTGTTCTTTTATAGACGATTTTGGACATTTTCTTACAAGATCTTGATGATACCGTTACAAGAGTGGACTCCCAGGACTGGTATTCCATCCTTCTCTTCATTGTTGAGTCCTCCCATTTCAATGCAGCGCGTTAATGCATTTTTCGCGATCGAATTGAAGAGAAATCTGGAGAATTCCATTTACGGTCTTTCCGTCACGTGTAACGAGATTCCGCGAAACCCATATCCACCGATGGACGAGAATTAGTGATTACAAAATTGCCCTTGTCATTAGAGAGCCTTATATGCATGGGCGGGTGGTCTATTTAGAGTTCCATAGGCTTTTTAGTGCATGTCCACTCAATTCTGTCCGATCGAAAATCGAGATGCTCGTACAAAATGCCAGCTGCAGTTCCACCACGCAAATGTTTGCAGTCGCCGCTCTTCATGAGTAAAAGTGAGATGCTCGGGGATCAAATTGAGCATAATTTAACAGCATGAGCTCTCAAGAGTTAGCCTGAGTCATTGGTCTGTGAATTTTCGCATACTGTCCACTCAATTTTGTCGGGGACTGTCTATTTTTTCTATTCTCCCCCTGCATCTCCCTTGCTCATCCAAACTCTGGGTCATGTCAGCGACGATTAGCTAGTAAAAAATTCCCGAACCACCACGATTAGGATGAATTGAATAACAGATCTGATTGGAGGAAACTCGTTGTAGTCTCTATCATCAATGATATTGATCGTGACAAATCGGCTCAGAAAGTACTTGCCACGGTTTTTTGGATTCCATTCCTTTTAAGATTTTAAGCCATGCCATTTGAAAGTTGAAGTTTTGATATTCTGGGAATGAATGGCTCTTTCCTATACCCCATACTGACCTAGTTTTAATTTTATGAAAAAGAATGGGGGAGGGGCACCTACTCCGTTCTTATGAAAATCCAAAGGTAACCACAAATTTTCCAAGCACTTGTCCACCCCGCACTTGAGAATTTTCCACTCACGGCTCCGTCATTTTCTTCATGGAATACACTACCATCAGTGTATATTTTATTCAATTCAATCTGGATCAAGCAATACACTCGAAAGAAGAGAGCCATGCAGCTGCATAGGCGAGGGCACGTTTGCGGAACCGCGACGTACACAAAGCAGGCGAATCTCTTCTATTCTTCCTGTCGCTCTCTCGTAGCATTTTGATCTCTGCGTCAACTTGAGTCGTGGCTAGTTTCGAGCATCCCTATTTGATGAAATGTAAAATCAAGGAATTAAGCCTATTCAAAAATTCATTAATTCGCGTGAACAAACCAGGTGGCCGGTAACCACGTTGCTCGGTATATAGCGACCGCAGCAGACAGCCTCAGCCGTGGGCTGAGGGTGATGATGAACAAAGCGCTACGCCATGATTTTGTGCCACGCCACGACGCGCTATCAGACGCCATGAGTCCAAAATTCATTCCAGCAAATCGGGCTACCGATGAATTTGATTCATGCTCATGATCCATGACTGGCACTGTAATAATAAATCCAATCCATCGATGGTTGCGTTTGCTGGAATAAATTCTGGACCCGTGGCGTGCGATAGTGCATCGTGGCGGGGCATAAAATCCTGGCTTAGCGCGTCAGTTGTGTGTCATCACCCTAACACGGAGATCTTGCGCGTGCGCTTCTCTCTCTTTTTCTTCCAAGGTGGTTGTAGGGCAAATACGCTGCGACGTACGAAGGAGACGCATCGGTCAGCCAAACGCAGCTGGCCAGCACCTCCCCAACAGTCCCGGGCTGGAATCCGCATCGATACGGCCATCCCAACCGGGTCACAGTAGGGCCAAGAAGTTCTTGGATAATCCGCCATTACGTGAATTTGTGACCAATCGACATAGAAGACTTTTGGATGAATGAGAACAAACTCCTGCGTCTACGCATATGTCGATTGGTTGCAGATTCACGTAAAGGCGAATCATTCAAGAACTTCTTGGCCTCACTGCGCGAGTCTGCCCTCTCTTCCTTCTCCGTTGGCATCGGCCATTGGACAAGGGAGAGATCCACCAACTTACCAATCTGGCCCCGGGACCGCGTGAGCATTACTCCAGGACCGGTGGCGTCTCGCGCTCAGGCTCGAGTGTCTTCTTTTCGCGACTCGCAGGTGTTGTTTCTCTCCCTACTCGTCAGTCTTCTTTTTTCTCTCTTCTTCCTTCTTGCTCCATTCTTCCCTCTTCAGTCCATCATATTTCTCTTGGAACCATTTGGACCTCTTCTGTTTGAATCGGCAGACTCACTGTGATTCACCTGCCTCGAGGCGCCTCAGCTCTCTTTCTTTTTCTTGCTTGCGGGTCACCGGTGGCTCTATCCCATGTCTCTTGGTTGCGGAGCAAGTACGGGACGAGATTCCGAGATTTCAAGGTGTCAGTTGAGCACTCAGCCATTCATCCAACTCGGCGCGCTTTCTTCGGGTGTCGTTGCACGTGAACAGGGCGTGTTCAGCGTCATCCCAGTTGTCTCCGCATGACTGACATGATGGGGATGTCCTCTTCTTGAACCGGATCAGATAGGCACCGAAGCAACCGTGATATGAAACTGAACGTACCGCCCACCTCGATTTATTACTTTTTAAGATATCGATAACTTAAGTAGTTTCATTCTACATCATAATTCCCCCTCCCACTTTACTTTTTCCAAAAGTCTAACTTGGCGAGTATCACCATCCTTCCCCCCATAACTCCATCTGAGATCGAAGTATGAATTTGAATTCTTGAGGGTCATGAGATCAGGGGAGACATGTCGAGTAACTTTTTACCAAAATCTAAACGTCAAACGAATGGAGAGATGAGATTGCAAAATATTGATTTCAACTCTTGAGAGTCACGAGATCAGGAAAAGTATGTCGAGTAATTGTTTGGCAAAATCTGAATGTGTAATGCATGAAGAATGATTGATTACATTACAATCTGATTATCTCTCTGTAGGTTTGACTCAACTTGAGTTACTCACCATCTTTCTTTTCCTTATAATATATTGGAAATAATAATCTATCCAGAACAATAAAAAAAACAGAAGTAAAAGAACGCAATCCGGCATTGATCGTTCCAGTTTAAAAGCCAGTAGAGATGGTGAGTAACTCAAGTTGAGTCAAACTTACAGAGAGATAATCAGATTGTAATGTAATCAATCATTCTTCATGCATTACACATTCAGATTTTGCAAAACAATTACTCGACATACTTTTCCTGATCTCATGACTCTCAAGAGTTGGAATCAATATTTTGCAATCTCATCTCTCCATTCGTTTGACGTTCAGATTTTGGTAAAAAGTTACTCGACATGTCTCCCCTGATCTCATGACCCTCAAGAATTCAAATTCATACTTTGATCTCAGATAAGTTATGGGGGAAAGGATGGTGATACTCGCCAATTTAGACTTTTGGAAAAAGTAAAGTGGGAGGGGGAAAGATTTCAAAACTTGGCTATGGTGATGATTGAAAATTCTCAGATTGACAAATATAAGATGTGATTAGTAACATATAGAGAAACCAAAAACACTTATCCATATCTTATTCTCAAAAATCATCTCCCCAATGAACAGCAGTGTGCTAAATTCCAAGATGAACAGTTTTTAATTCTAAGCAAGTGAATCTGGGGCAGTACAACTTTTGGTCTTTGATAGCAAAACTTGGAATTAGTTCATAAAATTCAACTTGAGTTGATGCAAAGACTCCCAACTCTACTTGTGATAGTATAAGGATTTCAGTTGATGAGAAATTTCTTGATTGTGAAAATTCCTTACACGAATTGGTTCATCCGCTCTTCAAGAAGAGAGGATCCCAACCACCAAAATGACCAACTGATGGGTGACTAACAAATGAAATATGGAATCATGACAGTATATCTGTTTCTCAACACTATTTGAAAACCAAAAACTTGAACAAATTTCAACCAGGATATTGATTACTTGAGACACATTAAGAAGTTGAATCGCTTTGTGGGAACTCATTGTGAGAATGAAAATTCAATAGCGTTATGTGAGAAGTGCTTTGATGCCAGACAGAATGATTCCCAAAGTATATCCAGATGAATGTATGGATTCAGTTTCTATGTTGTTGACTGCTCCGCCCTAAATTTTTCCAAGTTGAACTTACCATTTTTCTCTAAGAGCGTAAATGTGCTACTCTTTCTCAATAATAATTTTGATCAATCAGATGATCCCTGAACAACTCTTCATTAGACCTATTTAGGAATTGACGTATGCCCACCAGCTCTTGATGAAGTCTTTAGCATGAATGTAAGTGGCAGGTTGAGACAGCTGAGACCAATAAATCAAGAGTAAAAGTTTAGCCAAGACTAAAGTCCAGTGATATGCAAGGAAAGTATGTTATATAAAATTGATTAGAGCAGCATCAGAGATCACTACACATATGAAAACTCTTCCATGGACAGTCACTAATAGGACTGACCAGTCCCACATTATCTGAATGTGAGAGACGATTCCTCTTGTGTTGGACCTTAATAGGTTTTTGGTTAGATACGAGAAGTTGCTTGAATGATAATCCATTGGTCGCAAATGTGATTCTCTCATTAGAGAAGATTTATATGAACTTGAGATAAACAATTTATAACTTCAGAGTTAGGTTTGTCTCAAGTATCGGAGGAAGTGAAAGTCAATTCACTGATAAAATGTAGATTAATGCTGGCACCCATGCATCATGAACTCTCTCCAAATATATTTGAAGATTATTCTTGACATTTCACCTTGCACTGCACATCAGAAAGAATATATCGCACACATTTTGGCCATCAGACCATCATTTTTGAATCACTGCAAACAAGAGAGCATACATCAGGTGGTTTCTTTTTTTACTAGTAGACCAACAATTAAGATTGGCATCAATTTGCATTGAATGTATACTCGATACTCGTGCAGAGAGTAAATACTGATCTGGCATGGAACACAATCTGAATGGTGAATATTGTCTGCTAGCTTGCCTTATTATATAGCGTTGAGTCGCTCTTTTACGCACACAAGGCCGATTGTATCACACCGACACAATGTCGACTTCGAGATGAGTTGAAACTCGACGGGAAACGGGAGACAAAAATCTACGACGAATCTAATCGGGGAGGGTCTAAAATTTGTCGGTCGAGAAACGATGCTATTAGTTCATACATCGACGAAACATAATAGTATTTCGATAGAGAAATGACCAAGCTCGCGATTATTAAGGCATATCGTGGCTGATAAGCGCTAGAACTCATGATAATCTATGGTCAAGGGAGAACGAGAGGTTAAAAAACCTCAACTTGGTGTATATAAGGCTACGGCAGCGCTGCGAGTTTTTTTCTATATATACTCGCCAACAAGGCGCTACCGCGCCTTTTGATTCATCAAAAGGACTCGAATCGAAATGAATACAGTTCAAGGGTGTACGGACAAAAATTGAAGTTACCAATTAGAAGCAGTAGGCTCGAGAGCTATTTTGCTCTAGAAATCGTGAAAATCATGATAGGTGTCCCAAATAATCAATTTTCAGCTAAATTCGAACAAAAATCAATGAGAAATCGTTCGGCTGTTAATTAATCGATGAAGAATAGTACATTGCTGGATTTCCCATGATAAGAATTATCTGAAACGGTTCATGGTGAGCCCATTTCTTTCCTGCAAAATAAATAGTCAAGAAGAAGACCAAAAAATCCAAACGAAGCGATTTAGGTCTATCAACAAACCGAATTCCAAACACTTTTCACAAGAGAAAGATTTAGCTGAACCTTCAAAGAAACACCCAATCAACTTCAATTGCTAGAAATAATCAAGGAATAACTAGAAGAATGAAACAGAAATTTTGTGTGCTCTGGCAAAGTTACTTGAAGAAATGGCACTTAGGCAAATATTGGATTTCGTTACCAAAAATGACTTAATTAGTCCAATGCAATCAGGATTCCGAAAAAACCACAGTACACACACGGCACTTGCTAAGATTGTAGATGACATCAGAGGTAGTATTGATCAAGAGGAAATCACGCTAATGGTCAGTCTTGATTTTTCCTGTGCTTTTGATATGGTGAATATCAAACTCTTCATTCAAAAATGAGAGAGATATGGTTTTTCTGACGCGGCATGCAAATGGGTAAAGTCTTTTTTAACTGATAGATCTCAAGTAGTCCGACTTCCTGACGAGACGCTTTCCACGACTTTGTCTCGTCACGCAGGTGATCCTCAAGGATCCAAAGCCGGACCTCCATTTTCTTCTCTTTTCTCCAACGATGCGGCCTCCGTCTGTCGTTACTGTAAATCTCATTTTTATGCGGACGACACAAATATATATTACCATGGTAATATCAAAGATGTACATCACATTGTGAGCGTCGTCAATGAGGATGTTGAGTTATTTCGAGTTTGGGGGCAAGAGAATGGACTGGGATTGAACGCATTCAAATCCAGAGCTATGTGGTTCGGATCTCGCTACTTTTTTGAATAGGTTGATAGAAATGAATATCCTACCGGTCAAAGTTGGTGATGAGACAGTTGAATACTGCGAAACCATGAAGGTATTAGGGGTTACCCTAGATGGTTGCTTAAGTATGCGAAGTCAATGTAACAACATGGCCAGAAATCGCTTTGCAGCCTTGAGTAAACTACGTGACTGTGGTGACCATTTTCCCAAAATGACTAGGCTCCAACTTGTCAAGTCTCTTGTTTTCCCAAACCTAGAATATTGTCAAGGGCTTTTCCTCGACTTATCAAAAGAACTAGAAATGAAACTCACTAGGTGCAAGAATGCAGCGATTCGTTTTGTTGCCTCCTGTCGAAAGTCAGAACACATTACGCCTTTATATGGGGAGTATCATATCATGCCTTATCCGCTTCGTCGTAATTATCTCAGCATATGTCTGTTGGCAAGAGTATTAACATAATCACAACTTAGGTATCTGAGAGAACGGTTAGTATTTCGGCCTGTAGACAGTGTTGGGTCTAAACGTCGATCCGAATTCGAGCTTGTTGTACTTAAGTGGACCTCGAATACCTATAAAAACTCATTCGTGATTGGCACAATTGCTTTGTGGAATAAGTTGCCTGATGATTTCCGTCGTAACTATTCTCGTCCATCTTTTAAGATTAATTTGTTCTTCTACATGTTAGAGGACCGCTCCAAAGATAATGGTAGGTAACAAACGAGATTGAATGCGATGTATGGGTTAGGCCTGATCGAACTTTGAGCTTTTATTTTTCATGTCTTAGCTTTTATCTATATCAGTAATTAGTGAAGTGTATTGGTAATTTTCATATTTGTGACGTGTATGTTGATATTTTCATATTGCTAGTTGATTGTATTTTTTTTTCTTTCTCTCTTTTTCTAGTTCTTCATTAATAGTTAACATAACACAGATGTCTTCGACATCTGTATATGAGTAAGTCAATTATGTATCAAGTGTATCTCGCGTAGTCTCGGCTACACTACACCTTTGAGTCCATAGTTGGATTAATAAATATCAAATATCAAATATCAAATATCAAATATCAAATTTGAGCAGAAACATCACACCACTCTATCAGTTTTGAGAAGTATCCTAAGTTCCGGCCACCCGGGGAATAGTCCCAAAAGGAGGAACATTCATTCCCTCGAGATATGAACGTCCTTGGTAACCGCGCAATTGATTTTAAATTTTGTATCGTGCTCGTAAATACGTCAGTCACTAATATAGTGCTTTTGAGTTGGCAAGACACCCATACTACTCGGAAAATGACTCGAATTGGAACCGATAAGTGGAATTGAGTTTACCGCAGACTCATAAACTCCAATCTTAAACTACTTAGAACTGATTGAATGATTAACTGGTGGGTATTCCTTTTATTGAAATGCTATCGATGCATGATGAGATGACAAAATTTTGAGTGATGGAATTCCTGCCTCCTTGTTTGGAAAAGTATGCGGCAGAGCTCTAACACTACGATCTTGGATGACAATTTCTCAATATCGAAAGTATGAAAATATGTCTCTGAAGCTCCAAGTCCTTCGAATTGAATCTTATTTGTTCAATCCACTACATCAAATATTGGCTCAGAGCGCAAGGTGCATGAAAAGTAATCGCTTGGTAAGGAATCGGTCAAGAAGACCATCGCCGCGCCGGTGCACCAGGTCGGGAGTGGAACCGCCCACACGTGGTGCCCCGGTCGTCGTGGTGCACTGGTATACACTACACAGCAGATGTAGTCGAGATCGTCTAGGACGTCACGCAGCTTGCTCCTGTAACACGCATTCATCCAAAGAGCATCGGGAGTCCACGGCCAGTGGCCAGGGTGCTCGTCGACATCGGTACCGGTGGAAACACAGCGTGGTAACCACGACGACCGCAAAGTACCTCACCAGCGCCATAGCCGACACGTTTTTCGAACGATCATGCGGCTGCGTACGGCTTTTCCTCTCCCCCCTCGACTCCCCCCTCTCCGCCAGCCACCCGCCCGTATGCTTATACACGGGGACACGGCGAGCAGTTTTTTGGTTCTTCAACGCAATTACTTCGAATTTTCCATGATTGCTTGTGGTTGGCCAAAGTTAAAACTTCAATTCAAGCCCAGGTGCGTGCCCCCAGAAGCTGAATTCGCGGAGATCCGGGCATTTCCGGTAAGTGCTGGGAGGGAAGAGTGGGGGGTGGAATCGGGATACTTTGAGGGCTTGTAACCCAAAACGCGGCCGAGCCAAAATTCGAGACTTGGACAAGCAATCACAGCATTTTCCGGCCTATCACAAGCACATTTTGGCCCAATTTAGAGGGCCAGGTTCACAGGGGTCATTTCTATCACCTATCGATTTTTTGCTGAACCCCACTCCGTTCGACTAGTCATCCTTCGAAGTTCGAAATTACCGCAACTTCGACAGAAGGAGCGATTTGCTGATATCGTGCTCCCATTCCCAATCAAACAGAACACCCATTGCAGTTGCATTTTTCATCCAAGAACACGATCCAACAGATTCAGGGTGGTACATGTTCGAGGTTCAGAGTAAAGTGCAAGAAAACACGTTCGACGTTTATTTAGAATGGAGAACTCTTTCGCCTACCACAGGAAATAGCTTGAGTTCCAGGGGAAAAATTTGACAGGCATATTGAGACACCCAAAACACGCATCTCTGTGCAATCGGGGCCCCCAAACCTCTGGAGCAGATTTGGTCTTACTTGCAACCGGTCCTTTTTTCAACTTTTAATGCCCCACAGATATAATCAATAAACATCCTGGGTGTATTGGTGGATACACAATTGGATTCAGATTCTTTAGCATATGATTGAAATGAGCTTTCTTCACCATTGCTCAAGAGTTTCTCGAGAAACTTCATTTACATTCTTCAATGAATCTCTGCATCAACCGATTGGTAAATAATACTGGAAAGACCCTTGTTCATATCATACACGTTTTTGTGATGCCTCCGTGTGATGAGATATTCTGGGATGGAAAAACGAAATTTGAGCAATCTCTAAAAACTCAATACGATAGACGAGGGACAACAGGAAAATCACTAGTTTCATTTATGGATGATGCTTACCAGCGCTAGATAGGCTTAAGCAGAGCAACTGCATAATAAAAAAAAGCATATCCGGGAGGGAACAAAATACACAGGAGGAGGGCAAGGGGATGATTACCTTTTGGGATTGTGCAGGCGAAAGTAATAACCAAAAATTCAGAAAGACCATTCTCAGATATATCTCAACAATGATTGAATGAAAAATATATGAAAGAATATTGTAAATTGTTGGTTATAGATGCCAGGAGAGATCAGATGTGTGGGGGAAGACTTGAGATGAGTGTTCATGAGATTTCTTCTCATCGTTAGCAGATACTGCGATAGAAAACATTCTGCTGATCTTTTTGAGCAGCGTATCTTTCGTTTATATGACATTCACTATCATTAGACTCGATTCCATAGTCATTTCACGAGCCCGTAGTTTTGTAATATGTGCCCACCAGGGTATTTGATGCTAGTGATGTTTTCATATACGCCATTACAGCCACATGATTGAGGCCTGATTACACTGCAAAAAAGTTTCTTGGAACAAGGAACCAAATCCCTCAAGACAAGTACATGCAAGTTCAAAAAATCCTAAATCGCTCGTTTGAGATTTTCCTAAAATCGAGAAACACGATGCACCTTCTTGAAAAATCACGTGTCTTCGAGAGGATAATAAGTGTATCTCCATTTTCATGGAACCAGTCTAAGCCTTATGCCTAAGAGCTGTAGCTATGACAAGATTCGATGGAATGTGGTGAAACTATAGCCGCACGTGCAAGAATTTATAGCTGTGCGTCGCGGAGTGGGTCTAGAAAGATGAGCTCTAGCTATCGTGGTATGTATTGTAACGTGGTGCAACTAAGCGTCATTAACCACGAGAGCAAGATTGGACAGCTGTGACTTAGAGGCGCCCGGCCAGTCTAGAGCCTCCTAGAATGTTCGAGAACGAGTGCACTGACGCGAGAATGCGCGAAAACGAAGGCTTCGACGCGCATTTGACCTCGGTGTGGGAACGAGTATAAGAGCGGCGTAAGAACGCTGATCGAGGCTTCTGTCCTAACAGTTGGCCGCAGACTCTCACCTCGTACATTAGGCTTCTAGAATCACAGTCGACCACGTAAAATCGTAGCGTAGACTCCGCAATCAGCAGCATTCCGGGACAAGTAGTCTCAGCCCTTTATACTCCGTTACCATCGTTGAAACAGTAGAATAACGAACATTTGTACCAGTCTCTCTCTCTCTTGGATTAATAACTTTGAATAAAATCTATACTGTCCTCACCATCTTAGATTCATCATTTAGAGAATACCTCGCACCCCAACTTACTGGCCCGACGGCCTGGTAAGGACAGAATAGAACCCATAGTACATGTACCTGAAGAACCGTGGTTTATAATAAACTGGTGGCAGCGCTGGGATTCTGTTGCAAGGATTTGAATTCAATTTTCAAGCAGTATAGAATCAGTCAAATTTTCTTTCCGAATAGGTATTTCAAGTAGATCGCGGCGCGTTTTTGAAAATATGCAGTAGAGTATATCTATATACACCGTTTTCCGACATATATAGATATACTGTAATGCATGGGTTGTAGCCTGTAGCTCGGAAACGCTTGAGCATTAGACTCTGCGGCTCTGGGTATCATCTTTTTGTGCCACAAAAGGAGATGATTCCCAGAGTTTCAGCCAGATCCAGCTCCCGAACCCCTTGGACTTTCCTTGATGGTGGAATTAAAACCATCAGCCGTGCATTTGAATAGACTTCCACCGTATACCGGGATCATGGCAAGAGGTCGTGGAGCCTCACACCAAACTTCCAACACCATGGACATTAACTTATAATCTAGCGGAGATAATCAAATCCCTGAAGAACAGCAAGGAGCTGTAGGGGGAGAAACAGCTCAAAATAATCTCGAAATGAAGAATGGCGAACAACTGGAACTGGAATATCTAGAAAGAATGCAGGGAGGTGATTTGAAAGCTTGCGATAATTTTGCGCTCATAGCAGTCAATATCGGATCAGAGCAGCCAGGAGGAAATATCGTGGAAGTTATCCGGGGTAAGTTAGCCAGGGTGAATTATTTTCCCACTGAGAATCTATCTGGAGCCTTGTCCACCGGGGAAATCGATTTGTCAGCCTCCGGGCACACCCAAAAGACCCCCCTGTCGTATGTTCAGCGAGATTTGCAGTCATGCCCGAGTGTGCACAAGACGGGAATCGCATGTTCTGTGGGTCATTCTACGACTTGCCCCACAATTCGAGGACATCGAGGTGGAAATAGCACCTCGACAGGACTGTGTCCACACCTAGAATTGATCAAATGATGTTTGAACGTCAAATAACAACCATTCAGAATAGTTTCAGACACTTGAGTGTATGCGCGAATGAGAATTTACCCGCTTTTTGCCCCAAACGAAGGATTTTCCGATGGTCCCATCACATTGTATGAGTGTGAGGCTATCGTGGGGCCCTGTCTACCCAAGAAAACAATCAGAATAGTACATTAAGTAACAAGGGCGCAAAGTACTTTTACGCACGAGTTCCCGAAATGAGTGCGTAAAAGTGAACTTTGCGCACAGTTGTAACTTCTGCGACGTGAGCAAAGTGTTTTGCGCTGTGCGCAAAATAACTTTGCGCACAGTGCAGAGGACTTTGCGCACCGCGAAGCGTGCGCAAAGTTACAACTGTGCGCAAAGTTTCACTTTTACGCACGAGAATTTCGGGAACGAGGGCGGAAAAGTTGCGCCCGTGTTGCTTACTATACTTTTTGATATTGGTGCGGAAAGTTGTCCTCCGCGGTCTATCCCTTGGAAGGCGGGGGAAAGGGAGGGCGAGGACGGGGTCCAGGGGCGGAGCCCCTGGTGGGGGTGCAGGGGGCGAAGCCCCCGCCGGGGGGTTCGGGGGGCGGAGCCCCCCGACTGAAAAAAAAGTTCTGAAAATGTATTATGAAAAAATCTTCATGATATATCATATTTTACCGCATCGCCAAAAAATTTTGATTTCAACTTTCAGAAGTACTAATAGAAGACAAATGTAAGATATGCAAGTACTCGCACTGAAAAACTATTTTCATCCATATCAAATAAGAAGTTCTCATCTTTATAGAAAGCTACACCATTAAATTTCATGGCAAAAAATTTGATCTCCGAGTCATCTGAATGTTTGTAAGATTTTTTGAGTTCTTGCAAATATGGAAAATTTCGACTGAAGAAAACGGATATATATTAGGAAAGAAATATTCAAAATTACTGGACAGGTATTAACAATTAAAGTTGAAACATTACATGAGTACGCTATGATTAGGATGAAATTTAGGAGTGAAATACACAAGAAACTTTTAACATTTTATTAATGAATGGGTGGAATTTTTGAGTAATTAGAAAGTTTTGAATACAAAAATAAAAATTATCCTCCAGGGAATGGTTGGCATCAACCATAATTTGTCAATTACCTTTGCGCACGATTATGGCAACTTTGCGCACGATCGCGACAACTTTGCGCACGATTTCAAACTTTGCGCACTGAAAATTGTGCGTAAAAAAGAATTCGCTCAACTTTGCGCACCGCACACTCACCCGCAAAGTACTTTTTCGGCACAACTTTACGCACACAATATCAAAAAGTATATTGACAACCTATAACTATAATCTCTAATAGTTTCCCCCCACCCCGAGCATGCGGAAGCCTGTGTTGAGCTTTTTCATCTGTGAGAAGTTAGCCGGGGTAAATTATTTTCCCACATAGAATCTATCTGGGGCCTCGTCCACCGAGGAAACCAATTTGTCAGCATCCGGGCACATCCGATAGATCCCTCTGCGGTATCTTCGGTCATTCCCGAGCACGCACAAGATGGGAATCGCATGTTTTGTGGGTAATTTTACGACTTTCCCCACAATTCAAGGACATTGAGGTAGAAATAGCACCTCGAAAGGATTTTGTCCACACCTAGAATTGATCAATCAATATTTGAACATCAAATAACAATCATTCGCAATAGTTTCAGACACTTGGGTGTATACGCGAATGAGAATTTACCCGCTTTCCGTCAAAGGATTCTCCGATGGTTCCATCACATTATACAAATGTGAGACTGTCGTAAGGCTCTGTTTACCCAAGAAAACAATCAGGAAGTATATCGACAACGTACAACCATAATTTCCAATAGTGTCCCCCCACCTCTTAGCATGCGAGAGCCTGTGTTGAGCTGTTTCGTCCGTCAGAAGTTAGCCGGGGTAAATTATTTTCCTACGTGGAATCTGTCTGGGGCCTTGTCCGACGGAGATATTGATTTGTCAGCCTCCGGGCACATCCAATAGACCTTTTCCGAGTATCTTCAGTGATGCCTGAGCGTCCACAAAATTGGAATCTCATGTTTTGTTGGTCATTCCACGATTTTTCTCACAATTTGAGGACATTAAGTAGTAATAGCGCTCCGACAGGACTTTGTTCACACCTGGAATCGGTCAAATGATGTTCGAACACCAAATCATTACCTTTTCGCAGTATTCTTAGACACTTTGGTGTATGCGCGAGTGGTTATTTACGTATTTTTTGTCCCGAACGATGGATTTTCTGATGGTCTTATCACATTGTACGAATGTGAGACTATCGTGAGGCCCTGTCTACCGAATAAACGAATTAGTAAGTATATTCACAACGTATAATTATAATTCCCAATAGTCCCCCCCCCCTCTGAGCATGCGAGAGCCTCTGTATTGAGCTTTTCCGTCCGTAAGAAGTTAGCCGGGGTAAATTATTTTCCCACGTAGAATCTATCTGGGCCTCGTCCACCGGGGAAACCGATTTGTCCGCCTCCGGGCACATCCAATAGATCTCTCTGCGGTATTTTCAGTCATCCGCGAGCGTGCACAAGATGGGAATCGCATGTTTTGTGGGTCATTCTACGATCCACAATTCGAGGACATTGAGTGGAAATAGCACCTCGAAAGGATTTTGTCCACACCTAGAATTGATCAATCAATATTTGAACATCAAATAACAATCATTCGCAATAGTTTCAGACACTAGGGTGTATACGCGAATGAGAATTTACCCGCTTTCCGTCCCAAACAAAGGATTCTCCGATGGTTCCATCACATTATACGAATGTGAGACTGTCGTGAGGCTCTGTTTACCCAAGAAAACAATCAGGAAGTATATCGACAACGTACAACCATAATTTCCAATAGTGTCCCCCCACCTCTTAGCATGCGAGAGCCTGTGTTGAGCTGTTTCGTCCGTCAGAAGTTAGCCGGGGTAAATTATTTTCCTACGTGGAATCTGTCTGGGGCCTTGTCCGACGGGGATATCGATTTGTCAGCCTCCGGGCACATCCAATAGACCTTTTCCGAGTATCTCCAGTGATGCCTGAGCGTCCATAAAATTGGAATCTCATGTTTTGTTGGTCATTCCACGATTTTTCTCACAATTTGAGGACATTAAGTAGTAATAGCGCTCCGACAGGACTTCGTTCACACCTGGAATCGGTCAAATGATGTTCGAACATCAAATCACTACCTTTTCGCAGTATTCTTAGACACTTGGGTGTATGCGCGAGTGGGTTATTTACGTATTTTTTGTCCCGAACGATGGATTTTCTGATGGTCTTATCACATTGTACGAATGTGAGACTATCGTGAGGCCCTGTCCACCGAATAAACGAATTAGTAAGTATATTCACAACGTATAACTATAATTCCCAATAATCCCCCCCCCCACCTCTGAGCATGCGGGAGCCTCTGTATTGAGCTTTTTCGTCCGTAAGAAGTTAGCCGGGGTAAATTATTTTCCCACGTAGAATCTATCTGGGCCTCGTCCGCCGGGGAAACCGATTCGTCCGCCTCCGGGCACATCCAATAGATCTCTCTGCGGTATTTTCAGTCATCCGCGAGCGTGCACAAGATGGGAATCGCATGTTTTGTGGGTCATTCTACGATCCACAATTCGAGGACATTGAGTGGAAATAGCACCTCGAAAGGATTTTGTCCACACCTAGAATTGATCAATCAATATTTGAACATCAAATAACAATCATTCGCAATAGTTTCAGACACTAGGGTGTATACGCGAATGAGAATTTACCCGCTTTCCGTCCCAAACAAAGGATTCTCCGATGGTTCCATCACATTATACGGATGTGAGACTGTCGTGAGGCTCTGTTTACCCAAGAAAACAATCAGGAAGTATATCGACAACGTACTACCATAATTTCCAATAGTGTCCCCCCACCTCTTAGCATGCGAGAGCCTGTGTTGAGCTGTTTCGTCCGTCAGAAGTTAGCCGGGGTAAATTATTTTCCTACGTGGAATCTGTCTGGGGCCTTGTCCGACGGGGATATCGATTTGTCAGCCTCCGGGCACATCCAATAGACCTTTTCCGAGTATCTCCAGTGATGCCTGAGCGTCCACAAAATTGGAATCTCATGTTTTGTTGGTCATTCCACGATTTTTCTCACAATTTGAGGACATTAAGTAGTAATAGCGCTCCGACAGGACTTTGTTCACACCTGGAATCGGTCAAATGATGTTCGAACATCAAATCACTACCTTTTCGCAGTATTCTTAGACACTTGGGTGTATGCGCGAGTGGTTATTTACGTATTTTTTGTCCCGACCGATGGATTTTCTGATGGTCTTATCACATTGTACGAATGTGAGACTATCGTGAGGCCCTGTCCACCGAATAAACGAATTAGTAAGTATATTCACAACGTATAACTATAATTCCCAATAATCCCCCCCCCCCACCTCTGAGCATGCGGGAGCCTCTGTATTGAGCTTTTTCGTCCGTAAGAAGTTAGCCGGGGTAAATTATTTTCCCACGTAGAATCTATCTGGGCCTCGTCCGCCGGGGAAACCGATTTGTCCGCCTCCGGGCACATCCAATAGATCTCTCTGCGGTATTTTCAGTCATCCGCGAGCGTGCACAAGATGGGAATCGCATGTTTTGTGGGTCATTCTACGATCCACAATTCGAGGACATTGAGTGGAAATAGAACCTCGATAGGATTGTGTCCACACCTTGAATTGATCAAATGATGTTTGAACATCAAATAACAACCATTTGCAGTATTTTTAGACACTCGCGTATTTACATTGAACCTCAACGGTTATTTTTAAATCTTACAATTAATTTGACTTGATCTATTCTCCAATATATATACCGTATTGGTAACAGAGCAATGCCTCATCTCCTCTTTAGATTCATCGTCACAAAATAAATAGAATGTCTCTTCCTCTCTTCTGCTACTAGAAAATAAAATAATAATCCCTTTTCTTCTTTCGCCCTACTCCTGACTTGTTGAGTTGGTCACTGCTTTTGTCGCATTTCCTCTTTCACTTCCTTGACTTCACGTAACTGTTAATTCTCTTATTCCACTCCATCTCATAACTACTTCCACCCTTTGATACTCTGATGCCTTTCTCAGTGATTCTCACCTTGTATCCTCTATCTATCATTCTCTGTATATCCTTTCTTTTTCTTTTCTTCCCCATCTTTCTGCTGCATTCATGAATCTTTCCACTATAAATTCCTTCTCGCCCTTTATTTCTTTGCATGGTCTCCAGTAGCCTCTCTTCTATTTTCTTGCTGTTTGTCTTGAACACCCAAGCACCGTATGCTTTGTTGAGTCCTTTTCTCCACAACCCTTTTATCTTCCATTTTTAAAAATCTTCTCCAGTCACGTCTTTTATCCGTGTTTCTACATATCTACCATTCCATGCAATTCCTTCTCTTACCACTAAACTTATTCTTCCTCTTATTTTCCTTTCTCTGTTTTCTGTGCCCATTTCTTCCTCGTCTTTTTCTTTCTCTCTTTCCTCTGTTTCATTTTTATCTGGAACACTTTCCCTGTTGTTGTTCATTTCGTCCTCATGTGCCTCCTGATCACTGTAATCTTCTAACCTCACTTCCTTCCCTTCTTGTTTTCTTTTCAATACTCTTATTGCCTCTTCGTGATCTAAACATAAGCTTTCCAGTCTTTCCACTCTTTTCTTCAATCTTTCCATCTTGCCACTTGAATCGTTTTTCTCCTGGGCCATTTCCCTCTTATCTCTTTTTTCTACTCAGACTCTTGCCTCCACGTGTTCCTGGCTGTTTCTTACTCTTCTTCCAATTTTCTTCCTGCTATCATTAAGCTCTACTCATATCTCTGTTTTGCTTATGGTCGATTTACATTCACTATCGTAGGGTGCCGTTCTCTTCTTGTTCGCGTGTTTCCTTTTATCTTCTTTTCCTTTCCCACCCTATCTCCTTCAGCCATCCCCAGGGCAGTCAAGCGTGGTAGAGTCCTTCCTCTCAAGCCCCTCCAGTCATGTGTAGAGCGCGCCGCGGTGTCGCAGGGGAGGGGCTCCTTCGCCTCGAGCCACGACGCTCATGGCCCATCCCAGTCTTTTCCCTTTTATGCTCATTGCTTCTTTCCAGTTCTTCCTTTCTATTGTCGCTTCGCACTCTTCGAAGATGTGTTTCGCTGATTCTCTTCCTTTTTCTCACAGTCTGCATATTCTGCAGTGAATAGAGAAGGACTGAAGTTGTTAGAGGAAATTAAAAAGCAAGGCTTGATGATAGTAAATGGAGATATCGATGGAGACAGGGAAGGTGAATATACATATACCGCTGCGAGAGGAAATACAGTAATCGATTATGTGATAACGAACAAGAAAGCAATGGAGAACCTGAAAAGAATGAGAATAGGGAACATGATCAAGTCAGATCACCTCCCAATAAAAATAGAAATAGACTCGATACAGGAGGAACAAGCAAGAGGAGTGAGAACCAACCAAAAGTGGGATGATGGAGCAATTAGAAAGTATAAGGATAGGACAGAGAATTGGGGGAAAGTGAGGAAGTGGTCAGAAATGAAGGTCAGGACCAAAAATGCTATAGTGCAAGAGACAATAAAGGAGGGAAGAGAAGAGAACCAAAGCTGGTGGAACGAAGAGTGTTGGGTGAAAAAAGCACAAGTAATGTTCGTTGATCTGAGAGGAGCGTTAGATAAGATCAAGAGGGAAGCAGTATGGGAAGAACTCGAAGAACTTCGTGGAGACGAACAAATGAGAGAAAAGATCAAAGAACTATAAGAAGAAACAGAATGTGTTGTAGAAGTTAATGGAAGAGAAAGGGGAAGATTCTACACGACCGAAGGATTGAGACAAGGGTGCCTACTGAGCCCCACGCTCTTCAACGTGGGAACGGTGAACACCTTTAGGAAGCTGGATCCGGTCCAAGGTGGCGGATGTATAATCAACAGGAGGAAAAAGGTCAAAGGGCTCAGCTATGCAGACGACTACTGTCTAGTATCCACTGGTGAGGAGGGGCTAAGAGAGTTGATAAATTGTTTCGGAAGGGCAAATGAGAGGAAGGGATTGGAAATGAGCGTCGAGAAATCGAAAATCATGGTATGCCGAAGAGGAAAAGGGAGAGAAAAGAGCTATAAATTCACGTATGAGAAATAGTTAAAGAATACAGGTACTTAGGATATGTGATCAAGAGGAAAAATGAAGAAAGCGGGCACATCAAGCAAGTCACAAGGAAGGTGAAATCAGCACTGGGGAAGGCATGGAGCAAAGGTGAGCAGCTGTCCAAGAAATGCTTGGGACAAAAGAATGAGGATATTTGAAGCACTGATAAAGAGCATAGTAATGTATGGAGTAAAGATATGGCGATGGCAAGGAAGAAAAGAAATGAAAAAGGTACAGATGAAATACATAAAGTGGTTGCTAAGTCTAGACACTTGTATGTAGGCGTGAATGAGAATTTACCCACTTTTCATCCGACACGAAGGATTTTCCCATGGTTCCATCACATTGTACGAATGTGATACTATTGTGAGGCCCTGCCCTCCCAAGAAAACAATCAGAATAGTATATTATGATACAAGGGCGCAAACGATGGTTTTTGCACTTCGAGTGGCTTTTTTAGACCCAAGCCGCAGGCGAGAGTCTAAATAGTCACGAGAAAGCGGAAATCATCGAGCCCGAGTACCATACGATGATTTTCAATCTTCTGTGAGCAAATTATTACCGAAAAACAGTGTGCAGATGACTCATTTGCACACAGACGATCAAAACGTATATTTACAACGTATGACCATGATTTCCAATAGTCCCCCCCCCCCCACCCCACCCCTGCCCACCCCACCCCCGAGCATGCGGGAGCCTGTGTTGAGAAAAAGACCACTCATTACCTCCGAAAATATATATCAATATTATCCAGTCAAGTAATTGAAATGCTCAGAGTTGAGATGAAAGTTTCTATTGTATCGGACGGATGGACACTGTAATGGTTCCAGCGTATTCATTCCAGTAGCTCGTTTTTGATGAGATGAGTGCTTTGTGGTTGGGGTAGTTTTCGTCACTCATCGCCGCGATTTTAAAGTGAATTGCAGTTATTCATTGGTTATAGAAATCCCATCATTGCAGAATAATGGGTCGTACAGCATTATCGGGATTGGACATGGTTGTCGGGTTGCTTGCAAACAGGCGTAAAATGGCTACCGTTCGGTATAGCTTTAGCATTGGTAGGGTTAGGGCTTTTGTATTATTCGAGTCATTGTTCACTTAGTCTGGCACCAAACACTTATGCTGAAACCTGGTTTACTCACTATTGCGTTCGAAGGATTACCAATGACCAAGGAGAGTGAAGAACGCAATATTATTAATATGGCCCCATGCACCCAATGCTTAATCCATACCCAACGGCAGCCATCTTCGAGGAATAAGCGCCTGTATGTTGGCAACCCGACAAGGATGTCCAATCCCTATAGACTGTTCGGAGTATTTTTTTCTTGCTTTAGAAGAATGAATCGAGTCCAGAGCTCCCTTTTCGGGAGCATTCAATTGACTCTTAGGGTGCATCCTCAAATGATGCATATGCATGCATATGCAGTGCGCACTGCACATATGCACTGCACACGTGCACATGTGCAGCTCATCAAATTTCAGCCAAAACCTGATGGAACTCGTCTAGATCTGCTTTGGATCAGCCGGTAACGCAGCAAAGATAAGACCCAATTCATATCAGACGTTCTCTGATGCGAGCCCTTCAATTTTTGCTCAATTCCAATAAGCTGCACATGCGCAGTGCGTATGTGCACTGTGCACTGCATATGCATGCATAAGCATCATTTGGGGACGCACACTTGAGAAGATTCCGCATGTGAGATTCTTATGGCATATTTATGGCAATTTTCAGATCGTTCCACAATCATCGAGGACTGTACACATAGACTTTTGATGAGATTCCCTGCATTTTGGAATAACTTGACCTCATTCAATAGAAAATTTTAGTGTCCCATGAGATGTTATTATGGGAATCCGATTCTCCGTGGCTTGAGAAACTCCCATATATGAGGAAGAAGACGTCGTCACGGACTCTCATAGGTGAGGAGCTCTGATAGCGAACAGCTAACAGAATGCGACGACATTCCCTCGACATCACGTGAACGTCCCATGAGGTGGATCCAGCTTGCCAATATCGGAGGAGTCAAACTTGTGCACGCTCAGGGATGACTGGAAAAACTACAGAGGGGTCTATTGGATGTGCTCGGTGGCTAACAAATCGATATCACTGTCGGACAAGGCCCCAGATAGATTCCACGTGGGAAAATAATTTACCCCGGCTAACTTCTGACGGACGAAACAGCTCAACACAGGCTCCCGCATGCTCAAAGTTGGAGGAAACTATTGGAAATTTTAGTCATACGTTGTCAATATACTTTCTGATTGTTTTATTGGGTAAAGAGGGCCTCACGACAGTCTCACATTCGTATAATGTGATGGAATCATCGGAAAATCCTTCGTTTGGGATGAAAAGCGGGTAAATTTTCATTCGGGCATACACCCAAGTGTCTGAAACTATTCCGAATGGTTGTCATTTGATGTTCAGACATCAATTGATCAATTCTAGGTGTGGACACAATCCTTTCGAGGTGTTATTTCCACCTCAACGTCCTTGAATTGTGGGGAAAGTCGTAGAATGATCGACAAAACATGCGATTCCCATCTTGTGCAAGCTCGAAAATGACTGAAAATACCGCAAAGGTGTCTATTGGATGAGCCTGGAGGCTGACAAATCGATTCCCCCGGGGAACATGGCCCCAGATAGTTTCTCAGTGGGAAAATAATTCACCCCGGCTAACTTCCACGACATTACAAATACGGCGCAAAGCAAGCGCTGTCGTCTTCTCGCACTCCGATCTCTCCCGCGAGCTCCATTCGCAGGGCTCTCTTCACCCAGTTATTGTAGCTATAGAATCTAGGCGCACCCCGCGCCACTTAAACGCATTATAAGTCACTCTCGAATATTTACACATATCTTTCGTTGAAGAAACTCCATCAAATGAATCTACGGAGTCTTCCATTCCTATTGACTTCGTCAACTACCCCCGTCTCCTCTTAGTAGCGGAGACAGAGAACGAACTTAGCCTCAATAGAATGGTCCTAATTTCACGTCATCTCTAGCCTCAACGAATTGACACGATCCCTGTGATTGAGACTGACAAATTGTGTCGATGACACAAGTGATATACGTTGACCGAATGAAGATATTGATCTATATTGACGGCTCCTGACCAGAACAGTAAAAGTCCATTTCGGTGAAAATTGAGTTTTCGACGGGAAACGATAGAGATTAGATGCGAAAACACGTATGTGCAACTACAGGAGTGAAAATGCACTCTGACGCATCGCAAGCGACATAACCATTTTTGGTGGGAAAAAAGTTTTGTCTTATTTTGGGGATCAAAACGGTATGAGTCCACGCTCGAGCACGAAAATATTACTCTCAAACCTCGTATCCTTTATTATAGTGCTCCTGTGGGCCACATAAATTGTAGCAGCCTCCAGAAACTGGAAATAAGGGACCCTATGTTGTGGAGGAGGTTGCATCGAGTCGTAGAGGTGTTAGCAACTCGAACTTCATCGCTCCCTTCTTCACGCTCTTACGTACGAAAGAGCCTCGATCAGGATTTTGTGGGTGTTCGCAAGCATATTGTGACCTTGCTGGGAGCTCTCAATTTGAATTATGGCATCCTACATCGTCAGTAACGAGACCGGATTAACAGGGTCAGTCGAAGAAATTGAGTCGACAGAGCAATCGATTTTGAACTAGATATGGTTCTTGTTTTCCATAATTTCTCCAGAGATAGGATCTTTTTAAAGGACCGAGTAACTGCATCCGAGATGAAGACAAGTTCAGTGATCTATATACATAGTTTCTTATTAAAAGCAATGTGAATGACGGAGAATACCTATACTCACCGCCGATAAGTAGACATGTCTTATTCACAATTATTCCGTCGAATCATTTTGGATATTATAAACTCGCACTGTCAATATTCGTAATTACCCGACTGTCACTTCGATTCTTCTGCTGTTACAGATAAATTTCATTGTGGTAGATACCGAGTATAAAAATACTGGACTTCTCGAATTAAGCTACCGCCAACTAATATGAACAACATTATTATATATTTTTCACCAATATAAGTTCTTTCAGATTGCTTCGTTAACAAAATTCTGATCACTTATTCGAATTCTACGTTGACATTGGAGTGTTTCAATCATGAGTTCTCGAATCTACGCTCCCTGAATTTGAATTCATTAGCAGAAATTCCAAGAGAAATCCCGTACTTTACTTCTTCCCAAACAGTGCAGCGTATAAACCAGGCTGATTGAATGGATACGTGTCGACTGAAATCCTCGAATACGCACCCAAGCGCTGCAATCTCAGAAATATATTCGATTACGGTCGTGGTACTCCTAATGGAACCTTTTTGGTAAGTTTTGTGACGTCTAGTTATATTTATTGTAAGCTCTAGAAAGGTATAATTTGCATCGGTGTATTGTGGCCAATGGTAATCTTATGGCTTATACCTTCCCAGTGCTAGCCCTAGTTTTGAGCCACTAACTGAATAGTATGCTCTCGGGATTTAGGGCATGAAGAGAAAGAAAAGGGAATTGTTCAATAATATGAGTGGGTGGATCTTTGTTGGCGATTGGTGGTTCACTCGTTTTCGGTATGTCAAGAGCGTATCTGGTGGATGCGCTCCACCTCCCAAAGGGCGACTCTTGGGATTTGGAACTACTCTTCAAGACATCTGCTACTCGCCGAACGCGTTCAAAAACCTTAAATATTCTGTAGGTACGTTGACAAACGTTATTTCGACAAAATGTACCTATGCGATAGGTGATTTTGGTCGCGAGCGGAATTGCTCATAACTCGATGACCATTGGGTAGAATTGACTCTAGTTTAGCTTGGAATACGCACAAAGGAGTAATCTCAATGGCAAATAACCGCTGCTGGTCAATTTCACAAGAGTTGTTGAGTTTTGACGGTAGCGATATGGGGCAAAATGGGTGTTGAGTTTGAATATTTTCACTGCAAACACTTGGGATGAGTTCAAACTTGGCTATTTACCCACTGATACCTCTGAACTACTCTAAGAAACCTTCAATAGCCCTCTAAATGAGCTCACTTTGTAATGTAGTCGAATCGAAGAGAGAAAAATGCACTTTCCGTCGCTCGGGTCGGCTAGCGAGAAATGGATGATTTTACCTTGGCGGGTCGAATATTATGTGAATTCACTCTGTAGAAGTTTCAAAAGGTAGGTAGACTATGTGTCTAAGTACTCCACACTCTATTATAATGTTAAAATTGAAAATAAAATAGTTACGGGTGGTTCACGCTCGAAAATTGCAATTACGCGGACGAAAAATTTGGAGGTGCGCAGACGTCAATTTCTCGAGATCTAGGTATCAGAATGAAGCTCACTATAGCTAGTTTTTGAGCTGAAACACTATTCAAATAGATTATGCACGCTGATCTATGAATTTAATCAATGTGAGCAAACCATGGGTGAAATTTGGGATACTTCGAAAACACTCGGGTAGCGCGAGAATTTGACGATGAAAATGATATTTCTCTACTGCACTGGCCTGAAATGATTCTCTTTTAGCTTAATCCCCTTCTTTGAGACTCGATAAACCCTGGTGAAACGAAATCCACGAAAGAATTGACACGAGGTTTGAGTAACACTGAAAACTTGGGGTGAATTATGCACTCGCCGACCACAATTACACTCGGGAAAATTCCTACTATCCTCACTATCTAAAAGGGGTAGAACTGTGGAGTTGCACGGATCGGGTATAGTGCAAATTTAGGATCGATACTTGAAAGGGGGATGCCCACGGAAGCGGGTTTTGAGCCCTGAGAGACTTTGGGAGTGGAACGCGTGAAATCATAGCTATTCGATAGAGCGAATAATGCTGATGGATTTCCACCAAGTTTAAGCATTTATACCTGAAGGGAAGGCCTCCAAATAATGCAAAGAAATATTGCGAATCTGCGTGAGTTATAGGTATCCTGATGGTTTGTTTACATTTGATCATTTGAACCTAGGACTTTTGCACGTTTTCCGGGTAACGAGCTACCGTTTGAGGATTGCCACTGGAGAAATCTATCGATTACGACTCGAATCGATACGGTGCCACTCGCTGGAGATTATAAAAGTGCACAGAAAGTCTTCTTAACCTCAAAAATCACGTCAAAATTATATTTTGTCGTTAGTTATGAAACCAACGGACGATTTGCGGTCCGTGACCATTTGCTTCTCAGATGCCCCTTTAAAATAGGAGTCGAACAAACCTTGAATGATAACGGTGCCATCAATATTCCGCGAAATATCAACGGCAAAGTGAGAGCCCACTCGCATCCTCCCCCGCCTTCCAGGTGTATCTCGCGCCTGCATGATTTCCCAGAAACGTTTCTTAGCTCATTCGGCACATTCTCAATGGGCAAATGAGATAAACCTGGCATGATGATGGTGCCATTAGTATTTTGCCAAAAATCAGCGATATACTACAGACCAACTCGCACCCCCCCCCCCGCTATGTCAGTCCCATCTCACGCCTGCATGATTTCCTATGGTCGATTCTTAGTTTATTCAACGGGTCTTCAATTGACAAATGGAGTGGAACTCGGATGATCACGGTGCCATTAATACTCCGCGAAATATCAACGGCAGAGTGAGAGCCTACTGGCATCCTCCCCCGCCTTTTCAGGTGTATCTCGCGCCTGCATGATTTCCCAGAAGTGTTTTTCAGCTCATTCGACACGTTTTTAATAGGCGAATCAGATAAACTTTGCATGATGATGGCGCCATTGGTATTTTGCCAAAAATCAGCGATAGACTACAGACAGACTCGCATCCTCCCCCGCAATTTCAATCCCATATCGCGCCTGCATGATTTCCTATGGGCAATTCTTAGTTTATTCAAGGAGTCTCCAATCGACAAATGGAATGGAACTCGGATGATCACGGTGCCATTAATACTCCGCGAAATATCAACGGCAGAGTGAGAGCCTACTGGCATCCTCCCCCGCCTTTTCAGGTGTATCTCGCGCCTGCATGATTTCCTAGAAGTGTTTCTCAGCTCATTCGACACGTTTTTAATAGGCGAATCAGATAAACTTTGCACGATGACGGTGCCATTAATACTTTCCCAAAAATCAGCGATGGACTACAGACCAACTCGCATCCCCCCCCCGCTATTTCAGTCCCATCTCGCGCCTGCATGATTTCCTGTGGTCGATTCTTAGTTTATTCAACGGGTCTTCAATCGACAAATGGAGTGGAACTCGGATGATCACGGTGCCATTAATACTTCGCGAAATATCAACGGCAGAGTGAGAGCCTACTGGCATCCTCCCCCGCCTTTTCAGGTGTATCTCGCGCCTGCATGATTTCCTAGAAGTGTTTCTCAGCTCATTCGGCACGTTTTTAATAGGCGAATCAGATAAACTTTGCATGATGACGGTGCCATTAATACTTTTCCAAAAATCAGCGATAGACTACAGACCAACTCGCACCCTCCCCCGCTATTTCAGTCCCATCTCTCGCCTGCATGATTTCCTATGGGCAATTCTTAGTTTATTCAAGGAGTCTCCAATCGACAAATGGAATGGAACTCGGATGATCACGGTGCCATTAATACTCCGCGAAATATCAACGGCAGAGTGAGAGCCTACTGGCATCCTCCCCCGCCTTTTCAGGTGTATCTCGCGCCTGCATGATTTCCTAGAAGTGTTTCTCAGCTCATTCGACACGTTTTTAATAGGCGAATCAGATAAACTTTGCACGATGACGGTGCCATTAATACTTTCCCAAAAATCAGCGATGGACTACAGACCAACTCGCATCCCCCCCCCGCTATTTCAGTCCCATCTCGCGCCTGCATGATTTCCTGTGGTCGATTCTTAGTTTATTCAACGGGTCTTCAATCGACAAATGGAGTGGGACTCGGATGATCACGGTGCCATCAATTGCGAGATATCAACCATAAAGTACCAGAATATGTGCATTCTCCCGACTTCCAAGCACATCTCGCGCCTGTATCATTCGCAGAGGATGGTCCTTACTTCTTGAATCACGTGAACCGCTGAGTGGTCGAATGGATCTTCGATGATCATGGTACAATCTTGATATTGTTGAATTGTCTCAAATTGGTTTATCAGTTGGGAACTTTTATCTCCATGTTCTCTTATGGTGGAAATTATAGGGAGCAGATTTTCTTCTCTCTGATAATTGATGGAGCAGATTCTGAGTGGGAAAGGGAATATTATTATGCTAGAAGTTCAACTATTTTAGTTGAACGTTAAGAAATTTGCAGAAGTTCAGTTATGAATTATTATGAACAATTTTACACCAGTGAGCTCATGCTAAGAAATGGAGCCCCTGCACGTCCTTAGGTACATTGAAAATGTGAGTTTTAACCGTACTATCACGTTTTAATCAAATAATCGTATACTTCGCACCGATTTGATGGGGTTGTAGCTTGCTAAGATCGTACTGACATATATAAATAACAGGTTTCTACTCTGGTAAAGGTTGAGGCGAATGACTTTTAATTGGGAGTGATCAAATCTGTCATAATATTCACTAATAAGTCAGAAATGGCTACATTTCCCCGCCAACAATTCTGCCGCTTAATAATGTTGAATTTATTCCAATCAGTGCTTTTTTTTGGCAAGTTACAACTTTGCTCACAGCAATAGCATAAAATATCGTAAGCAACACGGGGCAAACGTTTGCGCACTCATCCCCGCACTCGTGTGCAAATGAGTCATTTGCACCACAGAACAGAAACTAAAGATTCGCACACTCTTGCGGTGACTCGTGGGCAAATTTTCGTTGGACCCCTTGTTGCTTAATATACTATTACAATGTAATATTTTCTGGTAGAAATGTGAACAACTTTTTTGACCACCCATGCAATATCTAGATATAGTAACAATGCAATTAGGATAGACTTGGCCAATTTTTGACCAAAAAATGCTCACGATTTCTACCAGGGTTCCTAATTCGTTTAACAAGTCCCACGAGTTCACGTAGAATAGACCGCTGACATAGTTAGAATAGAGTTATTAGTATTCTCAATGAAAAGGCGGGGGAGAATGCGAGTAGGCTCTCACTCTGACGTTGATATTTCGCGGAGTATTGATGGCACCGCGATCATTCGAGTTCCATTCTATTTTTCGATTGAAGACTCGTTGAATAAACTAAGAATTGCCCATAGGAAATCATGCAGGCGCGATATGGGATTGAAATTGCGGGGGAGGATGCGAGTCTGTCTGTAGTCTATCGCTGATTTTTGGCAAAATACCAATGGCGCCATCATCATGCAAAGTTTATCTGATTCGCCTATTAAAAACGTGTCGAATGAGCTGAAAAACACTTCTGGGAAATCATGCAGGCGCGAGATACACCTGAAAAGGCGGGGGAGGATGCCAGTAGGCTCTCACTCTGCCGTTGATATTTCGCGGAGTATTAATGGCACCGTGATCATCCGAGTTCCACTCCATTTGTCAATTGAAGACCCGTTGAATAAACTAAGAATCGACCATAGGAAATCATGCAGGCGAGAGATGGGACTGAAATAGCGGGGGAGGGTGCGAGTTGGTCTGTAGTCTATCGCTGATTTTTGGAAAAGTATTAATGGCACCGTCATCATGCAAAGTTTATCTGATTCGCCTATTAAAAACGTGCCGAATGAGCTGAGAAACACTTCTAGGAAATCATGCAGGCGCGAGATACACCTGAAAAGGCGGGGGAGGATGCCAGTAGGCTCTCACTCTGCCGTTGATATTTCGCGAAGTATTAATGGCACCGTGATCATCCGAGTTCCACTCCATTTGTCGATTGAAGACTCGTTGAATAGACTAAGAATAGGGTGTTTGCATGAAAAATGAAATTTTAATCTTCAAATCTTATCTGAAAGTCCTTATTTTTTAATGAATTTTGGAAAAAGAATCAAAATTTTAGGATGCATAGGAACGGAAAAATAATTTTTCGAAAATCGCAGTTTGGTGGCACGCGTTCAAATGACTTTGCTGGCGCACACTCGCGCGCCACTCACACCTACATCGACGCGTGACGTCACAGGTCAGCTCTGAAGACGAGCCGTATTGGAGATTTGTACGGGAATCCACGTTCTGCATGCCAAATTATCGTCCGTGAGAACTGTGTAACGAAGTAAAAAATTGGTGATGTGCCTTTTTACAGTGTTAAACCTGGGTGATTAACTGCGAGGTGTATTGTGACCGTGCTGAGTGAAAAAGTACAGATACTTCGCGGTGATTGAGGCTACGTATCGCGTGAGGAGTGTAGCTGATATTACGCCAAAATTAGATATGTTTTGGGCAAGGAGACGGTGCGCGATCTTCCAGAGACAAAGTTTACATATT
Organism: Eretmocerus hayati; assembly: GCA_029851415.1. NCBI lineage: Eukaryota > Metazoa > Arthropoda > Insecta > Hymenoptera > Aphelinidae > Eretmocerus > Eretmocerus hayati. Next base: position 159,096,342 of record CM056743.1, read on the forward strand.
TCGTGAGAAGAAGACTCGTGTCTAAGAAGAGAAAAGCTGCCATGTAGCCAAGAAAATCAACAATACTTCACAAGCGATTCATAGGCTAAAACACCGTTATGTATTCAAACGTTTTGACTCAACGCGATCACTATGCACCTTGTTGTCACTCACCAGGTTTCGATTATCTACAATATAAAGGCACATCGTCAATATTTTCCCCTTCACACAAATTTTTCACGTAAAAATTCGATAGAACGCGGACGCCTGTGCAAATCTCATATGCCGGCTCGTCTGCAACTGACCTGTGACGTCACGAATCTATGCGTGTGTTAGTGGCGCACGATACATCTCGTTTGAGCGCGGGTCCGTGCGGGCCCCTAAATTGCCATTTTCAAAGAATCATATCTCCGTTCCTATGCATCCTGAAATTGCAATCCTTTTTTCTAAATTCATTATAAAATAAGGACTTCCAGATAAGTTATGAAGATTAAAATTTCATTTTTCATGCAAACACCCTATTCTTAGTCTATTCAACGAGTCTTCAATCGACAAATGGAATGGAACTCGGATGATCACGGTGCCATTAATACTTCGCGAAATATCAACGGCAGAGTGAGAGCCTACTCGCATCCTCCCCCGCCTTCCAGGTGTATCTCGCGCCTGCATGATTTCCCAGAAACGTTTCTTAGCTCATTCGGCACATTCTCAATGGGCGAATAAGATAAACCTGGCATGATGATGGTGCCATTAGTATTTTGCCAAAAATCAGCGATAGACTACAGACCAACTCGCACCCCCCCGCTATTTCAGTCCCATCTCACGCCTGCATGATTTCCTATGGGCAATTCTTAGTTTATTCAACGAGTCTTCAATCGACAAATGGAATGGAACTCGGATGATCACGGTGCCATTAATACTTCGCGAAATATCAACGGCAGAGTGAGAGCCTACTGGCATCCTCCCCCGCCTTTTCAGGTGTATCTCGCGCCTGCATGATTTCCTAGAAGTGTTTCTCAGCTCATTCGACACGTTTTTAATAGGCGAATCAGATAAACTTTGCACGATGGTTTCTACTCTGGTAAAGGTTGAGGCGAATGACTTTTAATTGGGAGTGATCAAATCTGTCATAATATTCACTAATAAGTCAGAAATGGCTACATTTCCCCGCCAACAATTCTGCCGCTTAATAATGTTGAATTTATTCCAATCAGTGCTTTTTTTTGGCAAGTTACAACTTTGCTCACAGCAATAGCATAAAATATCGTAAGCAACACGGGGCAAACGTTTGCGCACTCATCCCCGCACTCGTGTGCAAATGAGTCATTTGCACCACAGAACAGAAACTAAAGATTTGCACACTCTTGCGGTGACTCGTGCGCAAATCTTCGTTGGACCCCTTGTTGCTTAATATACTACTTGCGTAATGCCTCGCGTTGCTCGGCTTGTAAATGTTTCCGATAGGCGTATTAGTTTTCCAAAATGCTCTTCCAAATCAAATGAGAGTACGTTTTTCAAAAATTTTATATATTTAGTTAAGCGGTGGTTTCTCACATGGGTCTGAACTCATAAAGACCATGAAAGTTATCATTATATAACTCGATATGTGAAAATGGCACAGAACATATTTTCATTTGATTTAAAAGAGCATTTTGGTGAACTGATACGCTTCTCGGGGACTTTTACAGGCCGAGCAATGCGAAACATAACGCTAGTGTTTAATTATAAAAATACGGAAGTTTTCTATGGGAAATTCAGAAATATGATGTTGTAAAATATCGTTATGCTCAAATAAAGTGATTTCTAGTTGGCCAAAGAGATGTACATCGATTTGACGTGAATCAATTACTCAGTTGGTTACAGGGATAGATATACAAGTGACACTCAAAATTTTCAATCTGGGCCTTACTTCGTACTAAGATCAATATCACCAATGTCACCTGCTTGAGCCCATCGCGGATACACGTACTCTTTGAAGTTTAGCGAGTGTAAGAAAAGTCGACACAGAAAGAGGTGAGCTGCACAATATCATCGTGGACATTCACATCTGAAGAAAACATCGTAAGCGCAAATGATTCCATCAATAATTTGATTACTCGTTTTTCTGAAACCGATAGAATTGTGGAAACAGGAAAGTCGAAGGTGTTCGAGTGATTCGAATAGAATAGGAACATAATGAAAAGAAAAACAGAATTTTCTCCGAGCCTTCAGAAAAAAAGAAAATGTAAGAGATGAAATTTTTCCGGGCTTCGACAAAATAAATATATAAAAAATGAAAATTCAAAAATTTCTTGGGATTTTGAAAAAACAAAAATATAAAAAATTATCTTATTTTTCAAAATATTTTTCCGGAAATTATCGAAATTTCCCACCGTGAAGCACATCCTGAACTTGCCTTCATTCTTCTTAGTATCACTTAGAGGAACGCTCAAACATACGCGCTCTCTACCAGAGCCACAGTCGTCTCCTCGCTGCCTTCAAAAACACATACGCGCGCGAGAAGCATCAAACAACGTGACACCAGAAAAGGGAAGGGGATTCTTAGTGATGCGCGCTCTCTCAACAGCCCGCAGTCATCTTCTCAAGCCCGTCGCGAACACACGTGCTCATAGAAGTTGAGCGAGTATAAAAACAGTTGACACATAATGAGGTGAGCTTGCAGAATATTATCGTTGACATCGACATCTAACAAAAACATCGTACGGGTAAGTAATTCCATGAATAATTTGATTAATCGTTATTTCTGAAATCAATATAGAACGAAAATATATTGGATAGAAATTCGGAATTTTCTCCGGACCCTCAATAAAAAGAAAATGTGGAGAATGAAAATTCAAAAATTTTTTGGGATTTTGGAAAAACAAAAATATAAAAAATTGTTTTTTTTTCAAAAAATTTTCCAAAAAATTTCCAAAATTCCCCACTCTGAGGCACAGCCTGAACTTGTCTTCATTCTCATCAGTTTCAGTCACAGAAACGCCCAGGCATTCGCGCTCTCTACCGGAACCGCAGTCTTCCCCTCTCCGCCTTCACACACAGACACGCGCCGAGAAGCATCATAACACAGGGCAGTCAAGTGTAGTAGGGTCCTTCCCCTCAAGCCCCTCCAGTCATGTGTAGAGCGCGCCGCGGCGTCGCAGGGGAGGGGCTCCTTCGCCGCGAGCCGTGACGCTCTCTGCACTTGACTGGAGGGGCTTGAGGGGAGGGACTCTACTTCGCTTGACACCCCTGTCATGACACCAGAAAAGGAGAGGGGATACTTAGTGATGCGCGCTCTCTTAACAGTTCGCAGTCTTCTCCTTGTGTCCGGCGTAAACACACGTACCCTATGGGGTGGATAGAGCAGGTATAACAAGAGTCGACGCAGAACAAAGTCAGCTTGCAGGATATCATCGAGGACATCAACATATATAGGAGACATCGTAAGGGTAAGTGATTTCAACAACAATTAGAAAATCCATTTTCTTGGAATCGTTGAAATTACAAAAAGGATTACGTCGAAAATTTCCATGATTCGAATGAATTAGAGTAATGATAGATGAAATTTCAAAAATTTTTTGGGATTTTGGAAAAACAAAAATATAAAAACTTGTTTTTTTTTCAAAAAATTTCCAAAATTTCCCACTCTGAGGCACATTCTGAACTTGCCTTAATTCTTATCAGTTTCAGTTAGAGAAACGCTCAGGCATTCGCGCTCTCTACTGAAGCCGCATTCTCCCCCTCCCCGCCTTCACAGACACAGACACGCGCCGAGAAGCATCACGACACCAGAAGAGGAGAGGGGATACTTAGTATCACGCGCTCTCTCAACAGTTCGCAGTCTTCTTCTTGTGCCCAGCGCAAACACGGGTATTCTATGGGGTCGAACAGGTATGACAAAAGTCGACGCGGAACAGAGTCAGCTTGCAAGATGGCATCGAAGAGATCAACATACATAGAGGACATCATGAAGGTGAGTAATTTCAACCTCGATTTTGAAATTCACTTTTTCCAAAATTGTTGAAATTCAGAAAACGTTAACGTCAAAAAATTCAATGGTTCAGATTATTTGAATATATGATACATGAAATTTGAAAATCTTTTCCGGGGCTTCGACAAACAAATATATAAAAAATGAAAATTCGAGAATTTTTCGGGACTTTGAAAAAACAAAAATATAGAAAATTGTTTTTTTTTCAAAAAATTTTTCCAAAAATTTTCGAAATTTCCCATTCTGAGTCACATGCTGAACTTGCTTCAATTCTTATCAGTTTCACTTAGAGAAACGCTCAGGCATCCGCGCTCTCTACTGAAGCCGCATTCTCCCCCACGCTGCCTTCAAAGACAGACATAGGCGCCCCGAGTGAAATCAAAAAACGTGTCATCAAAAGAATAAGATACCATTGGTGATGCGCGATCCCTCACCAACCCACATCATGTTTCTTGACACAATGGTGAACATACGTTCGCTGAAGAGAAGATCCATTTCAAGAAAATTCTATGTAAATAAGGAGAACTTACATAATATCATCATGAACATTGACATCTACAACTCAAGAGCGTAAAAGTAAGTAAAATCTATCAAATCATAGTTCTTCATGTTCTCCGAATTCGATAAACATACCAAATATAAAATTCAAACCTTTTCCAAGATTTTGTAGATTCAAATACAAAACAATATCAAGAAATGAATCGAATCCCTATGATTCTAAACAAAATTGACAAGTTACCTCCAAAGACAAAATTGTCAGGCTCTGCAATTCTAATTCTCAATTTCCCCCTCCATGAGAATGTCTTACTATATTATGAGATCCAGTTAAATTAACATCTAATTCACCAAATTTGACACCAATGAAGAGTTCGATTTCAAACTTTGCTCTATTATTCCACAGGCATCCAAAAATCAATCGTGAATATCGTACAACGAAGAATTTACAAGACGTTTTCGACTCAACGTGTTACATCCGTTCCAGAAAAAGTAACAAGATCGGGACTACAGTAAAATGACATGGATTGAAGCACAAGAGGATAACAATACTTACATAAAACAAGGGAACCTATAACACTTCTAGAATCGAATCAACTTCCGAAGACATCAAATGTGAGTTACTTGTATTAACCCGTGTCACTTCACATTCTAAAACATCTGTAAAAATTCAATGAAATATAGCTCCATGGAAATTTTTCGAATATTTCGATTCTATAAAATCGTCGTCAGAACATTAGATTGATTAGTTTTTCATGAAACGTAGGCAAATAAGAAAATAGCCTTTACTATTCTACTGAAATGGCATGAATGGTATCTCACCAATGTAGCCTTGATCTTACGATCTAATTTGAGACTAATCTTAATTACGAAAAAAATCGATCCATCGTCCCACACTTTAAAGAATAATTCTCAACAATACACATCGTTTACATATCCAAATGCAATCTAATACATTTACGAGTTGCAACAGAAATGTATGATGCCATGGCTCACATAGAGATCGAGACTATCATCTCTGAGATCGACAGATTACAATTTCCTGTTGCCAAGCTGCTGTAAATGTAGGGTATCCTCACTCAAAAATACAACAAACTTACACCACTCTTCAGAAGCAAGTGGCTGGATTTCCTCTGATCTGAGCGCCGCTTTGGTCCCGACACTGGTTAACCAAACCGACGGGTCAGTCTCATCTGATCATGTCTCCTTCAACCTCTGTGATGAAGAGTTACATTTACACTGAAACAACATACACGAACCAATTCACACTCAATTCCACTCCATATCACACCACGTAAACGATAGATCGATATTCTTATTCATTTCAATAGAATCTTCACTAAACATCACCAGTTGTTATAAATTATAGATCAAAATATTGTTGGAATTAGTTCGTTCCTAGAATCGTATATTGAATATCAATAATTTCATTCATATATTCGATCGTTATTGAATATAATAAAAAATTATCATTCATCGATGTAATGACTTTCATGCACGTTTCTCAGAATTCAATCTTTTGTTGTGACGACTCTCCTTCAATTCGTACAATAACTAATTTTGTTAACAAGACGGCGACATACGCTTCTCATACGATTGTATAACATAACTTACTCTATTTTAAGACATCTAAATGTAAACCTGTAACTAGAATAATGTATGATGAGACTTTAGTTTAAGATATCACACTACGTACTCTACATGTAATTATGGCCAATGTGAAATGTATCAATATCTGAATCTCCCGAAACTCGATAAATAAAATCAAATGGTTGGGGTAATGTCCTCAACCATCCCCGTGTCGATTCATTCATCATAGAATAAGCATTTGAAAAAGAATACAAATCATCAAATGAATTTTTCCGTACAATCTTCAATTGTACTTTCTCTCAATCTCAAACTGAAAAATATTCTATCCATGATGAGATTCATACGAATTTTCAAAAAGAGCATGATTGGAATTTTTTAATATATTAAAAATTTCCAAGTACTAATTCCAGCTTAACTTAAATCAATTCAAAGTCATCCAAAAAAATATTTTTGATCGTCTGTGCGCAAATGAGTCATTTGCACACTGTTTTTCGCTTTTCATTTGCTCACAGAAGATCAAAAAACATAGTATGGTACTCGGGCGCAATGGTTTTCGCTCTCTCGTGACTATTTAGACCCTCGCCTGCGGCTCGGGCCTGAAAAAGTCACTCGAAGTGCGAAAACCTTCGTTTGCGCCCTTGTATCATAATATACTATTATGAATCCACTATCACTCGACAAAGTAAAATCATTCTTCCAATTTCATCAAAAAGTAAATGCATTCACGTAATCTTCATTAACAAGATCTAATTCAATACTTCATTCATCCTCGTCATACTTACTTGAAACTATCACACCACACTTTTACAAGTTGCAACAGCACATAATGCCTTGGCTCATATGGAAGTTGGGTTTCTCATTCCCGAGTGCGACAGAGTGTGACTTCCTGTTGCCCAGCTATTGTGAAACAACAACACAACACTAACACCACTCTTCAGAAGCATGTTGCTGGATTTCCTCTGATCTGAGCGCCGCTTTGGTCCCGACACTGGTAAACCAAATCGACGGGTCAGTCTCATCGGATCATGTCTCCTTCAACCTCTGTGATGAAGAGTTACAATTTTACTTTTAACATAAAACACTCCCCCGTTTCAACTCAATTTCACATCATGAACAAAAGACGAGGATGATGAATATTGAAATCATTACGTCGAATCAAAATCTTCTCAAAAATTCAAATCTTCCAACGTAAATACTAATAATAGTATGAAAATAAAGAGCTTCCCTGATTAGTGAATTTCTAACAATTGCTCTTGATGATCACGTAGCAAAAACCATCACAAAGCATCAATTCAATTCTCACCTCACAATTGCATCAATCGAGTGATATTGGATTCATTTACAAAAGTCATTCCTAATTTTCTATACGATACCCTTCCTCAATACAAATTATCTATCCCTAAATTCTCATGAAAATCACTTGAATCATAAACTGATCGAAAGAATTCTCTCAACCACTCCGCCAAATGGAATTACGCCCTTTAAAGTAAACATACAATCTTCAATTGTGCATTCTTTCAATCTGAAGTTGAATAATATTCTATTCATTATGAGATACAAGCAAATTTTTAAAAAGGGCATAATTTAAATTTTTCAATATATTAAGAAATTCCAAGTACTGATTCCTGCTCTACTTAAATCAAGTGAGATTCGTTTAGAAGAATATATATGAATCTACTATCACTTGACAAATTAAAATCATTATCCCAATTTCATCAAAGGGTAAAAGCATTCACAAAATCTTGACTATCAAGATCCAATTCAAAGCTTCTCTAATGACATAAATTCAACTCATCCTCGTCATACTCACTCAAAAATACTCCACCACACTTTTACAAGTTGCAACAGCGTCACATAATGCCTTGGCTCATATGGAAGTTGGGTTTCTCATTCCCGAGTGCGACAGAGTGTGACTCCCTGTTGCCCAGCTATTGTAAAACAACAACACAATACTAACACCACTCTTCAAAAGCATGTTGCTGGATTTCCTCTGATCTGAGCGCCGCTTTGGTCCCGACACTGGTAAATCAAATCGACGGGTCAGTCTCATCTGATCATGTCTTCTTCAACCTCTGTGATGAAGAGTTACAATTTTACTTTTAACATAAAACACTCCCCCGTTTCAACTCAATTACACATCATGAACAAAAGACGAGGATGATGAATATTAAAATCATCACGTCGAATCAAAATCTTCTCAAAAATTCAAATCTTCCAACGTAAATACTAATAATAGTATGAAAATAAAGAGCTTCCCTGATTAGTGAATTTCTAACAATTGCTCTTGATGATCGCGTAGCAAAAACCATCACAAAGCATCAATTCAATTCTCACCTCACAATTGCATCAATCGAGTGATATTGGATTCATTTACAAAAGTCATTCCTAATTTTCTATACGATACCCTTCCTCAATACAAATTATCTATCCCTAAATTCTCATGAAAATCACTTGAATCATAAACTGATCAAAAGGATTCTCTCAACCACTCCCCCATATGAAATGACGTCCTCTAATATTAGCATGCGAGATAGACGTGAACCGCTTCTCTTTTCATATTTCTATAAGTTCGAATTTCAAAAGAACGTTTAATTTCTCCTCCAAATAGAAATAAATTTAAAAACTCCAAAGTATTACGTAGGTTCACACTCGGTATGAGTAGAAATACGAAAATCATCATCTTCAAAGTCGAATAAAAAATTCCTCGAATTCATTAAAAAAAGTTTCAAAAATTTGAAATCCATTCGTATGTATCATATATTCAAAATCAACGAAATAACAACCTTTCGATCTTTAACATTCCATCACTTTGTTACTACGATTCGCCTTCATCGTCACTCTATCACTCATTTCATTCGAAATCAATCAATACTCATGCGGATCGATCTATCTCTAACAAAAAATTAAAATGAAAACCAGTGAATAAAGCTAACTCGAACACCAAAGTTAATTCACATCTGAAAGTGAGGCGGCCTTGTCAACCGTAAAAAGTTACTCGGCTACCTTCGATGTTGAAAATGGCGGTGTCTCGAATTTTCTAATACGTTTCACTAAAATACGCCATAAAATGACTCCCAGCATGCACTTAATACGAAAAAATATAAACGAAACACATAAAAATCGATTACTCCTAACCTTCGCCAACGGATTCGGAAGCTTGGGCAGTGTTCGAAAGGGCTCCGTGAGACCGATCAGCGACCGTCTTCACGGCAAGAATTAGCAGCAAATCGAATATATAATATCAACGTATAAATACATATAAAATAACCAAAAATACATATAAAAAACTCAAAAACACGTCAAAAATACGTAAACGACACTCTAACAGGTGTTCTATACGTCGTGGAAAAATCTAGGGACATTTGACCTGGTCTAGGGACTTTTCGTGCCGTCAAATTGGCAACACTGATTCGATTTTATGTTGGCAATCCTGATATAGGGATTCCGTGGGGGAATAGGCACCTCGTGTCTCTTAATATAATAATTACAATGTAATATTTTCTGGTAGAAATGTGAACAATTTTTTTGACCACCCATGCAATATCTAGATATAGTAACAATGCAATTAGGATAGACTTGGCTAATTTTTGACCAAAAAATGCTCACGATTTCTACCAGGGTTCCTAATTCGTTTAACAAGTCCCACGAGTTCACGTAGAATAGACCGCTGACATAGTTAGAATAGAGTTATTAGTATTCTCAATGAAAAGGCGGGGGAGAATGCGAGTAGGCTCTCACTCTGACGTTGATATTTCGCGGAGTATTGATGGCACCGTGATCATTCGAGTTCCATTCTATTTGTCGATTGAAGACTCGTTGAATAAACTAAGAATTGCCCATAGGAAATCATGCAGGCGCGATATGGGATTGAAATTGCGGGGGAGGATGCGAGTCTGTCTGTAGTCTATCGCTGATTTTTGGCAAAATACCAATGGCGCCATCATCATGCAAAGTTTATCTGATTCGCCTATTAAAAACGTGTCGAATGAGCTGAAAAACACTTCTGGGAAATCATGCAGGCGCGAGATACACCTGAAAAGGCAGGGGAGGATGCCAGTAGGCTCTCACTCTGCCGTTGATATTTCGCGGAGTATTAATGGCACCGTGATCATGCGAGTTCCACTCCATTTGTCAATTGAAGACCCGTTGAATAAACTAAGAATCGACCATAGGAAATCATGCAGGTGCGAGATGGGACTGAAATAGCGGGGGAGGGTGCGAGTTGGTCTGTAGTCTATCGCTGATTTTGGAAAAGTATTAATGGCACCGTCATCATGCAAAGTTTACCTGATTCGCCTATTAAAAACGTGCCGAATGAGCTGAGAAACACTTCTAGGAAATCATGCAGGCGCAAGATACACCTGAAAAGGCGGGGGAGGATGCCAGTAGGCTCTCACTCTGCCGTTGATATTTCGCGAAGTATTAATGGCACCGTGATCATCCGAGTTCCATTCCATTTGTCGATTGAAGACTCGTTGAATAGACTAAGAATAGGGTGTTTGCATGGAAAATGAAATTTTAATCTTCATGTCTTATCTGAAAGTCCTTATTTTTTAATGAATTTTGGAAAAAGATTCAAAATTTTAGGATGCATAGGAACGGAAAAATAATTTTTCGAAAATCGCAGTTTGGTGGCACGCGTTCAAATGACTTTGCTGGCGCACACTCGCGCGCCACTCACACCTACATCGACGCGTGACGTCACAGGTCAGCTCTGAAGACGAGCCGTATTGGAGATTTGTACGGGAATCCACGTTCTGCATGCCAAATTATCGTCCGTGAGAACTGTGTAACGAAGTAAAAAATTGGTGATGTGCCTTTTTACAGTGTTAAACCTGGGTGATTAACTGCGAGGTGTATTGTGACCGTGCTGAGTGAAAAAGTACAGATACTTCGCGGTGATTGAGGCTACGTATCGCGTGAGGAGTGTAGCTGATATTACGCCAAAATTAGATATGTTTTGGGCAAGGAGACGGTGCGCGATCTTCCAGAGACAAAGTTTACATATTTCGTGAGAAGAAGACTCGTGTCTAAGAAGAGAAAAGCTGCCATGTAGCCAAGAAAATCAACAATACTTCACAAGCGATTCATAGGCTAAAACACCGTTATGTATTCAAACGTTTTGACTCAACGCGATCACTATGCACCTTGTTGTCACTCACCAGGTTTCGATTATCTACAATATAAAGGCACATCGTCAATATTTTCCCCTTCACACAAATTTTTCACGTAAAAATTCGATAGAACGCGGACGCCTGTGCAAATCTCATATGCCGGCTCGTCTGCAACTGACCTGTGACGTCACGAATCTATGCGTGTGTTAGTGGCGCACGATAAAACTCGTTTGAGCGCGGGTCCGTGCGGGCCCCTAAATTGCCATTTTCAAAGAATCATATCTCCGTTCCTATGCATCCTGAAATTGCAATCCTTTTTTCTAAATTCATTATAAAATAAGGTTTTTCAGAGAAGAAGTTGAAAACTTTTCATGCAAGCACCCTATTGCCCATAGGAAATCATGCAGGGGTGAGATGGGACTGAAATAGCCGGGGAGGGTGCGACTTGGTCTGTAGTCTATCGCTGATTTTTGGCAAAATACTGATGGCACCATCATCATGCAAGGTTTATCTGATTCGCCCATTGAAAATGTGCCGAATGAGCTAAGAAACGTTTCTGGGAAATCATGCAGGCGCGAGATACACCTGAAAAGGCGGCGGAGGATACGAGTAGGCTCTCACTTTGTCGTTGATATTCCGCGGAATATTGATGGCACCGTTATTATTCAAGGTCCGTTCGACTTCTATCTTAAAGGGGCATCTGAGAAGCAAATGGTCACGGACCGCAAATCGTGCGTTGGTTTAATAAATAACGGCAAAATATAATTTTGACGTGATTTTTGAGGTTAAGAAGACTTTCTGTGCACTTTTATAATCTCCAGCGAGTGGCACCGTATCGATTCGAGTCGTAATCGATAGATTTCTCCAGTGGCAATCCTCAAACGGTAGCTCGTTACCCGGAAAACGTGCAAAAAAGTCCTAGGTTCAAATGATCAAATGTAAACAAACCATCAGGATACCTAAAACCTACGCAGATTCGCAATATTTCTTTGCATTATTTGGAGGCCTTCCCTTCAGGTACAAATGCTTAAACTTGGCGGAAATCCATCAGCATTATTCGCTCTATCGAATAGCTATGATTTCACGCGTTCCACTCCCAAAGTGTCTCAGGGCTCAAAACCCGCTTCCGTGGGCATTCCCCTTACTCACTTGTGGTTATATAGTTGGCTGTGGAGGAATCCTGTACTGCTGACAGGCACTGGTAAATAATCCACCTTCCTTGGGTTTTTCTGTTTATTCCCTTTCGGTTACACTGCACTCTGACAACTTGAAGTGTCTCTTGCTGATGATGCACGATTCACTTCCAATATTATATTGATAGTAATTTCACTTGCACTTATTACTTGCTTTTGGATCAAGAGCTCGTGAAAACTCGGAAAAATCGACTGTGTCGGAGTCACTGCAAAACTATACTGAGAAGAAAATATTCGACCTGGGCCCTCTGAAGGCCCTTTTCATATATCAGGTGGGCTCGATTATTGTCCTCGATACTCGCGTTCTATTTAAATTTTGTTTACTCAAAACGTCAACTCGACCGATCTGCGCACATAGGAGCAAATGCACTTTTCCGGAGAAAAAGACCGAGCCATGCATATTTTTGGGCATACTTCCGTATGATCCGAGCACTAGGCAATTAGTCATTCTCGTTCTCAAGTGTCATCTTTATGTACTTGATGAGTTTGCCTATGCGCCGGGCTATCCGATGTTTATGCATTATAATACAACGGAGTCGGTGGGCCCGCGCCATTGATTAATTATGCATGCGCACCTGTGTAAGGAAAGGGCCAGCGGCCCGCAGCGTGCCACTCGGCACTTTCATTCTTGTTTTGTATTGTTGCATCTTCTGCTCAATGTTAAACTGTGCACCTATCAGCATCGAGATGGATTGAGGAATGTAAAGCACACGGGAATTTTGACGAGACGTTGACATTTCAGGTCAAATTCCGTTGTGCAATGCTCTCTGGACAAAATCGATGATTTTAGCCTGACCTCGATAGATTCTACTCACATTCCTGTGTTCACGATGATTTTACTTGAAATGACCAAAAATATAACTTTACGATGGATTTTGATGATTTCTACCTTTCAAAAACAAGTTATATTGATTTGACGGAGTTTCCACGAAACGCGATGTTTCCATTCATCATCCGATAAAAATAATGAATGGAAGTTAGCATTTTCACATGTCATCTTCCCGAGATTCATATCCTCTTGATAATGTACTCCGTGAAATTTTCGTTACAATATACCGTATAACTTTCTATCTATAGCTATAATTTATTTTCTGTGAATATATATTCTAAAATTTTTACCGACATTACAGATTTGTCGATGTAAAGCGATTATGTTTCATGAACACTAGCAGATATTTTCACCAACACCTAGACATAGAAGCTCCCAATCGACAATTTTAGAAATAAACATGAACTCATACCGTTCTGGCCCCCAGAATTTTTCAACTTTCTTTTCCGCCAAAAACGGTATAAATCCACATTCTTGACGTTTTTTGGTCCATAAGGGTGTAAAATTATACTTTCTCGACATTTTTTGATCTTATACAGTCGAACTTAATTCGTTCCTCTACTTTCTTCGGTCCAGAACGGTATAAGCCCACTTCAAAAGAAATTATGGACACCGTTCTGGTACGGAAAGGAAGTCAAACAAATTTAGGGACCAGAAGGGTATAAGTCCATTTTCTATTGCAAAATAATGTGTAAAGAGTGTAAGCGATTGTGTATCATTACGCCCCTTGCGAAAAATGTCGTAAAAACACACTCATTATATGATAAATGAGGCATAATTACTGCGAATGTTAATCCGAATTTTTTATCGCAAGAAAACTTTGAAGCTAATTTGCCAGAAACGGGAAAAATGGACTTATACCGTTCTGGTCGGGAGCCGTCCATATATTGATCCATATTTCTATCTCAGCTCGAAATTCTGATTTTGTATATGATTTTTGATTCACAAGAGTAAATCAGTATTGTAAGATTCCGTCTCATTTTGCTATGAAGCGGATAAGAGGTTATCCTATGTTAACTCATCTTATCATATATCCTACCCCCCTCCTCTCACTTTTCCAAGAGGTATAACCAGGCGAGTATGAGGGTACCCTCCCTCCTGATAATAGTTGAAATTATCTTTTGTAGGGACTCATCTGATTGAGTTTCCATCATTGAAGTCATAACCGGACTAAATTTCCTTGGAAATACAGTGTCTCAAACTTTTGTGTTACTTACGTAATGTTTCAGAATATTATATCTGGCAAAACAAATAGGATCATAACATTTTTCTTGAGCACTCTATTTGAACAATTCAATCTAGAGGGAAAGATGAGATGAAAATAACTTGTTGAAAACTATCTGCAAGAATTCGATATAGAGAAAGGAATGAAATAAAGAAAATCTGTCGAGTGATATCTCAATGAATTAAATCTAGAGAAAGAAATGAGAACAACATGTTGATCACGATCTGCAAAAATTTAATCTAGTGGAAGGAACGAAATAAAAAAAATCTGTCGAGTGATATCTTAAGGCGATGCGGTCACCGTGCACGCTGAACTTTGTTCACAGAACTCTCAAAATCTTTTCCATCATGGGCTAAACGACGAGTTATCCAGGCTTTATTATCATCTAACTTGGCCTGGATAACTCTTCGTTTGGCCCAAATCGGACTAGATTTTGAGAGTTTTGTGAACGAAAATGTGCCAATTTGTAGGTTAGAGAGTACCCCCGGGCAAGTTATTCTCGTTTATTAGTGATAGCCTTGTAATTCGTGACAAATAATGAGTTGTCCACCACAATTCAGATGATAATACGTAATGGACAAATCGTCTCCAACTTCGTTTCGAGAAAATTTTTGATTTACATCCAAATAAGATATAATTTCCGGGTTGCACGGTGACCGCATCGTCTTAAGTCATTTGATCCAGTAAAAGATATGAGATCACTATAATTCAGTTCAGTATCGACATCATCCATCCATATTCGAAAATATTATAATAATACATGGATATGGGATTACCAAATATCAAGAGTTTACTGTGTTCCACACGTGCAAAAAGTATAATTTAGTCTAGAAAACGGAGTGAAATAAGATGAGGTTAGTCGAGTATCTCTCTTACATACATTCATTTTCAAATATTGATGAATGAACTAATTTGGAATCAACGACGAATGTCATGATAGCCCATAGAATGAGACATACGAACAAGCCATGGACTCGTCTGGTTGGAACCGTGATACGGTACACAGGCTTTCGAGTACTGCCTTTATTTGTGGCCACTTATGGCACGAATATTGTTGCATACATTCTCATGTTCCCCACATACTTGCCGGAATCTTGCTAGATGTAGGGTTCAAACTCGTCTGGAAGTCTAAGAATTTTTGGATTCAAATACAAGGACTTTCTCACGTGTGTATTGGTACCTATCATTGACAGTCCAACAAATCATCTAAGCTAGTCAAAATCCGATTCTCATGACCCGACCTGAATGTATGTATGTACCTTATCCACTAGGAACGAGGTATGAGTATTTCCCACATATAGAAAGTCATTGATTGTATCCTCAGCTATTCGACAATTCGTAAAAAATTGACCGATTAAAGTAATAATAGAAGAACGGTGTTCTCGACAACACTGACTGAAAATTCTCACAATGAGCACAAATTTCTCTTTAGAACGTCGTGGGACATGGATATTCGCCACTTTTGAGAGACATGGAACACTAAAAAATATATTATCCGAAATGCCCATCACTAGTTGACTGATGAGCTGTTGATTGATTGGCAACGATTCTGGCAAGTATGTGGGAAGAATGAGAATGTTTGCATAAAAATTCTTGTCATAAGTGACTACAAATAAAGGCAGTACTCGAAAGTCTCACTGTAAGAAATGGCCGAGGAAATGGCAATTTGTTTCAACTAAATATTCAGCTACAGTAGTTGAAAAACCGACTCAACTACGGTAGTTGGAAGAAATTTCAATTAATTGTAGTTGAATTGCAATTCCGTAGTTGAATCTGAATTCAACTACGGGATTAAAAATTTCTTCAACAACCGTATTGAAATTCGACTACCTGAGTTGAATTCTTCCTCACGAGTCAATTCTTGGGATAATTTCTGACGAGTTTGGTTAGCTCGAATTGGCATTCATCATCCTGATTTTTTTGAGGGTGGCATGAAGCTCAAACTCAACTGAGAACAAATGAATGAATGTGGTGAAAGAATCTAAGCGAATCCTCGAAAGAAAAAGCAACGTCTGTAATTTTCGCAATAAAGTGAGGGAAAGATGAAAATCGGATCGTCTTCGTAAGTATAACAATACTATTATGAAAATATTCAAATCACAAAACTCTCGGAAAAATAGCAACGTGAGATTCTTCAGAAGAACTGTAAACATAGCGCACATTTGCGATCGCCTGCGTGGCTAAACCAAAACGACCATCGCGGATTATCACGCAACGCTACTACATTGTTTTGATGCACGTTCATCATACATCAACTTGTTGTATTCACCTAGTAAAGGTATACATTAAGTATATGAGTAGTTTCGTGGAAGTTATGACATAATGTGTGCCTGCTTGTAGGTACGAACCCGTAAAACGCTTAGGGGAAGAATCGTTCAATTTTGACGTATGTTTTGGTGCCATTTCTGGCGCGATCGTTGGTATTTCAATCCCGGGTTACCCAAAAAATTGTCATCGAAAAAGGGGTAATTTTAAGATTAATTGTAAACAATTTTTTTTCTTTTAGAATCAATTGACCCTGAGGAGTCCCGTTGATCTCTACTTGATATTTTGTGGAATGTTGTTACTTTTCGTTATAATGTTCACTTACATGATTTCAATTCGATACCGAGAGTATTTCGAAATATTTATCCCTTTGTGTTGGGGTTCGATTGACTCTAACGATCGTCTTAGGACTCCTAGTTTGAATTTTGTGACATTTTCTCCTGTTGCATAAATGATGTGTTCATATTGACTCTAGATTCACTGCTGTTGATTCCCAAACCAACATACTTTGATCCCTCAAACCAATAGAATTCGAATTAGTTCACCAAATTTTGGATCGCTTCTTCCACGTAGGAACGGCTTCTGATCCCGAATTTTTGTTTTGTGGTTGAATACATATCAACTGAGATGATCCCGTGAATTACTTCTACAAAGTTCTGGCAGACGATTCCGTATGAAGTTTCTTGAACACTCGCAGTATTTGATCAGTATCCGGATCTACAGTCAATAGAGAGAAAAGTCTCTTGGATTTTTTGTGGATAATTCCGTATGACACTGCTAAATTCTCGACATCACTTACTCTTTTTTGATGAGCATGTAGAATGGAAGCACTGTATGATCAATGATATTACATCACATCACTAGTCTCACTCGTCTGAACTTTTGCCATTGTGCATCTTAAGATACAATTAGTACTTTACAAACAGTAGTCAAACCCAAGCGAGGAGAGTAACAAATTATACACATTGATGTTACCTCCATGACCAACATATTGGACGCAACTATTTCCGAACTTCTCCGCAGATATTTTTCAACTCAAATAGTTGAATTTCAAATACGCAGTTGAATTTTCAGCTATGTTGATGAAATATTTTTCAACCACTGACAAAGAGAGGCCAGGAAGTGTGGGTCACGGATTCGGATGAAACTCTGGAAATCATCTACTTTTAGCACCAAAAGATGATATCCAAAGCCGCAGAGTCTAACGCTCAAACGTTTCCGAGCTACAGGCTGTGGCCTATGTATGTGGAAAAATGGTATATATAGATATACTGTAATGCATGGGTTGTGGTCTGTAGCTCGAAAACGCTTGAGCGTTAGACTCTGCGGCTTTAGGTATCATACTTTGGTGCTAAAAGGGGATGATTCCCAGAGTTTCACCCGAATCCGTGGCCCGCACTCCCTGGCCTCTCCTTGTGAGTTGGAACAAATTTCAACTACGTAGTTGGATAACCGGTTCAACTACGTGGTTGAAACATTTTTCACTTCCGTAGTTGAAAAAAACGTTGCACATTTTTTACAGTGCTGTGTACCGTGCCACGGTTCCAACCAGACAAGTCCATGACTCGTTTGAGATTCCGGCAAGTATGTGGGGAACATGAGAATGTATGCAGGAAAATTCTTGCCATAAGTGGCCACAAATAAAGGCAGTACTCGAAAGCCTGTGTACCGTATCACGGTTCCAACCAGACGAGTCCATGGCTTGTTCGTATGTCTCATTCTATGGGCTATCATGACATTCGTCGTTGATTCCAAATTAGTTCCTTTATCAATGTTTGAAAATGAATGTATGTAAGAGAGATACTTGACTACCCTTATCTTATTTTACTCCGTTTTCTAGACAAAATTATACATTTTGCGCGTGTGGAATACAGCGAACTCTTGATATTTGGTAATCCCAAATCCATGTATTATCATAATACTTTCGAATATCGATGTCTGATGATGGTACTGGACTCCATTATAGTAATCTCATGAGAGTAATTCTACGAGAAAACGATATATATTCGGAGGTAGGGTCTCAGATTTCTTCCTAAGTGAACTTTCTCGACCCTATGGGTTGATATAAGGCCACCTGTCACGATGAAAAAAATTTTCTTCGGACCCTGGTACACGAATCAAAATCATGTTTTCAACTATTGTCAGCAAAATTTGCGTAACTTCTTCACACTCAAATCGTTATAGCTCAAAAATTACTGCAGATAGAGGAACGTGGTTTAACGCATCTAAAAGCTGAGCAAAAAACCTATCAGAAACCATTGTAGAATTTCGGTTTTCATAGAACCTCCATCATATATGATTGATTCCGTGAAAATCATCTTTTATTTTTTTCTCTTAAAGCTATTCTTCCGGAAGATTCAAAAGTACATTTTGCTTTCTCAGAAGAGAAAACCTTCATTTGATGGTAGTAGATTTTTCCTCGAATTTTTTTTAACAAATTTTTTCCTCCTCCAAGAAAGCTCTTGGATACGTGAAAATTGTACTGACCTCTTCGTTTTCCCGAGATCTATCGATTGTAGGTAACAGTTTTCCTTGATAAGGCCTTGGAAGATTACTATCACCCCATCTTCCGAGCCCTCTGACCGTGTCTGTGTGTATGTATACATGTATTTCCCTTTCTATGTCGCAGCAAAACTCCTCACTGTTTTCACTAATCCCCTCCAAATTTTGCACTCATGTTCGTTGTCATCTGTAGATGGGAACGCTACAATTTGAGCACCCCCCCCCCCCCCCCCGACCATTATCCCCCGAATTAGAAAATATTTTCTGAAAATTTCTCACTTCTCCATATCTTAAAAACCATCTATAGATTTTCCTCCTCCTTTGAGAAATATGAGTCCTTCAATATGAAGGTTTCTTGAGGTGCTGAATCGATTGGTTGATACACAATTTTGATTTCTTCCAATTTTATTCTAGCTTCTGTGTACTCCTTTCTACATTTGTCTCTAAGACCATGGTAATGACATTTTAACAAAACTCCTTATCAACCAATCGATTGAGCAGCTCAAAAAACATCAAAAATTACTTCTCTAAAAATTTTTTTAAGTAGGACTAGGAATTACAAATCATTTTCAAGATATGCTTTCTTCATGAAAATCAAAAATTTGTCATAAAAAAGTCGATAAGTCAAAAAATACTCATCGAATGATGCTCAAAATTCACTGGCATCAGCGGAAAAATCTTTTAAATCGACCCACAGAGTTTAAGAATAATCTATCGAAGCGTTTTTGAGTTTTCGTGTTACCTATGAAGCCATATTATTCCGTTTTTCCACGAAATTTTTTTTAAAAAATCGTTTTCTCCCCCAATGGAGCTCTTGGATACATGGAAATTGTACTGTCCTCTTCGTTCTTCCTGGATCTATCGACTGTAGGTAACAGTTTTCCTTGATAGCGCCTTGGAAAATTATTATCACCCCATCTTCCGAGCCGTCTGACCATGTCTGTGTGTATGTGTATATGTATTTTGTTCTCTATGTCGCAGCAAAACTCCTCACCGTTTTCACCAATCCCCTTCAAATTTTGCACACATATTTGGTGTTATCTGTAGATGGGAACACTACAATTCTAGCAACCCCGACCATTACTCCCTGAACTATAAATTTTTTTCTGAAAATTTCTAATTTTCCCATATCTCAAAAGCTATTTATAAATTTTGCTCCTGCTTTGGAAAATACGATTCGTTTAATATAAATGTTCTTTGAGGTGCTGAATCGATTGGTTAATACACAATCTTGATTTCTCCCCATTTAATTCTAGCTCCCCTGTTCTTCTTTTTACACTGGTCTCTAACACCATGATAATGACATTTTAATGAAATTTCGTATCAACCAATCGATTGAACACCTCAAAAAAAAATCAGAATTGCGTCTCTGAAAATCTTTTCAAGAAGGACTATGAATTCCAAATAATTTTTGAAATATCCTTTTTCAATAAAAATTGAAAATTTGTCATAAGAAAGTTTATAAGTCGAAAAATACTCATCGAATCATGCTCAAAATCCACTGGTCTTAGCGTAAGAGTCTTTGTAGTTCGACCGCAGAGTTTAAGAATAATGTATCAGAGCGTTTTTGAGTTTTCGTGTTACCTATGAAGCAATATTATTCCGTTTTTCCTCGAATTTTTTTTCAAGAGATTTCTCCCGGGTATTATTCTAGGGTCATTAATATGTTTATATTTGATATTACTCAAGAATGAAATAGAAAAGTATGTGTGAATGGATTTTATAATAAAATTTGAATAAACGTATAAAATTATTTCCATTATATAATGAAAAATTATACTATTTCGAATTTCCGATAATTGATAGATGAATTGTGGATTTCATAAATTTGATTTGAGAAAGCATTCTGCTAATCTCTTTTGGCAGCGTATTCTCATGTAGAAAGTTGTGTTCTCGACGGAAAAAATATTTTCACTCTGCATTTCTGGGTTTTAAGCTGTTTTCTGGGCGCTTTTTGAGTTTCAATGGCAGAAAACCTCAATTTTCTGCGCATGCGCGAGATTTTGGAATTCCAAAACCAATTTTTTTGAGAAGTTGAGGTAATTTCCTTCAAAATGACCTCATGTTGAGTTCAATTTCATCAACTAGAAGCGGAGTTACAGCACCCGAATGATGAAGAACGATTTGAGTGAAAACATGAAGGCTTCCAGGCAATGACTGAAGCGGATATGGGGCCCAGCACCAAGCTGCTTTTTGTAGTGGCTGTCAAAAGTCATTGTAACTTTGGTTTAAATTAACGGAACTCGACAGGTAGTCATTTTAAAGGGAATTTCCTCAGCTTTTCAAAATAATTGGTTTCGAAATCTTAAAATATCGCGCATGCGAAGAAAATTGAGGTTTTCTGTCATTGAAATAAAAAAAATGGCCAAAAAACAGCTTAAACCCCAAAAATGCAGAGTGAAAATATTTTATTCGTCAAGAACACGACGTTTTACATAAAAAAATGTACTTTTAAATCTCCCAAAAAAATAGCTTATCTTTGAGAAAAAAAATAAGAGATATTTTTCACGGAATCATCCATACATAATCAAAGTTTTATGAGAACCAGAACTCCAAAGTGGTTATTGTTAAAAGATAGGTTTTTTGCTCCCCTTGCAGGCGCGCTACACGCCTCGCTTCAAGCTCCGATAAGTATCACTAAACTGACACCAAAATCCACCTATTAGGTGTTTTTCAGGAGATCCTACACAGTAAGGATCCGTTTTGACCTAAATCGTATCGGTTAATGCCACAAAATGTCGAGTAAAATCATTTTTCCCATTATAAGTATATCGAGGCCCATTCCGAAGAACTTGCGATCTTGCCACATTTCCTCATTAATCTTTTGATAACTCAAAAACGGCTCGTTTTATCGAAAAATGTGTAGAGAAACTTTTTGTAGAACTTTTAAAGATCTAAAATAATCATTCTCTGGGAGTTTCTCAAACGGTGCGTCTACTTCGAGTTAAGAAGCGTCTTTATTTTAAGTTTCAAGGATTTTGAAATATTTTCTTGGTATTTCATATCTCAAACCTCATATTTTCAACATACTATGGGATGCTGAAAGATTCTCTTGAGCCTTATTAAGCAGGATTGTGATAACTGAAAAGGAAAAGTTCCCTGAATCATCCTCCAATATTGCAAACGTGGTTAGAAATATGAAATTTGATACATGAAATATTTCAAAGTCCATGAAACTTCGAATAAAGATGCCTCACAAGTCGAAGTAGACGCATCGTTTGAGAAATTTCCAGGGCATGTTTTCCTAGATTCTTGAAAGTTCTACAAAAAATTTCTCTACACATTTTTCGATGAAATGGGCCGTTTCTGAGTTATCAAAAGATTAAAGAGGAAATATGTCAAAATCGACAATTCATCGAAATGGGCCTCCATATGCTTATACACGGGAAAAATAATTTTACTCACTATTTTGTGGCGTGAACCGATACGATTTAGGTCGAAACGGATCCTTACTGTGTAGATCTCCTGAAAAACACCCCATAGATGGATTTTGGTGTCAGTTTTGTGATACTTATCGCAGCTTGAAGCGAGGTGTGGCTAAGCCGCATCCCTCCATGTGCGATAAATTTTGAGCTATAAATATTCGAGTGTGGAAAAGTTACGAACATTCCGCAAAAAAAAGTTGAAAACATAATTTTGATTTGTGTACCAGGTCGGAAAAAAAATTTTGTAATTTTTTTTCTGGTGACGGAACTTTATTTTTCAACCTATAGAATCGAAAAACTTCACTCAGAAAGAAATCTGGAACCTAACTGTCGACCAAATATCGTTTTTCGGTGGAATTACTCATATCTTCTACTAGATCAAATTACTTAAGATATCACTCGAAAGATTTTTTTTATTTCATTCCTTTCACTAGATTAAATTCTTGCAGATTGTAATCAGTATGTTATTCTCATTTCTTCCTCTAGATTTGATTCATTGAGGTATCACTCGACAGATTTTCTTTATTCCATTTCCTTTACTAGATCAAATTTTTCCAGAAAGTTCTCAACAAGTTATTTCCATCTCATCTTTCTCTCTAGATTGAATTGTTCAGATATAGTGCTCAAGATAGTTGTTATGATCCTATTCGTTTTGCCAGATATAATATTTTGAAACAGTACAAGACAAAAGTGTGAGAAACATGTATTCCCAAGAAATGTTGATTCGCTTATGACTTCGATGACTGGAACTCAATCAGATAAGTCTCTTCGAAAGATAATTTCAACTATTAACAGGAGGGAGGGCGCTCTCATACTCGCCTGGTTATACCTCTTGGAGAAGTGAGTGGAGGGGGGTTGGATCTCACCACTTGTATATAAAAATCCAGACAACCTTCTCTGTTTACAATCATTCAGGGATCGACGACATTGCCCAAATTTTGATCACTCAATAAATCTGGAAATTACGCGTTTCATGGAATAATTCCGGATATTGTCTTGAATCTCATAAAATAAAACCGTTGAAAATGATATTCTGGGATGACGATGATCATAATGGTCCGATGATTCGACTCAACAAGAGCTACCCGCCATCTCTTTCATTCGCTAAAGACCCTACTGAGTTTCCGGCGGTAAAGTTCTCGATTCCGCATCCGCGTGCACGTTTTCTCTTGTATTGATGTACAACGCGTATAGCAGAATTTTCCTCTCTCCACACCATTGCCATATTTCGCGCTAGATTTCGTTGAGTCTTGATATTGAAGATAATGATCTATCTAGATCAATGAGGAGCAAATGCAAGCGAGAAAATTCGATCCAGCATCAGTCGATTCAGTCTAAGAGTCAGTAGGGATGATTTATTATTATATTAGAAGTTATTATTGTTGGGTCATAATTACAGAGATAATCCAATTGTGATGTAATCAATCCTTTTTCATAGGTTTCACGTTCAAATTTTGCAAAACAATTCGAGGCGCGTGGTGACAGCCACGCCGCCCTCGGTGCCAACAGCTGATCGGTTTGAAATGTTCACCGCAGCGCGAGCTGGCGCGGACGCGGCAGTGTACATACGAGGCTGAGTTGTCACATCAAAATCATGAATAACAACGATATTGAATGTCTTACCTAGTGAATTTCAGTGATTTGGCGACATATGGAGGGTTGAGTATGCGGAGATGCATTAGGGTGATGACAGATAAAGCGCTACGCTACGATTTTGCGCCACGCCACGACGCGCTATCGCGCGCCACGACCCAAAACTTCATTCCAGCAAACTCGACCATAGATAGATTTGATTCATTTTCATAATCTACGGTTGATACTGTAACAATAAATCCAGTCCATCAATGGTCGGGTTCGCTGGAATGAATTTTTGGGTCGTGGCGTGCGATAGCGCGTCGTAGGGTGGCGCAAAATCGTAGCGTAGCGCTTTATCTGTCATCACCCTTACTGAATATGAGGTGGTGGATCCGGATCATGTAATGTACTCGACCCTCCATGAGTCGCCAAATTACTGAAATTTACTAAGTGAGACATTCAATATCGCTATTGTTCATGATTTTGATGTAGAAACTCAGCCTCGTATGCACACTGCCGGGTCCGCGCCAGCCCGCGCTGCGGTAAACCATTTCGAACCGATCAGCTGTTGGCACCGAGACAGCTTGCGGGAGAGCCCGATAGGGCGGCGTGGCTGTCGCCACGCACCTCGAATTACATGACATATTTTCTTCATCTCATGATTCTCAAGAGTTGAAATTAATGAATTTTCAATCTCTTCCCATCCGTTCCACGTTCAGATTATGCCAGCATCCACTCTACATGTTTCCCCTGATTTCATGACTCTCGAGAGTTGAAATTGATATTCCCAATATCTCTCCATTCGTTTGACGTTCAAATTATCTTGAACATTCACTCGACATGTTTACCCTGATCTCATGACTCTCAAGATCTAAATGTTGGGATTTTAGATTGAATACTCGAGCAGATAATTGGGTGACACTTCTTTATTCAACCTTCTCGTTCAACAGCTCTTCAATTTATGAGTTAGGAAAACAAGACAATGTTATAGTCATCAAGGCTTATTTAGAACAAACGAAATGAACGGTTGCTATGCAACAACACACCATCTATATGCGTATATTCTAACACTCCCTCCCGCATATAGATTACACTAGTCTACATGAAAATGTGAATGAGAATCTTGCTATCGTATCCAAAGCAGAACCAAGCGCTGAATCTGAATCCGTTCCCAGAATTTGCCCATCATGTCACGTTTTTGGGATAATCGCGATCAAAGTCATAAAAAACGTCAATTTCGTCAAGTTTGGATCGCTGCTACATTCAAGCCAAGAACATAACCTGCGTTCTGTTGGGTCTCGTCAAGAGTCAAAGAGAAGCTCTACCAGATGATTTTTACACGAAGGAGATCGCCTGGTTAGTTCACGTGTTGCAGGAATGGAAATATTACGCGAAAATTAAAGAAGAGCCGCCACGTTGCACCGCCCTCCGACCCTGTGTATAGCACAGGGCCCGCGCGTTTTCCCTCTCTCCACCACAGCGGTCTATACTGTTGCATTGGGGCCAGACCACGCCCCCGCTTTTCTCTCGCGACGCGGCTCTACATACCTGTGCGCTACCGTAGTTGATATATGCATACGGTCAAGTTAAAATGCACATTGGCAAATCTTTATCACGATCTTCGGATTGAGATATCTGAAATGTACGAGGTATGCGATGAAGGAAGGCACTCCAACAACCATGATGATTGTGATGAGGAATTTGTTAGTTCAACTTGACCATGATTCTCAAATCTAAATTACCGCAATAAGATGGAAATAGGGTAGGTTTTGAATGGTCAGGAATCATTTCTTTATTCTTGTTCGTAGGACGAGTAGTGTGTTAGTCGTCGTTTTTGTTGTTGACCCTGGAAAGGGTCGATTTCATCTATAAGAGCTGCATGCAGCTCCTGACAGTTCACAGACATTCCGCAGAAGCTACGTTTTTTAGATCCCTTCTTGTGCGTGGCAGCAGAATTGTCCCTCTTCAAAGACCATCAGTAGTCCGCCATCATTGTGATACTACAGCCGCCTTCATATCTTGATTCTATCTCTTTGATATTCTGGTGGAACCTCTCACCTTGCTCCTCACTGACGCGTCCAAGGCTTCCTTCCGGAAAAAAATCAAAGTGTTCATCTAAATAATGGATTTTTGTACTCATTCTGCAACCTAGATTTTTGAATTGAATAAGCATATCTCGAACTAGGGCCTTATAATTCTCGTCCTTGTTATTGCCAAGGAACCCGTGAACAACTCTGGTGAAAGCAGTCCTGCCAATTTCTCCTTCTTTATCATTGTCTTCTCAAACTCTTCATCTGCAAGCAGCTTACGTATTTGAGGCCCAACAAATATCCCTTCTCTTAGTTTTGCCTCACTGATGTGAGGAAACTTATGAGCGAGATAATTGAAACATTTACCTTCCTTATTCAAAGCTTTTACGAACTGCTTCATCAAGCCCAACTTGATATGAAGTGGAGGTAACAAAACTTTCGATGGGTCGACGAGTTTCTCTTGAACTATGTTGTACTGCCCGATCCCAAGATTGTCTCTCTTCTCCCAGTTATGTCTCGTCCAGTGTAAGGATGTTGCTCTGCTATCCCACTTGCAAATAAAACAAGGATGTTTTGTGTTACCACCTTGTTGCCCGAGGACAATACTTAGAATTTGAAGTCACCACAAACTTCCTAGTTGTATTTCGAATACTCTAAGCACTCGAGAAGAAACTTCATATTATCATAAATTGCTTTCATGCGCGTCGAATAGGCAACTGGTACTGATGCAAATTGGTTCCCATTGTGAAGCAACACAGCCTTCAAACTATGGGTTGATGAGTCCATAAAGAGTCGCCAATCCTCACTCCTGTAGTTTTCGAGACCAAGCAAGGCCATTAAAGCAGAAACATCGTTGCAATATATTAGTGAATTTTTCTGCGTAAAGAACGGAGCAAACTCTTTCCCTCGATAACGGTATTGACAGAAAGTTGTACCAGGGGCCAACATGGATCTCTCCTGCAGACGGGAACCAAACAACTCAGCTTTTTCCTTCGTCAAGTCTAAGTCCCGGACCATATCGTTCAAAGACTCTTGATCAAAGAGTCGAAGTCCTGGAATTGCTCCTGGATTATCCCCTGAAAACCCAGCAAAGTGACAGCTCTCATTTCCAGAATCACGATCTTCGTCTGGAATGTCTTCGCGCATCCAAGGCGCCATCGGAATCGGAAGGTCAGGTCTGTGGGGTAAAGGTCGACAGGAACTTGTGCTGTCGAGATATTTTATCAGCTTCCGATTGTTACGATTGTACCCATCAATCTGGCTGTTGCAAAAATAGCAGTCGTTGTGATCAAGAGCGGGTTTGCCCCAAACCATAGGAGCACCGAAAGGCATACTTTTTCGATCACCTGTGCTCCAGAGTCTGAGGGTGCCATAGCATGATGAACAAACTTGATGGGGTACATAGCTCTTATCTTGATCCTTCACATCCCTCTTGAAATATGAGTGATAGAGTGAGACGAAAGTTTCTGATATTTTTCGAGCCTCACCCTGAAAGATAAGGGAGCCGCACACGTAACAGAATGTACTGAGATCATTCTTGCACGGATTCCCCGCCATGTCTATGAACTAGAGAAACACAGCCCAGACAAGAATAAAGATCCATAAGCTTGACTATTCGCAGCTATTGAAGCTGAGAGTCAGCTCGAGACTGAGCTGCATAGAGGACACAACTCAGTGGCTGAGCTGCAAAGTGCTTATACCTCAGAGCTAACCGTCAGTGGCACCTGCTTACCTCAGTGTGGGAGAGAGAGAGAGAGAGAGAGAGAGAGAGAGAGAGAGAGAGAGAGAGAGAGAGAGAGAGAGAGAGAAAGAAAGATGCCCCGTAGGGGGCTTTGGGTGTGACCTTAGGGTTGCACTTGGAGCTTGAGGGAGTGACGCCCCTCCGGACCCGAGTCCTACACTTACACTAACACACACACTACACTCTACACGCACCATACTTACGCTTGCTCAAGCATTACACAGACATACCAACATTATACAGAACACGCATCACACAACACACCACACCCGTGCTGGTCTGGTCCGGGGTCGGCCAGCATGCGATTCCAGGCCCTGGAAGAAGAAAGAAGATGATGTCCAGCATTGACGGCAAGAATTCCCCAAGTAAAGCGGGGCCCCATTCGGATCTTGGGGGGGGGGGGCCCAACGATGCAAAACGCGCCACCAGTGGCACACTTGGCTGGTGGAATAACGCGTACAGCTACAAGCGATGGAAATACGCTGCAGGTGGAGGGTGCGGGAGAAAAAAACCTACGCCATGGAGAAGCTGAGCTCACCCCTAGCAGGAAGAGAAAGGGCCCGAGTGACGGAGCAGAGAAGCGAGTGCTCAAACAATCAAAGCTCACATTTCCGAGCCAACGAGGGATGAACGCGAAAGTTGCAGCAGAAGCACGAGAGGCGGCAGAGAAGCTGCTGAAGATCAACCCCGCTATCAGGATCCAGATCACGCAACCCAGCAACGAGGTTGATGACGCCGTCAACTTGAGCTCAGACTCGAGCGAGTCTGACTCCACTATAGGGTCCCAGGGGAACGGAACAATCCTGACTCCTGAAAACGGTTTGCTCGAGAGGGGAGTGCACGATGAGGTGCCTGATAGGGTGGAGATTGACCACATCCCCTCAACCAGAGATGCGGCACGACAGAGGAGTGGAAACGAGGCAGGCGATCTCATGGGGAAATGGGAAGACCTGAAAACGTGCCGGGAAGAGACGGAGGAGAAGACATATCTCCTCCTCGAGCACTTCAACTTGGTTATAGGAATAGCCGAGTCTGTTTCCAGCAATCCAGAAGGGACCAAGGGTGACATCGAAGAGCTCAAGAAGATAGGCCACGCGCTCGAAGGCCTACTCGCGACAGACAAGGCGAAGCGGGCTGCTTTCGAGACAACGCTCCTCGAAACGGAAAAGACCCTGAAAGCGAGGGGGAATATGCCGCCTCCGGTCACAAGAAAACCGGCCGCGTCGGGTAGTGGCTTCCAGGGAAGGGGGGCAGGGAAACCGGAATCGCGACCGGGAAAACAACGCGGTTCGAAGGCGACGCGATACGGTCCTCCACCGGGAGGTCTCGGAACACCGCGCTCGACATCAACGCCCAATCGGCCCGAGCAGAATGGGCCTTGGAAGGAAGTGGTGCCAAAGAAACAAGCGAGAAGGGCAAAAAAGAGCGGTAGATCGGACGATGCCGCCGGGAAGAAAGCGAAAATGAAGCCGAGAAGGGTGAAGCCCGAAGCCGTCCTCGTTACGGCCAAACAAGGTGGGCTAACCTACGCAGACATGCTGCGCAGGATAAAAACGGATGACCTCGATGAAGAAGTGGGCTCCAAGGTCACGGGCATCCGCAAGACCCAAGAAGGCCAAGTCCTTCTTGAACTCAAGAAGGGCACCGATGTCGCCGCCGTCAAGGCAGCCTTGGCACCAGTCGTCGGGCAAGAAGGAGCTGTCCACTGTCTAGCAAACAGCACGACCCTCGAGGTTCTCGGAGTCGACTACGATGTCGACATAATCATGGTGCGGGATGCCCTCGCGAAGGCCCTACCAGAAAACGAGAAGGGTGCCGTTGTAGTCAAGTCCATCCGGAGTGGCTACCGCGGCACCCAAACCGCTGTTGTCTCGATCGCAACGAGACTGGCCCACCATCTCCTCGACTGGAAGGAGCCAAAGGTTGGATGGGGCAGAGTCAGGATCCGCGAGAAGGGTGGCATCCCACGGTGCTATAACTGCTTAGAGTACGGGCACAAGGCCTCGGGGTGCAAAAAAGAGAAGGCAGAAGAACGGAAACCAAAACTCTGCTTCCAATGCGGCGAACCAGGGCACCTTGCTGCGATTTGCAAGGAAAAACCAAAATGCCTAAGCTGTGTGGCGATCGGGTCCAAATCTGACCACAGATCTGGGGCCAGCAACTGCACTGCGTACCAGAGGGCAAGAACCACATATAGACGCAGGAAGGGAAGAAATGGCTAGCTTCATCCAAGCCAACCTCAGGAAGAGCGGGGACGCAGACGATCTCCTACACGCTGTAGCCAAAGAAGGAGGGATCGATGTTCTGATTATCTCCGAACCGCCTCGGAAGCGCGAATTCTCTCGATCCACATTCGATCACTGGAGGACAGCCGTAATCCAGATCATGAATCCTGCGATCCGTGAGACTGGACCAGCTGTTAGTGGCCGCGGTTTCGCTCGAAAGACCATAGAGGGCACAGCAGTCTACAGCTGCTACTATTCGCCGTCGCTCAAGATGCACGAATTCGAAGACGAGCTCCATGACCTAGAAGAGGATGTGAGGCAATGGGGGGGCCCAGTTATAATCGCGGGGGATTTCAACTCCAAGGAACCGACTTGGAGCGGGGGGCCGCGTGATAGACGGGGGGTAATACTCGCTGATGCCATGGAGGTATTGGGATTAGTGCTCGCGAACGAGACGGGAGTTATCACCTACCACCGACACGACACTCGGTCCAGGGAGGGAGGTTCGTCTTCGGTCCTCGACCTGACGTTCATGAGCCCGTCGCTCATGGGACGTATGACATCGTGGGAGGTTCTGGACACGGAAACATTGAGTGACCATCGACATATTCGGTTTCGGCAGACAGAGACAGACGACACACAGACCGCGACCGACGGGGTGGCAGGTACGCAAGCTGGATGAGGGGAAATTCCGGGAATCGATAGAAACAGTCGAAGATCTCCCGATGAACTCCGCCTCGGACGAAGCTGTGGCGATGGTAACATCCGCCATCACGAGAGCTTGCGACGCGTCGATGCCTCGCAGGACAACACCATGTTTCTGGAGGAAACCAGAGTACTGGATCACCGATGAGATCAAGGCTCTACGAAGAACGAGCAACAAGAAAAGGAGGACCGCATGGCGATCAAGGAAGCTGCAACGACCATCGCTGGCGGAAGATGACAGAGCGTACAAAGAAGCAAAGAAGGCTCTCGTTCTAGCCATCCGGAGGAGCAAAGAGAAGTGCTGGGGTGAACTGTGCGACATGGTTAACGAAGACCCCTGGGGCACGCCATATCGCGTGGTCATGTCAAAGGTCCGACCCCGGAAGGGCAACCCAGCACCGACCGATGCAGCAACATTGCGCACCATCGTGGAAGACCTCTTCCCAGCAGGAGAACCCAGAGTTACATTCCCTACGGAGAGCGAAGACCCCATCCCGCTCTTCACTATGCAAGAGCTACTCATAGCGGCGAAGAGAATGCCGAACGGCAAGGCCCCTGGCCTGGATGGCATCCCAAACGAGGCTCTGAAACTGGTCTTCAAATACAAGCCAGATCTACTCCTCGACCTCTTCAACATCTGTCTGAGCGCGGGAACTTTCCCGGACAAGTGGAAACGCCAGAAGCTGGTCCTGATACCTAAGGGTCAAGGAGGTCAACGCCCTCTCAGCATGCTCGACAATATCGGGAAAATGTACGAGAGGATGGTGCTCAACAGGGTGGAAAAAGCCTACGAAGAAGGCGGTGGGCTATCACCAATGCAGTTCGGGTTCCGGAAGGGACGGAGCACTGTGCACGCGATCGAGGCGGTCCAAGAACGGGTTCAAGCGTCGGTAGGGAACCCATACCAAGGAAGAGGAGGATTCTGTGCCATCATTGCGTTGGACATAAAGAACGCATTCAACTGCGCGAGCTGGGAGCGAGTCTATCAATCCCAAGCAGGTAAAGTGCCCCCCTATCTACTAGCCGTCACGAGTGACTACCTGCGGAACAGGACCCTCGTGTACGACACCGACGAGGGACAAGAGATTCGGGTACTGTCCGCCGGAATCGGACAGGGATCGGTCTCCGGGCCGTTCAACTGGAACACCCAGTATGACAGCTTACTGTCTATCGAACTGCCAGAAGGAGTGATAATAGTGGCTTT
This sequence comes from Eretmocerus hayati, assembly GCA_029851415.1. Classification (NCBI taxonomy): domain Eukaryota; kingdom Metazoa; phylum Arthropoda; class Insecta; order Hymenoptera; family Aphelinidae; genus Eretmocerus; species Eretmocerus hayati. The sequence continues at coordinate 159,128,409 of CM056743.1, forward strand.
CGTGGACGACGCGGGACTCATAGTATGGGCTGACAACGAGGAACTCTTGGGTAGACGCGCGAACGAAGCGCTGGCCCGAGTCTACGAGTGGATGATTAGCAGGCTTCTGGAGCTCGCTGTCAAGAAGTGCGAAGCAATCGTGGTCACAAGGCGTAGGAAGTTTGACTTACCCCGGTTTTATATCAACGGGCAAGAGATTCCACGGAAGACAGAGCTGAAATACCTCGGTGTATGGCTCGACGACAAGTGGTCGTTCAAGAAGCACATCCAGGAAGCCGCCCAGAAGGCGAGTAGGGTCGGTTCGGCGCTCCAGCGGCTTATGCCAAATATTGGAGGACCCAAGGAAAAGAGGCGCGCACTCATCAACACCGTCACTACCTCCATCATGCTGTACGGTGCACCCGTGTGGGGGAAGATAGTAGAGAAGACCATCATCGAGAAGAGAATGGGGCCTGTCCACCGAAGAGCGGCCCTGAGGAGTATCCGTGCCTACCGCACTGTGTCAGGAGATGCGGCTTACGTATTGGCGAGTACTCCGCCCATCCACTTGCTCGTCGCGGAGCGAGTGAGGATCTGGGACCGCCAAAAAGTGATCGGAGCCGAACGAGTACTCACTCCGACGATGAAGGAGATCATCCGCGACAACGAGAAGGAAACCACCCTTGAGCATTGGCAAACTGAGTGGGATTCGCCATTTGCAAACGGCAGATGGACGCACCGGCTGATCCGTGACTTAGCCAAGTGGGCGGAACGCACCCACGGAGAGATGGACTACTGGACGACGCAGGCACTGAGCGATCATGGTTGCTTCGGTTCTTATCTAACCAGGTTCAAGAAGAGGACGACCCCAGCATGTCAGTCATGCGGGGACGAATGGGATGACGCCGAACATGCCCTGTTCAAGTGCAGCGATACCCGGAGAGAGCGCGCCGAGCTGGATGAATGGCTGGGTGCTCAACTAACACCTGAGAATCTCGTCCCGTACTTGCTCCGCAACCAGGAGACATGGGATAGACTCACCGGATACATCAAGCTGGTGATGACCCGCAAAGAGGAGAAAGAGAGGGAAGTAAGGCGCCTCGAAGCAGGCGAATTACAGTGACTCTGCCGATTGAAACAGAAGAGGCCCAAATGATTCCAGGAGGAATCTGATGCACTGAAGAGGGAAGAAAGAAGAAAGAAGAGGGAAGAAAGAAGAAAGAGAGGGAACAATGAAGAATGAAGATAGAAGATGCCGACAAGTGGCCGAAGAGAGAAGATGGAGAAGAGGAACGCTCGCAATCGAGCGCGAGACATGCCGCTCATCCTGAAGTAATGCTCACGCGGTTCCGGGATGAGATGGTAGATGCAGGTGGATCTCCTTCTTGATTGCCCGATGCCCTAGGTATCGGACATCGAGGGGAGAGGGATATTACACGGCCGGGCCCACCTCTCGGTGGGCCCCACCCAAACCCGTGTCCCGCCTGGTATGGCCTGCGTGGGCTATGCGTAGTCCGCGTAAGCTGAACCAGTCCGGTGTCTGGGGACGGATCCGAGGGATCCTGAGGCAGATTTTGCCCTCTAACCACCTTAAAAAAAAAAAAAAAAAAAAAAAAAGAGAAAGAAAGAGAGGGAACAATGAAGAATGAAGACAGAAGATGCCGACAAGTGGCCGAAGAGAGAAGATGGAGAAGAGGAACGCTCGCAATCGAGCGCGAGACATGCCGCTCATCCTGAAGTAATGCTCACGCGGTTCCGGGATGAGATGGTAGATGCAGGTGGATCTCCTTCTTGATTGCCCGATGCCCTAGGTATCGGACATCGAGGGGAGAGGGATATTACACGGCCGGGCCCACCTCTCGGTGGGCCCCACCCAAACCCGTGTCCCGCCTGGTATGGCCTGCGTGGGCTATGCGTAGTCCGCGTAAGCTGAACCAGTCCGGTGTCTGGGGACGGATCCGAGGGATCCTGAGGCAGATTTTGCCCTCTAACCACCTTAAAAAAAAAAAAAAAAAAAAAAAAAGAGAGAGAGAGAGAGGATATATCGACGAGGTGGGCCAAGATTTACACCAAAACCAGGTGATTATGTTGAGAGACTAGTTCAAGAATAACAATTCAGGAAACTTTAGAATGAGATATACAAGGGTTGTCAAGAGTCATTCACAGGTACATCCATAATATCAAGTCAGCATTATCTTACGAGAGGCTATTATGAGACTCATCCAAACAGACCTACAAACTCTCAGAAGTAAGGCCAGTCAAGGGTTGGTGATTTGATGAAAATTACACCAAGTTCAGGTATAGCAATACAGAACTGACCCGCGAGATTATATTTTTCTTGAGAATGTCCATCAGTGTATTCACCGATTCTGAGAAAGGAGCTATACAAAGTCGAGTTATTCTTATGATGCGTACTTTTGACTCGAGGGTAACTACAAAACAAGTAACCAGAAGAAAACTCAAGTACAATAATGCGTTCATGGAAAAATTCACGTGAACTTGGGTTGACTGCATCCTCCCGGCAGATCATGCAAAGGAATAAGTATCTCAAACAGCTGCACAACAAGATTGGAGCTTCTTTTGACAACAGGATTGCAGTACACTCATTTGGGATCTCATACTTACGATACATATTCAAACAACATATGGATTAAGAATGAATGAGCGTTGTTTTATTCGATGGGATACTGTTCAGTTATTGTTCTCGTCTCTGAACTCAAGTGAATTCCAGATACCTCATTCCCATGATCGTGATATACATTTGCGAATGTGCGTTTTAACTTAAGCATATGCATATATTAACTACGGTAGCGCACAGGTATGTAGAATCGCGTCGTGAGAGAAAAGCGGGGGCGTGGTCTGGCCCTAATTCAACAGTATAGACCGCTGCGGTGGAGAGAGGGAGAACGCGCGGGCCCTGTGCTATACACAGGCTCGGAGGGCGGAGCAACGTGGTGGCTCTTTTTTAATTTTCGCGTAATATTTCCATTGCTGTAACACGTGAACTAACCAGGCGATCTCAATCGTGCAAAATTTATCTGGTAGAGATTCTCTAATACTCTTGACGAGACCCAACAGAACGCAGGCTATGTTCTTGGCTTGAATGTAGCAGCGATCCAAACTTGACGAAATTGACGTTTTTTATGACTTTGATCGCGATTATCTCGAAAACGTGACGCGATGGAAAAAATCTGGAAACGGATTCGGATTCAGCGCTTGGTTCTGCTTCGAAAACGACTTCAAGATTCCCATTCACAGTAAAAAAGTCAAAATTTGTAGGCTAGTGTTATCAAACATATCATTAGTAAACATATCATCATACACAAATCGTAATAACATTTGTCTTAAATGAATACCCTTATGGTTGTAAATTCAGTAATCAATAGCATTGTTAGTATGTTTCTTAAATCATATTCACATATATTTGCACATATATTTGATCTGAAACATAGTACAGAAATAAGTTTTTATAATCAAATCATCATCGCATTGTCATATGATTTCAACTCGTAATCATCCATTTTTCTACACATCGTTCATGTGAATCTAAAAGTGAAGATTTCATAAATATGCACCAGCCATTTGATCTCTGGAGCGTGAACATTTTACTTGTATCAAAGTTCGTTTCCCAGTTCTTTACATAATCTTCTCGTACTTCAGTCATAGGTCGTAGCTAATTCTACCATTTGCTCTAGCTTTCTTCGGTGCTGCTTCATCATCACACCATAAAGTTATTGGTTTGGGAAATTCCTTTACTATCAGTTTCATGGATTAATTCATGTGAGCTGCGTCTGCAAGCTCCAGATAAATCTGCGTTTTAGCATAATAATTGCGTAATAGGGAAAATGATTGCAAATAGGTTGGCAAAAGGATTATGTGACGTAAGACTATTCGTGAGCTCTCCAAGTTAGAGATTTTCCGAAGAGTCACATCACATATTCACACGTCGCTGGAGAGCACTGATAGTCTGCGAAGTTTATATCCGAAAATGCTTATAAATCGTTACATCTATCGTGATGACTTAGTCCTAAGCTTTTTTGTTACCATAAGATATCCAAGTAATCGTCCGACCATTTTCCATTCGTACCCTATTGCATTAATTTGGTGATTACATAAGACATTCACTGCATTCAGAATATCTAAGCTCGTTGCCCAAGGTATCTTTAAACTTCTATATAGGGTGGATTTTGATCATTTTCAGTTTCTAATGGATTTTCCTCATCGTTTGATTCTCCTCGTTCACGTCGTTCTCTATTTACTACTCGGTTTGTTACCATTGGTGTCTAAATCATCTTCTTAGGGCGCTTCAATAGCCTCTCTATATAATTCTCATGTGTAAGGGTTATTTCCTAATTAGGCTTATCCATGAATACTGTGATTTCAAGGAAATGTCAAAGAATTCTGGGTTCAGTATTTCAAATTCGTGTTGTCACTTCGTTTCGACTCCGCTCAACTGTTTCACATATCATTGCTTGCAACTATCCTATCATCAAGATAAGATGATAAGAGCAAAAATTGATTTCCTTCTGTCGAAAAAAATGAACACAGTTCAATATCATCATTCGCTGAACGAAATTTGATTGTCATTCAAAACGTACGTTCCATCTTTTCGGGCTCATTTTCAATCCATGAAGAACGTTTAATAATTCACACACCTGAATTCGTTTCACTTCTGAAATTATTTACACCTGAAGGAATTCCTGTCCAAATCAAATCCTCCATACTACCTACTAAAATTTCAGTTTTTATGCTAAGTTGACACACAGCAAGATCAAGTTAAATTCAAATTACAGCTCGTACTAGAACTCATCGTGAAACAGGACCGTATACATCCTTTAAATCGCAATTCATTGTATGTTATCACCTCTGTATAACCATTCATGTTCTATATCTTATGCTAAAATCTTGTTTCCATATATCCGGCTCACTCATTGTCAGTCTACGCTTTCACGCAGAAGCCCGTTGATGACTGTAAAAGAAAGGAGGCATCACTCTCCCACCTTGGATACCTTAGAAGAAGAAGGAGGAAGATCTTGTTTAATCTATTTCATCATTGTTCATTTTAATTTCAATTAGGTCTTTCTCCAATTTGGGAATATTTTTGGTCTGTTCACATATTTCCAGAATTTCTTTTTCTTCATTGCTTCATTCTTGCAGAGTCACACCAAATGCACCTTGACATACTTCTGTTTGGTTGATTTTCATTGTATTTCATAAGAAACGGGATCGTCACTTATTTGAGTTATGGGAAGATGATACAATTCAAATTGAAATCTGTTTTCAACAACTTGATTTCTATTACTCGGTAGTGAATACCGAGGGAGCTCTCATCGTTGGAACTATTCTATTCTTCATTTCAAAAGAGTATGGATCATTCATCTCTCTAGATTTCTTATTAATTTTCTATTTGTTCAAATCGTTTGTCGCAGCCTGTCTAGGTTTATCTCTCTTCCGTTTCTTTCCTCCCTATTCTCTAGGATTTTTCTCAAACTGCTTTATCACTGTTTCTTCCTTTTTTTTATTTTTTTTCTTCAGTTCGTTCCTTTTTCTGTTTTTCTCCCTCCGTTTTTGACAATTCTTCAATTTGCCCATTTTTGCTCTCTTCTCCGTTCTTGACAGTTCTCAAATTCGTTCATTTCCTATCTCTCCCTCCGTTTTCAACAATTCGTCTTTCCTCAAATTCTGAGAACTATTCTCCCTCATTCATTCGGAGTTTTCTATAGGTCAATTCTCAACGTCTTCTTTGTTATAAATATCATCGTTTCCTATCAATCCGTTATATCTCACACCTCTGATTTCAACGGAAAATACTTCACGTCCTTCGTATTTGAATTTAGGTCCAGTTTCTCTCTGAAACCTTGATGCATGCCACACAACGAAATCGTTCAACTTGAATCATGTCTCCACAGGAATCAGCTACAAATTTTCAGATTCCTTTCGGATTGTTCCATCATTGATGAATTCCGCAACTCCATCATGTTGTGGGGTTTCAGAAAATGTTAGCTGAAGTTCAACTCCTGGTTCAATTTGACACTTCAATCGTATAGACACTCGTATATTTGCCTCCTTGAATCACTCCAAGAAAGAAAACTCTTGCATCGTAGTCCAAAAGATTTTTAGCACTTCTAAACTGTGTCAAATTTTGCTTTCATGCAATATGTCATTGCTAGTCTTGAATAATCATCTCCAAAAGCGGATATATGTTCATAATCCTTAGGATGAGAAGCTCGATTGAGTGAGCTCATTTCATCTAAATGAATGATTCGTAATGCCTTTTTAGCACGTAATCAAGATCGTAGAGAAAGGTAATCTATCCATTCTAGCAATCATACAAAGAACACAGTCTAATGTAGTTCATAAAAAATTGCCTTCTCTGAATTTGTATCATTGGGTATTTCTTTTTGCAATCCTTTCGAATACACTACTGAAGCATGACCCATTTGTGCATGTCATAACATTGCATCACGGTTTTTCAAAAATTGGTCTTATCCTTGGGTCAAAAGTAGATCCAACTTCTAAATAATTTTACAAGAGGTATTTCGTTCATATCGCAGACTTTTCCATCGCACATCGTTGAATCGACGATGAAATATTTATTCATAGTCGTATTGTCAATTGATTATTCACTCGTTGTTTTAGGTTTCCTAATTGAAATAATTTATTGTTCGTCGTCATCACTATCCTGTACTCGTTCGAACTGAGAAGTATCAAAATCACTTTCGTTCCTCATTTCTCTCGTTGAAATCGCATCATCTGAGTTTACTATATTTTCAATTGGAATCACATCGTCATGAGTACTCAAAATTACGCTACCATTACTATTTTTATTTGGTGATGTGATATCACGAGTAATGTATTCAAAATCTTCCTCGTTTTGCTCGTTTGTTGCTGTTCTTACACTGGAAAGATTTTAGTTGTTGCTACAGTCTAGTCCTCTCATTCGATTCGAAATTGATCATTCAGTACGGTTGTCTATAGATTGCTTATAAGATCAATTCTTTGGAATTCAGATCGAATAAATATAAACTTTTTTTCATGATCAAAACAATCGTCGAAGCCTATTTCAGCAATTATGCGAAGAGATAATCAATTTCTCTACAAATAATGTCCACAAATCACTTTATCTAGTTGGCATTTTAGAACAAGGTTCGTGATTATTTGTTTGATGCCTACTTCTTCCGTTTTGCAAGTCAGCAGATGATTTTTTTTAGCACATCGTACAATTTCACAGTTTTTCTCATTAATACTTTTGAGTATATGTCACGATTTAGTTCAATTTTCTTTCGCTCCAGAGTCAGCTGAAAATTCCACTAACTCACTGAATTTCATTGTCATTATTATTACTTTCTTTCTCTTTCTTTTCTTCTGCCAAGTTCATATCGTTGCAGATAGTTATTCCAGTTTATTTCAATGGAGATAGAAACTATCAAAACTTCACTCGTTCTATAACCTCATAACTATTTTTACAATCGTACAGTCGTTTCAAACCCATATCTTCTACACAAAATCTCCATCACTTCGTCTTTCAATTTTCATGGTCAACCTACTCATAATCGTTGTTTTAGTTCTTCTCTCTGCCTTTTGATTCATTCAAGCAATTTGTAGCGCAGGTCGTTCAGAACTTCACACACTGGTATTAATTCTTGACCCTTGAATAGACAGTCATAACCGCAATGGCTGTCATTGTGACACAAGAAGCAACGATCCCCTGGACCACTTCTTGTAATTTTCATGGTTGCTCGTAGTGTCTCATGTGATCTTCATTGAATGCAATTTGTACCAGCGTCTACAGCGAAAAATTTCATTTGTTCGTCATTCATCTTTTCCTTTAGCATTCCTATCTCTTGATATTCAATCAGCAGATTGCACTCGACAATAGCATTATCCGAAATCCATCTGGGTTTCCATTTCTGATATAAGAATTACATTCGTTACATATCTATAGTTCCATACAAAGTTTCCAAATATGCCTTGGAAATTGTGCAACTTCACTTTTCGTTAGAGCATGCACGATATTGTACAATCGTTTCCTCATCGAGTTACAAGTCAATTTCGTTCCATTCAATCTCAGCTGTGTCACTTTCGGGTGAATCCCAATTAGATTTTCTATTTTCAAAATTTCACTGTGATGATTATAAACCAGTCGTCTAACAAAAATATTCCCTACTTTGTTTGCGTTTCTTTGTAAGATTCTTGTCAACAATGCCATCTCGGTTAATGGTTTGATTCAGAATATAATGGACTTTGGGATCTCAATTCTTATGTAAAATAGTTGTTCCGCGCGTGAATATAAGTATCTCCATAGCACGACGTAAAATCGGTTAGGTAGGGTGTTGTGTAGGTGTGAGAGAGATCGCACCAGCCATGAATGAGAGTGAGATGCGGCGACGGGACCACGCGGCTGTAGAGCCGGCAGTGGAGGGGCGGCGTAAGGCTAAATTTAGAGCATAGAAGAGTGTGCCTCAAAATCATTGCTGCGGATGACAAGTCTTCTTGGTCGAGTGGATTAGACGCTCGCATTGAAATCTTGTGGTCCGAGTTTGATCCTCGGGCGAGTCACATAATCTAGATTACATTTTTCATTGGTAAATTCCACCGCCTCTTCGCGGAATTTGATTACGGATGTTTGCGACACGTGCGCTTTGCAATATGAAACCATCAAAAGAGGACGTCTGAATGGTGAGACGGACTTCGAGCCGGCCCAGCGACAGCTCGGAAGAAATTGCGATAATGTAATGTAATAATAATAAGCCATCTTCGATTGTACGTAAATGTGTGTGTGTACGAATGGTATGAGGACAGAGAAATTCTCCGAGGATAAGACGAGCAGAAAATATGCAAAAACGAGCATGCTCAATGTATGTGTAAGCCATGTCATGAGATGTAAAATAGCGTCCAAGTTGAAAATCGAAATGAACGATCATAAAAATCTGTGTAAAGGAGTCAGCGCAAGAATTGTCCAGTTTTATCTGAAATCTCGGCAACTTGAAAATGATGCAACGCTGCAATCACTGCTTCGAGAAAGGTTCGGCGGCTTTATTTGAATTATAGAAGTTTGGCAACTCGAAATGAGACAGCGATTTTCTGCTTTGAATAGTCGAATTCGACAGCCTCCGTTTATGTAAAAATTTTTTCAACGAATATGACTAGTCAGCTTGATTGATTGGACAAAACAGCGAACTGCCCAGCCTCGCAGTGCACGCCCAGCCTCAGCCTCAGCCCGTACTTATCAGCTAAGTACGTCAGCAATCCGCGAAACTATGCGCAACGGAAAATTGTGGGAACCTCGAAGAAAACTACCTTTTTCTTGAGCATTAGTCGCAGGTTCCAAGTTTTGACTTTTCTGCGAAGCGATGGGTTGCGCATCGCACTGCAGCGTGCTTGGGCGACTTTTCTCAGCGGAAAAGCCATTAAATGGTTGGAATGTTATAGTTATAGGCACTCGCGAGGCACGGCTCTACAGCTTTGAATTGTCATCTCAATTTTGAGCCACAACATCAGAGTGGCGCCACGTACTGGTCAACTCTTGCCTTTGACTTCTATTAATCCTGCTCGATGACAAAGAGGGGACTTCCTTATCGCTAAGTTATAAAAAGGCCGGCCCTCGTGGGCGCGGGGTTCATTCACCGTCATCGACTTGTTCTGACTACACCAATGTAAGCACTGCCCCTTGTAATTGTCATCTCTGTATATCTTCATATAATTCTCATAGACTACCCAACTTTGCTATTTGATTATGACATCGTTTTTTTTTTGTGATCAGAATTTGTAATGAATTTGTACCACAATTTTATCTCATTTTCAATTATACCACTATGAGGTTTTTTGGCCAAGCCTTCTGTTTGGTCCTTTTTACCTCGGGTTTTCACCCAAAATACTTGACTTCTTATTTGAAAAATCACTTCTCCATCACCGAAAAATAACCTCACTATCCCACTCCAAAACCCAGCCTAAATGTAGTTATTTTTTGTTGCGAGTTCGTAACAAATTGGTGCCGAAACCCGGGAGTTTTTCCGGAAAGGGCTGGGTTTAAGAGTGGCCTATGTAATCATTGCTAACCTTTCCTGGCGAGTTTTCTGTTGTGTATGAGGTTCATGTGGTACGACGAAGCGGCCTGTTGAAAGTCCAACGGCAATTAAGAGGAGCTGAAAATATTCGCCACCCCGACAACATAAATCCAACACGTGCTCAAAGACAGTGCTGCTTGGCCCCTCGAGGTTTCGAAAATTTTTCACCACTTCACCAGCTTGTCGATTTCAACAGAGGCGCACCATTCAGCTAGTGCACCATGGACTACAAACTCTGTGCGTGAATGTGAAGGCAATCATGAGGCTGACAGCGAGCTACATCCGACACTCACGCGAGTGCACTGAGTGACAGAAGTGTGATCTTTGTTGCTGTTGTTGGGTCTGGTGCATCGACAAAATGGGAACTTGTGAGTTTTTTGGTGGATGAAAATTAGCTTGTAAGAAGTGCGTTTGTGTATTTCATTGTTCTGCGAAGTATGCCCCCCGATTTAGTTGTGTGCGAACGAATGTGATTTGATGAGTGATTTTGGTAGATTTTTTCGTCCTTGATGGTTAATATACAAGTTGAACCTTTGGTCTCGTCGATCTTGAAGGACGGTGGGGAACTAAATAAATTCCCAAAATTTCATGATGGAAATTTTATTGCAACGTTTCGTCCACTAGGTTTTGTGGACCTCATCAGGCTTCAGGTTTCTGTTTCGACATATGTATCATGATAGAAAATATGAAAATTTTTACAAATGATGGATGTATAAATATTAAAGATGCGCAACTTACTTTATTCTTTAGGTCGTCATGATATTTTGGACGATCTTGTAATAGAGCACAGACATAACGTCTGGCTCCTGTCAATACAAGTAAACAGAGTGAGTCATCGGTCTCATTTTTCACTCATATTTATATTAGCGCGATCGCAGTGTACAGTAGGTGACATATATATAAAAAGTAGTGCATGTGGGAGAGAGGAAGAGAGCGGGGGGTCAACGAGCTTTGTCAGCCGTTGCCCACAACGGGTTATATACTTGACTGAGATTTTGAATATCGTCTTTTCTATTGATGCAATTCTCATCGAATTTTATATGGATCATTTCAGAAATCAACCGTTTTTTCCAATTTTCCTCTGTGTCTAAAATTTTGGTTTGATCCCAATGGAAATCGTGTTTATCATTGAGTCTGTGAACAGAAACTACGGATTTTTTATCTTTGTTTGTAATATGATCTTTAATGCGTGTACCTAGTTGTCTTTTTGTCTCTCCCACATACGTTGCTGGGCAATCTTTACACTGAAATTTGTAAACAACACCAGTTTTGCTAAATTTATCTAGTTGGTCCTTACCTAATTTTACTATTGAGCTTAATGACTTGGAAACTTTTGGAAGAGTGTGAATATCGTTATGTTTGAACAGAGCATTACATTTTTCGAATAAGCGTTCGTGGTATGGAATACAAATTTTGTTCTGGCCAACATATAGAATTTGGTTGCAACGTATTCTTTCTGCTCTGTTCATCAGATCTTTTGAACGATGTAATCTGGTTTTTATACATTTGTCAGTGAAATCTTCAGGATAATCATTGTCAGAAAGGAGTTGTTTTACAATTGATAAGTTGGAGGAATGAAATTTTTTATGTGAAAGTGACGTGGCTCTGTCGACTAAATTGAACACTATGTTCCTCTTTTGATTCATGGTATGATTGGATATGAAATTCAAGATCCTGCCTGATGACGTTGGCTTTTGATACCAATTGGTGATGATTTTTTCATCCTCTCGGATCAGAGATATGTCAAGGAAATTGATGGTATTATTGTTTTCAATCTCATGTGTGAACTGTAAATGCTCATTGTAGCTGTTGAAAACATTTAGGACTACATCTACCTGTTCTTTCTTCACACACATTAGAGTGTCATCGACATATCTATAATAGAATAGAGGAGTGCAATCGTGATCATTTTTTAATTTACGTAAACATGAAGTTTCCAAGTCATCCATAACAATGTCTGCGAAAAGTGGAGAAATGGGTGATCCCATCGGACTACCAAAAATTTGTTGATAAATTTTATTATTGAATTGAAAAAATGTGTTGTCAAAAAGGAACTCAGTGCATTTACGAATTTCATCAAATGGTATGTTGGACTTATTATGTATATCTGAAAATCCGCGGTCAAGCGCCTCTAGCACTAACCAGCATAGGATGTTTGTAAACAGAGAGCTAACGTCGAGAGAAAGGAGTATATGATCTTTTGGGATCGTTAAAGTCTCCAACCGTTTTTTTAATTCAAAGCTATTGTCAATGCGTGATGCAGGCAGTTTAATACATTTCTTCAGCTCTTTATATAAGACGGAAGCAAGAAAATGAGTAGGGCTATTGACTGTAGAAATTATTGGTCTGAGTGGAACATTTTCTTTATGAAATTTTGGTAACCCATAACAACGAGATAAGTTGGTGTCCGTCTGTGTGAGAGCATTATTATGATATTTTCTTGACAAATAATTTAAATCATTCCAACTTCCTAGTATTTTATGTACTTTTGCCTGTAAACTTTTGAGTGGATTATTTTTGATCGGAACGTATACTTTTTTGTCACTCAACAAACCGTTCATTTTATTGGTGTAATCAGACTTATTCAAACGGACGGTGACATTGCCCTTATCTGCACGAGTGAGAAAAATATCTGAATTTCGTTTCAAGAAGTGCTTAGTGAAGCTCAATTTTTTTGCGAATACCCTGTCTTCAGGAGAAATGTGCCTTTGTTTATATTTTCAGTGTATAGGATATTCGTAATCTTGTGACGGATGTTATTTTTCTCCCTATTATTCAAATCGAGGTTCTCTATGCACTTTTCAACATTTTTGACAGTATCTATGACATTCTTTAAACTGAGGTTGCCTTTCTGACTGAAATTGGGGCCCAATGAGGATATGTCAATAACATCTGAAGGAAGAGGAGTATTGCTGAAATTTTTTACCCAATTATTTCTATCTATCGTGCAAGGTGTTATGGACGGCTTGATTTTTTCGAATTTTTTCATATGTGTAGAATCACATTTTTTACGTAATTTGATAGATTTTTCATTCGTGAAATTTTGGAATTGGCTCAAAATATTTGGATCAATATTCTCGTTTGATAATGATTGTGAGGTTACTGCTAAGTTCTTTTGAAGTCGAAAAATTTGATTATGGACATCCCTAATTTCATTATTTAGAAGTCTTCGGAAGTAAACAGAGTTTTGTAAACGAAAATTTTTTGAACATGACTCACTCGAGAAACTGATGCGTTGAAGGCGCTTCTTGATGTTTTGGATGTGTGGTGGTAATACATCGTTGCTTCTGCATCTCAAGAGGAAGACTCGGCGCGACGATGCCTCGGCAATACGATGTTGTAATTTCGTAGAGGCTTTCATTAGATGTGCTGTTCGATGTCCGAAATCTTCTCTTGTATGTTGAAAGAAACCCATGTTTTTGGAGAATGTGGTGGTGGCCTCTCTTCGATCTTAGGCCTTGGATATCATGAGTGATTTTGGTAGATTTTTTCGTCCTTGATGGTTAATATACAAGTTGAACCTTTGGTCTCGTCGATCTTGAAGGACGGTGGGGAACTAAATAAATTCCCAAAATTTCATGATGGAAATTTTATTGCAACGTTTCGTCCACTAGGTTTTGTGGACCTCATCAGCCTTCAGGTTTCTGTTTCGACATATGTATAATGATAGAAAATATGAAAATTTTTACAAATGATGGATGTATAACTATAACAACTTATCAATTGTAAAACAACTCCTTTCTGACAATGATTATCCTGAAGATTTCACTGACAAATGTATAAAAACCAGATTACATCGTTCAAAAGATCTGATGAACAGAGCAGAAAGAATACGTTGCAACCAAATTCTATATGTTGGCCAGAACAAAATTTGTATTCCATACCACGAACGCTTATTCGAAAAATGTAATGCTCTGTTCAAACATAACGATATTCACACTCTTCCAAAAGTTTCCAAGTCATTAAGCTCAATAGTAAAATTAGGTAAGGACCAACTAGATAAATCTAGCAAAACTGGTGTTGTTTACAAATTTCAGTGTAAAGATTGCCCAGCAACGTATGTGGGAGAGACAAAAAGACAACTAGGTACACGCATTAAAGATCATATTACAAACAAAGATAAAAAATCCGTAGTTTCTGTTCACAGACTCAATGATAAACACGATTTCCATTGGGATCAAACCAAAATTTTAGACACAGAGGAAAATTGGAAAAAACGGTTGATTTCTGAAATGATCCATATAAAATTCGATGAGAATTGCATCAATAGAAAAGACGATATTCAAAATCTCAGTCAAGTATATAACCCGTTGTGGGCAACGGCTGACAAAGCTCGTTGACCCCCCGCTCTCTTTCTCTCTCCCACATGCACTACTTTTTATATATATGTCACCTACTGTACACTGCGATCGCGCTAATATAAATATGAGTGAAAAATGAGACCGATGACTCACTCTGTTTACTTGTATTGACAGGAGCCAGACGTTATGTCTGTGCTCTATTACAAGATCGTCCAAAATATCATGACGACCTAAAGAATAAAGTAAGTTGCGCATCTTTAATATTTATACATCCATCATTTGTAAAAATTTTCATATTTTCTATCATGATACATATGTCGAAACAGAAATCTGAAGCCTGATGAAGTCCACAAAACCTAGTGGACGAAACGTTGCAATAAAATTTCCATCATGAAATTTTGGGAATTTATTTAGTTCCCCACCGTCCTTCAAGATCGACGAGACCAAAGGTTCAACTTGAATGTGATTTGAATTTCGGTGTGTGTTCCAGCTCATGTAATCCGACCGTACATTTGCGTCCTTTGCGGGTCTACCGGCGAGATGGTCTGTGCAAATGTGGAGTAATTCGAAAATTTGGTGCGTGTATTTTCTATGGAAGCCTGTAGGGCCGTATAGTCTTACATTTGACTACCTCTTCCGAAGTGATGCATCGAATTCGTCGCTACCTTCGACTTTGCGCCCGCTACTCCATAACTGCTTTCTAAACGCGTCGAGCCGGGTGTCGATCGAATCAGAGTGATTTTTCCGAAGATCAACATCGTCTCAATAGACGGAAAACTCATCACTTTCTGATCCGTGAGATTCTGATGATAGCAAACAAATCTTTGACGTTCGCGAGCGAAAATTGTGAGCAAATGAGTGGTAGTATGGAATTTCCACCTCACGTGTGTTTGTAGTAACCCGCTATGGCCACTCACAACTTGTGACCATTACTCTTTTTTCCGAAAATTGAGTTATCGGACTCGTCTGCTTCGTTAAAATTTGTGCCCGCGACCGAGTACTCTTCAAGGGAAGATCAAGTCCAACATCCGTCGTATTTTCATTGTTCTTCTTTCCCTTCCAAGAACGGCCTCGTTGCTCCCTGGGGAATACTGGTCATCATTTCAAATCGAACCGTGAAAGTGAAAGAGACTGTGTTAACGCTCTGTTTGAAACTTGCTGGAAGACGGCTAGTTCGTTGATCTGTGATTTGCCCTTCATTTCGACGGTAAATTTAGTTCAAACTCGAAAATGAGCCCCAAATTATTTGAAGCTGTGCGTTTAATGGAAATCTCAGTAAACTGGGCCGAGATGCAAGACTTCGTGAATTTTATCCGTTTCGTGGTAGATGAATTGATGTGATAGCTACTTGAAATTATTTTTTCTTATTAATACACTAGCCATGAAGTACCCAAAGATGGAATGAACAATGTGAGATTTTGCTGCAGTCAATTCATAGCAAATACTTCGGCTGATGACTGCTGTTATAACGATTTTGAAAAGAGAGTTCCCCAAAACTCAAATCCCAAGTCATACAGGAATTATGCACTCAAGCACGGAAGATGAATCGAGGCAAAGCCTCGTTGCAAGCAAGGAAATTCGGAAAGTCATTTCATGTACGCGGGAGAGTGCGTAGGTGTGACTCATGTACACCACTATAAACCCTCGCGTCGCGAGATCAAGAATCGAAATTCGGAGAATCGAGCGCTGGCAGGAGCAACCAGTTGCTCTCGCCAACATGCTTCCACGGTGCAGAGAATCGGGCGCTGGCAAGAGCAGGCAGCTGCTCTCGCCAGACCGTTGTGCGGTGGGCCAAAATCGAGAGGAGTACGGGCGTTCTCAAGGTCATTTTGGCTCCGTGTGTCTAACGTGGGATTTGGGTAACTGTCCTGAGTGGGAATTTGGAATTTATAGCATTCAGGCAAATTGATTATCACAGGATGTGAGACGCTCTCGAGGAAAAATACGAAAATGTAGCCCCAAAACACTTAGTTGCCGGATGCATCGCGTCGAGGTCTCGCCGGGATCCGAGCACATGCAAGCAACAAACTTCTCCATCCATCGCACAAGAGCCATCCGCACGATTTTCTGACATTTTTGGTCGCGTTGTCATCACATGTTGAAATCAAATGCTCATTGTCTAACTCGAAAAACCTTTAAGGAATAACGTGCGCGGAATAATGTGATTCCCGAGTGTCTCTCGATCCATACGAAGCCAAGTGTCAAATAAGCGCATTTGTTAACACCAAAATCTGATGGTACCTACGTTACTTTGATAAGCTTACAGGGTGTCCAGCTGAATCGTGATCTTCGATTCCCTGAAACTTCCCGGTTTTTCCAGTCAAAACTTATGGAATCCCAGTCTTTCAGATCATCCTTTTTTACGAGAACGCAGATCTCGAGAAAAGAACTTCCAGAGCAAGTTGATTCCCTGATAATTCCCGGATTTTCCCGGTTTTTCTAGATCTGGACACCCTGGCTTACGTTCAAGTCTCTCAAGCAGCTTGAAAATTAGATATGGAGCTTAGATGTATGAAAATAGGTGTTCATCTTGGTCTTGTGCCATGCATTTGTTGAATTTATCAAGCGATATCTCATCACACAACGATGCCAGAGTTGCTTTCGAGCAACAATACGTCAGTCGCGTCAGGAATTTGATCGTTGTTTCTGATTTTCATTTGAGCATAGCTGAAGGACACTTAAAAAAATTTTTTTTTTCTCGCGATTGGCCTCAGATGATTTTTCACAGCTTGGGATGAGATGACTCGGTCCTTTCGCGATATCGTGCATTCGTCATCAGCGCAGAGTCAATTTTCCTAACCTCAAATCCGGACATGGACATTATGTGTACACGAAGAGAAGAATGTCAGCGTTCCGACGATCGGGACGAATTTGTGATTTGGAGAGCATGAGAGAATTTGAGTGGCCTGGAAACTGAGGCAAGCATGTTTGTGATATGAGTCATGGCGAGGACGATGTGCTGGTAAACTGACTACTGTAACCCGTTCTGCACTGTTGCTTGGTAACGAACGCACATTTACATGACGAGTCTCGAGGGATTTTCAAGGGATGGCCACGGCGCGAATGTGAACCATCAACTGTTAATCCCATACCGAGCATGCACTCTGACTGGACGAATCTTGGACGGCAACTGATGATGCAATGAGATATGGAGCTTGAGACTGTGAGTCTGTTTGGCCCTGCTACGGGGGGAAAGTCAGTGAGTGCAAGTTTTGGATGGATTGATTGTGAACGCGTGAGCACGTGAGAACTCGGTACAGGTCATGTTGGCACGGTGGATCAAAGGACCCTTGCGATTTGTTCAGTTACAAGACGCGCGGAAATTCAGACGCCCCATGGGCGTAAAAGGGGTGCAAAATTCATTAAAATTTGCACCGGGGGGAAAATTGTTCCGCGCGTGAATATAAGTATCTCCATAGCACGACGTAAAATCGGTTAGGTAGGGTGTTGTGTAGGTGTGAGAGAGATCGCACCAGCCATGAATGAGAGTGAGATGCGGCGACGGGACCACGCGGCTGTAGAGCCGGCAGTGGAGGGGCGGCGTAAGGCTAAATTTAGAGCATAGAAGAGTGTGCCTCAAAATCATTGCTGCGGATGACAAGTCTTCTTGGTCGAGTGGATTAGACGCTCGCATTGAAATCTTGTGGTCCGAGTTTGATCCTCGGGCGAGTCACATAATCTAGATTACATTTTTCATTGGTAAATTCCACCGCCTCTTCGCGGAATTTGATTACGGATGTTTGCGACACGTGCGCTTTGCAATATGAAACCATCAAAAGAGGACGACTGAATGGTGAGACGGACTTCGAGCCGGCCCAGCGACAGCTCGGAAGAAATTGCGATAATGTAATGTAATAATAATAAGCCATCTTCGATTGTACGTAAATGTGTGTGTGTACGAATGGTATGAGGACAGAGAAATTCTCCGAGGATAAGACGAGCAGAAAATATGCAAAAACGAGCATGCTCAATGTATGTGTAAGCCATGTCATGAGATGTAAAATAGCGTCCAAGTTGAAAATCGAAATGAACGATCATAAAAATCTGTGTAAAGGAGTCAGCGTAAGAATTGTCCAGTTTTATCTGAAATCTCGGCAACTTGAAAATGATGCAACGCTGCAATCACTGCTTCGAGAAAGGTTCGGCGGCTTTATTTGAATTATAGAAGTTTGGCAACTCGAAATGAGACAGCGATTTTCTGCTTTGAATAGTCGAATTCGACAGCCTCCGTTTATGTAAAAATTTTTTCAACGAATATGACTAGTCAGCTTGATTGATTAGACAAAACAGCGAACTGCCCAGCCTCGCAGTGCACGCCCAGCCTCAGCCTCAGCCCGTACTTATCAGCTAAGTACGTCAGCAATCCGCGAAACTATGCGCAACGGAAAATTGTGGGAACCTCGAAGAAAACCACCTTTTTCTTGAGCATTAGTCGCAGGTTCCAAGTTTTGACTTTTCTGCGAAGCGATGGGTTGCGCATCGCACTGCAGCGTGCTTGGGCGACTTTTCTCAGCGGAAAAGCCATTAAATGGTTGGAATGTTATAGTTATAGGCACTCGCGAGGCACGGCTCTACAGCTTTGAATTGTCATCTCAATTTTGAGCCACAACATCAGAGTGGCGCCACGTACTGGTCAACTCTTGCCTTTGACTTCTATTAATCCTGCTCGATGACAAAGAGGGGACTTCCTTATCGCTAAGTTATAAAAAAGCCGGCCCTCGTGGGCGCGGGGTTCATTCACCGTCATCGACTTGTTCTGACTACACCAATGTAAGCACTGCCCCTTGTAATCGTCATCTCTGTATATCTTCATATAATTCTCATAGACTACCCAACTTTGCTATTTGATTATGACATCGTTTTTTTTTTGTGATCAGAATTTGTAATGAATTTGTACCACAATTTTATCTCATTTTCAATTATACCACTATGAGGTTTTTTGGCCAAGCCTTCTGTTTGGTCTTTTTTACCTCGGGTTTTCACCCAAAATACTTGACTTCTTATTTGAAAAATCACTTCTCCATCACCGAAAAATAACCTCACTATCCCACTCCAAAACCCAGCCTAAATGTAGTTATTTTTTGTTGCGAGTTCGTAACAATAGTCTTGGAAATGCTCGATTTTGTTGTAATATTCAATTCGTATTCTCGACTCGTCGTTGGCTTGACTCTCACTCATTCACGGATTCAAACTTAATGGCATCTAGTAAACTGTTCGTTAAAGTTTTCGTATTTGAAACATGCTCTCTTTCTTGTTCATTTTAATGGAACTTCAACCTTTCGTTTCTCACAGTTTCAGCTATAGAGCCATAAATGAGACCAGAACTATCTTCGAATAAAACATTAGGATTTAGGATTCCATTCATTGTTGTGATAGTACTATCTTTTGGTTTCATATCAGACACACTGTTGATACTCATCGTTGAACTTCTTCGTTGAGTATTCTGACCTCTTGGATCATCACTTCGTTGATCACTTTATGCATATTCTTCTCGTCTTTGAACTATTTATGAAGTTACTGACTAGTCATTTCACATCGTTGACAATCGATCGTTGGCAAGGGACAATCGATTTCGATGAATTATCTTTTCTAGTCAACTCGATACTTCTATCAATTCCACAACCAAGGTCAGGAATGAATCTCAAATCTCAAATTTGTTGTTAATTCGTGCTTGAGCTTTTCTCTTTCGTTTCCTAATCAATTATTTGCAATCATCAAAGTTCGTTCTCTCGATCTGAATGACCCTTTATTCAACACACCAGGTTCAGTTTTCTCAGCTGGAGGAGGGCTGATATTCTTCAGATCGTTCACATCGTCATTTTTGCAATTTTCTCCAATCATTTCTAATATTCTGTTCTCAATTCATCAATAAATTTCCACTCTAAGCACATCTTCATTCCTATCATTCTTCTCATTCGAGACTCTCCGCTTAGGAGCAGTTTTAGCAGCATATCTCATCTGATCATGATGGATCTAGTACTACGGTACTTTCTCGCTTCTCTGCATCAGCACTAATGATGTATCAGAAGCATCATCGGATTCCTG
This sequence comes from Eretmocerus hayati, assembly GCA_029851415.1. Classification (NCBI taxonomy): domain Eukaryota; kingdom Metazoa; phylum Arthropoda; class Insecta; order Hymenoptera; family Aphelinidae; genus Eretmocerus; species Eretmocerus hayati. Next base: position 159,148,801 of record CM056743.1, read on the forward strand.
GTTTTCATCCTCGAGCAATATAAAACAACCATCTCCAGTATCCTTCAAGCGTTCTAATTCCTTAGATATGACTGGCCAGTCTTCAGGAGATGGATATTCAAATTCTCTTGTGAGAAATACTACTTCCATGCGTGGGGATTGTGCTTCTAATTCAATTTACCGAACACAAGTATAATTGAATTGAAACGAGTAAAAATTCATCCATCCGAACACAAGATGAACAAACAATTACCCTAGTCTCAGGAGAACCTATAACGCACAGCGTCATTCGGCTAACGAGAGACCCAGGATCGATGTTTATACTGTACTGTGATAATTCACCAATTATTCCACAATTTTCAATTCTATAGTTTTCATTTAACAAAACATCAAATCGTTCAATCATCTCTTCGTCAAATGTCGATTCATCATCATGGTGTCAGTTATATATCACGTCAAGTGTACAGTATGACAATTTTCTTCAAATCGTCAAATCGTTCTTATCGTTCCACTTCATCCAATCGTCAAATCGTTCTCATCGTTTCAGCTCGTCAATTCGTCAAATCGTTCTCATCGTTTTAGCTCGTCAAATCGTCAGATTGTTCTCATCGTTCTCTTTTTCAGATCATTTTCAATTCAACATTTCGTAATAATTCAGAAAACTCACTTGGAAAAAATGTCGTACCATTCGGAGTCTCTAATGCGATGGCATCTGTATGTAAAAGATGTACACCGATTGGTTTTCCTTTACATTCTCACAAAGTTCGAAAACTCTGTTAAAATGCTGTCTAAATCGTGACAATGCTCTCTTCTCCCCAGCTAAGAAAACATAAGTATCATTAGAATCATTCCATCGCATCGTTAGCTAATACTAATCGTTCAAAGCACGAATAATTATTATATTAAGAGACACAAGGTGCCTATTCCCCCACGGAATCCCTATATCAGGGTTGCCAACATAAAATCGAATCAGTGTTGCCAACTTGACGGCACGAAAAGTCCCTAGACCAGGTCAAATGTCCCTAGATTTTTCCGCGATGCATAGAACACGTGTTTGAGTGTCGTTTACGTATTTTTGACGTATTTTTGAGTTTTTTATATGTATTTCCGATTCAGTTTATATGTATTTATACGTTGATATTATATATTTGATTTGCTGCTAATTCTTGCCGTGAAGACGGTCGCTGATCGGTCTCACGGAGCCCTTTCGAACACTGCCCAAGCTTCCGAATCCGTTGGCGAAGGTTAGGAGCAATCGATTTTTATGTGTTTCGTTTATCTATTTTCGTATTAAGTGCATGGTGGGAGTCATTTTATGGCGTATTTTAGTGAAGCGTATTAGAAAATTCGAGACACCGCCATTTTCAACATCGAAGGTAGTCGAGTAACTTTTTACGGTTGACAAGGTCGCCTCACTTTCAGATGTGAATTAATTTTGATGTTCGAGTTAGCTTTATTTAATGGTTTTCATTTCAATTTTTTGTTAGAGAAAGATCGATCCGCATGAGTATTGGTTGATTTCGAATGAAATAAGTGATAGAGTGACGATGAAGTCGAATCGTACTGACAAAGTGATGGAATGTTAAAGATCGAGAGGTTGTTATTTCGTTGATATTGAATATATGATACATACGAATGGATTTCAAATTTTTGAAACTTTTTTGAATGAATTCGAGGAGTTTTTTATTTGACTTTGAAGATGATGATTTTCGTATTTCTACTCATACCGAGTGTGAACCTACGTAATACTTTGGAGTTTTTGAATTTATTTCTATTTGGAGGAGAAATTCAACGTTCTTTTGAAATTCGAACTTATGAAAATATGAAAAGAGAAGCGGTTCACGTCTATCTCGCATGCTGATATTAGAGGACGTCATTTCATATGGAGGAGTGGTTGAGAGAATTCTTTTGATCAGTTTATGATTCAAGTGATTTTCATAAGATTCAGGGATAGATAATTGACATTGAGGAACGGTATCGTATAGAGTATCAGAAATGACTTTTGTAAATGAATCCAATATCACTCGCTTGATGCAATCGTGAGGGGAAAATTGAATTGATGCATTGTTATGGTTTTTGCTACGCGATCATCAAGATTAATTATTGGGAATTCATTCAACAGGGAAGTTCTTTGTTTTCATATTGAGCATTTATGTCGCAAGATTTGAATTTTTGAGAAGTCTCTGATTGGATGGAATGGCCTCGATATTCATGTTACGTTATTGGGGTTCTGGGTTTCCGTCTCTGGTGCGGTACTGCCGCCCCAGAATATACAGAAGGGATTGGGTGTATAGAATGATCTTGACACGAGAATAAGATTGACTGTTACTTTATTCCACGGCTAGTATCTCAATGTAAAGAGACCTATCAAATGATTTGACTTCTACTGACAGGGCCAATCCGTGGCTGCGTTTACCTGTCTCGCGTGACTGACTCGGACTGTAAGCTCCCGGGCGCGATTCCGCGCCTCCTTAAATAATATTCATCTGACCCCGATATCCTGTCTCACGACGAGCAGCGGGCAACCGCTATACTAAATGTCGAAATGATCTTGGACAAGCTGACGCCGCGATTCTTGCTCCGTGGCTTGATTTGCTCATGATCTTACCAGATCACTCGCTCTAGATATATACTAATGACCTCACACATCCATGGCTGCCTCAACCGGTCCCCGGATCGGTTCTTTCCGAGTTCTAGATAGTAATGATTATGAAAGTGTGACATATTTTGAGAGGCGTCAGCTATGAGAAGTACGAAAAAATTTCCAATTTTTTTTTAACTTAGCTTTTCTGAGCGGTTAGAACTTTGCAAAATTTTTGTTGGACTCAAGTTGGTTCGTCCGTGCGATTTAAATTCTATATCATTTTCTAAGATCATGTTGGTTCCTCTGAGTGGTCTATAACTTGTGGAAGGAATATAATTTACATAACTTCTGTATCTACGATAATGATAACCCGATCTTCTCCTTAACTTTTATATTATATTGGTTTCTTACTCTTCCCTACACCATGATTTTACTTAAATATTCCTGCATTTACAATCTAGTAGGTCTCTTTCTGATATTTACACTTCATATTCTCATTTGACAATATACATGTATTGTACAATCGTGTATTGATTCATCTGTTCAATATTCGGTGAATGTACTCTCAAAAATTGCGTTCCTCTTTCCTTTATTTCTTCATAATGTCCATCATCATTATCCTGGAATCTGACGTTCAAGTGGTTATATCATCCGACTCTTCTTTTAAAGTCAATATGGGTCGATCTCCTGGTCTTTTAACCATAACATATTGGTCCATCACGGGTAGGTGTGGAATTTGTAAAATTGGTTGCATCGGATAGCTCATATTGTGCATTGGGTAACCCATGGTCTGTACTTGAGCAATTCCTGGGTGTTGTGACCATGTTACTGGTGGTTGGGAACTTCCTGAACTTCCTTGTTTATCTGAAATCACTTTATTCATTAGTAGACAAGGGGACCCCCCTGAGCTAAGGACTTTCCATAATACGATGACTGCCAGAAATATCAGTATAATAGTGATTGTTGAATAAGTCATGGTGTTTCGCAATGTATCGAATTTCTCTGAGATGATCCGGACTTTACTCATGCTCCGGGCTTTACCTATGATTTCTCTCAAATTTCCTCCTTTTTCTAACGATCCAGTGATATGGCTTCCCTGGTTCTGTATCCACGGCGCTATATTAGTTTCGTTCCACAGATCCGTTGGTATTTGTGACATTTCTTGGTTCAATAATGTGACCAAATCTAGTTGTGTGCTATTGAACGTTTGAATTTCTGATGTGACTGTGATTTTTCGCGAGGCACTCAATCTCGTATCTTCCGTTCTTGCTGTGCAACCCGGTGGCAAATGGATTGTGCCTACACCGTTTATTGTCATCTTGCGATCTAGTTTTTCCTTGCAGCTTGTGTACAAAACGTCTGCGCCCTTCGTAGAAAATAACCACGAATTTTCTTTATCCAATTTCATCCAAAAAGTCTCTTGTAATTTTGCTATTTTGACCTCACATTCATCCAGGGTTTTCACAACTTTCCCCATAACTAGTTTCACTTCACAAGGTGAAAAATCATCTAGGCTTCGTACTGGTCCATTATATTTACAGATGTAAGCCCTACTCAATATTTTACATTGTTTCAATATTTCTGCCGACATGATCATGTAGCTTTCAGACTCTTGGTTAACGGCATAGTATTCTGAGTCTGGCCAAATGTAAGCGAATGCTGTTATATTTGCGTGATAAGTAGGATTTAGGATGTTGTTGAACTGGTGTTGTTTTAACTAGATCGTATTCAGTGTAGTCTAGCAATGGTAGTTTTACATAGTACGTGAAATAAGGGTATGCAAAAAGGATTGATAAGTCGGCTATTTTTAACAGGTCTAATAAATGATCGGAGTCTGCGATATCTGGAAATCTTGCGTCTGAGACTGTCTGCGTGATAATCTTTCTCGATTTTTCGAAAATCGATGGTGGTACAAACCGCGGGTGGACCATTCCCTGAGATGCGAATAAAATGGTGTCTGTCAATGTCTCCGTGTCGAGTTCGTATTGTAAGATATTTTCTATGAATATCTCAATGGCGATTGAAAAGTCTACTTTGTCATTGAGCTTCGCTTGTCGTGTGTCCAATTTTTCCGTTAATGAGCCGAGTTTATTGAGTTTGTCATGTGTATCCCCGAACTGGGTATCAATTATTTCGGTTTGATTTGCGACCAAATCTGCCAGCTGATTTTTCTCGTTTGTGTTTTGTTGAATAAGGTTTTTCAACTCCAACTCTGATTCTTCATCCAAAGTTCCAAAAAGAAATTTTGTTGCTTTCCCTACAACGGAAAACCATGCCCTTTTCATTCTTTTATCTGCTGCTGGTGGTGTTGCCTCTAGTAATTCTATCAATCTATTCGCGCTGTTTCGCGTGTCTTTGATGCGATTCCCCAATTCTTTTATTTGATCGTTGTACTGGCAGGGCATGTCATTTCGATGGTTTTCTTCGCACCTGTGCTTGAAAGCTATCCAAGTATTTGCTAATTTGTCGCCCCGAGCAAGGTAGGGTTGTAAATCAATTCTCTGAACTATTTTCCAAGATACTCGTGATGTGTACAAATGATTTAAATTTTCCGTGATGAGGCCTGGATTTTTCTCTATGGTCCGAATTTCCGGGTGCTCGTCACCGCCTCTGGCGAGCCTGAAATGTGATAAGCTAATTTAAGTGCTACGTGCGGGGTGGAACTCATCATCCTTATAGAAGGAGGATTATTTAATGAAATAAGTAAGGCGGCCAGTATAGACTCTCGTCAGTCCCCAAAATTAAGCGTAGAATAGCATTAGAACAAAATTTCGCGATTTCTGCCATTTTTTTGAGTTTAGTTTTACTCCTCCATCATTCTTTCGCGAAATAGTGTGTCGAGTGAGCATTCTTAAGTGCGGTGCTACGCTCCCGTTTTTTGCTGTGTAAGATGCTGGTTCGGCTTATTATTTATGAAGCGTCAACCATTAGATTGGCGTTTCTTTTCCAATTTCACGAACCTGTGTTAGTTTGTGGATTCTCTCCAAAGCTTCATGATGGCCCATCCTCGTTATGGAAAATTCCGGCCTCGCCGTAACTTAGTAAATGTGAGTATTATCCTATTTTTCTTCTGTTTGTTCTTGAATGGCTAAAATTTAGTCATTTATTGATTTTACTTGATTCAGAAAAGGAACGGAAAGAGAGAGAAAAAATCTCTCATCGAGAAAAATGTAATGATTGGTTTTACTATTTTCAATAAAACTTAATTCTGTATATTCCAGTTTGACTATTGGGTCCAACTGCGAAATTGGCGTCGTGAGACACGCTTATTGAGATCGCGGGGAGTTACACCTGCCCCGCATGTGCCGATCTTGTCGCTCCGTTCGTATCGGTTCATCAATGTGAGTATAATTTAAATGTATCTCTATCCCCGGGTGACTCTCAAATTTTCTTATGTATTTTAATCATGGATTTCCTGTTCATCAAATATTCTTAGTTGAATTTCTTATTTTTTCTTAGCTCTATGTATATATATATACCCCTCCTCCTGTTCCCTATTTTTTTTTAAGCGTATTTACTTATGGTTCCCTTCTTTCTGTTTTCAGTTCAGTGATTGGGCTGTTACGCGAGCTTTGCGTCGATCTCTTCGAAGACAAAACGACGAGTTCTGGGAAGGAGAACCTGTGGTTCATTCTTCCGATGGTTTTGGTCGACCTTATATTCTCGACCCTTGGGGTTTCGCGGAGTCGAATGGTGAAAACGTGTGGAGCATCTCTGAACTATTGTTTTATGATTTCTACCAATATGTAACCGAGGCCGGAAATTTAATCACTGTTGAAACTTGGTGGGACCATTCCCATATTTATAACGGTACTTGTCTCATACATAGGACGTGACTTCAATTTGATTTTATGCTGCCTTATTATTAAATAATTTTTGCGTGAATCTAAACTTGTACTACTTGACGGATCTGCCCATTCTGTCGGTCGCTGACTGCTGGACCTTGTTTTATGTATTTGTATATTCAGAATTTGAGTCTTGTTCCTGGTGACCTTATTATTCATATGGATCAGACTGTACCTTTGACGTTTGGTGTAATAAAATATATATATATTCTAACCATGATGACTTATGCATCCTTTCAACCCCTAGAATGCAATAGAGTATGCTATTGGGGTTCTAGAAAAATTGATGGAAATGGGACTATGAAAATTTAAGATTGTTCCTAGTACCTTGAATTGTCATCCAGTCATACTTAAATTTTGCACTCTGCTAAAGTCTGTTTCTAAGCCAAATATCAACTACAGACCACGATTGAACTACCTCTGGGAAAATTTGTTCTTTTACTCGAAGTTGTCGTTCACCCTTACATTAGTTTCCCTCTGGGAACGAGTATGAAAAAACTGAACTGTCTCTAACTCTCTGAATATTCCTCCAATCTCTTCCAAATTTTGGGATCTAATAGAGTATGCTATTGAGCTATTGATGCACCACATAGAAAATTTGAAAAGCTCCAGGAAAAAATTTTTGCTCTGAAGACTCACACTGACTTGTACGAAAAGCTCGGTGCTAATGGCAATGATATATATTGATCTCCTGGCTACAATTATTGACCTAGAGAGCTGAAATTTGGTATACACGTATAGAATGGACCACAATATGATGCAGTACAACTGGTTTTGCGCCACTGTTTGTTTTACCCAAAGTTGCCATTTACCCCTACACTAATTTCCCTCTGGGAACGAGTATGGAAAACTTTAACTGTCTCTAACTCTCTGAATATTCCTCCAATCTTTTCCAAGTTTTGGGATCTAATAGAGTATGCTATTGAGCTATTGATTCACTACCTAGAAATTTTGAAATGCTTCAGGAAAAAATTTTTGCTCTGAAGACTCACACTGACTTCTACGAAAAGCTCGGTGCTAATGGCAATGATATATATTGATCTCCTGGCTACAATTATGGACCTGGAGAGCTGAAATTTGGTATACACGTATAGAATGGACCACTATATGATGCAGTACAACTGGTTTTGAGCCACTGTTTGTTTTACCCAAAGTTGCCATTTACCCCTACACTAATTTCCCTCTGGGAACGAGTATGGAAAACTTTAACTGTCTCTAACTCTCTGAATATTCCTCCAATCTTCTCCAAATTTTGGGATCTAATAGAGTATGCTATTGAGCTATTGATTCACTACCTAGAAAATTTGAAATGCTTCAGGAAAAAATTTTTGCTCTGAAGACTCACACTGACTTCTACGAAAAGCTCGGTGCTAATGGCAATGATATATATTGATCTCCTGGCTACAATTATGGACCTGGAGAGCTGAAATTTGGTATACACGTATAGAATGGACCACTATATGATGCAGTACAACTGGTTTTGAGCCACTGTTTGTTTTACCCAAAGTTGCCATTTACCCCTACACTAATTCCCCTCCGGGAACGAGTATGGAAAACTTTAACTGTCACTAACTCTCTGAATATTCCTCCAATCTTCTCCAAATTTTGGAATCTAATAGAGTATGCTATTGAGCTATTGATTCACTACCTAGAAAATTTGAAATGCTTCAGGAAAAAATTTTTGCTCTGAAGACTCACACTGACTTCTACGAAAAGCTCGGTGCTAATGGCAATGATATATATTGATCTCCTGGCTACAATTATGGACCTGGAGAGCTGAAATTTGGTATACTCGTATAGAATGGACCACTATATGATGCAGTACAACTGGTTTTGAGCCACTGTTTGTTTTACCCAAAGTTGCCATTTACCCCTACACTAATTTCCCTCTGGGAACGAGTATGGAAAACTTTAACTGTCTCTAACTCTCTGAATATTCCTCCAATCTTCTCCAAATTTTGGGATCTAATAGAGTATGCTATTGAGCTATTGATTCACTACCTAGAAAATTTGAAATGCTTCAGGAAAAAATTTTTGCTCTGAAGACTCACACTGACTTCTACGAAAAGCTCGGTGCTAATGGCAATGATATATATTGATCTCCTGGCTACAATTATGGACCTGGAGAGCTGAAATTTGGTATACTCGTATAGAATGGACCACTATATGATGCAGTACAACTGGTTTTGAGCCACTGTTTGTTTTACTGAAAATCGTCATTCAGACCCTCACTATTTTATTCTAGGGATGAGTTTGTAACATCCAAATAGATCCTCCTTATTCATGACACCACCTCTTGTTCATTTTTGTCTCTGAACAGAAATGCATAATGAGATAATAGTCGGACACGGAAAGTGTACTCCGTATCAGGCCTGTTTAGTATTGCGCGAAAACGCATGTTGAAGTAGCCAGACACGGAAAGTATGCTCCGTGTCAGGCCTCTTCAGCATTGTGCGAAAAATAAACGTTGAAATAGCCAGACACGGAAAGTATCGTCCGTGTCAGGCCTCTTTAGCATTGTGCGAAAAATGCACGTTGAAATAGCCAGACACGGAAAGTATGATCCGTGTCAGGCCTCTTTAGCATTGTGCGAAAAATGCACGTTGAAATAGCCAGACACGGAAAGTATCGTCCGTGTCAGGCCTCTTTAGCATTGTGCGAAAAATGCACGTTGAAATAGCCAGACACGGAAAGTATGATCCGTATCAGGCCTCTTTAGCATTGTGCGAAAAATGCACGTTGAAATAGCCAGACACGGAAAGTATCGTCCGTGTCAGGCCTCTTTAGCATTGTAAGAAAAATGCACGTTGAAATAGCCAGACACGGAAAGTATGATCCGTGTCAGGCCTCTTTAGCATTGTGCGAAAAATGCACGTTGAAATAGCCAGACACGGAAAGTATCGTCCGTGTCAGGCCTCTTTAGCATTGTAAGAAAAATGTACGTTGAAATAGCCAGACACGGAAAGTATCGTCCGTGTCAGGCCTCTTCAGCATTGTAAGAAAAATGTACGTTGAAATAGCCAGACACGGAAAGTATCGTCCGTGTCAGGCCTGTTTAGCATTGTGCGAAAAATGCACGTTGAAATAGCCAGACACGGAAAGTATCGTCCGTGTCAGGCCTCTTTAGCATTGTAAGAAAAATGTACGTTGAAATAGCCAGACACGGAAAGTATCGTCCGTGTCAGGCCTCTTTAGCATTGTAAGAAAAATGTACGTTGAAATAGCCAGACACGGAAAGTATCGTCCGTGTCAGGCCTGTTTAGCATTGTGCGAAAAATGCACGTTGAAATAGCCAGACACGGAAAGTATGATCCGTGTCAGGCCTGTTTAGCATTGTGCGAAAAATGCACGTTGAAATAGCCAGACACGGAAAGTATGATCCGTGTCAGGCCTCTTTAGCATTGTGCGAAAAATGCACGTTGAAATAGCCAGACACGGAAAGTATACTCCGTGTCAGGCCTCTTTAACATTGCCGCACCATGCGAACGACCTAGCTATCTATGCGTCCCATCTAGATCACTGAATGAAAAAGTGCACATCTTGCATTTTCGTCATTCATCCATTCAGTATGATGTGACAGGTCGGTGCATGGCAAGTTCAGTAACTTGACGATAAAATCGTGTGTGATAATATAATTCTTACTTTAACAAAGAGGTGAGGGTACCCAGTGAAATAAAATAAAAGTGCTGAGTGTATAATTATAAGTGTAGTGATTAATATATTAACAATGAATACCGAGGAAGATATTTGTGGTGATGTTGACCCTTTCATCCATCTGATCAAAGAAAGAAAAACGATCGACGAGGTCATCAAAATGTGCGCTGAACCACCTGACACAAGTGCATGTGAAGCAGGCGTGATATTGGCGAAAAACGTGATCTTAGATAAAATTCGTAAAAGGAAGACATTCTTGAGGACTACTGTCAAACGGAATCCTAAACGAATCAATATCACAAAAATTCAATGCAGCCAAGACCTTGGTGACGGTATCTACGGGATCAGCAAGACTCGTGTCCCTCAATCAAAGAAGAGTGAAAAATGGCCCAACCGTGAGTTAGTGGATTTACTTATTGACGGATACGACCCAGCGGTTCATACTCTGTCACCAGAAGATATTATTCATGCTCGTACTGCCCAGCCGGGGGAGTATTTGTATTGCTTTAATGTTGATCTTAGTCATTTAGCAAATTCCATTCCCTCATTCATTGGGTATCTTGACGGCAGCACAATGATCAGGATGAGTGCCGTGGATCCGTCCAGGAATGGAAATGTGAAAAATGCTCCTGGGATAAATTCCTCGTTTTTCTATATATCACAAGCTGGAGCATTTGGAGAGGTTCATGTTGAAGACTCTAATTTGGGATCGTTTAATTTAGTGTACATGAACCTCCCCCCAATTCCCCGAAAAGTGGCTTCAAAATTTTGGTTAGTGATAAAAGACAGAGAAAAACTTTTAAAGGTGGTCCGTACCCTCTTGTGTAAGCCCGGCATGCCCGAAGAACCGTTGTGCGCGCATATTTTGCACCATAAAAATGTGTATTTAACCATCGAATTCCTAGAAGATTACGAAATAGGGTATGCCACATTTAAACAATTCCCCGGAGATCTTGTGTACATTAAGCCCGGCGTCTTTCATCAAGTGATAAATTTGTCTCCGAATTTTGCGGAAGCGATCAATTTTGGTGATGCGGAGTGGTGCAAGATGAACGAGCTCTCTGAAACGTGCGTATGTAAGGAGAACCGGTTTATTGTTTTGAAGCCACCCGAAGGAATTAAACTTCGCATCAAAATCAAAGGTTTGAAGAGATTACACCGATGTGAAGAAAAAAATTGTGAGTTCTCAACACCACTTAAGAAGCGCATGGACCTCCACAAGCGTGATGCACATGGGCGTCCGCTCCCCAAGCAAGAACGCCGTAAGATCGTATGTGCTTTGTGTGGGTCATCTTTCACGAGGCTCAGTGCACACAAAAAAACCCTCAAACATCTAGCTGCGGTAACGAAGGCAGTGGTGTCCTCAAGAGATGGTACTGAGAAGTGTAAATATTGTAAAAAGACAATTTTCTCTATGGACAAAACGGCTCATATCCGGAATTGTGATGGCAGAAATGTGAAGTGTGCTCTGTGCGAGCGAACTTGTAATAGGAAATGTGATTTGATGGATCACATTGCTAAATGTCATCCAGGCCATATTTAAAGTGATCCCCCGCAGCCTGTACAACATCCACTCAAGTCAATCCTGGATATCCAGTCTCAACTATTGGTACGTGTTCAATTTTTTATGACAATAGCTTTATGACAATAGCTTCATGATAACCCTGATCCCTATATGAGCTAATGGAAAAATGGAATATGAGTGACTTCCATCTTTTGAATTTCGAAATGTACGTCATTTCTTTACATTAGAATCGAACGCGTGATGTTCTTGCCGATCCCTGGGTCTTGCTGTAGCATCGATCACCGTTCCTCCTCACTTTTCTAATACTTAGTGCATCTCGACCCATGGTATGATGTGTGGAATTCCCTGACGATGCTAGTACGGGTAACTTTTGCGTTGCCTGCTCATACAGTTGCAGGCAATGAACTCCCGAATGCTGAATTGCACTTTTCACAAAGTTGTACTCGTTAGCGCATGCCTGCAGACTTTCCTGAATAGCCAATAGCTTTGGGATTTCGCGTTAGCTCGGCTTGTCGTCTGAACAACGTTTTGATTTTTCAGCAGATCCATTCGCATACTATGAGAGATGTTCAAGATTACATGGCTTATGGGAGAAATGAGATTGACTTTGATCGCGCGGTTAGTCTAAATTAAATTCTGAAGTCATCCATGGGCTGCCTTTTTTTTTTATATTTTTTACAGGGTTCCAATTGACTTGAATACCGAGAAAGAATGGAAGATTGGGGTCCATCGTGACCCCCGATATGAAAAACGAACCTGGCGAACCAAAAAAGAATATCCTCTATTGGATTCATCTTCAAGAGGAAGGGGCAATACTTTATTTATTTACATCCTCGAGTATCGGTTATTACTGATCCCACTGAATTATTGGTCAAATGGAGGTGATGCGGTACACGTACCTCTCTGTGTGTAATTTGAGAGAAATGATTTTCCGCGTCCACGAATTCGCCTGATGTCAGCATGGACAACAAGAATTTGTTCTGCTTACTCGAGTTGGTGCAACGCAACCACTTTTCGAGTGAGCTGCTTCGAAATAATTTTTGACTACTGTCCCCACTTGGGCACCGCATTCCCCTCAAAACGAAAAATTTACTTATCACTCTTCTTGAGCTCACGTTACTTGCTCAAACGCTTTGATCGTGGTTGAGTATTTCACGTTTTGAGATCGTGGAAGGATTCTAGGATTTGGATATTGCTAGGTAAGTGTGTTCATGTTGACGAATCATCATTTCGTGAATTCCTTTTCTCGTGTGTCTTCTCTGTTGGTACTCTTTGTGATTCCTTCTTGTCACTGTCAATACCTATCTGTGTACAAAACAATGACGATTATTGGTATTGACGATGTAGCTGCATACATTTCCATTGCTCAGTATCTTCTACTCTCTGCTCGTTTCCTTTTCATTCCATCCATAAATTTTCTGTCAAAGAATTTTTTATTTGATGATGAATCCGCCCTTCAATATTGATAATTCCTCCGCATACATACTCGTTCTGTTTCCCACCTTCTTAGCTGCAGTTCTCAAATGAAAATCTATCAGAGTTCATTATTTTTTTCCAGTTATGGATCCTCACATTATCGCCAGTGATTCAACTGCGTCCGCTCCCCACGGTACTGTTCGACGATCCTTTATCTCTACTCTACCTCGCTACAGGGCACCCCTGTATGGGCCCATATTGCCGTATCTTCACTCTCGCTCACCCATGTCAGCTGTAGCTCGGGATCTTCCTTCAGCGTCTGATCCCCGCGGCTCATCTCGTTCCTTTATTGGGTCGACTTCCGTTAATACTCCTGATCGTCTTCATGATGAGGCCCATAATTCTGTGGACTCACCCTGCCCTCATCGCTTATTACCTCCTGCTGCTGTCGACGAGGGATCTTCTCGAGGTTGTTGTTCCCGTTGCCGCCGTCGTCGTCGTTCTGTGAGTAGCATATTCTCATTCTTGTTATTGGTTTCTTCTTATTCTTTCAACTCGTTCAAAATTCTTGATTCCTCGTTCAGTGTCGCTGCTCCGTGTGGTTGTGCGTCAGTTTTCATGTTTCATGTAATTCATGGTATTTCGATGAAATTGGGATTTGATCTCAGACGTGTCAACTCTTCGCGAATTGTTTAGCTCTTGAGCAAGTGCATTTGAATTTCTTCGCGCATTATTCCGAAGCAGCTCCTGCATCAAAAATTCCGTTCTCACGCTGATTCTAACGGACTCGCGTATTGAGTTATACATTCTTTTCCGAGAGAAAATTCCGCATCGCGTCCGTCATCCCACTAATTCTCTCTACAACACTCCCGACTTCGTGTTCTACTTGTCAACCGCGCTTCCCACCCTCGTCTTGAGGAGTCCTTATCAATATCACATAACTTATCTATATTCTCTTTTCGTTCGCAGCGTCGGTGTCGTCGTTCATCTCGAAATAATCTTCCAACTACTGTTGATATTGGACCCGAGCGGTCCTCGACTTCTGAAATCGCGATTGAGAATGATGGAACTGATGCGGCTCAGACGACTCAAGATATGGAACCTTTATCACCCGAAGAGTTTTACAATCGATATGTGCCTTCGTCATCCGGTTATCTTGATGACATTACGCTAGCTTCGAGAGATGTGGTATCTGAACGAGCTATGAAACACCCTATACGCTCCCTCAAACGTCACGGAAAATTGGATCGTTCTTCACTTGGGTCTTATTTGCGTGACTCTGATGATTCTGAGAATGATATCATATCAATTTCGTCTCGCGAATCCGTGCGTGATCCTATTGCTTCGCCTGACCGGTCCGCTTGTGAAATTAATACCCCATCTGCAAATTTGGTGACCAACAATGAAATGATAGAGTTATCTGTGACCGGTTTTGAACGGGGTCCCCTCATTGAAAGTGACATAATCCCGTTACCCCAAAATTTCGTCAAACAATGCATAGAATCCATGAAAAGTATTTATACTTGTCCTATTTGTTTTGATCTAATGTATCCCCAGTTTCTGACGTGTAGTAATGGTCATGCACTTTGTGAAAAGTGTACTTCTCGTGTTCTTGACTGCCCATTTTGCCGTAATCTTGCTCCCCGTTGGCCCAATAGTCTTCTCGAACGTGCAGCAGAGTCTATGTATTTTCCATGCCGTTATGCTTATCGTGGCTGTCGTGAATTCCCGCGAGCACCCGAATGGCATGCGCATTGTGATACTTGTGATTCTAAAGAGCCTGAATTAACCGAAGCTCAACAAGAAGCTATAGACTCTCTAGCTAATACAAACATTTATTGAAGGTCAACTATGTAATCTCGAAAATCTCTCATATGTATACTTATTCTGGGTATATGTGGTTCAACAATGGGGTAATAAAATGACTTCTCATCTCACTATCCTTTTCGTATCATTTCTCTTGAATCGTTATTACTGAAATTTTGGAATATCTATTGATTTCTGACACCAACTACTCATGTTAGTTTTCATTTCAAGAAGTTCTATTTAACAGAAATTTTGACATCAATTTTATGATTCGGTGTATGATATTCTTAATTTGCATCCATTGGCTGCCTCTTTAAAATATATAAAATTGTCTTCGCATTTGATTTCGCAAGAAGTCTACTGCGTTCGCTACGTGTATACTAGCTTGGTATGAATTTGATTTCTGTCAATTTTGCCTACTCGACACATTTATGCTGAGCCGCGTCATTTTTCCTGTCTTGCCATTACTTAATGTATTTTTCGAATCTTTTGATTGGTCGAACCCCACCCTTTGTGCGCAAAAATTCTCCGTTCGAGGAGTACCGCTCCTCTATATTAGCTCCAGTACTGGCTATCGTCTCTATTATTGAGTCTACACTCGTCGACGGACGTTCGGGTCTTTTGTTGTGCCTTTATCCCATACTTCTACATTTCTCTTGCTGTAAGTACACCTATTCCTTATATGCTATTGATGATTATGAAATTGCCATCCCCATATTTCGAGACTATGCAGTAATTGAATAATTTTTCAACGGCATTTAATTCAGGGGTATTTTCTAACAAAAATGACTGATTTATCTCGACTAAATGAAATCTTTCTTTGTTTAACTTTTCTCCTGAATAGCCAATCATATCCGTATTTCAGAAAATGCATCGTTCACCCATCTCAGCCGGACAACCTGGACCTTCCACTGCCCGTGCGACTGCTGGTCGTGCTTCTTCTGCTCTTCGAGAGACTGCTCGTGATAAGTCATCACGACGCAAATCATCCCGTCGCATATATTCAAATAAGCAAAGGCGCCATAACCCACCTATTGGAGCTCTTTGTGACTGCGATTCTTGCCTCTATTGGGAAAGTCTCCCTGTGAATGCTCGACTTCCTCATACAGTGAGTACTAATACAATATTATCTTCTTTTGCCCTTTGTCTCTAAACTGTTCGGGTCCATTTCTCTTCGCATTTTTGCTCGAACAATGTTTGTTACGATTTTTTGAAGTGACGAATATCTCTACAATTCTAATTGTGTCAGTAATGTGTATCTCTATTTCTATTGAGCAATTGTTTCGCTTGGCCTATAACATATATACTAATATGCTTGCTTAATTTCAGAATGCACAATTCCACGGGCTTGATGAAATTACGGGTGAAGAGTACTCGAACCTGAAGAATCCTGTTGTTTGTATCATTGACTCTGCGCGCCGCTCGGAGGAGGACATGCGGAAGACAACATTTGCTTTGACAGCTTTGCCAAGGCTTCTGAATGTCCTTCGAGCCCTCATCAGCCTGACTCCTAAGGCTACAAGAAAAGATCTTGACTCTAAAGGATGGAATAATTCTGCCGAGCATTCCTGCCGCACTATCCGAGGTCTTAACACCTTCAAAGGTATCATCGAAAGCCTGATGGTTATTGAGGACACTACTATTGAGGACGCCCTTCTTTGGATGGAAGGGGAACTCCCGGATCTCAGTGAGTTGGAAAGATTGAATCAATCTCAGTTTCACGCTGATCGCGAGTTCCTTCAGTTATGTGCCGCTAAAAGACTGCGCGATTCTCAAAAAGAAAATGATGATGAAAAGACCTCTAACGCCGATACCGATGAGAATTTCGATTTAGAAAAATTATTTAAAGAATCTCTGTCGATCAACTCGAGCCCGGCTGGTTCTGTAGTCTCACCCAGTTCTTCCGTGTCAGACCTAGCCTCTTTTGATGCCGCTACTGGGTCCATTAGACCTTCAGCCATGAGGAAACTTTTATTCCATCGCAATTATTCCGTTGCTAGCGGCGCCGAAAGTGACTTTACAGTGAAGCGAGCTCTCAACGCGATATTTACCTGCCCTTCATGTCGCGATCTCATCTGGCCCAGTTTTTTCCAATGTATAGAGGGTCATGCCTTGTGTGGCAATTGTCGTCGTAAAGGTGATACCCGATGCCCTGTTTGCAGAACCCGCGATATGAGTTGGCAGAATGCTTTACTTGAATCTGTCGCTCACCGTTTAACTTTTCCTTGCAAATATGATTTTCTCGGTTGTCCCGTGATGACAAAAGCTAATGAGTGGTTTGGACATAAAAATCGTTGCATTTTCCGACCCTTGATCGAAAATCAACCTAGATTCTCTGATCGATCATGCTAAAGGAAGTGAAATTTTGATCTTTATGATATATAATATGTATGGGTTTATGAACTTGGCAAGTTATGTGTATACTGGTGATATGTTGGACCCTATG
The DNA here is from genome assembly GCA_029851415.1 of Eretmocerus hayati. Lineage (NCBI taxonomy): Eukaryota > Metazoa > Arthropoda > Insecta > Hymenoptera > Aphelinidae > Eretmocerus > Eretmocerus hayati. The sequence goes on from CM056743.1 coordinate 159,166,056, forward strand.
GTTTTTCAATATGAATATATACCAATATCATTTAATCTATAATCTATGTATTTTCTTCCATACCCCTCTTTTCTCGATCCCTTTTATTCCCTTCGAATATTTGTACTCACATCTAAAATCAAAAATCTCTGCTCGTCAAGTGATTTGATGTTGATATCTCCTGCTACCCTCACCATTTCAACAAAAGAAAAGTCTTCAATTTCTGTTCATTCCTTTTCTACAATCGCCTCATAGGCGTGTTTGAGCTTATCAATATGAACTGTTCGGGTTTGCCCATTCATGGTAAGTACCGCGTTCCTTTTCTCGTAATCGATCTCAATTATCTCACATGGACCCACGTAATGCCTATCATGTTTATCTAATCTGGGGTCCTTATCAAAGTATACTTGTTCCCCTTCCCTAAACTGTTTTGGATTGGAATATCGGTCCCTATATTCTTTGGAACGACATTTAGCCATGTCATTATTCATAGCTGCTAGAGTTCTCAACTTCGAAACTACCTCAACTCGATCCGCTAATGATTCATCATACGTAAGAATTTGGTCCCGCGGTGGGAAGCTTGATGGGAATCGTGCTTTTCTACCAAAAACAATTTCATGCGGTGAATAGCCTAATGAGGCATTTTCCATTGAATTGAAGCTATGTTGTGCAATAGGTAGCATTTCATCCCATTCATTATTCTCATCCATGTAGACTGTAAGGTATTCGTTCAAGGTATGGTGCATTCTTTCAATAGCTCCTTGTGATTGAGGGTGCCAGGCAGTGGCTGTACATTTGTTTATACGGAAGATTCTTGCGAATTCTACGAAGACCTTACCCATGAAATGTGAACCCTGATCTGTGAGTATAGTTACCGGTAGTCCAAAATAACTGATACAATAGTCCATGAATAATTTTGCCGTTTCGACTGCAGTAGCTCTTTTAGCTGGGGCAAAGATACTATATTTACTGAAACAATCCTGAATTGTGAGAATATACATGTTCCCGTTTTTTGTGGCCTTCTTTGGTCCCATAAAATCTAATGATACTTTTGCAAAAGGTATACATGGACTGTCCGTGATCAACATTGGTAACCTTGTCTTGCATCGAACTAATTTGTCTGTTTGACACTTATGACACCCTTGCACTACAATTCTTACGTCACGATGCATATTTTTCCAGTAATAGTCCTGGGCTATTCGTTTGAGTGTTTTATCCATGCCCTTATGTCCTCCCATTGCACATTCGTGATACTGTAGGATAAGTCTCTGTCTTTCTTCTGTTCTCGGGACCGGTAAGTTATTTCTAAAAAGTGTCACAACTAATTTATTTTTTCGAAAAGTTTGATTACACTGGTCCACAAAATGCCTCCATCCAAGAATTGATAACATCGTTAGATCTCTAATGATACCTATTGATTTGATTTCAAATTTCTCAATAAGATCTTTCAAGGTTTTGAGTGGGCGTGTTATATCTGGTTTCAGTGTTTTTGAAAAGAAATGTTCTCTTATGACCAATCCAAACAACTTCTTTCCCCTATATTCCGTAACGATTACTTCCCCCAGGTGTCTATTAGTACTAAGTAGCTCATCGTTATTCAAATAACCCCTCTCTACCATTGCATTCAGGACTTCGGATTCGTGTTGCATGTCTGCGGATATAGTGTACACCAGATTATCAATGTGTCCGAATGGATGATCGTCCACGCTGCGTACTCCCGAAAAATGATCGATATCTGCTTCGTTTACTACCCACGGGGGTATATTTCGCGAATCCCTTGCGTCTGCCATGAGATATCGGGCCATTCTCTTACTTGTCTCGCGAGGTGTCTCATCGCCTATTTCTACATTTCCTTCCGTTTCCTGCTCCTGATTATCGAGAGGGTCATTTGTGACATTTTGATCCCGGTTCTCGACAGAATTGTCCTCGAAATTTTGATCTATATCCCTAGCGAGATCATCTGATACATTTTGTCCTCCGTTGATAAAAGAATTGTTTCCGGTATTTTGTCCAATGCCGTTGTCATGATTTTCACTATTATCATCAACCTCCATTCGTTCAATCTGCTGGTTTGATGGTGTACTTCCCGTCTCTTTCGTTCCGAGATCTATGAATGGTGTGTAATGGACCCCGGCCAAATGAACATGAATGAATTCGCTTGACTTGTTGGCTCTAACGTGGCAATATTTGACTTGTTGACCGTAATAGAAGTGTATACATACGTTAATATTGTACTCGCGAGAGAAAATATAAACTGTATCTAGATCTCCGTATTTCTCATCTGATGACAAGATCTCCACCGCGTTTACTTCATCGCTACATGATGGTAAATGTTCACTTGCTAAAAGTTTTCTTCGAAGTTCCATTACCGTGGTATCTAGTTGCAGGATTTTTATCAAAGTAAAAAACAAGCAGTTTCCCTTAGGATGACTAGGTATGTCTGGATCATGGACTAGAAAATGGGAAGGTTGTGCGCACATCTCGTGTTCTTCATAATTTGCGAATTTCGCCGATAGACAATTTTCGTCACTGATTGAAAACAATCCTGTTGCGTTTGCTGTTAATTTTTGTGATGCTGAATCTATTTCTGGTGATGGACTAATTTCTATTTCCGGAGTCTTCGCCTGAGGAGGTGTTGGAATTTGTGTATCAATAAGTGACTCCCGGTTTTGCGGAATATCCAGTCTAGTAAGTTCAACGATTGGTTGATATTGTGCTTGTTGCTGATCTGTTACAAGCGAATTTTGATTTGGATTTGAAGTTGAATTTGAATTTGGATCTGCGGATTTGCTTATCTCGATTTGAGAACCTGATGTGGCCTCTTTTTCCTGCCCCCAGACATCTATTCGCACTCCTGCTCTTCCCTCAGCTTGCAATTCTCTGACTTCCCAAGATAGCCCTGTGTTATTTCCTTCGAGTGTATGTGTTACCTCACTTTCCTTCGTTTCACTAGCGTGTGGCCCATTTTCCGAGACTCCATTTATCCGTTCAGGGAGTCCTTCGTATTCAGTTGCGTCAAGACTAAAATCATTTCCGGCGCGATTGAGCTGGTTTCCCGATTCCCCAACTATACTCGCGGATTTCTCATGAACCGGTGATTTCCCTAGAGTCTGCTGCTTTGAAATTTCCTCGATTGTATTCCCGAATCGTGATACTTGTTCTCTGTTGATAACGAGTCCCTCTTTCGGAGTACTTGCGTGCTGTACATCCGATCGGAAAAATTGTTCACCCCTTATTCGCTTGAGAACATCCGACTGTGTATTTGCCTGGCTTATAATATCTTGCGCGGCTGGATGACCCTCAGATCCATCGATCATAACACATATCGGAAAATGGCCACCCTTTTCGACTCTCGATGTTTGTTTATTAATTTTGTGCCCTATTTCATCCCATTCTGGATCGAGATCCATATCATAAAAGCTATCATCCATGCCTTCATAATTCACGCGTTTTCTATCTGGGGATTTTCCCGAATCTTCTAGGTTTTCACGACCCAAATCGTCCGTTTCCACCTGATTCGAATTTTCGCGTTCTCGTTTCTGGCTTGAGGGTGCTTGACTTCTGGTTACGACCATAATTTTCGTTTTCCTTGAATTTACCAACTCGTTTTCCTGTTCCTCGGCTAAATTGTAAAGTTCTGCTGTCGGTAGTTCCGGATTTACTTCCCCCTCCGCTATGATAGGATTCCTAGACAATGCATCTGCGTTAGGGTTCTTATTCCCAGGGCGATAAATTAAATCAAATTCATACTCTCTAAGAGACGCTTTAAGCCGACAAAACCGTGTATCTCCCTTCTTTGTATTGTGGAAATGTTTCAAGGGTTCATGATCTGTTATGACTGTAAACTTTTTACCGTATAAAAAGTGTCGGAACTGTTCTGTAGCATAGCAAATAGCTAATAACTCACGGTCATAGGTAGAATAACGGAATTCTGCAGCCCTTAGAGCCCTTGACGCATAAGCAACTGGATGATCCTGATTTAATAAACCTTGGGACAAAATAGCTCCAATCGCGTACGACGAAGCATCAGTCGTTACGAGGAAGGGCTTCGAAAAATCTGGCCCTTGCATCACAGGTTCATCGCATAAGGCGTCTCTCAGTCTCTCGAAGGCCCTTTGCTGTTCTTCGCCCCAATAAAACTTCGTGTTCACTCGAGTCAATTGACTTAGCGGATACGCGATACCTGCGAAATTTTTCACGAATCGACGGTAATATGAAGCAAGCCCTAAGAATTGTTTGACCTTCTTCGCTGTCGTAGGGACGGGGTAATTTCTCACGGCTTCTATTTTCTTTGGATCCGGTCTGATTTTACCATTCCCTGCAATATGCCCCAAGAAACTTGCTTCTTTTTGTAAAAAGTGACATTTTGATGGTTCAACAGTCAAATTCGCTTCATCTAACCGCTTCATCACCCTTCTAAAGCGCACCCCATGTTCTTCAAGGGACTCTGCAAAGACCACAATGTCGTCAAGATACACGTAAAGGGCCCAGCCTATGAGGCCTGCCAGTACAAGGTCCATAAGGGCTTGGAAAGTATTTGGAGCCGTCTTGAGCCCCATCCCCATGCGACAGTACTCATAGTGCCCCTGAGGCCCTTGAAAGGCCGTCAAAGGGCCAGACTCAGGGCTCATCTCGATTTGATAGAAGCCCGATCGAAGGTCAAGGGTCGTAATGTACTTTGCATTAGCCACGCTATCAATTATATCAGTGGTCCTAGGTAAAGGGTAACTATTCCCTACGGTGATGGCATTTAGTTGACGAAAATCGGTGACCAAGCGCCACTTCGTGTTTCCATTCGCATCCGGTTTCTTTTTCACAATCCACAAAGGGCTTGAATAAGGTGATTTCGAGGGTTTGATTACGCCTAAATCCAAAAGCTCATCTATTCCTTTCTGCATTTCTTTTTGTATCTCTGGCGGGTACCTATGACGTTTAACCTTTATTGGAATATTAGACGTGACTTCCATCCCGTGTTTCACCAACGTTGTGGCCCTTAATTTCTCACCAGGTAACCCAAAGAGACGTGGACGTTCTTTTATCAGTTCTTTCACATGTATAATTTCCTCTTCGTTCAAATTTTCTAATGACTTTGGATCTAATCGTTCGAATACCAGCGTTGCCCTATCTTTAGTCTCTTCTGCTAATAACTGAAATACGCTAACTCTGCTCTTTACGTCAACCACATCTTCTTCCTCATCGGTATCGTCCGAAAAAAAATCTTTTGCACACGTAGTTTCACACGGTTCTGATTCTACCCATGGTGGTTCAATTTCAATACTTTCGTCTGTTATATTGAGACATTCAGCATAGGCTTTTCCGTCAATGTTGTTCGTGACAAAGTTTCCAAATAATATTCCCGGTTTTATATTCTGAAGATGAACGAATCCTACTTTCTCTCTATTCATTACATGGGCGTAAATCACTTGGCTTGATTTCGGCGGGATAGTGAATTTCTCCTCGTTAATAAATGGGATATACAAATCCTCGAACTGAAGGCGCCTATTTTTGGCATCTATCAATCCCCCGTGCCTTTCAAATTCTTTCCAACCTAATAGGCCGTCCGTAGGGATTGCGAAGTCATCGTTTACTACGTGCACTTCACATTCAAGTCCACTGAGAATCATTGAAATTTTTCCTAACGAGAAACATTCACCCGCTGTGACACCGCTAATCGAGATAATATAGTCATCGTCAATTGCTACCCCTCTTTTTACTTGGCTTACTTTCAACAATGTCACGTCTGCACCGGTGTCTGCATAAAAGTTACCTGAGCCGTTTTCGATGGAATCGCTGACTAAATTTACAATAGGGTGACGTCTTTTCCCGGCATCCGCTAGTCGTATCGTGACTCTTCTTTGTGGTGATTTTTCCGATTTGATTAATTGGTCTTGCTCGACTCCGCGGCTCGGTGTCGAGCACCCTGGTAGTTTAAAGAACTTGATGTCAAGTCTCCTGCTCCATCTGCTCTCGGGGCATTATTCGGTCTATAGCTTCTATTTCTATCTCCGGGGAACGAGTTTCTCCTCTCGTTGCGGGCGAAATACTCATCGTGATTGCTAAATCGAACGTTATTCCGATCTCCATATTGATTATTACGATACGAATCTCTATTATCGTTCCGACGATCACGACTCCTACTGTCGTAGCTCCCATTGTAATTCCCACGATTCCTATTTCCATATGGTCGGTAATCGCGCTCTGTCCGCCGGTCGTTGCTCCTATATGCACTTCTACTTCTATAATTGCCCGTGAAATTGTCGGCGTTCGTACGATTTGATCTCTCAACATTGGCGTCATTGCGGTATGCAGGCCGACGCTCCGAGTTACTTCTGCTTCGCATTTCTCTATGCTCTTGCGCAGTTGACACACGCTGACTCGACTGTTCGGGTAACCCATTTTCTGTACGGTTCGCATTTTTCGCTGACTCGCGTGCTTGTTCCGGTTGTTGCATTGTAAGTTCTCCCGAAGTGACTGAGCATCCAAGTGTATAACATTCGTTCCCCACAGGTCCCGTCCTTTTGCAATAATTGCAATAAGCAGCCGCGCGCATTTTTCTGGGGCATTCTCTTTCGAAATGTCCTCGTGTGTGGCAATACCGACATTCATCTGAAACTGGTGCCAATCGTATCGAAGCGCATTCTTTTGGTGTTACATGACTTTCGGCTCTACTATCGCGGATAGCTCTAATGACTGATTTTACCCCTTCGGCATCCCGTGATTGTTTAGCTACATCTATTTGCCGACGAGCATCCGTTTCTATTTCGATCTTTGATGCTTCTGAAATAGCCTCGTATAAGGTTTCCGGGTGTCCTGCTTTAACATGATGTTGTAAGGGCTCTAATAAACCGTAAATGAATTGATCCAAAGCGAATGTTGCCGCTCTCGACTTGCATCTTCGCTTTTCCCATTTTTCTAAGTCCTGATCAGTATCGTACGCGCTGAGAAGTTTATTATACATTTTCTGAACTCTATGACCGTACGCCGCTGCTTTTTCGTTTCGTTCTTGTCTGATTACTCTCATCTCTGCTTTGACACTGTCCGGACCCCCTGTTGTCCCGAATTGAGCTTTTAAATCATCCAGGAATCTCCCAACTGACTCATATTGATTTATTTGACTAAGAAAAGCCTGCGATGCTCGTCCTTTGAGTTTACTACCAATTGCCCTTAGAATATTTGATTTTGGTTCGGACTTATGTTGATCACGAATATATCTTGCGTCGACACTAAATCTATTCAAATCTTCCGCGTCACCCTCGAATGGCTGGATCAGGGCTAAGGTTTGTGGCAAGGTGCATCTAGATTTTCGCTCATAACGATCTCGTTCTCCTGATCTCTTCCTCGGTTTCTCGCGTCGCTTGCGTCTATCGTTACGGATGCTATGATCACTCTCTTCCGATTGTTCCCGTTTCTTCCTATCTTTGCGTGACTCCTTCTTGTCCAATCGATTACTCTTCCGCCCGTGGTCCCTTTGACGCTCGTCCGACGTATATCGCGAGTCTTCAGAATCATCACTATAATACTCTGAATCGTTACTTTCTGACGAATATACTCTCAATTTCTTTCTTTTATCATGCTTATCGTGGCTTGAATCGCGGATTTTCTTATAGTGCGAGCTATGCTTCGAGTGTCTACCAGTGTCTCTAGCTGATTTCGAATTTTTCTCTTTGCGATTTGAGCGTGAATTTTGGTGCTCCTCCTCGTAATCCCGTTCTTCATCGGAAGAATCGCTGTCATATGATTCCGAGTCCGAATATACCAATTTCTTTCGACCCTTCTGCGAGATTTTATGCTTTTCACGATGAGACTCTTTCGATACGTTTCGCGAACTTTTGTCGCCCCTGTGACTTTTATTCCTCTTATTGGATTCCGGAACTTGATCGTTCCGGGCATAACCGCCGCGTTCTACTCCAACCCTTTCTCCCGTCTGCATATCCGACCTTTGTTTCGAACTATTACCGTTAGGCGGCGACATAACATCTGTAGTGGGAGTCGCGAATTTCTCCAGGGGATCCATCGCGTTGTCCACGGAATCATCAAAACTTATTAAGCGATTCGTTCCTGAAGGATTCTCCGACCTTTGTAAGATTCGCGATGAATCCGCGTTGATTTGAGATTGATGAAGACTTTCTATTGCACCCGGAAACCCATAACCTATCAAGGGAGAATCCCGTTTCTCTACCTTACTCAACAGTTGCGACAAACGATCACCCACACTTTCCAGACATGCGATGTCGGCCTCTGTGCATAGTTCACTCTTATTAGCAAGCACTTCTTTTAATGCTTTTATTCCGATTATCAGAAACTCCTTTTCCGGGGTAAGGAACCCTCCCTCGGCTAGCTTCAAGGCTCTAAAAACATCACTCCCGTATTTGACGCCCTGCTGCATCGCAAGCTGATACTTTGCTGTCATCTCACTCATATCCATCGTAATTGTGCCATCCTGTGATCTTTTCGGGGTTTTATCCATATTTCCTAAAGCCGACCCGGGTGCTTGTTCCCTTGGTACTGAACTACTCCGTTTTGGCCAAACCATAGTTCGCGATTGAAATCTGTTTTCGGAACGACGATATAACAATGAAGGTGTGGAGTGTCCGTAAGTGTGTGTATTAGGAATAATTGAGGAAGTACCGAACTTTGACCTAAAAAAATTGAGCAATTTCAGCGCAGACCGAATGACACCACCTAGAGGTCGAGAGTGTACTGTTATGTTCGAATGCGACTATTTCTGAATAGCCAAGTGGTGTAACTTGAAATTTATGATATAACAAATATAATCAAAGAAAAATAAGAAAACTGATTTCGTAATTCACAAAAAAGTTACTTTTATTTGATTAAAGAAATCTATGGAAGTCCTAGCTCCGCGTATCTTTCCCCACGAGGGATGGAAAGGGAAAATATCAAAGTACTCACCCAGATGCTGTAATCAACGTCAACAGATATCCAATGATGAACATCCTTCTTTCTTGGATTTCACAGTTAAAAGTTGGACCAGGCTGTGATATGATCAATCCTCCTTCAATATGAAATGTCGTCTTATAGTCGTCCAAGCACCAGTTTTTATGTTATCTCCCTTGGTCGTCTCACGCTTTCTTTACGATGTCTTCTGTTAATTTTACTGCGGGTCCTTGATCGTTGAATATATGTCGTTGTTCGCAAGTTTCCAACCGAATATTCTCCGAAAAAAAACACTCCAAACCCTTCAGACGGAACCCACGTTGGGCGCCAGTTTTTATGTTACGTTATTGGGGTTCTGGGTTTCCGTCTCTGGTGCGGTACTGCCGCCCCAGAATATACAGAAGGGATTGGGTGTATAGAATGATCTTGACACGAGAATAAGATTGACTGTTACTTTATTCCACGGCTAGTATCTCAATGTAAAGAGACCTATCAAATGATTTGACTTCTACTGACAGGGCCAATCCGTGGCTGCGTTTACCTGTCTCGCGTGACTGACTCGGACTGTAAGCTCCCGGGCGCGATTCCGCGCCTCCTTAAATAATATTCATCTGACCCCGATATCCTGTCTCACGACGAGCAGCGGGCAACCGCTATACTAAATGTCGAAATGATCTTGGACAAGCTGACGCCGCGATTCTTGCTCCGTGGCTTGATTTGCTCATGATCTTACCAGATCACTCGCTCTAGATATATACTAATGACCTCACATTCATCATCCTCGTTTTGTGTTTATGATGTGAAATTGAGTTGAAACTGGGGAGTGTTTTATGTTCAGAGTGAAAATGTAACTCTTCATCACAGAGGTTGAAGGAGACATGATCCGATGAGACTGACCCGTCGATTTGGTTTACCAGTGTCGGGACCAAAGCGGCGCTCAGATCAGAGGAAATCCAGCAACATGCTTCTGAAGAGTCGCTTTAGTATTGTGTTGTTGTTTTACAGTAGCTGGGCAACAGGGAGTCACACTCTGTCGCACTCGGGAATGAGAAACCCAACTCCCATATGAGCCAAGGTATCATGTGCTGTTGCAACTCGTAAAAGTGTGGTGTGGTATTTTTGAGTGAGTATAACGAGGATGAGTTGAATATATTTCTCATCAGAAAAGCTTTGAATTGGATCCTGTTGATAAAAATCACGTGAATGTATTCAATTTTTGATGAAATTGGGACAATGACTTTATTTTGTCAAGTGATAGTGGATTCATATTCATTTCTCTAAATGATTCGTAATTCGATTCAATCTGAGCTGGAATCTGTTTTTAAAATTTCCCAATCTATTCAAAAATTCAGTTATGCTTTTTCTGGAAATTTGTAGAAATCTAATAATGATTAGGATATTTTCTGACTTGAGATTGAAAGAATGTTCAATTAAAGATTGTATGTTTACATTAGAGGGCGTCATTTTTATTGGGGAGTGGTTGAGAGAATTCTCTGGACCAGTTTATGATTTAAGTAATTTTCATGAGATTTAGGGATAGATAATTGACATTGAGGAACGGTATCGTATAGAGTATTAAAAATGACTTTTATAAATGAATCCAATATCACTGGCTTGATGCAATCGCGAGGGAAGAATTGAATTGATGCATTGTTATGGTTTTTGCTACGCGGTCATTAAGATTAATTATTGGGAATTCATTCATCAGGAAAGTTCTTTGTTTTCATATTGAGCATTTACGTCGCAAGATTCGAATTTTTGAGGAGTCTTCGATTCGATGAAATGACTTCGATATCCATCATCCTCGATTTGTGTTTATGATGTGGAATTAAGTTGAAACTGGGGAGTGTTTTATGTCCAGAGTGAAATTGTAACTCTTCATCACAGAGATTGAAGGAGACATGATCCGATGAGACTGACCCGTCGATTTGGTTTACCAGTGTCGGGACCAAAGCGGCGCTCAGATCAGAGGAAATCCAGCAACATGCTTCCGAAGAGTCGCGTTAGTATTGTGTTGTTGTTTTACAATAGCTGGGCAACAGGGAGTCACACTCTGTCGCACTCGGGAATGAGAAACCCAACTCCCATATGAGCCAAGACATTATGTGCTGTTGCAACTCGTAAAAGTGTGGTGTGGTAGTTTTGAGTAAGTATGACGAGGATGAGTTGAATCGATATGTAATCAGCAAAGTTTTGAATTGGATCCTGTTAATGGAGGTTACTTGAATGCATTTACTCTTTGATGAAATTGGGACGATGATTTCATCTTGTTAAGTGATAGTGGATTCATATAATTTCTCTCAATGATTTGAAATTGATTCAAGATGAGCTGGAATCAGTACTCAAAATTCTTCAATGTATTAAAAAAGTCAGTTATGTTCTTTTTGAAAATTCGTATGAATTTCATAATGAATAGCATATGTTTTAACTCGAGATTGAAAGAATGTACAATTGAAGATTGTACGAAAATATCGCTTAATGAGTTGTACTTCTTTCGAATGCTTATTCTATAGTAAATGAATCGACACGGGGATGGTTGGGGCAATTTCCCTAACCATTTGATTTTATTTATCGAGTTTCAGGAGATTCAGATATTGATACAATCCATATTGAACATATTTACATATAGAGTATGGAACGTGATATTCTAAACAAAAGTTTCATCATACATTATTACAATTATAGGCTTACATCCTGATTACTTATAATAGAGGGAGTAATGATATACAATCGTATGGGAGGCGTATGTTGCCGTTTTGTTGATAAAATTGAGTCATCGTACAAATTGAATGAGAATTGTCATAACAAAAGATTGAATATTGAGAAACGTATATGGGAGTCACTACATTGATCAATTATAATCCTCAATCATATTCGATAACAAACGAATATATAAATGAAATTATGGATATTTGATATACGATTCTAGGAACGCACTAATTTTAACAATACCTTGATCTATATTTGTATAACCACTGGTGATATTTGCGGAAGACTTTATTGAAATGAACAGAAATATCGATCTATTATCTTCGTTGTGTGATATGGAGTGGAATTGAGTGTGAATCGGTCCGTGTATATCGTTTCAGTGTAAATGTAACTCTCCATCACAGAGGTTGAAGGAGACATGATCAGATGAGACTGACCCGTCGATTTGGTTTACCAGTGTCGGGACCAAAGCGGCGCTCAGATCAGAGGAAATCCAACAACATGTTTCCGAAGAGTGGTGTAAGTGTGTTGTGTTGTTTTTTTGGAAGAATACCCTACATTTACAGCAGCTTGGCAACAGGAGATTGTAGTATGTCGATCTCAGAGATGATAGTCTCGATCTCTATGTGAGCCATGGCATCATACAGTCCTGTTACAACTTGTAAATGTATTCGATTGCACTTGGATATGTAAGAGATGTGTATTGTTGGGAATCATTTGTTGAGATGTGTGACGAAGATGATTTGTTTTTTTTCGTAATTAAAATTAGCCTCAAATTAAATTGTAAGATCAAGGATACATTTGTGAGATACCATGCATACCAATTTAGTAAAGAAGTAAAGGCTATTATGTGTTTACGTTCTCTGAAAAACTAATCAATCTAATGTTCTGACGACGATCTCATAGAATCATGATATTCGAAAAATTTCCATAGAGCTATATCTAATTAAAATTCTATACATATTTTAGAATAAGGAGTGACACGGGTTGATACATGAAACTCACATTTGATGTCTTCGGAAGTTGATTCGATTCCAGAGGTGTTATGGATTCCCTTGTTTTATGTGATTTTCGTCATTCTCTTGTGCTTGGATCTATGTCATCTTACTGTAGTTTTGATTTTGTTAATCTTTCTGGAACGGTTGTAACACGTTGAGTTGAAAACTTTTTGTAAATCCTCCACTGGGTGATTCTCACATTTGATATCTGGACGCCTGTGGGATGATAGACCTTGGTATGAAACTGAACTCCCCATTGGGGTCAATTTGATGGATGAGTTGTCAATTCGACTGAATTTTGTGATATTGCAAGATATCTCTATTGTGGAAAAACTTAATAATTGGAATCGTAGAGCCCGGAAATTCTGTCTTTGGAGGTAACTCATCAGTTTCGATTGGGACTATGGAAATCTAATTCACTTCTCGATTTTATTTCGGGAAAAAATTGAATTTTCATTTATCATGTACATGATTTTATAAAATTTCGGAAAAGGTTTGTATTTTGATGTTTGGTTCTATTATCAATTTTAGAGAACATGGGAAATAATGTTTTGATAGATATTACTCACCTTTCCATTATTGTGTAGTAGAGGTCAATGTTCATGATGGTATTTTATAAGTTCTTCTTATATATCTACATAGGATTTTCTTGGACTTGATTTCCTCTTCGGCGTACGAATGTTCGTGACCGTGTAAAGGGCTATACTGTGGGCTGCTGAGAGAGCGCGTATCACCAATTGTCTTCTATTTTTCTGTTGACATGTTGTTTGATCTTACTCGTCGCCTATGTGTGTCTGTGCAGGCAGCGAGGAGAGAACTGCGGCTCCGGGAGAGAGCACGTATGCTTATGCGTTTTTTCCACTGGAACTGATTAGAATAAAGGCAAGTTCAGGAATTTTATCAGAGTGGAAAATTTCGCAAATTTTTGGGAACATTTTCCGAAAAAAAACAATTTTTTATATTCTCGTTTTTTTAAAATCCCGTAAAAATTTCGAATTTCTATTTCTTTTATTTTCGTTTTCGAAGCCCTAACTATTCGAGGAAAAACGAGTAATTGAATTAATGATCGAATTACTCACCCTTCAGCCATTCTATAAATGTTGTGTGTCCACGATGATATTTTGCAAGTTCACCTCATTTTCCGTTGACTCTTCTTATGATTGCCCAACCGCATAGAGTACGTGTGTTCGCGACGGGTTCCAGAGGATGACTGCGGGCCGTTGAGAGAGCGCGCATCATTAAGTATCCCCACTCTTTTTCGGTGTGACGTTGTCGCTTCTCGATGCGTGTGTGTCTGCGAGGGCAGCGAGGGGAAGATTGCGGCTCCGATAAGGAGCGCGTATATCTGAGCGTCTCTTTCACTGAAACTGATGAGAATGGAAGCAAGTTCAGGAATCGTCTCATGGTGGGAAATTTCGGAAATTTTTGGGGAAAATTCTCAAAAAAAATCAATTTTTTATATTTCTAATTTTTATATTTCATATCTTTGTGTTCAAAGCTTCGGACAAAATCTTAAAATTTTTTCAGTATATCTTCAATCTATATAAATCACTAAAAATTCTTGACGTTCATGTTTTCATAACTCTAATGATTCACGGAAAAACGAGTAATTAAATAAATGATAGAATTACTCACCCTTCAGACGTTCTATAGATGTTGATGTCCACGATGATATTCTGCAAGCTCATTCCATTTTATTCGACTCTTCTTATGATTGCTCACCTTCATAGAGTACGTGTGATCGCGACGGGCTCCAGAGGATGACTGAGGGCCGTTGAGAGAGCGCGCATCATTAAGTATCCCCGCTCTTTTTCGGTGTGACGTTGTCGTTTCTCGATGCGTGTGTTTGTGAGGCTATTTAGGGGAAAACTGCGGCTTCGGCCGAGAGCGCCTATGTTTGAGCGTCTCTTCCGCTGAAACTAATGAGAATGAACTCAAGCTCATGATGTGTCTCAGAGTGGAAAATTCCGAAAATTTTCGGGAAAATTTTTCGAAAAAAATCGATTTTTTATATTTTTATTTTTTCAAAATCCCGTAAAAATTTCCAATTTTTTATTTCTTATCTCTTTGTTTTCGAAGCCCCGGACAAAATCTTGGAATATTTCCATTAAATCTTTAATCTATTCAGATCATCAAAATTCTCGACGTTCACGATATTACAAATTTAACGATTTGAGGAAGAACGTGTAATTGAATTAATGATGCAATTACTCACCTTCTAGACGTTCTATGGATGTTGATGTCCACGATGGTATTCTGCAAGTGTATTCCATTTTATTCGACTCTTCTTATGATTGCCCCCTTGATAGAGTACGTGTGATCGCGACGGGCTCTAGATGATGACTGAGGGCCGTTGAGACAGCGCGCATCATTAAGTATCCCCACTCTTTTTCGGTGTGACGTTGTCGCTTCTCGATGCGTGTGTGTCTGCGAGGGCAGCGAGGGGAAGATTGCGGCTCCGATAAGGAGGGCGTATATCTGAGCGTCTCTTTCACTGAAACTGATGAGAATGGAAGCAAGTTCAGGAATTGTCTCATGGTGGGAAATTTCGGAAATTTTTGGGGAAAATTCTCAAAAAAAATCAATTTTTTATATTTCTAATTTTTATATTTCATATCTTTGTGTTCAAAGCTTCGGACAAAATCTTAAAATTTTTTCAGTATATCTTCAATCTATTTAAATCACTAAAAATTCTTGACGTTCATGTTTTCATAACTCTAATGATTCACGGAAAAACGAGTAATTAAATAAATGATAGAATTACTCACCCTTCAGACGTTCTATAGATGTTGATGTCCACGATGATATTCTGCAAGCTCATTCCATTTTATTCGACTCTTCTTATGATTGCTCACCTTCATAGAGTACGTGTGATCGCGACGGGCTCCAGAGGATGACTGAGGGCCGTTGAGAGAGCGCGCATCATTAAGTATCCCCGCTCTTTTTCGGTGTGACGTTGTCGTTTCTCGATGCGTGTGTTTGTGAGGCTATTTAGGGGAAAACTGCGGCTTCGGCCGAGAGCGCCTATGTTTGAGCGTCTCTTCCGCTGAAACTAATGAGAATGAACTCAAGCTCATGATGTGTCTCAGAGTGGAAAATTCCGAAAATTTTCGGGAAAATTTTTCGAAAAAAATCGATTTTTTATATTTTTATTCTTTCAAAATCCCGTAAAAATTTCCAATTTTTTATTTCTTATCTCTTTGTTTTCGAAGCCCCGGACAAAATCTTGGAATATTTCCATTAAATCTTTAATCTATTCAGATCATCAAAATTCTCGACGTTCACGATATTACAACTTTAACGATTTGAGGAAGAACGTGTAATTGAATTAATGATGCAATTACTCACCTTCTAGACGTTCTATGAATGTTGATGTCCACGATGGTATTCTGCAAGTGTATTCCATTTTATTCGACTCTTCTTATGATTGCCCCCTTGATAGAGTACGTGTGATCGCGACGGGCTCTAGATGATGACTGAGGGCCGTTGAGACAGCGCGCATCATTAAGTATCCCCACTCGTTTTCGGTGTGACGTTGTCGCTTCTCGATGCGTGTGTGTCTGCGAGGGCAGCGAGGGGAAGATTGCGGCTCCGATAAGGAGGGCGTATATCTGAGCGTCTCTTTCACTGAAACTGATGAGAATGGAAGCAAGTTCAGGAATTGTCTCATGGTGGGAAATTTCGGAAATTTTTGGGGAAAATTCTCAAAAAAAATCAATTTTTTATATTTCTAATTTTTATATTTCATATCTTTGTGTTCAAAGCCCCGGACGAAATCTTGAAATTTTTTCATTGTATCTTCCATCTATTTAGATCATCAAAACTCTCGACGTTTATGTTCTCGTAACTCTAACGATTCAAGGAAAAACAAGTAATTGAATAAATGATCGAATTACTCACCCTTCAGCCATTTTATAAATGTTGTGTGTCCACGATGATATTTCGCAAGTTCACCTCATTTTCCGTTGACTCTTCTCATGACTGCCCAACCGCATAGAGTACGTGTGTTCGCGACGGGTTCCAGAGGATGACTGCGGGCCGTTGAGAGAGCGCGCATCATTCAGTATCCCCTCTCCCTTTCTGGTGTCATGACATGATCGGCGCGCGTCTGTGTCTGTGAAGGCGGGGAGGGGGAGAATGCGGCTTTAGTAGAGAGCGCGAATGCCTGGGCGTTTCTCTAACTGAAACTGATAAGAATCGAGGCAAGTTCAGAATGTGCCTCAGAGTGGGAAATTTTGGAAATTTTTGGGAAAATTTTTTGAAAAAAAACATTTTTTTATATTTTTGTTTTCACAAAGTCCCGAAAAATTTTCGAATATTCATTTTTTATATATTTGTTTTGGCGAAACCTCGGAAAAAATTTTCAAATTTCATGTATCATATATTCAAATAATTTGAACTATTGAATTTTTTGACGATAACGTTTTCTGAATTTTAACAATTTTGGAAGAAGTGAATTTCAAAATTTAGGTTGAAATCACTTACCTTCATGATGTCCTCTATGTATGTTGATCTCTTCGATGTCATCTTGCAAGCTGACTCTGTTCCGCGTCGACTTTTGTCATACCTGCTCGACCCCATAGAATACGCGTGTTTGCGCTGGGCACAAGAAGAAGACTGCGAAGTGTTGAGAGAGCGCGCGATACTAAGTATCCCCTCTCCTCTTCTGGTGTCGTGATGCTTCTCGGCGCGTGTCTGTGTCTGTGAAGGCGGGGAGGGGGAGAATGCGGCTTCAGTAGAGAGCGCGAATGCCTGAGCGTTTCTCTAACTGAAACTGATAAGAATTAAGGCAAGTTCAGCATATGCCTCAGAGTGGGAAATTTTGGAAATTTTGGGAAAAATTTTTTGAAAAAAAAAATAATTTTTTTTATTTTTGTTTTTTCAAAGTCCCGAAAAATTTTCGAATTCTTATTGTTCATATATTTGTTTTGTCGAAGCCCCGGAAAAAATTTTCAAATCCCATGTTACATACATTCAGATAATTTGAACTATTGGAATTCTCGACGTTATCGTTTCTTTAGTTTTAATGATTTCGGGAAGAATGAATTTCGAGATTTAGGTTGAAATCACTTACCTTCATGATGTCCTCTATGTATGTTGATCTCTTCGATGTCATCTTGCAAGCTGACTCTGTTCCGCGTCGACTTTTGTCATACCTGCTCGACCCCATAGAATACGCGTGTTTGCGCTGGGCACAAGAAGAAGACTGCGAACTGTTGAGAGAGCGCGCGATACTAAGTATCCCCTCTCCTCTTCTGGTGTCGTGATGCTTCTCGGCGCGTGTCTGTGTCTGTGAAGGCGGGGAGGGGGAGAATGCGGCTTCAGTAGAGAGCGCCAACGCCTGAGCGTTTCTCTAACTGGAACTGATAAGAATTAAAGCAAGTTCAGCGTGTGCCTCAGAGTGGGAAATTTCGAAAATTTTTGGAAATATTCTTTGAAAAAAAAAACAATTTTTCATATTTTCGTTTTTTCAAAGTCCCGAAAAATTTTCGAATTTTCATTTTCCATATATCTGTTTTGTCGAAGCCCCGGAAAAAATTTTCATTCAATTTCCAAAAAATTTTCGAATTTTCAATCTCCACATTTTCTTTTTATCGAGGGTCCGGAAAAAATTACGGATTTCTATCCAATATATTTTCGTTCTATATTGATTTCAGAAATAACGATTAATCAAATTATCCATGGAATTACTTACCCGTACGATGTTTTTCCTAGATGTCGATGTCAACGATAATATTCTGCAAGCTCACCTCATTATGTGTCAACTGTTTTTATACTCGCTCAACTTCTATGAGCACGTGTGTTCGCGACGGGCTTGAGAAGATGATTGCGGGCTGTTGAGAGAGCGCGCATCACTAAGAATTCCCTTTCCTTTTCTGGTGTCACGTTGTTTGATGCTTCTCGCGCGCGTAAATGTTTTTGAAGGCAGCGAGGAGACGACTGTGGCTCTGGTAGAGAGCGCGTATGTTTGAGCGTTCCTCTAAGTGAGACTAAGAAGAATGAAGGCAAGTTCAGGATGTGCTTCACGGTGGGAAATTTCGATAATTTCCGGAAAAATATTTTGAAAAATAAAATAATTTTTTATATTTTTGTTTTTCCAAAATCCCGAGAAATTTTTGAATTTTCATTTTTATATATTTGTTTTGTCGAAGCCCGGAAAAATTTCATCTCTTACATTTTCTTTTTTTCTGAAGGCTCGGAGAAAATTCTGTTTTTCTATTCATTATGTTCCTATTCTATTCGAATCACTCGAACACCTTCGACTTTCCTGTTCCCACAATTCTATCGATTTCAGAAAAACGAGTAATCAAATTATTGATGGAATTATTTGCGCTTACGATGTTTTCTTCAGATGTGAATGTCCACGATGATATTGTGCAGCTCACCTCTTTCTGCGTCGACTGTTCTTACACTCGCTAAACTTCAAAGAGTACGTGTATCCGCGATGGGCTCAAGCAGGTGACATTGGTGATATTGATCTTAGTACGAAGTAAGGCCCAGAATGAAAATTTTGAGTGTCACTTGTATATTTATCCCTGTAACCAACTGAGTAATTAATTCACGTCAAATCGATGTACATCTCTTTGGCCTACTAGAAATCACATTATTTGAGCATAACGATATTTTACAACATCATATTTCTGAATTTCCGATAGAAAACTTCCGTATTTTTATAATTAAACACTAGCGTTATGTTTCGCGTTGCTCGGCCTGTAAAAGTCCCCGAGAAGCGTATCAGTTCACCAAAATGCTCTTTTAAATCAAATGAAAATATGTTCTGTACCATTTTCACATATCGAGTTATATAATGATAACTTTCATGGTCTTTATGAGTTCAGACCCATGTGAGAAACCGCCGCTTAACTAAATATATAAAATTTATGAAAAACGTACTCTCATTTGATTTGGAAGAGCATTTTGGAAAACTAATACGCCTATCGGAAACATTTACAAGCCGAGCAACGCGAGGCATTACGCTGGTCCATATTAAAGGACCTTATGCATATAGGCCGAAATCTGCTCCAAAAGTTTTGGCCCCAAAAGTCCTGGAAAAGATAGGCTTTTTGGGCCTAAAAATGGGTCCGCACTCCATTTCCATCGAAACTGACCTCAAAAGCCGTAGTAGCGCATAACCTCCCCATTTAGAATATATTGGGAACGCCATTTTTGGCTCACAGCTCGTAACTATGTACATCGCCCTGGCTAATTCTAATGGGATGTTGTTGTCCATCAAAAGATACAACTTTTCTGTACACTTTGGTGAAGGGGAACGATGGGCTAGTGGGTTAAAAATTGTGTTATTTCTAGGATTTTCGTGACTCTTGAGCTAAAATAGCGATTTAATCGGAAACAGAGAGGTTTAGCGAAAAATTGCTGGGGATAAAAGTTGTTCATTTTCAATTTTTCTTCACAAAATCATTGATTTTATAAGCCCAACATTACTGACAAAGCCTCAGTCAGTCAGAAAGTGTGAAAAAATGGTATTTTCTGCATTTTTAGGCCTTGAAACGTCAATATAGGGGAAAATTAGTAAAGAGTTTCGAAAGATCTCCAAAAAATACACATTTTCTATTCCTGTCATTTTTCCGAAAAAACCCTTTCCCTTCGATTAACAACGCAAGAAAGGGCCAAAAATACGATTTGAGCACTTTAAACTCGCTAAAGCTCGAAAAATTCAAATGCAGCCCCCCTAATATTTCAGCCTTAAAAGATGGCTTTTTTCCTATACTTTCGAATGAAAGAAAGAATTTTGCCGTAGAGTTAACCTATATCAAGTTATTACGTTTTTAATGCAATAATGATACTTTTCTCGCTCAGTTACGATGTTTTGGCCCCGTTCATCACTCCGTTGTGTGTTTGGGGATGCGAAATGTCATGAATGACTGATATATTGAGTCACGAGATGCAATAGGCAGTGGCAATGGTTATGTGATACCCCTAGCAATGATCATCCCCATATTCAACGTGCTACCTGGAATCACGAGGACAGTAGACGCATGGAACTATCGGATAACATAACCCTCCGGAAGTCTTCATGCATTTTATTTCATCCCTCGACGAATCGGGGATCCAGCGATACGATTACAAGATCTTCCTTTCCTCCTCGCTTGGAAATCATTCATATCATATGCCGATCGTTTTTCATGCTCCGCAAGCAAAACCGCTGCTCGACAGCGCGGAGGAAGCGCCAAGCGAGGGGGAAAGGAAGTTCTTGTTTCTCGAACCAACGAGAGCCAATGTCATGTCAATTCTGTCACCACGTGCTGCGCAGAGGTTATGCGTCTTCACCCTCATTCGTTCTTTATTTGTGCTTGGCCAATCTTGCTGACACCGTATACACACGCGGTTCATAACAATACATCCGAATAAGTTTTGAGGTTATTAGTGAAACTAGTTCATGATAGATTTATGTGGCTCAAATGCACATCATCAGCACTCCGTTATTGTGATACAAGATTACATCACGTCGTTTAATCACATCGTTTTACATTCACAAATACACGTCATTTGGTACAGAAAACGCCACTGGCGTAATAAGCCCTCAATCACCTCAAGAATATGACTTGACACTCGCGTGATCAAATTTTTGTTCATCGGACAAATCATTTCACGACTCAATCATACCATCGTATTCTCACTCACTTGCTATTTCCAAATCGAAGTATTTCCTTGGTGTGCGCTCGTCCATGATGTTGCCGTCAATTACGTCGTTTCTCACACACGAAAGTTGCACTGGTCACCTCTCGTCTACCGCTGCCTCGGTCTCTTAATCTGCGCCAACTCCTGCAGCCACAGCGGTTACACGGCAGCACAATGATACCATAATAGTATATTACGCAACAAGTGCGAGAAGGTCAATTTCCGCACAAGTTGCCAAACGAGTGTGAGAAGTTAATATTCACGCACACTTTGGAACTTCTCGCACAGCCAAAAGAACACATTATTTGTAAGATTAACATCCGATAATATATTGCGCTTTTTACAATTTTTTTTTACTATAAACAACATCGTCACTTTTTTAATGGCGAAAACGTTTCGTGTGCGAGAAGTTTCGAAGTGTGCGTGAATGTTACTTCTCGCGCGAGTTGGCAACGTGTGCTGAAACTTCTCGCACGTGTTGCGTATACTGTTTTTTGCAACTGTGCGCGAAGTTGTAATTAAATGTACCACTGTCCGAGCAAGATCATCTTGAGAACGAAGTTTTCAAGAAAGGCCAAATTCAGAGGGATGACGTGACATCATGTTTTGGAACTGTGCGTGAATGAAAATGCATTAGAGCGAGAAGTTGGATTTACGCACACTTCACCAGTGCGTAAATGTAAAACTGTGCGAGAAGTCATTCACGCATTACTTCTCGCACTGTAAATAATGAAGAGAAGTCTCATTTTTTTACAACTTCGTGCACACAGTTGCAAAAATAATGGTTCCGAGACAGTCACCAACAGCCGCAAGGAAGATTTCGCCACGATGCTCATCCGACGGCTGACCCATGGCGCCCGATATCGTATCAACTCCACGGCGCTCGTAACTATGCAACCACGCCGAATACCAATTGCAGCAGTACTAGACTTTTCGTGCAGTGGGGCGCGCGCTTGGCCCATAACCTGTTGGGATTTTTGATTGAATACTCGAGCAGATGATCGGGTGACACTTCTTTATTCAACCTTCTCGTTCAACAGCTCTTCAAGTTATGAGTTAGGAAAACAAGACAATGTTATAGTCGTCAAGGCTTATTTAGAACAAACGAAATGAACGGTTGCTATGCAACAAGACACCATCTATGTGCGTATATTCTAACACTAAAATTCATAGACTGAGCGAAATTATCGCCATCGCATGGGACAATACGTTTACGGAATTTCTTTGCAGAATCCGCTCCTCAAGACCCTACTCTTGCTAGTGATGCATGTTTCCAAACCGAAATCCGTTGCATGATTGTTCAAACCGAGATTGTTTATAAAAATCATTCCTTCGGTCCGAAACAATTGCATGTAGGTAATTGGAGGCATCCTTTTAAAAAAGTTACTCCTGTCATCTTTCTCTAGGAGCCATCATTTCTGGGTTATGAGCGTTTTGGAGTCGAAAAAGGTAGATTTTGCTATTTTCAACAACAAATAGAAACAATAATCAAGCCAAAAATCAATGTTTTTAGTGGAAGAATTTGTTGACTAGGGTGCCTTCCACTAGATTCACCAGCAATAGTTGATGTTTCTGGACGGGTACGACTAGTTTTCAAAAAAAAATTCGAGTCACTGTTTCTAATTGCGACAGTACAGCTATACATACCGTGGACCGATATATATGAGTACCTGAGGAAAAACTTTGGAATACTGTATGCCTTCTTGTACGAACTGTGTGAACGCCTCAGAAAAAGACCTCTAAAATCATTCTTTATGTAATTCTGTTGTGCTCTTTCTGGTGCAATTGTTAGTTTTTTGATCCAGGGCTATCCAAAAATATTATCATCAAAAGAGGGGTCAAAATTTCAGGTACGTGTGATGTGGTTCTTCCTCTTATCGAACCCAGTGAGTGTACAGTGACGACAAGAGGCTCGTCAGAGAATCGGGCGGGTAAATTTAGCAAATAAAATAGCATTGAGTATCGCAAATCCCACAGCCACTATTAAGACCAAAAGGTCACTTTTTGAGTGTGCGCTGAACACGTACAATTTGTGACGCAATTTTGCCTGAATTTTCCCTCAATCAAAGTCAATTTGCTCCATCCCAAGCCTTTCCGCACCATCTTTCTCTTGAATCAAATCGCCAGGCTAAATTTTTATCCGTGCCTTACAGTCTCGTAAAAAATTCATTCTCACACTTTGCGGAGTACTTTTCGGCGAAAATCTAGTTTTGCTAAATTTTTATGTCAGGTCCGTGCGGTACTAGTCAGACCCTTGAACGTGAAACTACACACGGTGGTCGGGAAGAGAGCGAATATAAGATCTAAAATGGTAACCAAATCTGCGCACATGGTCATTTCCTACTACTTTGTACGAGTACAATCCCGTTGGGATCAGAACCAGAGCTGCTCGGTTTTTGAAATGCGACCAAAACTGGCATTGTTAATTTATAACCCGCGAATCTTTTTTGACGATTTGCACATGCGGTACGTTCTCTTCAAATTCGGCATAACATTAAAATTTTTTTGAATTTTTTCATACAGCTTGGCTCATTTAGAAGTTTATCACAAAATCTACTGAATAAGATGAAGGAAGTTTGATTGTTTCCAATTCAAACCCAATGCGAGTGGGAACAGTGTCACTATCAAAAATTACAAGCAAATCGGTATTTTAACCTATACGCATCTGGATGATGTCCGACTCACGGATTTCCCGGTTTTCAGAATCCCCCAGCTCAGATTGGCTCATTTGGAAGATAGCTCAGAAATTTGTGGAATCAAGGAGAGATCGTCTCATGTTTTCAATAGGGAACCAAATACTGCCGAGAGCAGTGATACAGTTACAACATACACACAAATGGGTATTCATGTCAATGCACGTACGGAAGGCATTCGGGTCGCTTTCGACTACAAGCGACGTTCTTTTTTTGATTTTATAAATTCCCGAGTTATCTTCCAAATGAACCAAGCTAAGTCAAAGAACTCCAAAAACCGAGGAATTCATGAGCTAGACGCTTCCCAGACGCGTATTACCAAAATACCTATATTTGCTTTTAATTTTCAATAGTGACACTATTCCCACTCGCATTTGGTTTGAGGTAGAAATAATCAAACCTCTCCCATCTGATTTGGTAGATTTTGTGATGAACTTCTAAATGAGCCGAGCTGCATGAAGAAATTCAAAAAAATGTAGAAGTTATGCCGAATTTGAAGAGACCGCACCGCGTGTGCAAATCGTCAAAAAGCGATTCGCGGGTTATAAATTGACAATGCCATCTTGGTCGCATTCCAAAAACCGAGCAGCTCCGGGTCTGATCCCGACGGGATTGTATTCGTCGTAGAAAATGACTTAGTGCGCAGATTTGGTTACCATTTTTGATCTTATACTCCCCCTCTTCCCGACCACCATGTACAGAGGCCCTTGTCATTCTTCCAGAGTATTTGTGGTCAAATCGGAATTCCTAAAACTCCAAACCTGTAGCTAAGACTTTCCAGCCGTAAGATTAATTTTAGGGGCAAAATTTCAGGTCCGTGTGACGCTACCACGTTACATGTAATATCCTCATGGTACCAATATGTCAAAACATTGATACTCGTGTCCGACTTAGTTAGTGCTTTATGTATGTGTGAAAGTCGAAAAATACATCTTAGAACGTTCGGTAACGAGCGTTAGGGCTGGCACATTCTCGACCCCAAATATCGGAAGTTCTAGGGAACTATTCATGAAGCCAATACGAACTACATCAGGAACTGCCCATTGAACAAATACGATGAAATTTATTGGATTTGTCCTCTGTTCTTGACACTTGAATATTATTGTAAAATCGATCGTTGAGAACTAGGTTGAGCGTAGATGAATCACTCATTGCAAAATATAATTATTTATTCTGCGACGTTTCGTCGACTAATGCATCGACCTCATCAGGCGATTCAGATCTTTCTAAAACAAAAAATTGGCAAAACCACAGAAATCGTAAATCGATGTAAACGTAAATCACTCACACCACAAACGAGTTTGCGGTGTGAGTAATTTATTTACGTGTGGTTACGGAGTGATTTACGAGTGTTCGTTTGTTGTGTGAGTGATTTACGTGTACATCGATTTACGATTTCTGTGGTTTTGCCAATTTTTTGTTTTAGAAAGATCTTAATCGCCTTATGAGGTCGACGCATTAGTCGACAAAACGTCGCAGAATGATTAATTATATATTGCAATGAGTGATTCATCTACGCTCAACCTAGTCCTCATCGATCAGTTTTACAATAATATTCAACTGCCCATTGAACATTTTCGGGAAACGAGCCGTTCCCGGCCGGAAGCATCAATTATTGCTCCGGATCTTGTAGAAGACATCCTAGGACAGAACAGATTTTTCTACTAAAAACATTGATGCTTCGTTTAGTTGTTGCTTCTAACACGTTCGCTGCGACGCTGTTTTTTCGTAGTTTTATTCCGGTCATGAATTGGACCATCGCAACTCGGTAGAATCGCCCCTATGGGAGTTGAACTTTTCTCGGCTCATTGTTCACGCCCTCACTGAAGTGAACCATCATGATAGATTTTTTTGTAAGAATTTTTTGAGCAAATCTGATTGAGTGAAGTTTGTAGAATTAAAAATCGCGGGTCCTACCGGTGGGACCCATCGCAGCGGACGTGTAAATCAACGTTAAAGAGAGGAAGATTCGTGTTTTTTCAAACCCTCGTAGAAATTGTGAGCATTTTTTGGCCAGAAACTGGCCTACTTCAACCTAATTGCATTGTTACTATATCTATATGGGTGATTATGAGATAACTTAGGTATTTCGAAGGCAAAAACGGCGGGGATCGGGATTTGGACCAAAAATTAACTAGTTGAAATATAGCTGCAATCTGACTGCTCATAGGTGTTTTCCAATCTATCTGACATTCAAAAACAATTCCCAGACGGGCATAAACGTTAGTTAATCTATGTAAAAGATATGAGCAATTTTCGATATATTTTTGCCACGGTAAGGACAGCCACGGTAAGGACATTTTGGCATGAAAAGTGATCTCAAAGGCGTAAATCGAAACGGATCGTTTTTTCCGAATAGATGGCTCATTTTTATGGTGAGAGTAGACCGTAAAAAAATTTCTGGACCTTGACGTTGCATAGTGTTCGAGAGCCAGTGACCACGGTAAGGACATTTCTTATTTTGCAACGGGAAAATTCTTCATAAATCATCGCGTGAGAAGCTGTTCACGTAATTCATCATTCCGCTGGTGGTAGTATTTTATTCATTGGTGTATTAGCAATCAATTACCACCGTTATAGAGTCGTTTGAAGCGATTCGCTGACCCGGAGTCGAATTATCGAGGAGCATTCGAAAATTGTGCAAAATTCCAGGACAGAATGTCGGCTGTGTTTTGACTATTTTGAAGTGAGACTTGATACTCGATTTGTACATAATACCATCTTTTCATAACCCAACTTTGATGTTTGAGTGGTACGGAACCGAGATTGAATGATTATCTCGGTAAACTACACGGTTGAAATGTGCAACTCCGGTTTGGGACATGCCACGGTAAGGACATTTTGACGACTTTTGGTAAGCTCAGGTCCACATAAAACTTATATCCGCTCCTAGAACTATTGGGACATCTTCATTTCAATAGATTACACCAGATATGATCGTTGGACTCATCATATTTAGTCATTTAATATGAATGAGAGGTCAGGACATCAAATGCATAAGTTATCTCAGAATCACCCATATACTGCATGGGTGCCCGAAAATATTGGTCACACTTCTATCAGAGACTTCAAAATGCTCATAGCTAAAAAATGATGCCTGCTAGAGAAAAATGACAGGTGTAGGTTTTTGTATAAAATGTCTCTGATTACCTGATGAGAATTGTTTTGGACTGAAATGAGTGATTTTCACAATTCGTTTGAGCAATTCCGGTTTAAATAATTTTGCGCCATTTCGGCCTGTGATGTGAAGATTCAACAAAGTTGAATTTAAATTTTTTTTGTAAAAGATGAAAATTAAGGTATCATTTTGTTTAAAAATCGTACATCTTAGTTATTGGGTATACGACAGGGTAGCAAAGAGTTATAACACATAGGTTAGATTAAAATCATAGCATTTATTCAAAATAAAATAAAAGAAAGTCATACTCCAGCAATTTCTTTTTACACACAAATATCTAAACACATTTTTAAATATCCATAGTCTTAACTAGGACTTACTTTTCGTCGCGCCGCAATGAACACAATAAATGATTTTAATAAAAAAACTCTAAATTGAACTGCAATTACTTGAATACTCTGAAATTAAAAAAGAAAAGATTTTAGAAACAACTAGAAAACCAGGTAGTACGTGGCAGCTGCATTAAAGCAGTGTTCCGGTGTACTAGTGGGCCTTTGGCGTGGCAGCTGAATTATAGCAGTGTTGCGATGCCAAAATGACAGATTACCTGCAAAGTTAATTGCGTTGGTATCTGGGCTCACCCTGGAGACTGAGTGACGATTGCTACCCAAAAAGCCGGTAATCATTGGTATAATTTACATGAATGTATTCTGGGTATCCATCTATCGGCGACATATCAATTACCCGATATACAAGATGTGATTTAGGCGGTTGATGCAAATTGGTAATTTGATACTTTGCTAATAATTAGGATTTTCGTAATCACATGTTGATGACATTAATATTGTGACTTCTTCTTCTAGGCTGCAACATATCTGAGTCGTATCCACGATATTCCAATAATATTCCCAAAGAAAATCTCCATAAGAAAGTCCCATAGATTTGAACCTGGCGCCCTTGAGCATGCGCAGTATGATCGATCAGTTTGGCCAATCAAGAGATAGCAATATACAGCAGACGACATCAAGATATCCAGTGCATCAGTCATATGGATTGTGGTTATGACAGTTGTTTGTTTACTTTCAATAATCAGCTAGGTATTGTAAGTATTGCAAAATAATGATAAATAAATAGCAGCAGTGGGTAAGTAAACCTGAAATATATTTCTAAAGCATGTATAAGCATATCATGGGTGTTAGTACTCACGGTATGATGTAGTGTAGAATATTAGTGTTTTGGTGATAGATGTTGATGGGTGATTTTTATAACTAATGAATAAACTATTGTTTTTGCATGATGCTGATGTTATATGGGTTGAATACTAAAAGTTAATGCATTGCTGATGTCAGACAACTAATTCTTTATGTGTTTTTATAGGAAAACTTGGTGCGTCAAGTGGGAAGCATGGCCCACGTTGTCGGCCAAAGGCATCGGTTGAGCTGCGTTGGACCATCACCATCATCAGATGGGAGCCAAGGTGCAGAATAAACATCATTTCCTCAGGATAGATGGGATCCTGGGATTACCAAGGAAAATTAGGTATGGGATCTTGACTATCTTTGAACTCTAGGTGTAAATTTCGATTGGACTGTTTATATATTGACTGACTCAACCATTAATGTTGAGCTAGTGTGAATTATCATCAGCTGATGGCTGTGAGATTATATGTGCAAAAATAAATACTGACAAACCATTGAGAATAAGATCTGAATGAATGAAACTGAATGAATGGCTTTCGCATGACTCATTTCTATTATTAACATTTCTTTCCTTACTAGTAAAATATACTATATGATCAGATACTCATTCCTGTATTTGTTTCATGTTCCTGATATCACCTGGTACCAGATGTCCAGATTTGGCAACCTGATTACCTGATGAGATGTCCAGCCTCCTGCTTTTGCATCCAACAGTTGATTGAGTTTCATCGATGTATCAATAACATCATTTTTTGGTATGGTTTGATCATCAACTTACCGGTAAGGTCTTTTAGTATATTCTATATTGAACTTGAGAATCTATTAGCTCAAAACTCATCTTACTTATTTTCTTTCAGGTAAAGAAAATGGAAAAATACAACAAAATCTAAAAATCAAACTAAATTTTAAACCAGAATATAAATTACTTCAACTAACGTCTGGATAAAAAAACATATTTAAAATCGCCCTAAAGCTGTGCGCTGCAGTGAATGTGCATCACTAAGGAAAAAAGGGCCTCGCGGAGAGGATCCCGCAAAAAAATTCCATGAGCGCATTTCTGCACACGAAGGCGGTGATTTTTCCTATAGTCTATTATGCTTTGATCCCAGATGAAGTTATGGGAGAAAAGATGGTCGTACTTGCCAAGTTAGACTTCTAGGAAAAGTGAGGTGGATAGGGGGAAGATTTGAAAACTTAGTATAGTAATCATTAAAAATACTGAAATTGAAAGTCATGAGCTGTAAAATAGTTGACCATGTAGAAAAACAAAAAGAGTTTCTACGTATATCTCATCCATGAGAATCATCCTCTTAATGAGGGGCTCTATGATGAATTCCAAGATGAATATTTTTTCTCATCATAAGCAAAGAAATCTGGGAACTTGGAATAGATTCATGGAATATGACTTGAGTTGATGCGAAGACTCCCAACTTTACTTATAATGGTGCTTGCAAGAGAAGGTTTTCAGGGAATGTGAAATTCCTGGATTGAGTCAATTACCCACCCAAGTTGATTCATCCGCTCCTCAACAAGAGCAGAAATTTTGGTGTGAGACAGCTCAAGCAGGTTTCAAAGACTCTATGGAAAGAATTTTTGGCTTGAATGCTGATCAACAAATCAATTCTCCTTCACCATCCTTTGAAATTTGAGCATTGAGTTGTAGTGACTTCAAAACGCATTGCTCTGCTACAACCTAAATTAGTTCATCCTAATGAATCTATACGTCTATTCATTCTTGATGCAACTATATAATGTGTCTCCATTATTCAGTGGATGTGGTGAAATTCTGAGCGGAAAGTCTGGTGATGGAAGTTGGACATTTCAAAGAGTATGGAATTTAGGTATAGCATGCTTGGACTATTAACATGCTTGTTCCTTGAGATACATTATTCAATGATCCTGGTATCATTCCACATCCAGATCTTGGTATGGGAAAAGCGACAAAGTTATATTAACATAATTGCACATCTTTCGTCGAGCCAAGTTTCACTCACTATCAAACATAGACATCCAATGTAATATCTTATTATAGAAAAGTTCAATAGAATTGTATGTCAGTTTTCCAGGGATTGAGTCCTTGGTCCAAACGCATTGAATTACTGGAATACTTGTTGGTAAACGATGAGCTTACATTGGTTTGAAACTAATGTGAATGAAATTCATGAGTGGCTCTGCACATATCCCATCATCTTTTAGTTCTGGCTGTACAAAACTACTATTAGGTCTTTGCATATGTCAATAACTACACATGAAGATCTAGATGTTGATTGTATGGCATCCTTTGCGGTGAATTATAATTCAGATTAGCAGAAAAAACATGTCTGATATTTGTACTGATTTTGATGGATGAGAGTGAAATTTGAACCCAAATCAGTTTTGAATTATATAATTTGAGGCCGGGGTAGACCTTGATTCAGGTTCAAGCCCAGACAAACCTTCCAGACCAACCCTAAAATTGTTAAGAGATCCCTACACAATTTTATGGTCTACTCTCAAGAAAGATCACACCTGGCTCTGTTTGATTATGAGTGAAACTTCGCTCGACGAAAGATGTGCAATTATGTTGATATAACTTTTTCGTTTTTCTCATACCAAGATCGGGATGTGGGATGATACCAGGATCATTGAATAATATATCTCAAGGAACAACCATGTTGAGAGTCCAAGGATGCTATACCTAAATTCCATACACTTCAAAATGTCTAACTTCCATCACCAGACTTTCCGCTCAGAATTTCACCACATCCACTGAATAATGGAGACACATCATATAGTTTCACCAAGAATGAATAAACCTATAGATCCATTAGGATGAACTAATTTAGGTTGTAGCAGAGCAATGCGTTTTTGAAGTTACTAAAACTTGATGCTCAAATTTCAAAGGATGGTCCAAAGTAAAGTTGATTTGTTGATCAGCATCGATGCCAAGAGCTCTTTCCATAGAGTTTTTGAAACCTGCTTGAGCTGTTTTACAACAAAATTTTCTTCTTTCGGTTGAGAAGTCTGCAGCATATGATGATGTGAACCTGAGGAAGTAATTTTGCCACAACTCTCATGGAGGATTCAGGCACATCACCACTCATCACATTTGCACTGTGGCACAAATTCTGACAGACAATTCTTTGTTCGGTTACAGAATGGGAACCAATCTATTACATTTCATTAGAATCAAAATCTGCATGTTATTGAGTGATTAATTGATGAGCTCAGCCTAGCTCGCAGCTTGCACTATATTGTCTCTTTGTCACGCTTTCTTGCTGCGCGATCATCACGCGTGGAATATATATATATATATATATATAAATATGTATATCTCCTGCTACTATATAGTTCTTTTTACATCTTTTGCCCCACAGCGCCCCACACCGCCCCGCGCCACCCCACTCCGCCCCACACTCCATTCTACAACCCGCCCCATTCCGTCCCACACGCCGCGCCGCCTCACACCGCCCCATTCCGCCCCACACTACCGTTCAAAATCTGCCCCACTTTTCATTTTATTGTCCGACCCACATCGCCATCCAGAATCCGCCCCACTCTTCGTTTTATTGTCCGCCCCACATTGACATGCCCATTCCATCCCACACTATTGTTCAAAGTCCGCCTCATTTTTGCTCCCTCCAAAGAGAAAGCTTCGTTTTCACCCTAACGAAAATTTGATGAAATTTCTCTTTGAAACCAATACATCCTCCAACAAAATTCCTCTTATCTCAAAAAGCCTCAAACCATTCTCTTCCTCTCGCCAAAATCTATCAATTGTAGTCAACACTTTTCCTCCTAACGGCCCCCCGAACCTGTCAGAGACTCATCTTTGCGCCCCTCTGTCCGTGTTCGGATGTGCGTGTGTGTGTAACCGTTGTTTTATACTCCACACTCTTTCTCTTTTACTGTTGAACTTATCAACTTCTGGCTCTTGACAAGTTGGACACAATCCAATTTCTGATACCCCAGTGATTTGGCAGCTTTCCTCTCTCAATCAAATTTGATTCATGGCGTTTTTAAAGCGGAATTGCTCAAATTTCGACTCTTAATACATAAATATTTTTTCCTAACACAGTCCCACCGTGAATTGAGTCACCTAAATTAGAATTTTTCCTGCATAATCTATCAGTTGGTTGATACCGAATTTTCATTCAACCTTTACAGATTCCGAATTTTCCAAAAAATCAAAAATTCCACGAAAGACTTCTTTCTTCCATCATTCTCAAACCCACTGCATCGAAATTCCATCTCAACAAAACGACGGATATTGTTAGAAAATCTCAATCCCAGGGAGCCTAAATCTCTCTCAAAAGCGTCCTCAAAAGGATAACTCAGAAAATAGTAGAACATTTTTATTAATATTCTTTTTTCCCCCGTATCATTCCTTCACGACTCATTCATCTCAACCTTAATGACCTAGAGACCTACTCATGCACCATTCTGAATCGATTGGTTGATACTAAATTCTCTCAAAATCCGTAAAACATTATTCAAATGAAGTTCCGGGGAAAGATCATTTCTACCAAGATTTCCAGATTAATCATCTTTGAACCAACTGTATCGAAATTTCCTCTCAACCAAATAGATATTATTATTTTTGGGAAAACCTGTTTTCAGATGACCTAAATCTCTGTTAAATGCTTACTCAGAGGAATAACTCAAAATATATGATATTTCCTCAATAGTTATGATACTTATCATATAACGCCGAGAGAAAACATTTTGCTAATTACTTTTAGCAGCGTATTTCTTCTATAATCCGCCCCACACTGCCTACTCAAAACCGCGCTATACTTCCTTCTCGAATTCGCTCCATTCCCCATTTCGATGCCTGCCACACATTTCTCCCTATTACCCGCCCACATTGCCTTCAGAAATCTGTCCTACACCGCTTTTCTACAATCCGCTCCACCCCATTGATTTGTCACCCCGTGCCAAGAAATTCCTGCAATTATTTCACTGAAATCCATTTTTTATTCCAAAAACTTTCCCTGATAGGGAGTCCGCTTTAACCATTTTTTCCATCTCGCCGGGATCGTTCGATTTTGACTCTCATCTTTCCCTCCACTGTTATCCCCTCCATGCTGAACATTGATCTTTGACCATCATTGTCTCTGCCTGTATGTATGTTGTCCAGCCTTTCTCCTCAACTGTTTGATCGATTTTCCTTAAATTCTCATGAGTGACAGATAACTACCCTGGAATGTGCTGAACGGACTAACACCTAACTATATCACAGTCTTTCACGTATCCATCTTCAACCATAGAATTGTTGACATTTTCCGAAATTCTATTATTGCAATCAGAGATATTTTTGTCCACATTCCTCATATCAAACTTCTTGTTTTTCGAACACCGATTCTTCCGCCATTCTCATTCACTTCATCAATGTTCACCCCCCATAGTCATTCATTCCAATCATTGGAATCATAAATTCCCCACCCCGTTATATAGAACCACATAATATTCCTCTTCCGTACATTTTCACGAAACTATTCATCAACCAACCGCTCTATCATGCCAATATCAACATTCCATTACCCTTCTCTGAATTTTTCCAGGAACTCATTCTAGAACGAATTTTTCAAGAATTGAAACAAAATTTGGGAACTTCTGACATTTTTGTTTTCAAAGACGCATATATCGAAAACTGTTTAATGGAATTATCTTTGAACCCTCCCAGCACACCTCCACGTTTTGATCGATCATTCGTGAACATTTCAGAGAGATCGATCGGAGGATTGACTAGAACTCGTGAACCAAAGGAAAAACAACATACATGTCAAAACATTGAATTCCTCTTCAAATCATATGTTCCGTAACCACCGGATACCTAAAAAAAAAATTTAACCCAAAATTGAAAGATCTCGACGTCAAGAACGAAATTGTCGGAACCTCTCTCTTCATACTCTGAGGATGGAAAATTCTTCTGAGAATGAAATTCCCAGATTATTCTCTCATATATTCCTTTGCGAGTCACCATTCTTCTCGGACATTGACTATCTTCGAGTAGAAAGTGTCATCTACAGTCATAAGATCTCGATGAGAGGAGCAATATGGTGAAAACCAAATTGCTCTCTCTGAGAATTTTGACGATGAAAAATTCATCTGACGAGATAATCCTCTCATTATTCTCGTACATATTCTAAACCCATACTCAAATAAAGAACTTACAGACTTGTATACACACTAACGATCTCCTACTACAATTACCAGCTGAAATGCA
Organism: Eretmocerus hayati; assembly: GCA_029851415.1. Taxonomy (NCBI): domain Eukaryota; kingdom Metazoa; phylum Arthropoda; class Insecta; order Hymenoptera; family Aphelinidae; genus Eretmocerus; species Eretmocerus hayati. The sequence continues at coordinate 159,200,495 of CM056743.1, forward strand.
ATTTTATTCTGCTACCTATGAGCATTGACAGAGGAGTTCTACATTTTGCTTCCTCAGATAGGAAGAGTTGCACTCGTGACGAGACATTTTTCTCGGATCTTCTAACTCAAATTAAATTTATATCATAAAAATCGTCGTCCACACAGAGTCGATATCCATCATCCTGTTCTCCTTGCCAATATCTCTTGATTGTAGGTGACCTTTCTTTCTTCAAGATCATTCCCAGCCCACTAGAAATCCATCTTTCGCGGTCTTTGGCCTTGTTTGTGTGTATGTTGTTCTCTGCCATCCATAAGTTCTCCCCAACCCTTCAATTGATCTTCATAGAATTCATCTGTTGGGTAGATGACCACCCGATGATGTTCTGGAATGGGATTTGCAGCTCAATCCATTACATAACTTCCGATATTTGCGTTTTGTGATATGGAAAAGTCAATATCTTCGAGAACCTCACAATTTCATTCACAAATATTTTCATCCACAATTTCCTTACCAAAGTTTGCGTCACCATAACTAACATCATTCGGTGATTCTCCGTGACCTGATTCATATGAATGATCCATATTCATCCATTCCCGTAATTTGAAACATACATTCTGCATCATTCAACGGAAAATCGCGTGCCAATCATGTTTTATTTATCAATACGCAATTCCGTATCAACAAATTGATCGATTCTGTCGGGGATAAATATCACATCAGTTTACTCTGGATTTCTCTAGGAACTATCTTTAGAACATATTCTTCCGAAATTGTAAACTTTTTTCCAAAATGGCATATTCTTTCATTTCGGACGCATGGGTAAAAAAAAATTTGATCGATGAAGCTGTAAATTTCTTCAGGATATTCTTGGGTGATCATCTATTACACACATGGGTTTCAGAAGGATCGATTGAAGGGCTGAGGAAAACGCGTGAACGCAGGAAAACACACACATCAAATTATCGACTACTTTCATAGATAACCAACCACCCACATGAATAATCATAAAAAATAATCATCTTTTTCACCTCCAATTATAATTGAGCGAAAAATTTTGTCTACAATCGAAAGACCCCAGGGCGAGGAAGAAAATCGTGGAACCTGAATCTATGTTAGTGTAGATTTTCAGAATGGAAAATCGACGTCGCTATTGAGACGTGTGTCGATTGTCGGTGTGTCTTTTCTGTTCAACGCATTCACATCAACCCCTCAACCGATCTCTTCGGAATTGATATGGACGGTAGAATGCCTCCTAGAGATGCGCTGTGAGCATTCACAGTAATGGGTTTTATAGTTGGTTCATTCAATTCTATTAAGAATGGATTCCATTTAAAAACGACACATGAAAAATGATGTCTCGGATCGGTTTCTCGTAGTTTTGATTCAATTCTGTACTCCAAAATATGAAGTTTCTACCCACTGCGAGGTCCCAAAAAATCTTGGAGTCGCCTGCGGAGCCTTGAGACCTTCAATGCATCCATGCTGTCAGTGGTGTTAATAATCTTGATGTCTAAAGAATCTTGTATCTTCAGTTCCAGTCAATCAATAGGAGTTTTGTAACGAGTCATTTTGGAGGAAAGGACCCCGCCATAAATGATAGGATTTTGAGTTTCAGCTAATCTTGCTGAATCGGGGACCAAATGATAGAGCTCGACGAGCTGATCAAAAGTCTCTATTGTCGTTAAGCCTGAAAAATCTCATTCGTGAGTTATTCGATGTAGAAGCTGTCGATTTTATCAAGTGAAAATAGGGTTATGGCATCGATCGAACAATAACATACGTTCGAATTGGGTCGGCAGTCGAGTTTTCCCCGGCATAGTGATTCTGATGGGGTAAGATAATGTGTTTGTCGCCCAATCCACCGATTATCTCAAGAGAATCTTTCGCCGCTGCAAGTTTTGCCGAACACTTCTTCACACAAAAAGACGAAACGCGCAGGAAAATCTCATCAGCTCAGCCAGCCTATGACACATAGTAATCCGAATATGCAAGTACGGATAACGCGTTTCGTGAGGAACCGTCAATATTTTGTAGTTTAACATGCGACCTCGCCACGAGAAATGATTCGACGCTTCACACCCTCTTGTCAGGAAAACTGACTTGTCCATTTTCAACTTTCTTTCGAGCAAGCCGGCTATCTTCTTCAGAATCAATCAACTTTATCTTGGTTCATTTCCGTCCGATTCATATAATATACACAAGCAGAAATCAATATGACGCAAAATTCAATCACTGTGTAAAATATCAACAAATATAGGATACAAACTCCCTTTAAGAATTAATAGACTTACTGCTGGAGTCCTGTTAAAGCTCCCCGCAATTTCGGGAGGAGAAAAATCTCGTGATCTTCAGTGATGAACAGTTTGGCTACATTTGAAGCCAAGCCTTTCTGAAACTTGAGCTGAGGGTGACATGACGAAAAATTGAGTGGCCAATTGGAATAGAGAAAGTATATATCGACGCCTCTTACGAAGATCAACACATCCGCTGACGCCCACGAAGACTAACACGGGGGCCAAAGATTAGCATTTGCTTTGTTACGGCCACGAAGATTAACACCTACTGTGTACGCCACGAAGATCAACACTTACGCCTCAGCGCCACGAAGATTATCTCTTACTGCTTAAGACCACGAAGAGTATTACTTACTCCTCAAAATGCACGAAAATTAACACATTCGCGCATTTTTTTTCTTGAAGTGACGAAGACTATAAGTATACCGTCTTGAGGCCACGAGAAGTAACACTTGCTTCTTAGCAACACAAAAATCAACACATTCGTAGACTTCATTCAAGGGGGAAATAGCTAATATTCCATAGTGTAGATACTTGGCTTATAACTGTACGTACTTGCTCGTACCTGTCAATACTCGCGATAGTAATTCCTGCTACCTACACAGTACGGAATGGGTATGTGATGGATTTTGGAGAGGCGCTCCAAATGCACGCAACAGTAGTTGCCAGTATGTGACGGCTACTGAACAAGTACGTGACGGATTCTGGAGCCCTTGCTTAGCGAGCCGCATGGCAGTAAATTCGTATATGTGCCAAGTACGGATCGAGTACGTGACGGACTCTAAGAGCGGGTCACGGGGTACCATGAGGCAGTAGTTGCCAGCACGTAATAGGAACGGGACAAGTATGTGACGGACTCCGTGAGCGCAGCTGATCTGATTCAACCTACCTTGAATGACGGTGTCTCCTGCTACGTAATTATCACGCAGAGAATTAACTAATTTATTAATTAACTGACTAATTAATGAATTAGCCTGCTCGAATCTCACACGAGCCTCACCGCGATGCTCTACACTCACGAAGGTCGAAAAAATGAAAAAACACAGCGCACGGAAATGAAATTTTGACCCCTTTTTCGATAATAATTTTTTTTTGCGACTCTGGATCGCCAAGCTAATGATTGCGCCAATAATACGTCGAAAGTGACCCTTTGTGGAAGTATTCGAGGGAAATTTCACTTGGATCGAGTTATTTTTACACTCGATCCTCGAGTTGCTTACAATTTTCAGTATGAAAAAAATAAATATTTATATATTGTGGAACGATATTGAGACTAAAATGCTAAATGAAAACAATGGAACTGCATAAAAAATGAAAAAAACACTTTCAACAAAGTTTAGTATGAATTCATGATTGGTTGTCGCTGAGGTTTGAACCTGGTTCCTTTGCTTTATCTTCTCTGTTCGTTATTTATTACGCCAACCATCCAACCAACTGAGCCATCGGGGATATTGACGAGAGAGACTGATAAAACAGTGATGAGGGCCGTTATGACAACCAATCGTAACTTTCTCGACAAAAGTGGTTTACTGTAAGTCTGAGTGAGACTATCTTTCACTGCTCTACGTAAGATAGCCTGATTCACTGTTTTTCGTGTAATATGGCTATAGAAACCCTTATGAAATCCAAATCTCATGATTACAATGAATAATTCGACATGAATAATTGCTATCTACGAATTGAACCTCAATGTTCGGGATGAAACGCACGGTAGAATTGAAGCACAAGTCCTGTTTGCATCAAATTGCACCTCTTCATCCGTATCAAGAACGTGATAGTAAGAGTATCAAGATAATGAGTTGACTTAGGAGTAATTCCACGAGAAAACGATATATGGTCGAAAGTTGGATCTCAGATTTCTTTCTAAGTGAACTTTTTCGATTTTATAGGTTGAAAAATGAACTTCCTTGACCATAAAAGAAATTACAAAATTTTTTTTCGGACCCTGGTACACAAATCAAAATCATGTTTCCAACTTTTTCTTGCAAAATTTCCGTAACTTTTTCACACTCAAATCGTTATAGCTCAAAAATTACCGCAGATAGAGGGACGCGGTTCGGCGCATCTGAAAGGTGAGCAAAAAACCTATCAAAAACCACTTTGGAGTTCTGGTTCTCATGAAACCTCGATTATATATGGATGATTCCGTGAAAATCATCTTCCATTTTTTTTCTCAAGAAGCTATTTTTTTAGAGGATTTATAAGTACATTCTTTCGTGTAAAAAGTTGTGTTCTCCACGAATAAATCATTCTCACTCTGCATTTTTGGGTTTTAAGCTATTTTCTGGGCATTCTTTCGATTCCAATGACAGAAAACCTCAATTTTCTGCGCATGCGCGAGATTTTAGAGTCCCAAAACCAATTTTTTTGAGAAGCTGAGAAAATTTCCTTAGAAATGACCCCTTATTAAGTTCAATTTCATCAACAAGATGCGGAATTACAGCGCCCGAATGATGAAGAACGGTTCGAGCAAAAACATGAAGGCTTCCAGGCAATGACTGGAGCGAACATGGGGCCTCGCAACAAGCTGCTTTTTGTACTGGCTGTCAAAAGTCACTGTAACTTTGGTTTAAATCAACGGATTCAAGCTCACCAAGAAGTCATTTTGAAGGAAATTTTTCTCAGCATCTCAGAAAAATCAATTCTGGAATTCTGAAATCTTGCGCATGCGCAGAAAATTGAGGTTTTCTGTCATTGGAATCGAAAAAATGCCCAGAAAACAGCTTGAAATCCAAAAATGCTGAGTGAAAATATTTTATTCGTGGAGAACACAACTTTTTACATGAAAAATTGTACTTTCAAATCTTCCAAAAAAATAGCTTTTTGAGGAAAAAAATAAATGATGATTTTCACGGTATCATCCATATATAATCAAGGTTCTATGGGAACCAGAACTCCGAAGTGGTTTTTGATAGGCTTTTTGCTCACCTTTTAGATGCGCCAAACCGCGTCCCTCTCTCTGCCGTAATTTTTGAGCTGTAACGATTTGTGTGTGAAAGAGTTACGGAAATTTTGCTGAAAAAAGTTGAAAACATGATTTTGATTTGTGTACCAGGGTCCGAAAAAGAATTTTGTAATTTCTTTTATGGTCAAGGAAGTTCATTTTTCAACCTATAAAATCGAAAAAGTTCACTTAGAAAGAAATCTGAGATCCAACTGTCGACCATATATCGTTTTCTCGTGGAATTAATCCTAAGTCAACATCATTATCTTGACAGATAGTCTAGACTTGATAGTAAGATATACTATCACGTTCTTGATACGAATTAAGATATGCAATTTGATGCAAACAGGGCTTGTGCTTCAATTCTACCGTGCGTTTCATCCCAAACATTGAGGTTCAATTCGTAGATAGCAATTATTCATATCGGATCATTTATTGTAATCATGAGATTTGGATTTCATACGGGTTTCTATAGCCATATTACACGAAAAACAGTGAATCAGGCTATTTTACGTAGAGCAGTGAAAAATAGTCATACTAAGACTTACAGTGAACCACTTTTGTTGAAAAATTTACGATTGGTTGTCATGACGGCCCTCATCACTGTTTTCTCAGTCTCTCTCGTCAATATCCCCGATGGCTCAGTTGGTTGGATGGTTGGCGTAATAAATAACGAACAGAGAAGATAAAGCAAAGGAACCAGGTTCAAACCCCAGCGACAACCAATCATGAATTCATACTAAACTTTGTTGAAAGTGTTTTTTTCCATTTTTTATGCAGTTCCATTGTTTTCATTTAGCATTTTATTCTCAATATCGTTCCACAATATATAAATATTTAGTTTTTTTATACTGAAAATTGTAAGCAACTCGAGGATCGAGTGTTAAACAACTCGATCCAAGTGAAATTTCCCTCGAATACCTCCACAAAGGGTCACTTTCGACGTATTATTGGCGCAATCATTAGCTTGGCGATCCAGAGTCGCAAAAAAAAATTATTATCGAAAAAGGGGCCAAAATTTCATTTCCGTGCGCTGTGTTTTTTCATTTTTTCGACCTTCGTGAGTGTAGAGCATCGCGGTAAGGCTCGTGTGAGATTCGAGCAGGCTAATTCATTAATCAGTCAGTTAATTAATAAATTAGTTAATTCTCTGCGTGATAATTACGTAGCAGGAGACACCGTCATTCAAGGTAGGTTGAATCAGATCAGCTGCGCTCACGGAGTCCGTCACATACTTGTCCCGTTCCTATTACGTGCTGGCAACTACTGCCTCATGGTACCCCGTGACCCGCACTTAGAGTCCGTCACGTACTCGATCCGTACTTGGCACATACACGAATTTACTGCCATGCGGCTCGCTGAGCAAGGGCTCCAGAATCCGTCACGTACTTGTTCAGTACCCGTCACGTACTTGTTCAGTAGCCGTCACATACTGGCAACTACTGTTGCGTGCATTTGGAGCGCCTCTCCAAAATCCATCACATACCCATTCCGTACTGTGTAGGTAGCAGGAATTACTATCGCGAGTATTGACAGGTACGAGCAAGTACGTACAGTTATTAGCCAAGTATCTACAGTATGGAATATTAGCTGTATATATATATGGAATATAGCCCCCTTGACTTCATTCTTGAAGAGACGGGGATCATAAGTGCTTCATCTTGAACAAAATACTTACAGTCTCCGTCCCTCCATGAATGAAGTCTACGGATGCGTTGATTTTCGTGCCGCTAAGGAGAATGTCTTTTTTTTCGTGGCCCTAAGACGAAATACTATGTTTCTGTCCCTTTGAACGAGAACGTGTGCAAGTGTGTTATAGTCTTCATACCGTTTAGGAGTAAGTGCTAATCTCATGGGCCGTTGAGCAGAAAGTGTTAGTCTTCGTGCCACTAAGGAGTGAGTGTTAGTCTTCGTGCCCCTGAGGAGTAAATCTTAGCCTTCGTGCTACTAAGGAGTAAGTGTTAGTCTTCGTGCCCCTAAGGGGTAAGTGTTAGTCTTCGTGGACCTGAGGAGAATCCGTTAATCTTCGTGTTCACAACGAATAAATGTTAATCTTCGTCAGTCACAAGAAAAGAGGTATTAATCTTCGTAAAAGACGTCGATATGTATCTAAAATAACATAAGCTTCTCATACAGACATTTTCTCAAATGTCTGTATAAAAAGCTTTCTGAGAATTCAAATTCTGAGAATCACAAGAAAACACGTAAACTGCGCTGATAAAAAGTCGCGGCTAATACGATTTTCTTTCTCTCCATACACGGACGATATGCCTCCGCCTTTTCACGTGGCGATGGTGCGTTTCAAAGTTCAAAATATTGACGCTTTCTCACGAAACGCGTTATCCGCACTTGCATATTCGGATTACTATGTGTCATAGGCTGGCTGAGCTGATGAGATTTTTCTGCGCGTTTCGCCTTTTTGTGTGAAGAAATGTTGGGCAAAAGTTGCCGTGGCCGAAGATTCTCTTGAGATAATCGGTGGATTGCGCGACAAACACATATTCTTACCCCATCAGATTCACTATGCCGGGGAAAACTCAACTGCCGACCCAATTCGAACGTATCTCATGAATGAGAATTTTTCAGGCGTTAAGCAATAGTGAGTTTTGATCAGCTCATCGAGCTCTATCATTCGGTTCCCGATTCAGCAAAATTAGCTGAAACCCAAAATCCTATCATGTATGGCGGGGTCCTTTCTTCAGCTTTCGATTGGGACTACTTTGAAATCCGGTAAACCACGCGCATGCGCAGAATTCTCTGTTTTTTGATTGGTCGAAGAATGAAAAATTGAAAAATTGGCCCAAAAACGCACAAAACCGTAAAAAAACAACTTCGGACCAATTCCATCGCAAAGATCGTGCAATTTTGCATGAGAAATCATATTTTTGGAAAATTGAAAAAAATTACTTTCTGAGGTAATCAGATTAGCCTGATTTTTCCGGATTTTGCCTGATCAGGGCCTGAAAAGGCTGAACAAAAATGTCCAAGGTCATTTTTGATAGGTTTTTCTCGAGACCTTTCGAATGACGCAAACCGCGTTGCATTATCTTGATTCAAACTCGAGATATATTCAATTTTGTAAAGAAGGATCATGATTTTGATGCTGTAGTGGGATCGAAAAGCGAAACAGAAATAGCTTCGCAGGCGAAGCCGAAATTTTTTTGGGACCTCCCAGTGGGTAGAAACTTCATATTTTGGACTACAGGATCGAATCAAAACCACGAAAAACCGATCCGAGACATCACTATTTTTATTCGCTTTTATTGAACTCGGCCGCGGCCGCGCCCTCGAATTCTCCGTGTGAGTGTGTCACTGACTTGGAATTGCGTGGTATCGCGTGTATTCGTGTGCAACAGCCGATGCAACTCGTCGATTCTCCGTAAACCCTAAAAATGTCACTCTTTCTAGTTTTGATTAATCAAAACATAATGATTATCAACAAATAGAAATGAGATGCCTATCCTATAACAAGTATAACAACTGCCTGTAGGACCCATATAACCTCCTCGAAGTGCTGCCACTGCCACGCGATCAGAGTTGGCACTGTACCGTGTTGGGAGTTTGAGTCGCGATGCTGTTCTGTCAAGACTAAACTGCTGCTGGCTGTGTTGCTGCTTTCAGTGCTCTTATTGTGATGATTTGATGTTTTTCAGTTTTCAGCAGTTTTCAAAGTGCGGTCGATCTTGCCTACCTATTGGATTCTTACTAGTTTTCTGCATGCGACCTTGCTATACCATGGTCTTATCAAAAGTTTCTCTCCACCACGTGTGACCAATAAGTTTGTGATTAGTGTTCGCAGATAAAAAATAATAGGTAGCTCTAAGAGTTGAATGGTTTCATCTCTTTGCAAGCTCAGAGAGGAAGTTGATGCCTCAGTGTGCAATCAAGTTTTGTGGTGTATGTACAGTAAGCGCGCTGAGCCAAAGTCCCGGTCTTCAAATCATGAAGCACAAAAGGTGATGAATGATATTTCATGAGACACTGTGTACTTCTTGATTTGTCATTGAATTCAGACACTCTCCTCACTCTTAGTATTGTATGCTTCAAGAAACTTCAGATGAATGACGGAATGGACTACATTCAAAAGTGAAATAGTCACAGTGGCTCTGTGCGTTATGAACTTGTTTATTTGAACAATTTAGGATGCTTCCTGTCACTTCTTGATGCATCACAGAGATGCAACAGTCTCTTTTGGTTGAATTTTCATGGGTCCAGCCAGTAAAGCATAGCATACCATGTTATATTGGGCTAAAGACTCATTTCATTTCTAATAAATTTCACTCTACTAATTTAGGAATATGATCATCTATGTTCGAGTTTTGGCATGTGATGTATCGTATCATCTTAACGGATGGAGATGTCCTGATGATAAAATAATATATCATTGGATGTCTTCATATTCTAGTAATAAGGGTAACACACAGCCTCTTGAATGTGATTTGACTGTAGCTTGTGAATCAATTCAGAATTATCGGTATGCTCAACATGAGATGAAGAATTATTTCTGATCAGCCATAGCTGACTGATTTATTCCACTTTTTATCAATTTGCACTCTGAAGCGCTTGAGCAGAAATGAATACCCAAAGAATCTTAAGAATAATATCTCAACATTCTGGCTGATATTAATATCCTTCATTCATGTTCTATATTCGAAGCGATTAGGATAGAACTAAAGTTGAGAAAATAAAATAATTAAAAAAAAAACATTTTAAAAATTCGCTCTTATGTAAGCCGTTAAGCATAATAGCATGTCAAAATTTGAAGAAAATGAAAACTGTTATCTATGTTTTTGTCATAAACAAAGAGTAAGTCAGTTGACGTCCAGCTTCACGAATTCCATGATTCCAAGATATCAAAATGGTAAAAGCGTGGGTTGTAAACTTGACACATCAAGAGTAGTTTTCACCAATCAACCCACGCTTTTACCATTTTGATATCTTGAAATCATGGAATTCGTGAAGCTAGACGTCAACTGACTTACTCTTTGCTTATGACAAAAACATAGATAAGAGTTTCCATTTTCTTCAAATTTTGACATGCTATTATGCTTAACGGTTCACATAAAAGCGAATTTTTAAAATGTTTTTTTTATCCATGTGTCGTTTTCAAATGGAATTCATCTAAGGTAAAATTGAATGTAAATGGGGGGTTGGCGAGCGGAGCGAGCAGGGGGACTTTCCCCCCTAGTATATATATATATATATATATGGGTCATTCTGGACCAAGGTGAACATTTTGGAAATCGACGAAATTTAAAAATGCCCCAAACATTTTTTTTCCGTTAGTACTACTAGAATATAGTTGAAAAAAATTTTTCTCAGATTTTTTTGGGACCCATGGTGGGCCCTACGAATTTTCCAAGTCCCATTTTTGAGCAGTTTTTCGCCTATTTTTCGCTATCTTGGAAAATTAGTAGCTCGGACCCAAATGCATCTTTTTCATCCTAGCTGGGCGCATTTTTTTCGGTATGACGTACACTTTCAAGAAAAAAATTGACCGGTCCAAAAAATTGATATCTGGTAGGTCCCACGGTTGCATCAAAAAAGGCCCAAAAATACGAATTTGCACCACCTTTGGAGGCGTATAGGTCAAAATGGAAGCCTCGTAGCAAAATTTTGCAGAAGAAAACACTTGTAGGCCTTAAAAAAACCTTCAATTTCCTTTTTGGAACGTGTCATTATCTTATCTCACGTACGATCTACAGCCGATTTAAGTTGTGCATTTTTGTAAAAACGTGAAACTTCAAGGCCAATTAAAAAAAATCGTTTATTTTTTATCGACCCCAAACCTATGAGAAAATATTCTTTTAGGTGTCTATTTGAAGCCCCAACGATAATTTGGTTGTTCCTTTAAAATCCCGATTTTATACGAGCTGTTAAAAACAGTCGAAAATACCGAAAATCGTGTCGAATTCGGGCCTTATCATGAAGCTTCGTGGACTGGGTCTTCCCTTGCTCTCGATTCGTGGACTCTAATTATACAGCACTCGGCATAAAATATTGTGGAAGATGAGACCTAGAGCTGAAAAATGGCCTCTCGTGCGATGTTTTACGATGGAACCGTCCAAAACTAGAGTAAATTGAGTCAATACAAGATAAATCGAGGAAATCGATTGTGATGCATCTCTCACGTAACTAGCCCGCGCTCACTAGCCCAACCGGCCACTTTGGCACTCCGCGTATGCTCCGCACTGCATGCCATCCTCCGTTTATGCGGAAGTGATAAGTGATATTAACAGCTGATGCAGTATTGTCAGGTATTATCCAGTATAGACAGAGATAAGAAGGTTCTCTAATCTCCGTTATAGACTGTAGACTGTACGAGGTTTCGGTTGTTAGTGACCACCACGGAAAAATTGTATGTGTTAGTCAGCGTCTCGATCAGAAATTTTGGTAAACTCGAGAACAAGGTGAACCATGGCCCTTGAGGTGAACTGCAATGGGATGACGGTCAGTGACCGTTCGAGATCTGTCGTCTCCCTCGCACTCATGGGATAACCTATTAGGTGCGAGTGAGATGGGAGATCTCGAATGGCGGCTGACGTCATTACCTCCCCCGCGGGGTTTGCCCCGAAACATGGCGGAATAATAACAAGGTGTATATGACACCGGAGCCTCAAAACTCGTCTACTCTCGCGCAGACATGGCCCTGTCTCCACTAGAGACCCTCCACTCAGGGTCTCTAATCTCTGAGTGGAGATTCTCTAAGTCTCCAGTTGTCTCCACTCGCCTTTCTTCAAAGAGATTATATACCATTGGTATATAATCTCTTTGCCTTTCTTACGTATTTCAGTTCGAGCCACGTGTAAGTGTTGGTGACCGACAAGCGTGTATGGCTTGGCTTACCGACAATTGTTGTCCCGCTACCCAGATCATCCTGTCGAAGTGCAAAAAAAGCACAGGATCAGTTATCGATGTTAAGAATGTGCAGTTTCACCGATTCCCTCAAAATTTCAGTCTCGTGGACAGTTAAATTGAAAATAAATACCCATTTTGATTGAAATGAATTCATGATTTTATTATAGCCGCCCCGGCAATAAAAACGCGTATGCACTTCGTTGCGTAATCGCGGCTTTCCATCACTCGGGCTGAAAACTGCGTTTTCAGCCCTCGTCATGGAAATCCCCCGATTACGCAACTCAAGTGCATAATCTACTATTCTTCATTCCAACTGCAATGTCATTGCGGCATCGTTCTAGATTTACGTATTTGCCTATAATTACGCTGAAACTTGCTTGTTCACGCTAGGACTTCTTACCTTCCTCAAAATAAGACCTCCTTGCAACTCGTTTGTACAGTACTATACAGAGAGCATGATTTTGAAGTTCGCGGTCAAGAATATCAAAATGGCGTGGAGTGGAGACACATCGAAAACGAGCGCGGTCACACACCTTGTTATTTTTACGCCATGCCCCGAACATCGCGGGTATTAGGGCAAATGTATTGTGAAGCATATGAAGTGTAACGCCTTCCCCGCAAAGTATCTGATCACTTTCACAACATTCCTGCATAGTGTCTCAGAGTTAACCTCACTTCTGTGGGTGTATGATGGAAATTTCAACAAAGGCATTTAACGTGAACATACTGTATTTTAATATCATTGGTGAGCACCACTCACTTTTCACACAAATCTCAGTCCAGCAAAATTAATTTCTTCGTCACACGCTGCAAAGTCAAGGGACTATTTGCCCTCAGTAGAAGTAAACACAGGCAGGATATTAGTAGCTCTTATGAGACTTTCCCAGGTCTTCAATGAATTTTCAACTTTACTTGAACATACTTTACTTAAACAATCACATAATAGTGATAACATTACAAACATATCCGAAATTATTTTAAAGGTCTCAACAGAAACTGCACGAATTTTGCGCAAATATTGCCCCGATGATACTTCGCGGGTGCCCCGCGGGGAAGGCGTTACACTTCATATGCTTCACAATACATTTGGCCCATCTTCGGGGCAAACCCCGCGGGGAAGGTACCAAAATTTCTGATCGGGTCGCTGACTAATACATACAATTTTTCCGTGGTGGTCACTAACAACCGAAACCTCGTACAGTCTACAGTCTATAACGGAGATTAGAGAACCTTCTTATCTCTGTCTATACTGGATAATACCTGACAATACTGCATCAGCTGTTAATATCACTTATCACTTCCGCATAAACGGAGGATGGCATGCAGTGCGGAGCATACGCGGAGTGCCAAAGTGGCCGGTTGGGCTAGTGAGCGCGGGCTAGTTACGTGAGAGATGCATCACAATCGATTTCCTCGATTTATCTTGTATTGACTCAATTTACTCTAGTTTTGGACGGTTCCATCGTAAAACATCGCACGAGAGGCCATTTTTCAGCTCTAGGTCTCATCTTCCACAATATTTTATGCCGAGTGCTGTATAATTAGAGTCCACGAATCGAGAGCAAGGGAAGACCCAGTCCACGAAGCTTCATGATAAGGCCCGAATTCGACACGATTTTCGGTATTTTCGACTGTTTTTAACAGCTCGTATAAAATCGGGATTTTAAAGGAACAACCAAATTATCGTTGGGGCTTCAAATAGACACATAAAAGAACATTTTCTCATAGGTTTGGGGTCGATAAAAAATAAACGATTTTTTTTAATTGGCCTTGAAGTTTCACGTTTTTACAAAAATGCACAACTTAAATCGGCTGTAGATCGTACGTGAGATAAGATAATGACACGTTCCAAAAAGGAAATTGAAGGTTTTTTTAAGGCCTACAAGTTTTTTCTACTGCAAAATTTTGCTACGAGGCTTCCATTTTGACCTATACGCCTCCAAAGGTGGTGCAAATTCGTATTTTTGGGCCTTTTTTGATGCAACCGTGGGACCTACCAGATATCAATTTTTTGGACCGGTCAATTTTTTTCTTGAAAGTGTACGTCATACCGAAAAAAATGCGCCCAGCTAGGATGAAAAAGATGCATTTGGGTCCGAGCTACGAATTTTCCAAGATAGCGAAAAATAGGCGAAAAACTGCTCAAAAATGGGACTTGGAAAATTCGTAGGGCCCGCCTTGGGTCCAAAAAAAATCTGAAAAAAATTTTTTTCAACTATATTCTAGTAGTACTAACGGAAAAAAAATGTTTGGGGCATTTTTAAATTTCGTCGATTTTCAAAATGTTCACCTTGGTCCAGAATGACCCATATATATATATATATATATATATATATATATATATATATATATATATACCTCATTATATTCTATCTATTATATTTGATATTATATATATAGTATACCCCTTCCTTCTTCCAAACACACCAATACACCGATATACCGGTGTATCGGTGTCATAAGTGATTTTGGTAGATTTCCGGGAGTCACTCTGTTTACTTGTATTGACAGGAGCCAGACGTTATGTCTGTGCTCTATTACAAGATCGTCCAAAATATCATGACGATCTAAAGAATAACAAACCTGAAGCCTGATGAGGTCCACAAAACCTAGTGGACGAAACGTTGCAATGAAATTTCCATCATGAAATTTTGGGAATTTATTTAGTTCCCCACCGTCCTTCAAGATCGACGAGACCAAATGTTCAACTTGTATAGGTGTATCGGTGTGTTCAGGAGAAGAAGAATATAATAGTGGGCGGATCTTACATACACCAAATGCGTAGACATTTCGATATTTCTCGAGTCGGAGTGCGGGACTGGAGAAGTCGAACTGAGATGTAAAACAAAGGCATGATTCTGCGGTGTTAAGTAAAACGTGTCCAGTGCTCGTATTGAGAAAATATTTGATGAGAAAGTATTTGATTGCAAAGTTTTGATCGATAGAAAATCACTCACTATTTGCAACTTTTGCAACTCACCAATTACAAATTCAAGCAACATGGAAGAAAATGTACGTGTATTCTCCTTCTTAATCATTATAACCTATCAACGATGCCACGGAGTTTGTAAACTGACGCGGGTTTGAAATTCGATCAACTTTCCCTCTCTCGACATGAGTCATCCCATATCCTCCATTCACGAAGAGGTTTCTTTGGATGTTTAGTTTTTCCTCAAATCGTCTCTCTGAGCAAACAATTTTCTCATACTCAGAGGGAAAATTCTCATTGAAATCAGTGGGTTTTCAATCCAAGAACTTTGCCGAAAAATCGACTTTTATTCTGAAAAAGTCAACTTTGAGAAGTAAAATAACTTGAGAAATCCTTTTTGTAGCGTATGATTGGGAGAGGTTTGACAATAGTGGAGACCTTGGATTTCGTACGGATACCGTCTGCGATCTCTCTTTCTTCCAGTGGACTAACACTTCTATTCACTTCCTGCCGAGTATTGGGGTAAGTTGACTAGAAGACCGAGAACTTCAAACCCACACAGAAGGAGTATTATATTGCACACTTCAAGACCTCTTCCCTCAAACCGACGGATATGCGCAATAATGAGTCATGCGATGAATCAAAGCGTTGAGACCGATTCCATATGAGATCAAGCAGTGAAAAATGGTCCATGTCACGGATTCCTCTGGCGATGAAGTATATGATTCTATTGCCATAATGAGCCAACGGTTTTTTTTTGTTGAGCTCGAAGTCGCTTCTTCTTAGAGCTACGTTCAACTTAGGATAATCGTGAGGAGTACGATATTGATTATCTCAATTCGGGAAGAATGAGTTTATCCCGAGCCCTCTCCATATATCCACTTGAATTTCGTTGGTGGATGAGTGGTACAAAGACAATCGTCGTGGGCCTATGGCAATAGAGCCTACCTCCTTACAATACCGGATTTTTGTCTGAAATCACCAGAATTCAATATCTTGAATACACCATAATATTTTCGGCTGAATTTTTTTGGTAATATCTCGAATAGTGAGAACCGCGAGGAAATTGCCCGATGTACCGTCCAATTGGGTAACTTTGGCACAGTGGGTGCAACTTTGGTACACCCCTGACAAATGACTTTTTGATCGTCTGTGCGCAAATGAGTCATTTGCACACTGATTGTCGCTTTTTATTTGCTCACAGAAGACCAAGAAACATAGTATGATACTCGGGCGCAACGGTTTTCGCTTTCTCGTGACTATTTAGACCCTCGCCTGCGGCTCGGGCCTAAAAAAGTCACTCGAAGTGCGAACAGCATCGTTTGCGCCCTAGTATCATAATATACTATTCAAAGCTGCATTCGGAAAGGTGAATAATTCTATCGCTCTAAAACCTATCCTTCCCTCTTGACCCACACATAAACAATTCGTTGAGCCACCGTAGACCCCGCATGAATGAATGTAGTCATTTATTGAAGCTTTTTCCAAAAAGGCTGATTTCGACTCGATACGCGATCGGTCCAGTTAGTGTACTTGGCAAGAACTATTCGCGAACGAACTACGGCTGTATAATGCTACATTTTCATCGCATATATCACCATATTGAAGAAATCATTGTTACATTAGAGTATTTACAGCATTTGGAATCTTAATGAATGAAAAACAGGAAAAAAACCATGAGAAAACGTACCAAAGTTCCCCCACTCTAGGTAAGAAGCATGAGGATAGGGTAACTTCAGTACAACCTCTTATGACAGCTTCTTTTCAACTGATCTTGAGTCTAGTGATGGTCTATGAGGTTTTGAAATGTTTCAAACAGCTTAAAATAGAAGTTCCTAACGATTAAAATTGAGTCACTCGCATAGTGGTGAGTGGGATTGAGATATTCTGTAAGTGTACCGAAGTTGCCTCTTCGGGATCTAACTTTGGTACACTTCTTCAACAGCTATTAGCTACAACTCAGACACATCAAATTAAACTTTGTAGACCATCAATCGAAAGCTGAGACTGTAAGCTTTAGATTGACTACTGATTAATGTGGGTTTTGTCAATGTATGTTGGAATGCCGAGCCAAACAAAATCAAAAGCACCGAGAGCTTACCAAAATTACTCAATTTGACAGCACACTTTTGATGACGAAGTCATCTTATCGCCCGTTGAGTTGGGCTTCGCTATGGCTAAACGGCGTACGTCCGCGGCATACTGTAGTATGTGATAGTATATCTATATGTTACCGGCAAAGTCCGGAATGCAGGCAAACTGCGGATTGCCTTGGCAAATCGCAGTTTGCCGGCAGCGTCTCCGGCAAAGTCCGGAATGGATGCTTCATTCTGGACTTTGCCTGGCAATCCGCGGATTGCCTGTTGAGTCTTCAGGCAAAGTTGAACACAAGCATGATCTCATATGCCGGGGGGTCTCGGGTTTTCACTTTTGATGCGTTTTCACGAGGATGAATGCGATGATATTAGTCATCATTCACGTATCTCTGAGACATTCTTGGGAGATGAACATGTGCAAATGGAGAAGGAGAAAAGATCATCCTGATTTTTGGTCGTCGTAATGATTCAACCTGATTCAGTGTCAACGGGATAATTTTTATAGAAGAATACAAATAAGGGAATTGAATGCGAACGAAATTTGTTAGGCCAAATTTAGGTGTCAAGATTTGTTTAAAGATGAACATCGAAGAAGTAGAAGTTCAGATCGATATAACAAGTGGAGGGAGAGGAAGTAATCACTGTCTACTCTTGAGCAGACTTGTCAGCATAAGAATGTTTGATCAGTTATTATTCTACAGGGTAGATAAATTCCTACTCTGATGCTGTATGCAATTCACGATTGTAGCTCACAATCATGATGACACTTCAGACGGCGCGGCGTTGCCAACTCAATGAAAAACCTACACTTTCTACATAGAGAATACTACTCAGGGACTTTGGTGTCCATGTGATCCACAAAGTTACTGCAAATGCAATATAAACATCATCAAGGCCTCTCAAAAATGTTGTATACCACATTTGCTGCACTTAACTGTATATAATTATTCTCGAACCAATAGCTATTTCATTTTTTGTGGTTCCGTTCGGATTATAGGGATGATAACGCTCAGTTATTGGTATAAACTCCAATCGTATCTTACAAAACTGATGATTTGAGTATAAAATGAGAGGAAGCCGAGGAGTTTTCTTTCCTTGAATGAAGGATTTTCGATGACTTTGGTGGTTAGAAGAAATCATGTTTGACTTCTTAAAAAGCTCGCAACCCTATCTGCAAAAAACATGTTATGAATGATTTTTTTGATCATTCACTCACTCATCTAATGAATTTACTCCTGATAGGCAACTCGTTGATAAATATGGATGAAAAAGACAAAGAAAACCAGAAAATTGAGGAAACACTTACGCAGAAAGTAAAGGCATTTATTCCGAAGCGCAATTCTTTACATATACCCTCTCAAGAAAGCTGTAATGATAATATTTCACGAGACACGAGCCAAATATTTCACGAGGAGCAGAATGATGAAGTATCTTCGCAAGATCTCAGTCCAGCTATTGAAAAAGGTGACACGTACAATGTAATTCCAACCCTATTCATCTCCGCATCAGTTCTGGGATAAATTCATAATTTTTGACTGAGCTTGCTTTGCAAGAATGGGGTTTGATAATGATTTGATCAAACTTTCATACCTATTTCGCTCTCAGTGATCGGGTGAACCAAATATAAATTCACATGTGAATTGTATTTCGAAAATATCTCTTTGTGAGAATGTTTTATCATCAAAATCAGTCTGATTGGAATGTTCTGTCATCACATACATTCCAAAATCTCTTTCCGTATTCACGGATTCCTATCAGCAACTTAGCCAAATTTTATTAACAATATTCATCAAATTATATATTATCGGTGTCGAAGAATTTACATATCGTGTTTGAGGGAAAGAATCTACCAATGCGCATCAATGCGAAATCTGTGGCAAAAGCTCGCGTAAACCAGCTAGTGTAAGCCAACTGAAGATGATGAGTCAAGAATTCTATGTAACGTTTGTTTCAACAATAAGAAACGGTTGAAGGATAAGGAGCCGCTCACAAAGAATTGAAACGTCAAGGTGAAAGAATGGTGGCTTCATCTAAGAAGAAATTTGGCAAGATTGACAAAAGTGCCTCTGTGAAAGTTCCCATCCCAGAAGTTGATCGTTGTAAAGAAGATTTTCGAAATGTAATCGGAGTTGTGATGGATATCACAGAAGATGGTTATTATCAAGTTGGTACGGACCAGCATATCATCGAATCATTGTTTTCAAGAAACCAGATCGAAGTCTGTAACGAAAACTTCATCAAGATCGATCAAGTCCCTCAAAATGTGATCATACTGCGGTCTACCAATGCAAATCTTCGCTCCACGGGGCCAAGGGTTTATGATATGTTATTGCACCAAGAAATGTATCAGTAACGCTTGCAAATGTAAACGCCTGAAAGTTCTGTGTAATTAAAGATGTCATTCTTCCACTACATGCTGTGATGAATAGAAAGTTCCCTCAATGATTTTTTCGAACTATCAGAGACAGGGTGAAGCAGCAAGCATCGCACATCCACCGAAGTAGTCCTCGTGAAACACTTCTGGGTGTAGGAAGTACGAAAGAATAGCGAATTAGATGTTTCGAGGATCTCTTTCAATCCTCTGTAGTACATGTTAATCTCCCAAGAATGTCTCATTTATGTGAGATACGTGAATGATGACTCACACTTATCATTCATCCTCGTGAAAACGCATCAAAGGTGACAACCCGAGACCCCCGGCCTATGAGATCATGCTCGCATTCAACTTTGCCTAAAAACTCAACAGGCAATCCGCGGATTGCCAGGCAAAGTCCGGAATGAAGCATCCATTCCGGACTTTGCCGGAGACGCTGCAGGCAAACTGCGGTTTGCCAAGGCAATCCGCGGTTTGCCTGCATTCCGGACTTGACCGGTAACATATATATTTGCGACGCGCGCAGCACGTCATCACAGGAATAAACACGGATACCTGCCAACTACCAATGCATCTCACATATTTTATCTTCACGGGTGGTTGGAGTCAGAGTATTAGACACTTTGCCCAGTGTTGTGAACCCGCGGCGCTTGCGACTTGCGAATTTCAGTAAGAGTTAGGGCACAGCAAAAAGTGGCAAAATTTGAATGCCAACCGTGATTGTAGAACTTTTGAGTGGAAATTTGATTCATGCTAGTGATTTGAGGATGATGGGCCAAGAGTCCGAAATAAATATTATTCTCACTGTAAAACAGTGAGGACAATATTCTATGTGAAACAACGTCAAGAATGACCTTCACTTACATTTGAAAGATTTAGAATTTGGTCAGCATCAAATCAGTCTTACAGGGAATTCAAATTAGAAATGATGAATACTGAACTAAATTTCCTTGTTTTCGATTTCTTTTCATCAATTTACATTGATCATCATTCTCAATCTATTGAGTAAACTAGAGAAATGGTGGGTAACTCCAGTTGACTTAGAATTAAAGAGATAGTCAAAAGTTGCTGCCACCAATCCTTTTCCATTTGTTTTACGTACATATTTGTCTAAAAAATCACTCGGCACATTTTCCGTGATCTCATGACTCTCAAGAGCGCAAATCGATACTTTAATCCAGATAAAGATGAAGGGGAGGGATAGTCATACTCGCCAAGTTAGATTTTTGAAAAAGTTATGGAGGGAGGGAAGAAGATTCATTCATTCATCAAAATACTGGAATCTGAGTGTGAATGATCACACAATCTCTGATTGGGATTCTAACCGTACAGGTGGCCCCAGTAATTGAGACAAAATGTGGTAGGATTAACCTGTTCATGCGAGCAACTTTTCGTACTTTTATTTGAGTCATGAACCGGGCTACCGTATTTTAAATAACTATTGTCTGCGCGGAGGTGAACTTTTCTATCACACATCATCCATATTCTTGGCGAAATGAACCGCCATGGAGGGTGATGATTAAAATACTTTTCAAGTGTGACGTCCTGACGGTCGTCCTGCCTTGCAAATTTTTAACTTTTTCGAACTTCTGGTGCTGGGAAAACACCCGTATATTGAGGTATATATGGAATTAAGACTATATAAGTAAGTTAAAATAAGAATATAGCGA
This sequence comes from Eretmocerus hayati, assembly GCA_029851415.1. NCBI lineage: Eukaryota > Metazoa > Arthropoda > Insecta > Hymenoptera > Aphelinidae > Eretmocerus > Eretmocerus hayati. The sequence continues at coordinate 159,221,642 of CM056743.1, forward strand.
TCGGCGTCACGGGACAAATATCGGCAACGATTCACCTATTTCTCGCAGTTGTGCAAACAGAAGCGACCCATTTATCGAACTAGATCATTTGACTATAAAAATTCCGGTGGCAGCTCCTGATTGGCTACCGAAAGTTTCGGGGGCAGTTTTTGATTGGCTAGTTAACCTTTATAAGCGACCCATTTCCCGAGGCTCGCTCTCTCGCCCGTTCAGTACGATTCCGCATTCCAGGATACTCAGAGCTAGATATTCTCTGGCTCGTAACGACGATCGATCACTAGTATCCATTTGTAAGTATGTCTTGAATATTTCTTGAATAAAATCTTAGTAATGAAATCCATATTCGTTTCTTATTTTTCATGTTCTTTTTCTTTTCTCTTGAATTTCACAAATTGGGCAAGGGACTCGATGAGAGAAATTCACCCTCTCGATCCCAGAAACTTGAACAAATAGTGAGCCTGCACAGAGACCCTTCAGATCTCTGGGGTAAGAGCTCCCATCCAGTAAAACCATCAAATCCCTTTAATTTTGGAATCGGCCACACTGGCCCTGGAACGAAGAGATTTGAAGAACAGTACCAATTCTATAACTAAATAGCAGTCTTAAATAAAGATATTTGCAGAAACCCATTTCTCCGTTCTATCCTTTTCCTTTTGTCCAGAAAAAGCCTTCTCTTCCGTGGCACGGGTCAGCCGTCGTCCGATCCGAGGACCACATAGGGACCTGAGCGCGGTGGGAAGTAGCCCCACGACTCAGGGGGTAGACCATAGCTAGTTCCCCGGTGGAGAGATTAGCACTCTCCTCTCGGGCGAAGGCGGGCAGAGTGTAGATGACCCCGGCTGCCGGGGTGGACCGCACTCTGCTCTCCAGGTGATCGCTGGAGCATGACCTCCGGGAAGTGCTCGAGGGATCCCTTAGTCAGGACAACTTCCCCGGAAGGAAGTTCGCGGTACGCTCCGGTGAGCGTCGACAGGTTCCGACGAGCCCGAGACTCGTCCCTCTGCCTAAGCAACGCGCGCTAATTGTTGGACATCCTTTAGGGATGTAACACAAGCAAGTGGGGGTCGTTAAAAATAGAGATTTGAAAATCGTGGGCCCAACTAATGGGAAAAATCTTCGCAACACTTGCGGTGTATGTGCGCACATATAGAATAGAGAGAATCTTCTCAAATATCCACGCGTGTGAATAACTGAAAAAAATACTCTGTATTCCACCGTGACTCTGAACGGCTGAATCATCTTACTACAAAATTAACGGAAGGATATATCACGTATCGAAAGAAATTCTAAAATTCAGTTAAATGGTAGTTTTGTTGAACAAATTTCTGACCGATTACATGTAAGATCAGACAGTCGCATAATGATCAAGTCTCAAATCTTTTCCAGGATGAATTATATGTTTCTAAGGACGAATTGAAGAGACACGTACTTTTGCGTTTTGCCTTATTATGCTCTGACTTGAAGTTATCGAATTTTCTCCATTGGAGCCTCGAAAGGGGTATTTCGTAAAATTAGCACTTTTTGGTCGATAAAAATGCAATTTTTTGTCTACAATGGTCTTCGTGGAGATGAAACTGGTTCAGCGGGGTCGAATGGGTTATATTGCACCAGGAAATCTCGGTACAAAACCACAAACAACGAGCAGAATCCACAAAAATTGATTTTGACCGGAATCGAGGAAAATTACTCGCCGGAGTAGGTACCGAAAATGAGATTTGAAAATCTTTTGACGAGTGTTTTCTCTCAATCGAAGTACTGGCACGGGTTTGTGAGATAAAAAACACCCAATCTATTGCGTAAATCGACCAAAAAATTGGTTTGCATCGAATAGAGATCGAATAATGAGAGGGGTGGTTGTGTCTCATATAAGCATCCCCCAAAATTTCATCAGGTCTCCAACTTGCAAACCATCCAGCATTATTCAGCACCATCATGTCCATACATTGGTATTAATTCCAGAAGCTGAATATTGAGCTAAAGTCTGTGAAATTTTGATTAAGAATACCCGAGATGTCCCAAATCTACGGAGGAGTGACTCTTGTAACACAAATTTGATCTTTGGTGTACATGGAATAGCTCGATTCTTCTTAACCAGAATTCTGCTTACCTTTGCTTATTTCGCAGTTTCTGGAGGGAATCTCAATGCAAACCCAAAATAATGTTCAATATTGTTGAACAAGCCGCGAGTTAGGAGCCTGAGAAGTTGGGGGTGGTGATATCAGGCACATCGATCGACATCCAAGTCTCTCACTTTTCGTTCTCTATTAGATACAAATGAATACATTGGTCAATTTACGCAATAACCTGGCCGTTTTTCGTATCACAAATCCGTGCTGATACTCCAATTAAGAGGGAGCACTCGTCGAAAGATTTTCAAATCCCATTTTCGGTACATACTCCGGTGTTTGAGTGAAGAGTGCGAGAGGAGAGCGCGCGCGCCCAGGGTGAGCGCGTCTATGTAGACTCGGCCTATAGCTCAAAATAATCATCCTCAATTTGGATGAAAATTTTTTTGTAAGCTCGTTGAAACGTGAGAAACAAAATGTTTTTGGTCCGGTTTCCGCTACGTGACGCAGATTGACACTAAAAATCATTTCCTAGATGTGATCGTCAAAACTTGTTTTTGAAGATTGTGGGTGTAATATTGTGATGCTTTGATGCTATGAAATACAAGTGTGACTCATCTATAATATCAGACTTGTGTCATTATTCGACTCAAGTATAGCTTCGAGTATCTTTCAGATGAAATGAATGCAATGAGAAACAGAGGAATCAGTCTCCAACGGCTATTAGCGTGAATGAAATCGTCCAAGTATCGACGCACAGTGGGTTGAAACATGGATTTTGGTCCAAGAACCGCATTCGCGCGTATTCTTGGCTGATTAGCTCCATTCAGGAGAGAGTCTCTTCGTTTTTACACTCTCCACCACGTTGCACTGCAACAAATATGATTAAAACCATCCTGGAGTCTCGGAAGGACATCAAATGTTGAACTATTTACCCGTATGTGATCGGCTGCATGTGCCCAGGAATGGTCAAACTTGGAACCCATCGTACAAACGGGTAAATGACTCAACATTCGATGCCCTTCCGAGACTCAAGGACGGTTTTAATCGAATTTGTTGCAATGCCACGTGGTGGAGCGTGAAAAAACAAAGAGAATCTCTCCCGAATGAAACCAATCGGTCAAGAATTCGCGCGAATACGATTTGTGGCCCAATATCCATGTTTCACCTCACTGTGCGTCGATACTTGGACGATTTTATTCACGCTAATAGCCGTTGGAGACTAATTCCTTTGTTTCTCATTGCATTTATTTCATCTGAAAGATAGGATATACTCCAAGCTATACTTGTGTCGAATAATGACACAAGTCTGATATTATGGAAAAGTCACACTTGTATTTCATAGCATCAAAGCATCATAATATTACATCCACAATCTTAAAAAACAAGTTTTGACGATAAAATCCAGAGAATGATTTTTAGTGCCACTCTGCGCCACGTCGCGGAAACCGGACCAAGAACATTTTGTTTCTCATGTTTGAGCGAGCTCACAAAAAAATTTTCATCCAAATTGAGTATGATTATTTTGAGCTATTGAACTTTCCCTGATTCCGTTCAAAATCAATTTTTGTGGATTCTGCTTGTTGTTTGTGGTTTGGTACCGAGATTTTCTGGTGCAATATAACTCATTTGACCCCCCTGAACCTGTCTCATCTCCACGGACAATATTGCACACGAAAAATGGCATTTTTATCGATCAAAACGTGCTAATTTTACGAAATTCGTTTCGTTCCGTTTCGAGGCTCCAGTGGAGAAAATTCGATAACTTCGAGGCAGAACATAATAAGGCAAAATGCAAAAATACGTGTCTCTCCAATTCGTCTTTAGAAACATATAATCCATCCTGGAAAAGATTTGAGACTTGAGCACTATTCGACTATCTGATCGTACATGGAATTGGTCCTCTGTTAATATAAGCATATTCAAATTTGATTTGGGTGAAAAGATGTTGAATTGAATGCTATTGGAGTCTCCGCAAAAATTAGTGTTTGAATACACCCTTATAATTATGTAAGAATGAGTATCTAGCACAATAGATTAACGTATTTGTCCAACACCGGATTATTTTAGACTGTTCCAACGTAGTCAGAGACACATGTTTGATATTCATCTGATACAAAGAATGCGTTGGCTGTCAAAAACAGTATCAATGTCGACCACCCTTCAGAGAATCTTTCGCAGGGTAAATACTGTGGAGGCTGAACCATGCTTATGCACATTACCATTTACATTTGCATTACACAAAATAATCTGTCTACATTATTTTGTGGATAAACGATCGATTACTATGTACTTAGACTAGGAGTCATCAGATTAAATATTCTTGAGCTCAAGACATCAGTTAACATGAGCCGACTCATGAAATATATGATACTCGAACAACGTCCACGGATGAAGCAATGTAGATCCTCACTGTAACATTTTTGTGAATATTTTGAAGCTGAATGGATGATTAGTTATTATTGCTCAAACTGTAAGTCATTGAATTACTTATTTTTTAGCTCACTGTAACAGCAGAGTTGCTTGATTGAAGAAACTGATTCTCAAATATTTCTATGGGAGAAGTGATACAGATTATTACTGGAATATTTGTGGGATAGAGTTTTCATTTTAAATACATATTGGAAATAGAAATACATCACAATGCATACATACCATGTATTAGAAGGAAATTCTTAGATTTTTCAAACATCAATGCTGGGCGAACAGTTTAGATAATTTTGATCCCTAAATTGATCATTTCAACAAGACTCAATTAACTGCAAATTCATCAAAAAAAGTTTAACACGGACAAATTGATTTACATGTATATTTTGATGTGATGCATTGGCGCATAGCGTGGCGCATGGTCATCAAATGCTGCTGAATGAAATTCTTCAATATATTCACCTTAGCACGGTTTCACTCAAGGTGAGCATTCAATGAGAAGAATTTGGATAGTTGAACCAATTTCGATCCCTGAGAGCGAAAGAAAATGATACTCTAAGGAAGTGTTTTATTGTAGGCATAGTGAGTAATTCATAATTAATTCATTGATCAACAATTAAGTCACAACTCTAGAAACTCATTACTCGAGTACTCCACAGGGCTGACTAAACAGTTTCCCGAAAATTTTAAATTTCCTCGTAAAATATCTTTCAATGCACTCAAATGTTTTTTCTTCGGGACGAATTATCAACAATTCTCCACATGAATTTTGGAGAGCTGCCTTCAGGATGTTGAATTAATGGAAAATCCAGGTCATTGTGATTTCAGTCAAGATCCCGAGATTCCAACACTTATCTGCGTACTTGAATTTGAATATTAATATTTATGAATGCTGCACCATTCGAATTTTCTACACATTCCCTGTGTCACTCTGCATTACGGTTCGTCCTCAGCTCGTCTCCCAAAGAAGGACAGGATGACCTCGAATTGTTTCAGATTCGACAATTCGCCCCATTTCCAGTCACATCAAGATTGAAAATCCACGTATCAGTGTTTCTGTCATTTTGAGTATATCAAGGCAATGACGATCTCATGTGAATGAATGATTAACCTCTCAATTCCAACTTCCTCAAAAGGCAGAATAAAATAATTTAAAAAAGAAATTTCAATAATTCGCTTTTATGTGAACCGTTGAGCATAATAGCATGTTAAAATTGAAAGAAAATGAAACCCGTTATCTACGTTTATATTATAAACACAGAGTAAGTTAGTTGACACCCAGCTTAACGAATTCTATGAGTTCAAGATAATATCAAAAAGGTAAAAACGTGGGTTGAGTGGTGAAAACTACTCCTGATGTGTCAAGTTTACAACCCACGCTTTTACCATTTTAAGGGGATGGCGTATACCGGTCGAAATTCGTCTGCTAAATTACCCCAAAATCGTATTTAAAGAACTACGGCTCTAAAATTCATCGAATCGATCCCAAATTTTCCACAGAGTTAGAAGATCCTCGTGGAAATGGTGGAAAGTCAGTGATTTCCTTGGGAAAGATCTGTGTCAGTCAAAAACTGTCTCGAATCTCGAAATTCTTTTAGGTTAGGCTACTATTATACTCACAGTGTAGGATTCCTGTGAGTTGGATTGCTCTATGAGGGACTTTCCACCAATCCTACGGGGATCTTCTAACTCTGTGAAAAATTTGGGATTGATTCGATAAGTTTTGGAGCCGTAGTTCTATAAATACGAGTTTGGGGTAATGCGAGTAAGATTTTGTATCGCGAAGTTGAGAACTGCATTTTATAAGTTGGCAGCATTGACGTGGTCTCTTGTTTTGATGTCGGCTACTAGCAGACGTTGGCAAAGCGCTAATGTTTGGTGGTGTTGCTCGGATGCTTGCTTTTTTCGGTATACCACAAATCCTCGTAGTCGGCGTTTTGCGAGGAAATCGTGGCTTCCTGGTGGAGATGAGAGTGTCCGGGTCGTGTGAAATGTGATAGCTATGAGTGTTTTGTGTTGTGCTGAGTGTGCTAATGTGCAACTGCAAATGCTCGCATCCTGCGGGTGGAATAGGATGTACCTGGGCTTCTACCGTGGCCACCTCCTGTACACGGCTTTGTTATTCTCTGAAATAACAAAAATTTGGTCCTAGACCATAAAAAAATTGTCATGACGGAGGAGTGCGATATCTTTTGGAAGCTAGTGAGACCAAGAGAAAGCTGCTGTTTGTGTATTTGTAGCGTGAGTGATGGTATATTGCACCATGTTTTTCCTATCTAATTGCATGTACTTGCTTTTGCCTGTTCTTAGATTTCCCTTCAAATATTCATTCAGAGAAGTTTTGGAGGAGTTTTTGGATTCAAAATGATGTGATAAATATGGAATATTGTATGCAAGTGGAATGAAGTAGAATAGTTGTCAAGAAGTTATTTTAGTTGACTTGCTGAATATCGTGGTTCAGAATCCGCAAGTAGCATCAACCTCGAACATTGCCTCTGACCTTGTTATTGGTCTCTAGTTGTTCAATCATCACCCCTGAGTCACCTAGAACTCTTGGAGAACTCTATTTCCCATTTTCACAGCTCCCAAGATGCATGATTAGCATGTACTCATGGCGAGGAATCATGGGGTTGGATTTTTAATTGTGATCAGCAGTTCCTTAGACTTTCAGAAATAAGTTGAATTATCTTTTATATTGTAATGATATCATGGATAGGAAACTATTTTGCTTGCTTTCTTACAACCAGAAAATTGCAGCGACATGTTATATATTGTTGAAAAAGACCATGGGTCAATTAAATATCTGTCACCTCAATTTCCCAGATTCTTGATGACGCAATACTATACTTATTGTTAGTTTCAATTCCAAATTCTTGAACCAGACAAGATAATTCAAGTTCATGAGACAAAAACTAACAGCCCTCTAGAATTTGTTCTATAGAATAATTGGTTTCCTCTCAATAATTGTTTATGTGAGTACTTGGTGTGCAAACTCGGATATCTTTTCATGCATGTAAATTTGAATGATTTTTAATGAATGTATGTGTTATCAAATAAGACAACTCATTTCATGTTGATGAACATGAACGCAGATGACTATTTACATGGAAGGATCAACCTGCTGTCCAAGGAATAATCTATTTCCTCTTAATAATGATTCATGTGAGTACTTGGTGTGCGTACTTGGATATCTTTTTATGCATGTAAAATTGAATGTTTTTTGATGAATGTCCGTGTTACTAAATAACACAATTCAATTCATGTTGATAAACATGAATGCAGATGACTATCTATATGGGAGGATCAACCCGCTGTCCGAGGAATAATCTATTTCCTCTCAATAATATGTGAGTACTTGGTGTGCGAACTTGGATTTTTTTTATGCATGTGAATTTGCATGCTTTTATGTGTATTTTCCAATGTGTGAATTGCATTGACGCTGATGAATACTAATGGAGAAGACTATCTATTTGGGAGGATCAACCTGCTTTCCAAGGAAGCTCCATATCCATTCTTGTATTTGGAGATGAATTTTGGAATTGACGGATGGTACAACCAAGGAGGATCTGTTTGGGAGAATCAACCTGCTTTCCAAGCGAGCTCTGCATCCATTCATGTTTCTGAACATGAATTTTGGAATTGACGGATGGTGAATCTCTAAAAGGATCTGTATGGGAGAACCAACCTGCTTCCCAAGGAAACTCTGGATCTACTTTCGTTTCTGAACCTGAATTTAGGAACTGACAGACGGTGAATCTCAAGGAGGATCTGTTTGGGTCAATCAACCTGCTTTCCAAGGAAGCGCTGGATTCACTCTTGTTTCTGAACATAAATTTTGGAACTCATGGCAAAAAAATTTTTTTTGCATCGATGGCAAATTTCAATAGATGGATCTTCTGCTTTTGATGAGGAATCCTAAATCACTGATCAGGAATCCCATTTTCGTTGAAAAATGAGTATACCCTTTTCGTTCACATAAATATTTGAATTCATCTCGTTTTGGGGAAAATGCTGTCTTATTTCCAAATCATCCACGTTTGTGAGCGTGGATATATTATATAAAGGGGTATAAATGGTGGATCCATTATGGTTTGACGAAATCTGGAATATTTTCGAATCGTTCGAGCTAGTATCCAAGTCGTCTACTCGCGCGCTTGGGGCTACGCGCGCTAGAAAATCCGAGAGAAAATCAGTGCTGCCAACAACAAAAAAGTACATTTGAGAAGCTCATTCTACGTGTCGCCATCTACACTTAGAATGAGCTACTAGTATGAGCCCGCCGGATAACCGAAGAGAGTACTACATCCCCTTAATATCTTGAAATCATGGGATTCGTGAAGCTGGACGTCAACTGACTTACTCTTTGTTTATGACAGAAACGTAGATTACGGTTTTCTCTTTCTTCCAATTTTGACATGCTATTATGCCGCACGGTTCACATAAAAGCGAATTTTTGGAATTGATTCTTTTTTAAATATTTGATTTCCTCCATTTTAGTTCACTCCTAATCGCTTGGAATAACGAACATGAACGAAGGATATTAATATCAGCCAGAATCTTAAGATATTATTCTTAGGAGTCCTTGGGTATTCATTTTTGCTCAAACGCTTCAGAGTGCAAATTGATGAAAAGGGGAATAAATTAGTCAGCTATGGCTTTTCAGAAATAATTTCTTATCTCATGTTGAGCATACCGATAATTCTGAATTGATTCACGAGCTACAGTCAAATCACATTCAAGAGGCTGTGTGTTACCCTTATTACTAGAATATGAAGACATCCAATGATATATTTATTAATCATCAGGACATCTCCATCCGTTAAGGTCATGTAATGCATATGATGCCAAAGCTCGAGCATGGATGATCATATTCTTAAATCAGTAGAGTTAGTCCGGTCCGCCTAGGACCTTTTGTTGTACCGTCTGCGTACAGGAGTGTACAAAATACCATGAAAAGTGTGTGGAATGAAGTTTAATTTCCGACTAAGGTGGGCATTGTACGTTTTATAGGAGCCGAGTAATGAATTTTCAAAAAAATTAATTTGCAAGAGGTTTTGTACCGATAGCGTACAGTGCCCACCTTATGCTCATTTGAAAGCTCTTGATGAGTACATTGAAGTAAGAATAAGGTGGGCACTCCAGGTACGGTTGGTAATGGATAATTAAGGGGTGAAAGGTCGAAATTTTGACAAAAATGGGTTAAAATGCAGTTTTTGCCATTTAACTCGGAAACAACGGCATTTATCGAAATCTTACAAGAATACTTTTTTGTTCATCTTTCAAAAATCTTTCATTTGCATACCCGCACTTTATCTCAAAAATTCGTCATGTGGTCAAAATTTTGAAAAAATGGTTGAAAATGCATTTTTTGCCATTTAACTCGGAAACAACGACATTTATCGAAATTTTACAAGAATACTTTTTTGTTCATCTTTCAAAAATCTTTAATTTGCATACCCGCACTTTATCTCAAAAATCTGTCATGTGGTCAAAATTTTGACAAAAATTGTCGAAAATACGTTTTTTGCCATTTAACTCGAAAACAACGACATTTATCGAAATTTTACAAGAATACTTTCTTGTTCATCTTTCAAAAATCTTCAATTTGCGTACCCGTAGTTCATTTCAGAAATCGGTCATCTCTGAGATACTCGTGAAAGACCTTGTAACGCACGATATCTCAGGATATTACTCAAGACGTGCGATGGATGGAATATTCACTGGAAAAGAGGCAAACTGCCATGCAAAAGAGACTAACTGATTATCACGCTAAGAATTTTGCATTATCGTTATCTCGACTTTCTCACAAAATACTCATTTCTCAGAAAGAAAGTGCGGGTATGCAAATTAAAGATTTTTGGAAGATGAACAAAAAAGTATTCCTGTAAAATTTCGATAAATGTCGTTGTTTTCGAGTTAAATGACAAAAAACGTATTTTCGACAATTTTTGTCAAAATTTTGACCACATGACAGATTTTTGAGATAAAGTGCGGGTATGCAAATTGAAGATTTTTGAAAGATGAACAAAAAAGTATTCTTGTAAAATTTCGATAAATGTCGTTGTTTTCGAGTTAAATGGCAAAAAATGCATTTTCAACCATTTTTGTCAAAATTTTGACCACATGACGAATTTTGAGATAAAGTGCGGGTATGCAAATTGAAGATTTTTGAAAGATGAACAAGAAAGTATTCCTGTAAAATTTCGATAAATGTCGTTGTTTTCGAGTTAAATGGCAAAAAACGTATTTTCGACAATTTTTGTCAAAATTTTGACCACATGACAGATTTTTGAGATAAAGTGCGGGTATGCAAATTAAAGATTTTTGAAAGATGAACAAAAAAGTATTCTTGTAAAATTTCGATAAATGTCGTTGTTTCCGAGTTAAATGGCAAAAAATGCATTTTCAACCATTTTTTCAAAATTTTGACCACATGACGAATTTTTGAGATAAAGTGCGGGTATGCAAATGAAAGATTTTTGAAAGATGAACAAAAAAGTATTCTTGTAAAATTTCGATAAATGTCGTTGTTTCCGAGTTAAATGGCAAAAACTGCATTTTAACCCATTTTTGTCAAAATTTCGACCTTTCACCCCTTAATTATCCATTACCAACCGTACCTGGAGTGCCCACCTTATTCTTACTTCAATGTACTCATCAAGAGCTTTCAAATGAGCATAAGGTGGGCACTGTACGCTATCGGTACAAAACCTCTTGCAAATTAATTTTTTTGAAAATTCATTACTCGGCTCCTATAAAACGTACAATGCCCACCTTAGTCGGAAATTAAACTTCATTCCACACACTTTTCATGGTATTTTGTACACTCCTGTACGCAGACGGTACAACAAAAGGTCCTAGGCGGACCGGACTAAGTGAAAGTTATCAAAAATGGAATGAATCTTGAGCCCAATTGAAAATTCAACCAAAAAGGACTATTGAATCTCTGTGATGCATCAAGAAATGACAGGAAGCATCCTCAATGGTTCAAATAAACAAGTTCATAACGCGTAGAGCCACTGTGACTATTTTACTCTTGAATTCAGTCCATTCCGTCATTTATCTAAAGTTTCTTGTGCATACAATACTAACAGTAAGGAGAAAGTCTGATTTCAATGACAAATTAAGAAGCATACAGTGTCTCATGAAATATCAATCATCATCTTGATTGTGCTTCATAACTTGAAGACCAGGACTTTGGCTCAGTGCGCTTACTGTACATACACCACAAAACTTGATTGCACACTGAGGCCGCAACTTCCTCTCTGAGCTTGCAAAAAGATGAAACCATTCAACTCTTAGAGGCACCTATTATTTTTTATCTGCGAACACTAATCACAAACTTATTGGTCACACGTGGTGGAGAGAAACTTTTGATAAGACCATGGTATAGCGAGGTCGCAAGCAGAAAACTAGTAAGAATCCAATAGGTAGGCAAGATCGACCGCACTTTGAAAACTGCTGAAAACTGAGAAATATCAAATCATCACAATAACAGCACTAAAAGCAGCAACACAGCCAGCAGCAGTTTAGTCTTGACAGAACAGCACAGGATGGTATCGCGTGAGAGTGACAGCAATTCGAAGAGGTTATGGGTCCTCCAGGCAGTTGTTATACTTGTTATAGGCATATCTCAGAGCACGTCTCAAAATAAACATTTCTATTTGTTGATAATCATTATGTTTTGATTAATCAAAGCTAGAAAAAGTGTAATTTCTACGGTATGCGAAGGATCGACGGTCGGCTGCTGTGATATTTTAAAGCAAGGCTCTTGCTGATCGCGCGGATGAATATGCAATGAAAAAAAGAGAGAGGTCCGACGACGCTGCACAGTAACCCATTTTGCGTTGACACAATGTTGAAACGCGCAGAGCCCGAAACTAACACAAATGCACGCGAAAAGAAATCATTGACGCGCTCACACATAGATTTTGGTGACAAGATTCCTTCAGGACGCGGTCGAGTGCAATAAAAGCGAATAAAAAATATGCAAAAGAGTGCACATTTCGGGAATGAATTCATAACAAGATCAGAAACTTTAGAGAAAAAAATTTTATAAAACAAATCTTCACGTAGATAGTGTTACGTTGGGCCCCAGACGACAGGTTCAGATCGAAATGAGAAACTGCGTAATCATAGAAAGAAGATCATACTAAGATTGTTATCTATGACTCTCATCTCCATGAATATGTTGAACAATCGATTGTTGTAATTGGTATAAATATTGCATCAACGTTTGATAGCACTTTTAGTGCTCGAAAACATCTCAAAATCATACTCATTCTGATATCATGAGGTAAAAATTGGACGATGCGTACCCAGTTGATATTCATCATCTCCGCTGTATAAGCGTCACTTTGAGGGAATCTTCATTTCAGATCCATATGAAAATGATAAAAACTCACATGGTTCAGGAAATTCTAGAGTTGCTCTTGCAAATATGCAGTATATATCGTTTGATAAGATTCGTGCCTTCAGATCCATTAATTATAATGATGATCTTGGATCAATGAAGCACCAAAGTTCTGTACTCAGATTTTAAGACCCTGATTTGCGATGGTTCAATCTCTTATTCCGGATCAATTTTCGTGAGCTCAGTATTTCAATTCCTACTGGATCCGTTGATTCCTATGTTTGGTTGGTTCTCATTACGCAAAAGAATCATCAGCCAAACAACACACTATGCAGACTAACTTTGATGGATTGAGATTTTGGTTTTGAGTAGAAATTCTCTGGCAGTATAGATATTACCTAGGTTTAGGATCTTTCATTCTCATACACCCACGCATACGGTGATTATGTAAAGATTCATCATGTTATACAATTGGTTGAATATTTTAGTTCTGAATCAATGAACCTTAAGAGATTCAAGTAGCTCGAGAGTCTTGTGTTGTCAGATTGGAATAGCCCGGTAGTCTTATATGAAAACTTTTCGGGTTTTCAAAATTATTCATACATGATTTTCCACTAAATATGATTGAATTTCAAAGAAAGTCTTTGATGAAGAAATTTAAACATTTCAATTCTTGATCGAGAGGCCAACCTTGAGATCCGCGCGCGTGTTTGCCTCTAGTCTTATATTATTGATGGATAACTTCGATATCGAGATCCGAGGCGTTCCGATTGAGATTTTGCGCGAGACTTATGAATTCTATAGATGTATCATATTGTGGATTAATAACGCTGGGATATTTGAATGTATCTACACGTACATTCATGTATTTGCAAGTATCCAATCATTCGATCTGCTTAACCGAATCATCATATCTGTTGTTTGTTTCCGATTCAGGTAGAGGAAAACGATGATTAATTTCAGGTCTAAACTTACGTACTTGGCATTCTAATGTTTGCTTCATCGTCAACATTGAGCATGTGATCGTTACGTCTGCGCATTATATCGGGCGGTTCAATTACACCTGCATAATTGTCGGATCGCGCGCATTATGAGTGATAGGACCGTAGATTGTTGCTTGACCGACGACAGAAATATCGGATATCCCGTATTAATGAGGTGTGACATATATACATGAGACATACTCGCTCAGGAACGAGCGCTTCCAAGAAGGTGCGCGACCACGAATCATCGAGCACTTCAACACGGGCGGAATAGGCTAAACTAATGGGCGCCCATGCACACGCGATATCTCGGCGATTTCGCACAGTTTTTAGTCCGGACAACGAGCAATCTATAGTTGAAAATATGATCTTCGACTTGGCTCAGCGATAATTGTTTTAGATTCACAAGTCATCGAGATGTAGCGTGCGCACGCAGGTAATCAGTTCTCAATTGGAATTCCAATGTTATGGATTCAAGAACGTGCGCGCGGAAGCAGAGCCAGATACTCATCACCATAAGCACTAGCTTATATATAGGACCCGAAAATGAAGCCAAAGGACTTCTTCTGTAGTTCTTGAACAAGACGCATCTCATATCAAAGACCATATTTATTGAGCATTAAACCACGTCAGCTACCTCATTCTGTCTTCTCGTACAGTCATTTTCCAACCCAGAAAAACCCGCTCCCCACTAAGTATATAACAGTGGTGACAGCGGTTGCTGGGTTGAGAAGAACGTGGCACTTCATCACTCCACCAAGAAGGTTCCAATTGTCGAAGATACGATGAGAGAAAGAATAAGAGAAGAACGCACGCGATCAAGCCATCTGGCCCACCAAAGACCATCTGGTCAACCAACGGCCATCTGGCCCGCCGAGGGATCAGCTGAGGTTACCTGGCCCAACAAATCCGCCTGGCCCACTGGGGAAAATTGCCGCATCGAAGCAGCAAGGAAACAAAAGTACCTATCAACGTACTACAGCTACCTAGCACAAAGAAACGTCAACGAAATAGCACGACCCATCGGTGCATCTCACACCATCGCAAATAGGGACATCCAATACACCACGCCCGTGATAACCCAACGGTTCCAAAATCATGAGCAGGAGGATTACAGATGAGATGAGAAATTATTTCCCACCTCTCCTCTCGTAACTACAGATACATGCGCTAAGATAGGGCGTGAAATGAGAGACCTGGCATCGCGATCGTCAGAATGGTACTACAATCCTTATCCATCATAAAATGTGTCATTGAAGACAAATGCTAGTTAGAGACAAGTATCCCACAGAGGAGGTGATAATTAGCGAAATAAATGTTCCCAAGATCAGGCAGTATTCTATTTTTGAAATAGACGCGCCAATTAGGTATTTGAGCTTGGCCCCACTGATGAATGCGATTTATTCCCATTTTTGAGTTAACTATAGACCCAGCTCAGAGACATAGAAGAGTTTCAAACGTTACTCAGGGTAAGAACACCGGGACCGTACACACATGCGAATGACCTGATATACAACGGAACAGATAGACTGAAGGAAGACCAGTCCTCACACAACAGATGTAAGAGTCACTCAATTGCACTCAATTCCTACCGGTCATCACATTTTCTATCAGCAGACTACACTCAATAATCACACAAAATGCCGGGGTTCAATGCAAACAGAGGGACACCGCAAAAATCAGCGAGGCTTAGAGAATAGTACATTACGCGACAAGGGCCGCGATGGGTTATTTTTGGCCCGAGGTGCGTACACTGTTTTTCGGTGACACTTGTATCAAAATTCTATGCTTTCCGACGCGATGTCGGGGCAAAATGCCGCTCCGCCGTACAGGTTAGAAAACGTCGGAGCATGCAATGTAGTGGCCCGAGGGCGCAGCCCGAGGGCTACTGCGCATGCTCGCTCGTTTTCTAGCCTGGGCGGCATTGCGGCATTTTCTGCCCCGGGATCGGGGCGGAAACCATAGGCTTTCGATGCCAGTGTGCCGAAAACTAATGTTCCTATCAGCGACACAATTACGACTTCAGGCATAGAATCTGATATGGGTATGAATAGGATAGACCCACAATCTAATAGGCTTGAAGTATGGTGGCAACGGAAAAATCTGACTCAGCCTCAGTCCGTCTTAATGAGAATAGAAGCATCTAAATCTCAGAAGCACTGAAATTAGCACCACAATTCGATGCCGAAAACATATCAGTATCAACATTCATAAGAAAATGTAACGACGTAGAATCATTGATGAAGGATACAAACAAACACGTATTTTTGCAAATTGTGAAGTCTAAGGTATCGGGTAAAGCAAAGAGATACATAGAAACCAAGGAATATACCAATCTAAACGACCTTTTCACAGACTTGAGAAGAGCGTATGACCCATACAAAGACTATATCGGTATACAACTCCAATTAGCAAAGATTACTAAACTTACAAGGAGAGCACCAGGTCTGCGGAACACGGATCTTGATGAAACTTTGGGAATTATCTTGTTTTGGTGGAAAATGAAGGTATCTCCGAGAGTTAAGTCCAATGGGCCTCCTATTCCAAGATACAGCTATGGAGGTTAGCATTGACAGTATTTCTATATAGGTGACAATTTAACATGGGCCTATATGGACAATGCTAATCTTAATGGCTGTACCTTGAGATAGGAGGCTCATTGGACTTAACCCTTGGTGATACCAAAAATGACCCTCAAAACACCCCTAAACAGAGTCCACAAGAATCTCGGAGCAGCAGAAAACTTCGACAAAATGTTGATTCAGCCGCACCGTGTACTGCATCCAGAGCAGACTGACCTGTCTGGTAATGACTGCCTACATACAGAGATGAGTCAAAGAGCACAGAGAACACGATGCACACATAATATATCTGCGATGTCTGCATCCATACAACCTTGCATAAATCTCAATCTTTGCTTTCAAAATTCGCATTCCACCACTCACGAGTATCCCCGACCTCAAACTACAAATTCTGCAGCATCGGCAATAATTTTCCTCGCTGGAGCTATAATTTTTATAGTTGGTGGGAATAATAGATTTTTGTTGGTAAATTTATAGAAACTGATGCCACTCCCAGCAGAAACTATAGCAGATTCTATGATTTCTATAGAAATGCCGTTTCGTCCCGCTGCTGTAGCGGTCCGCAACAATTTCTATAGCCAAAAGTTTTTCAGTGCAGCTTCAGTATTCGTCAATAACTAGTAACTCAATACAGAATCATCAGTATACTGTATACAAGGAGAGGAAAAAAGGCTTCATTTGGAATCAGACCTGGCTGATCTCTTTCGTTTTAAGTATCTATTCAAACTCTGCAGCCCTTTTCATATTAATACAGGCGGCAATCGATTCACGCGGATTTTGTTAACGCGGTTACAAGTTTGACACCTCTGCTCAATTTACGCGGTCATCTCCTTGGAATCACGCGATTTCATTAGGAAATTTTCCAAACAACATGACTTTTTTGAACCATTCGACTACCTCAACATTGGCAGTATTCTGTAGTAATATTCAGTATCGTCAAGACTTCACCAAAATTCAAGTGCAATCCATCGGATACGTAAACAAAATGTCAAGTGGAATCAATGAGTAAATTCGAGTGCCCTGGTAGAAAAGAGACCGTAGCAGTACTGCGCAACTCCGCACTACTGTAGTAGGGGTACTGCAGTAGTACGATATAGTACTCCTGCAGTAGTACGATATTTCTCTAGTGCAGTAGCATTGGCAGTATTACTGTCGTACTACAATCATATTACGCCAAAGTCCGTGTCCGCAATGGCATTATTATTAAGTTTCGGGATGTCGAGAATATTTGTGCATGCAAGAGAGCCGGCAGATCTTGGACAGCAGGGCCATCCCGACTAGCCTAAGTTTCACATAAGTTTGTGAACCATAGCAAACTTTAAGGGGCCGTCCATAAACTACGTAGGTGGCCAAGGGGGGAGGGGGGGTCAAAAATTTAATTTTAAAAAATTACGTTCGGCTACGGGAGGAGGGGGGGGGGGGTCATCGACTTTACTACGTAACTTCATATTTTTAAATTGCGTGCGTGAAAATGGCTCTCGGTACATGATTTCAATATTCTTATCGGTCAGATAAATTTTGATTACATGTAATAATAATCTATGAAGCCACACAGCCGATGGTTGTACATGTAAAGCATGTACGTCAGATGTTCATTCGTTCACGTCATTGTTCACATTTGCTGAGTGCTCGTGTGTAAGTATCGTTGAAGGTTCCGAACTAGTGAATCGTTTTCATACTTGTGCTTGGCTCACTTGTATATCCTTTATCAAGTATTACCTATGTTTTCCAAATATATTCCCTGAAATTTTCTGACTTCGAATTCGAATGTCCCTCCATAAGGCAGATAGACCCTCTAATACGTCTGACAAGACGAATCATGCCCGTAATCAGGGACATGGTGAATGATCTAAATTATAATCACATAGGATATTTTAAAGCAGTCGTGCTACTCCAACTCAAGATATTTTGAAAAATAAAATAGTTTCCAAGATCTTTGGTTCTTTTCGATGGAATAGAACTTTTATTACTTTTAGAGAAGCTACGTAGTTTTTTGGGGGAGGGGGGAGGGGGGGGGGGTCAGATTGACCAAAAAGCTACGATTCGCTACGGGGGGGGAGTGGAGGGGTCAAAAATAATTGAAATCGGTCTACGTAGTTTATGGACGGCCCCTCATACTATGCAAACTCGCGCACACTCGCGCTCGCAGCAGCCGAATCGTAACCTCAATATTTAGTCGCGGTGCAGACGAGAAATGATCTAGTTGATTGTTATAAATAAAATTTGAAACGTTTTTGAAATGCCGGATGGTCGTGGACCTCATCTGGGAATGATGGAAATGTAAATGTGAGTTGTTTGATAATGCCAGGTGTCTGGGTTCTGGTAGATTTTATAGACAAAATCTTCCTACCCTATCATGGTATCCATCAACAACCCAATTTGTCAATAATTCTTGGGTTTTCAAATTTGAGTCTCCCAATGAGTGTGGAATATTCAGCTAAGCACTGCTCTATACTCAATCTCAATCGGTGGACGAGCTGGTATTCTGACAAGACTTATCGCCTCAAGTAATATCTCCACAGTGCTCAGGTGCATCTCAGATGGATAATTTACTTTTCTATTCTACAAAATTGTTGGGTAACTGCATATGCTTGCAGCAGAATTTTTGTCTCATCTCATCTTATCTGTAAATCAAATGCGAAGACTCAATAATGAGTCTTTGGTATAGAATCCGTTGAAGTTTAGAGCTCACATTGTGATCAATTGTCTTTGAGCACATGATAACTGCGTTCCAGGATGACTAAAAACAGAGATATTTATGGAAACTGTTGATGTCTTATGGATAAAATAGAATGATGCTCAAGCCCCACTCATAATTGCACTACATAAGCCTTCTAGTTCAGAATCCATACCCAGAATCATTGCTGAATCGATATGCATATGTACGTATATACAATTTCAGTTAGAACTGCTAAAATTTCATTCTGAGTGACCTCCATAATTATTATGGAATTCTGAATGAGTCTTTACCACCAACTTCTGTGAGATAAGTGAGCTGATTCAAGATACGGAAGAAATGGTTTATACTTGAGTTTATCATGGCATTTTCATCTACCTATAGATGTTTTTGCTCGACAATTGATGTTTTTGTCAATGAAGCTCGACCTTCGTTCTGGGAAGATTCTTTAATCACGTAAGGGCTTATTTCGGCATTCGCGGGACCCCTCCCCCCCAATCTTACGTAAGATTTTACTCGTTGGTGGGGATGGAAAAAAATTGCATTTCATGCTTCCGATATTCATTGCGAATCAAGTAAAATGACCTTAGTGTGTGTGTGTGTTTATATATGTATATAGTACTCCACGCATCTGAATTTGATATGGGTAATGGTCAATAATTTAGAGTACTCTATATGCTCAGTACTTATTCTATGATTTCTCCCCACGGACTTCGAATCCAGTCCTCAAGCGAAACGATATTTTGATAAGTCTCGTAACCAATCTTATGGACAGAAGTGGATTTTTTAAGCAGAAGGAGTTGTGGATCTATGGCACTGACTGCAATCCACTCAACATCTTCAGAACCAGTGCGCTCTTCTTTGGTCCGACAGAGAACTTCATCATTCCTTCGACCTTCAACTATTATCATTTTTCTTAGCTTGTCCTCAATTTGTCTGACAGGGGGTGCTTTCTGGTGATTCAAAGATTTTCTGAGTGTCTCTTGAGACTTTTCTGAAGCAAAGTAAAGACCACATGTGATGCACACTTGCCCACTCATTTCACTTCGAACACTTGGGCAATAGTGATCGTAAGGAATGTTATTGAACTCTCGGTTTTTTCACAAACTATTTCATTGAGAGTGAGATGTCGAAAGAGTGGCAAAAATTAAGCTTCCAGGCTTGAATCGTCTAACGAGGTGATTTTCAACCCGCCATCGACCTGTTTAGCTTTAATCGGAGCAGGAAAGAATCCATTGGGTAGTCTTGAGTGCAATTCACTCCAAAGCTTGCCACAGCAGGCAACATCTTTACATTTCACTATCTGTGGAAATTATTTTGGCGCCCGATGAAATTCATTTTGTGTTCGACCGACCTTACGTAAGATAACGCTGACCCGGTACCTAACCCTCCGCATTTCAGAGTGAGATATAATAAGGAACCCGGTCGGACCCCCCACCCCCACCCCCACCCCTACCCCAAAGGCCCTTACACAATTAATGGATCTTCCCTTCTATTTTATCCACAGAAAATGGATAGGTTCCATAAATACCTCTTCTTTAGTGATACTGGAACGCAATTATCATGTGCTCAGAGACTCTTTATTACAATGTAACCTCTAAAAGTCAACGGATTGTGTGCCAAAGACTCATTATTGAGCCTTCGCACTTAATTCACAGATAGGATAAGATGAGACGAGAATTCTCCTGCAAGTATATGCTATCACCCAACAATTTTGTGGAATAGGAAAGTGAATGATTCATCTGAGATGCATTCGAGCACTGTGGAAATATTGCTTCTTGAGGCGATAAGTCTTGTCAGAATGCCAATTTATCCATAGATTGAGATTGACTATAGAACAGCGCTCAACTGAATCTTTTACAGTCATTGGGAGACTCAAATTTGTGAATCCAAGGATTATTTAAGAATTGAGTTGTTGATGAATACCATGATAGGGCGGGAAGATTTTATCCATAAAACCTACCAAACCCAGACACCTGGTATTATTAGACAACTCTCATTTACACTTCCATCATTTCAGATGAGGTCCATGACCATCTGGCATCTCACAAACGTTTTAACCCTCGGCTGTCCCTGTGGGGTGCATTACACCCCAGGCCTCCTTCATGAGTACGCCACGCGCGTAATTCGAAGTTTCCCGGGCTGAGAGTGACATTTGTTGGTAGTCAAGATGTGCCACTTACCGACCGTGCACATAGCGCCAGTTTTGGCGCGCGTGTCGCACCCCCTGGAAGTTGGGAAGAAAAAGGTCAAAGGAAAAATCTGAGAAAATTCACCCTGGTTAAGTCGTATTTTCTCAATCTATTGCAAATGTTTTCGACAATTGCTCAGGTCCCAATTTTTCGTAAACAAATAATGAAATCGTACCACCTATTATTAGCGATATTTCCCCGTGAAGACGGAAATACGGGATAAAAATAATTGCTCATTATTGCTCACGATCAGATCTTAATTGCTCAGCCCTTCAAATTAATCAGAATCGATTTCTGTCATTTTGAGCAATAAAAAACTACAATTGCCTTCTTGTCACTGGACAGCGCGCAATGCGCATGCGCTCCGCGGAACGCGGAACTGCGGTACGGCCCGCGCGGTAGAATCAAATGGGCTGTTGAGGACCCTCAAAGTCTAATGCCAACTAACCAAGTATTTTATTTGGACAATTGATTGAATGTGCTAATGAAGACTTTCCGAATGAGATGCGAGTCCTTGCCTCACTTATAGGGTTAGCCAATGCAAATAAATAAAAAAATGAGGCAAGGACTCGCGCCGAGAAATTCGGAAAGTATCCATTGACTCCGAGTGTACACGTGTGTAGGTATGAGGGTTTCCATGGAACTTTTAACTAATGACCCTCCGAAAAAGAAAAAAAAATTTCCATCGCACACGTTTGAAATGGGTTTTATGTGATTCTAAGACCTCGAGAATATGTAAAAAAAAGTGGTGCCACTGTGTTCCCAGTCAAGGTATCTGGTTCAGAACGACAAGTACGGAATCCCACTCTTTAAACATTTGTGAATCAACTCCAATCGAGTAGATTCGATTCAAAACATTGTCTAGACGATTGATAGGGATTATATTTCGCCTGACTCGACTTCGATATGAATTCTATCATTGATTTCTCCAAAATTCGATGTAAATTTCCAAAATCGAGTCACGAGCTATGTGGCTCATTTCAATTTCTAGAGTATACTGTGGTGTTATTTTGTTCATATTTCAGCCGTGTACTATGTAGGAATCAAGAAATCCGCGATACCATCACATTTAGAGGCCTATTTAGCTTACCATCGGGATCCAAATATTTCTCCTTAGCTTCTCACAGAAATACCGGTCGACAATTGCAACTCAAAACAGTGCGGTCATATCCTTTCTGTAATGAAGAAAGAAGAGCACAACATCCCATTACTGTGCTTTACGTCTCCTGAGTAAGCCATCAAAAAATGACCATTTTCAAAGCCAGTGGCGCGATAACTTTATGAGCTTTGGAGCTTTATAAAATTTGTTAGGATCAACGCACACTCACAAACCAAACGGGATACGACTTGTCTTCTTTTTAACTTCGAAAACTCATTGCTGGATTCCCCGTTCCACACAATGTATTTCATCATTTTCGTAAACAATAGCCAGAGAAAGTTTTCCCACAAAACTCGGTTACATTGATGAATGAGAGCTAATATCATAACCAAATCAGCCCACACCTCTGAATCAAAGATTTTCTCAAAATATGAGATTAGTAGATGGATATATCATTCCACCGAAGTAGTTGAGGCATAGGTATTTTAGTTACAGCCTTATCAATTCAAAAAATCGCGTTGGTTCGTTTGTAAACTACCCAAAAATCATCTTTTGCGGTCTTCTGTTGACAAATCAGGATGCGTTTCAACAAGAAAGAATGTAGGCCATATTGAATGATGCCAAATACTATACAGTGCCACTCCTGCACACTCCTAATAGTTCAGAATACTTCAGGAACATTGCAGTAACACAAAAGTCAAAACTTCCGTGGAAACCCTCGTAGGTGTGTATGTCTCACTACATATGTTCGATTTGCTGTAGTCCAAGCCACTGTACACAGGATACAGCATTTCCTATGAAATACAGATTACAGACCGACGATTTTCAAATCAGTTGTTCAAATAAAATACTTGGTTAGTTGGTATTAGACTTTGAGGTTCCTCAACAGCCCATTTGATTTTACCGCGCGGACCGTACCGCAGTTCCGCGCTCCACAGAGCGCATGCGCATCGCGCGCTGTCCAGTGACAAGAAGGCAATTGTAGTTTTTTATTGCTCAAAATGACAGAAATCGATTCTGATTAGTTTGAAGGGCTGAGCAATTAAGATCTGATCGTGAGCAATGATGAGCAATCATTTTTATCTCGTATTTCCATCTTCGCGCGGAAATATCGCTAGTAATAGGTGGTACGATTTCATTATTTGTTTAGAAAAAATTGGGACCTGAGCAATTGTTGAAAACATTTGCAATAGATTGAGAAAATACGACTTATCCAGGGTCAATTTTCTCAGATTTTTTCTTTGACCTTTATTTTCCCAACTCCCAGGGGGTGCGTGTCGCTCCGCAACACGCAAAATGGCCGTGGGGTTCAACACACCCCAGAGCGCCAGCTATGTGCGCTATTTTTTAATGCATTTTGATGCAATAATAAATTATTGCAAAAAATTGCAAAAAAAGGCTTTCCCACTGAAAATATTCTAGAGGACGCAATTTTCAATGAAATGAGCTGGAAATTGAACTGACTTATCTCAAGATCAAGTAGATATGAGGCAAGAATACTCCAGTGGTCAATCTTACAATGAAGGTCTTCATTCCAGCATATTAGGTGAGAATGAAAATTCTCAATTCATCCGTTGAAATATGTCAGAATAAATACCTTTTCTTCAAGATCCACCCTCGCGCTATTTTTTGGATTGACCTCATCTCGAAATGACTCAGTTAAATTTTCAGCTCATTTGGGTGAAAATTGCGCCGTTCACAATTTTTTTGTGTAAAAGGGGATTTTTTGCATTTTTTTGGGCATTTGTATTTCTTGGAATTTTTGATTTGACCTTGGAGATTATCTGGCTACATTGACTCATGAAGAACATATTAGAGAAGCTACAAAAAAATTTTCAAGTCTAAATATTCAATATAATAGCTACAGCATCAATTTTTCGACTGGGCTGCAATGAACCCCAGTCAGCCAGCTATGTTATTTGGCGGAGCAGCGCCAGCTAAGGGTTAAATCTTATTCATGACACTCAACTTAATCATTTGTCGTCTGCGCTGCGACTGAATATTAAGTTTACGATTCAGCTGCTGCTAGCGCAAGTGTGCGCAAGTTAGCGCGCATAGTATAGTTTGCCATAGTTTGCAAATTTATGTATAGTTTAGGCTGTCGGGATAACCCTGCTTACTCATCTCTGGCCCTGCAGATGTCAACACAAAAGCCTAATAAAAACACAGTCCAGCAGATCTGCCGCCCTCTCGCATGCACAATAGGGTGGGCCGAAAAATGGAATTTTTTCCAAATCAAAACGCTTGGGGTCCCAGTTTTTGCCATTTTGCACGTAGATGAAGAAAAAATTTTACCTGCGGTTTTTAAAATAAGGTTTCCTGCTGGAGCAAGAGCCCTAAAGATTCTTAAAAATGGAGGTTTTGTACTCGTTTTTTGCGTTATTTTTCAAACTGATCGAGTGAGGCGGGGATCGCACCCGGGGTGTGAATCATCTTACAAACCATCATTTCTTATGTATTTTTGCACGTAGAAACCGAACTCGTGGTCCGCTTGAGCCTCAGGAGCGAAGGCTCTGTGTAGAATGCAAGACAACGATCGTAGCGTAAAAATGGCAATTTTCCGGAAAACAACAAATTACGTTAAAATCGGTGAATGTGAAAGAGCCCTCTATTTCTGGGTCCAAAATAGCATCACACTACTCTTTCTTACATACTTCGACCTGCTGAAAACGATCCCGGTGGTTTCAGGGAGCTTGGATACGTAAAATGTGGGTATTGAGCAGATGACGACGAGCGATTTTCATCCTATGCTTATACATTGACTGCATATCGTTATACACGGGCTTTGACACATCGATCATCGGCTCCTCTTTACTTGAATTTCAAGCACCAAAGCTACCTGAAACCACCGGGATCGTTTTCAGCAGGTCCAAATACGTAAGAAAAAGTCGTGTGGTGCTATTTTGGACCCAGAAATAGGGAGCTCTTTCACACATACCGATTTTAACGTAATTTGTTGTTTTCCGAAAAAGTGCCGTTTTTACGCTACGATCGTTGTCTTGCATTCTACAGAAAGCCTTCATTTCTGAGACTCAAGCGGGCCATGAATTCGGTTTCTACGTGCAAAAGAAAGAAAATAAAAAATGATGGTTTGTAAGATGATTCACATCTCGGGTGCGATCCCCGCCTCATTCGATCAGTTTGAAATATAACGCAAAAGACGAGTAAGAAACCTTCATTTTTAAAAATCTTCAGGGTTCTTGCTCCACCAGAAAACCTCATTTTAAAAATCGCAGAAAACATTTTTCTTTACCTACGTGCAAAATGGCAAAAACTGGGACCCCAAGCGTTTTGATTTGGAAAAAATTCCATTTTTCGGCCCACCCTAATGCACAAACATATCTCGAAACTTAGAATTAACACAACTACGGACGCGAACGCTGGCGTGATACGATCGTAGTACGACAGTTATTCTTCCAAAACTACTGCAGTCGAGGAGCATCGTAGCACTGCAGTACTACTATCGCACTACTATCGTACTACTGCAGTGATACTGCATCGTAATACTACAGTAGTACGGTGATGAGACAGTAGCGCTACTGTGGTAGTACTACAGTGATGCGCTCTTTCCCCACAAGGGTGGGAAATATTTGATAACAATGGCTACAACAGGAGCAACTGATCGTTGGATCCTTCGTGCTCAAAAGTGGGGAGGAGCGAAAAGGGCACAATCTAGAATCGATCGAAATCGTAGAATCGAATCGAAATGGAATCGACGAAGCAACTGAGTGCGATCTTATTATGACCAGAAGCTTCAAAGTCAAAAAAGAATGTGAGTCAGCCATACAACCGTACGAGAAAATTCACAGAGACTAGAGATGGACAGCGAAACGAACTCGATAGATATAGTTTACCCAACGGAATGCCGATGACTGCATCAATAGATTCTCATCTTATCTCATTCGCATCTTATCTTATACTCATCATTATTTTATACATCTTCCAGTATTTATGTACGTATTAGAGCGTGCGTTATTTCCCAACTTTCGATTTTCCACGATACCATTCTGAACTTTTGATCTTTGATATGGAAGAATGAGGAAAAACTTTTGCCGCGCCCCGTGTGACGTATTTTACTTTGCCGCTCGAACATCATTCTAACATTGGAAACCCTATACTGAAAATTTCCCTAGCCCCAACCTCCGTGCCTTTCGGATCATTGTGGTTCCTCACGGCCCCTCTTGGACCGTCATAAATATCAAAATACACTATTTCGACATAAAATTCTACGAGAAACACGGTGAAACTGTCCGTTTTGAGTTTCAAAGTGACTCCGGGGTGATATTAGTGGTTCTTCCAAAGAATTAATAATATTATGCAGGAGTCACTTTAAAATTCAAAACCGACAGTTTTATCGTGTTCCTCGTGAAATTTTACGTCGAAATAGTGTATTTTGATATTTATGATGGTCCAAGAGGGGCCGTGAGGAATCACAGTGATCCCAGAGGCACGGAGCGTGGGGCGGGCGAAATTTTCAGTATAGGATTTCCAATGTTAAAATGATGTTCGAGCGGCAAAGTAAAATACGTCACACAGAGCGCGGAAAAAGTTTTTCCTCATTCTTTTATATCAAAGATCTAAAATTCACGATGGTGCCGTGGAAAATCGAAAGTTGGGAAATAGCGCACACCCTAATACGTATACATTTCTAGAAACCGTCCAACATGAATTTAGGACGATCCTGTAATTATGATTGTTGATTAGTTGGTGACAGCAACGTGACCTTCTCCCCCCTCATTCCCATAAGAACAATGTCTGAATCATATTTGTCTGCATCATATTTGACTGTAGTTCAGTCAAATATGATGCATTTTTTCCATTAGATAATTAGCTAGTCTGAAACATTACACAGAAATATTGAAGATCATCCAAAAGTTCTAGCTGCTTTCAATTACATTCGATCATGCTCTATTTCAAGTGATAAGGTATGAACTGAAATGATGAAAATGAAATGTGAAGAAAACTGTTTCGAATATTCGCTTCTATGTGAGATGGTACACATTATAGGAATGCAAGTTGTAATAATAACCTTGGACCTGTAACTCGTTCCTGTCCCAGACTTGTTCGAGTCAGTTAACGAATATGCTCCAAGATTTTCATGATTTTGAGGCACGAGAATGATAGAAGCGTGCATTGCCAACTTGATCCATCAAAAGTAATTTTCAACGTCCAACCCGCACGTCTATCATATTCTGTGACGGGGATAGCCTCATCGCTCTCTCCTTGGCGCTATATATTATATTTCTCTGTTACAACGATCTGGATATTACAGGTGTCGCAGTAATCAGCAGAACAGAGAGAGAGTAAGTCACACAATAGGTATGGAAGAGAGAGAGAGAGACAGCGCGATCGACACTCGGTCCTCCCAAAATATCGCCAATCCATCATTACCTCGCGCGCGATATTAGCGAGCGAGGAGAGACTTGTCCCGGCCATCTAATGTGAAACACTTCGTGCGTTAACAAGTACCCGTGTCAGAGCTCCTCGCGTTGGGCATGCCCAGGATGTTCCCGACCACAAACGCAGGGCCTGCAGTGGCCGAGATATCCGGCAACCCGACTACAGCGTGTACGCATCAAGGTCACCGTTGCTCGAGGCTAAGCGAGGAGTAGCGAAGTCGACTCCAGACGTGCGTCGTCCTCAAGGCAGCGGCTCCGTGTAGCGAGCGTGCAGATTTGTAAGTGCCCGCTCGAATATATATATCTCTCTCGCCATTTGTGAGGCTCTCTCTCTCTCGCGTTTCAAAAACTTATGATGCGTGAGCGCTCGGATGCGCTTTTCCTGTATCATTTTCCTAGATAAACTCAATCTTTTCTATTTTCCAATTGAACTGCCAACCTTGTCACTTGTAAATGCCCCTCTTTGCCTTTGTTAGGAATATAATAATGCGTAACCGCTCAAAGTCGAGGTAGCCGCCGTCGTCAGTTAGAACGACCAACGTATCTTGTTGCGATTACGAGGAAGCTGAGGCAGCAGCATGGGCCATGCGCTACACGGTGAGTCATTCAGCCGAAAAAGGTCGAGTTGCGTGAACAAGGGATTTTCTTCTGCGGTATGTTTCGAGGTCATTAGTAGATCATTTTCCAACAAGAATCAAAACAATCGGTCTTTAAAAAAGGGTTTTTAAAAAAAATCAATCTTTCATTTTTTAGCTGTTTTCCGAGAATAGTCTAATTATTTCATCACCCACTCTCGTTTCTTGCTTTGAAATCGACTATTCAAAAAACCCAAAGTACCTATTTTCGACGTAAAAAGACCCAATCTTTTGAACCCCAGATAAGATCCGAATAATTCGGAATGGTGTATAGTGCAGGACAACCTCTTTTTACCGACAAAATTCACGGACAATTCAGGGTCTCCTGAGATTGATACAGAATAACATAAAGCTCATCGAAAGCAGAGATAAAACTCCTGTTGATAAATATGTCAAGATTTTGTAAAGTTTTGAAGAAGTCGTGAGAGCTTGTTTTGGAATGAATCTTGATCCTCAATATGTTGATAAAATAAAAGATTTTCGTAGTTGCTATTTAAATTCAGGTATTCCTGTTACACCGAAAGCTCATGCAATTATATATCCTATCGAAGAATTTTGTAGTAGAGCTGGAACTGGTCTCAGGAAGCCCGAGTAGAAATGAACTTCAAGTCTTGATCAAGAAAAAACTCCTACTTGATCAAACTTGACGTTCTGACTTGAGGTTTCTAGGGAGTTATAGGGTTACTAAGAGTTGAGAAGTTCAGATTAACCTCAAATCCGAGATTATCAATAAAAGAAATGCTTATAGATATACTGCCTGCAAAAATGTGCCTAAATTACAACCAAAGCTCCTTTCCTTTGAACTCAAATTTAAAAATGAACTGTAATTCACTCCTTCCACGGAATTCTTAGTTGATATTTGTTTATCTTTGATCATTTTTCCCGAACGACTGCTCTAGCAATAGAAACACGTAGAATATTCACGGAGCTTGTTTTTATAAATATCAATGATCACTAAATATATTAGAGTAGAGGCAAGTGATTTTTGCAGTAAGCCAACCCCATCTAGGCATGGATATCCTCAAGACACCTAACCTAAAAAATGGTCACAGTCTGTGTTACTTTTTGGAGTGCTATAATAATAATAAAAGCATCTTGCGTGTCGTTGATAAGTCTGGAAAGAGCTGCAAATGATTATAAATCTTCTGTGACCACAGAATTGTAACAACAATACGCGGCACAGACGTGTTTTGCTTCGCGTTGATCCGTAACACGAGGTAAACAAACGACCAAGCATCAAGTAAACATCAAGAAAAAGCTCAAATTTGATCAAGTAGGAGTTTTTTTCTTGATCAAATCTTGATAAAAAACTTGATCAAGTTTTGATAAAATTTTCAAGCCTCTTGAACATATTTCTAATCGGGAGTACAGCGAACAAGTATCCGACTCAGTTCATCACGAATTCAGTGAAGTTTAGAGGGAATATGAAGTTCATTCTGCACACTCTGCTCATTCAGATCGTCTTTTCCGTGCAGTATGCGAATTCAATGGATTTAGTCTG
Source organism: Eretmocerus hayati (assembly GCA_029851415.1). Lineage (NCBI taxonomy): Eukaryota > Metazoa > Arthropoda > Insecta > Hymenoptera > Aphelinidae > Eretmocerus > Eretmocerus hayati. The sequence continues at coordinate 159,251,556 of CM056743.1, forward strand.
GGCGCCCACCGATGCTCCCCTATGCACTTCATTTGCCCCGGAAAATCTTCACGTTTTCCTACGTATTTTGCAGCGCTGAATCGATTTTTCGAGGTCGCTTTCCCAAATTTGAGTAACTTTGCTTGTTATTAACAATTTTGTGTGCAAAATTGAGGTTTTTTGCCAATATCTCGAGTGATATGCATTTCCCGGGAAAGTCTCATCGGATCAAAGTTGTAGATCGTAAGATGTTCCACAGAAAAGGTCTGCGCAAGTTTTCTGGGAAATGAAAACCCCAGTCGGAAAGAGCGCGAAAAGCGCTCAGTACGGTTTACATGCGTTTAAATGGAGCCGTCGGCAGTGCGCTGTTTGATGCACTGCCATTTTCACAATTTTCATTTTTTTGCGAAGCGACCTGGCTCATGTTGTAGAGGAACAAGTCTACTTTGATATGGTGCGAATTAGATTTAGAAGGAATCGATTAATTTTGGACTTTCGACGAGGCAGGAAAAAAAATCTAGCGAAGAGGATACATGTGTGCGTGTACGATGGGCTCATATACTATGTGCGTGTACTTATCGCACACTCACACATGTATCCTCTTCGCTAGATTTTTTTTCCTGCCTCGTCGAAAGTCCAAAATTAATCGATTCCTTCTAAATCTAATTCGCACCATATCAAAGTAGACTTGTTCCTCTACAACATGAGCCAGGTCGCTTCGCAAAAGAATGAAAATTGTGAAAATGGCAGTGCATCAAACAGCGCACTGCCGACGGCTCCATTTAAACGCATTTTAACCGTACTGAGCGCTTTTCGCGCTCTTTCCGACTGGGGTTTTCATTTCCCAGAAAACTTGCGCGGACCTTTTCTGTGGAACATCTTACGACCTACAACTTTGATCTGATGAGACTTTCCCGGGAAATGCATATAACTCGAAATATTGGGAAAAAACCTCAATTTTGCACACAAAATTGTTAACAACAAAAAAAGTAATCAAAATTCGGAAAAGCGACCTCGAAAAATCGACTCAGCGCAACAAAATACGTAGGAAAACGTGAAGATTTTCCAGGGCAAATGAAGTGCATACGGGAGCATCGGTGGATGCCCAGACTAATTACATGTATGACTTATTTTCTCAACTAATCGTAGAACGATATGAGATATCTTACCGTTCTCTTGAGATTAAACGGTAAATGTTACAGAATATGTAATGCGAAAGTCTATTATCCCTTCAGTCAGTACACCCTGTGATATTTGTTACAATGATAATCGAGTGAGACTCTGGTTTATAGAATTTGATCATGTGAGAGTGGTCTTCAATATGTCAACAATATTGTACTTGATGAAAATTTCAATTCGCATTAAATTAACAGTTCGAGAAAAATTCAACACTTTTTTGTTAGGAAGCTGTTCAGATATAGCTCCTTACTTACATGGCATTCACAATTCCAATCGAATGATGAGAAGGTCTCGGGCATACCAAATACTAGTGAAATATGTCACTATCGATATGCAAGCCCCTCCAGTATTTATAAAAGTCATATCCCCGATGACAAAAGATATCCTTGAATTTTACGTAAATTTTTTCGGTAAAAAGAGGGTTCTCTGCTCTATAAACCATTCCGAATTATTTGGATCTTATCTGCACTGTAAAAGAAAAGTTCTTGCAAAGTCGCTATTTACTACGTAGGTTACCAGGGCACCTACGTTCAAGGCAGTGATTTCACCAAAAATTAGCGATTTTGCTAGGAAGAATCTCGCGAATTTACCTCTAGAGGGAGCCCGTTTAATGCGACCAGATTTTACCAGTTTTTAGCGATTTTGTCATGAATGCGATTGAGAATTTATAAAACTGAAAAAATTCAGAAGAAAATACGGGGAAAATCGTGAGCATGTATTTTATCATCCTTAAAGATTGTTCATTTCATAGACTATTCATCCATAGTAGTTCGGATAGATTTTTTGCGAACACATGGAATCGAGAGGCGAGGACTCATAATCACATCATATCAGCAACACGATGTTTACACTATCATAACCTAAAAAACTTAACTAATACCTCAGCTTGCCTCAGCTTCTCCTCGGCTTTCGGATAATATGCGCGCTTGCAGGACATGTAGAAACATTTATACCGCTCTTGGGGTAATTCGAGCTAGAGTTACACGATTACCACCCTGGTCAACTTTTCATCAAAGCTTGCAGAAAATCAATGACGATAGGCCAACCTTCAAAGTCGGCGTATCTGACGCCGAGGAGAAGCTGAATGCATCACACAGCAATTCGTACTACACAAAATGATTCTACTCGTGTATTCAACATCTTTCTTTCTGTTGAATTTACTATAGGAAAAGGACCAAGAAAAAATGTATTGGGAGTGTCCACCGGGTCACCCGGAATCGGTCCTCGGCACCTCAGATTCAGATCTCTTCCACACCCAAAGACAATGCGTTTGGTGAAGTTGTTTATCCACAAAAAGCGATGATCTTAACCTCAAACCCATAGGCCCCGGACACCGCTACGCCGTGATCAGCTTTTTTGAATTCGCCACTCGGGGCGCTGTACTTTTACCAAAGATTAGCGATTTTACAGGTTTGAAAATTAGCGATTTTACCACGCAGAAGGTGGGTTACCTGGGCACCTACGTTCAAGGCAAATATTTTGCTAATCATTGGTGAAATTATGAAATATTAGGGGTTTATCTAGAAAACGGATAGGGAAAAGTTCAATAGTTACCGAAATCGCAGAAATTTTTTTTTACAGTGTGGGCTCAATTTGGACCTCAGATTTCGAAAGATTGGGTCTTTTTACGTCGAATATAGGTAGTTGGGTTATTTTGAATAGTCAAATTTCAAAGCAAGAAACGAGAGTGAGTAATGAAGTAAATAGACTATTTCCGGGAAAGTCGACTCTATTTTAAAAACCCTCGACCGATATTTTTGATTCTTGTTGGAAAATGATCTAGTAATGACCCCAAAACATTCCCCAGAGGAAAATCCCATGTTCACGCAACTCGACCTTTTTCGGCTGAATGACTCACCGTGGCTATGCATGTTAACCCCAACAGTAGAGTCTCTTGCGTCAGAACTGCACTCGTGCATTGCACTCAGCCAAGATGCATTTATCGGATCAGATTGTCACGAATACTGTCATAATTCATACCTCGAAATTATGGAAAATCTAGAGTACATTCATTCATTGACTTGACTAAGTCGATGACAGAATTAGATGACAGTTTCACGACTATAGACACTTTTTGCGTTCCTATCGTAATCAAGATCTCACACAGAAGAGAATTTTTGGAAACCTTTTTGATGACAAAGTCATCTTATCACGCGTTGAGTTTTGCTGCGGCCGCGCTAGACGATCCACGTAACATGCATGATTGAGTACATCTATATCGAGCACGCTTATCTCATCGGCGCTCCGAGCTTGGAAACAAACACAGATGGATCACTCATTCATGATACCCTGGTAGAAAAATGAGCGTAGCAGTACTGGCCACGCCACCTACGGTCGTAGCACTACGGTCGTACCGCTACGATCGTAGGGCTACGACCGTAGTACGACAGTACAGCTACCATCGTAGTGGTACGGCCGTAGCTCTACGACGTAAATACGCTCGCATTAAACTTTAGCGATACAGTTGATATTATTTATAGAGAAACTTCTCGTCCGATCAATAAGAAGCATTACAATGCAAAAGGTGACTGGAAAATATAATTTTATTACTTATGTCACTGGGAAATTACACATTCATGAGGTGCTCTCTCAGCATCAATCAGCTATTACTCCCATGGGACGTCAAACTGCTGATCAAATCAGCGAACACAAAAATCACGCTTAAATCGATAATTCTGATGAAATAACTCCACAAATCCGGGTTCTAATATCGACATGAACACATTAACGACTTTTTCAGACCAAGTCACGACGAACTAAGGCGTATTCGTTCGATATCTACTCATTTTGTGCCACGGGAGGCCCTATATAGCTGATTATAATCAGCTATAAATCAGTGATTGTAGCTGAAAATCAGCTAATGTAGCTGAAATTCACCTACAGTAGCTATTCGTGTCAGTAAAAAACCGTTCACTGAAAAATCAGCTTATAATAGCTGATTCAGTCAGCTAACACAGATGGAATCTCAGCTAATATAGCTGATTTTTCAGCTAAACGATATTCGTGTTGTGCCGTATACACTATCCAGTGTCGAGATCAGCATTGGATCGAAGGAAGATATATTGAGAAGGAGCCTAATATGACGACAACATAAGTATATGGAGATCGAGAGATCTTTATTTCCTGCTCGGAAGGTGAGGTTGAGGCGTATAACCCCGATCAGAAATTCCCCCGCGTCAACAGAGCTTCCCCGCGGGGTCCCCGCAGGGCAAATGTATGGAGAAGCATATAGAGGTGTAACGTTTTCTCCGCGGGGCCCCCGCAGGGGATCCCCGGGGCAATATTCGCATAATGTACAAGTAATTTGTCATGAAAAATTTAGTATTTTTTGGGCTTGTTTGTGATTACAACTCATGTCATTCCTCAAAAACTCAAGTCAGACTGGAAAAATGAGAGAGAACTTGGGTAGATATTTCTGTAGTCTGTGTTTACCTACTTCTGCTGTAAGGAGTTGGGATCTGGACTCTGCAGGTTGGTGGTGAGGAAAGTTCTCTCCCTGGACTGAGATTTGAGTTAAAAGTGAGTTCTCAGTGATTTTAGAATATTGTGTGATCACCTGAAGGAAATTTCCCTCAGAGTCACACATCTGCAGAAGTGAGGTTAACTCAGGAACATTACGCAGGGATGTTATACCAAAGTGTATAGATGCTTTTCGCACTCCATAACACAATTATCAGAATCAACTCAAGCTACAGAATCAAGACCTGATGCTATATTACAGGTGATACACACCCTCAGCCAATTTCTACTTCTCTGTAGAATATTACATGAAATGCAGGCATAGTGAAAATACTTGGAAAAAAATCTACGCTCAGTTATATCTGGCACTATTGAGCTTGCTTGTCCCAGTTTTGAAAAATGCTTTCTGCTCCACAGTGATGGGGAGTGCATGAATAATTGTCACAGCATCTTCAATGTGCCCTTGGAGTATTTCTCGCCTCCAATTCTCATGAACATTCATATTCTGTCATGGAGTTTCTTCAGAGCTTGAATATCTTTCTATAAGTCTCGGCTCTAAGTCGCTTACTTTATATTTCAGAATACTAATTGTAGAGTTAAGCATGATATAACTCATCATCACCAGAATATTCACAGGAAAATTAGTATATCCCTAGCTATCTTACTTTGCTATGCCACAAAAATTAATCAAGTGCAAGCATTTGGTACTTGGTCGAAAGGAAGTAGAAATTTAAAAATGTGACAGTGAACCAATTATGATGGCACTCATTGAATAATCTCTTGCATCTTCTTTTTTGCACCATAGAAAAGTAAGATATTTTGGATTTATGTACATAACTAAAAATTGACTGTAAATATTCTGGAGATGATCGAGTTATCATCATGTTTATCTATCCAATTAGTATTCTGGAATGTGAAATCAGTGTCTTAAAGCACCCCAAGACTCATAGTAGAATATTCAAGCTCTGAAGAAATTTCTTGACAGAATATGAATGCTCATAAGAATTGGAGGCGAGGAATACTGTAAGAGCTTGGTGAAGATGCTGTGACAATTGTTCATATACACCCTGTCACTCTGAAGCAAAAAGCATTTATCAAAACTGGGATGAGCAAGCTCAATAGGGCCAGATATAATTGAGCGTAGGTTTTTTTCCAAGTGTTTTCACTATGCCTGCACTTTATGAAATATCCTACAGAGAAGTAGAACTTAGCTGAGGATGTGCATCACCTGTAATAGAGGATCAGGTCCTGATTCTGCAACTTGAGTTGAATCTTACACTTGTCACATGGAGTGCGAAAAGCATCTGATCACTTTAGTGGCCTGCGTAATGTTCTTGAGTTCACCTCATCTATGCAGATGTGTCATGGAAATTTCCACCAGGTGATCACACTATATTTTAATATCATTAAGCACTCACTTTTAACTCAAATCACTGTCCAGAAACAGAACAATCTTCATCACATATGATCACATACTGCAAAGTAAAGTACCCATCTCCCCACAGCGGACACAGCAGGAGTAAGTAAATATTTTGGATTCTACTTATAATAAGGCTCTTTTCCATGCCTGAGATGATTTTTCTGTTTCACTTGAATACTCATCAGAGAATGATTTGAGTTATAATCATAAACATGTGCAATAGTGTATCGCACTCTTCATCTAAAATAACACTTACTTATGCGAGTATTGCCCCGAGGATGCCCTGCGGTGGCCCCGCGGGGAAGGCGTTACACCTCATATGCTTCTCCATGCATTTGCCCCGCGAGGACCCCGCGATCTCCGGGGCAAGCCCCGCGGGACCGAAATTTCTGATCGGGACGTGCTATGGGAAGTATGAGTTTCAGCACCTCCGAGCGGTGGGAAGCGGCATGGCACGCCGCTGTTTTTACGGCACGCACATGGCCCACTTTCGATCCAGGTGGCCCACTTTCGATCTAGGTGGCCCACTTTCGATCTAGGTGGCCCACTTTCGATCCAGGTGGCTCACTTACGATACAGGTGGCCCACTTTCGATCCAGGTGGCCCACTTTCGATCTAGGTGGCTCACTTACGATACAGGTGGCCCACTTTCGATCCAGGTGGCCCACTTTCGATCCAGGTGGCCCACTTTCGATCTGGGTGGCCCACTTTTGATCCAGGTGGCTCACTTACGATACAGGTGGCCCACTTTTGATCTAGGTGGCCTACTTACGATACATGTGGCCCACTTTCGATACAGGTTGCCCACTTTCGATCCAGGTGGCCCACTTTCGATCCAGGTGGCCCACTTCTGACGCACTACTTGGGACTTAAATATCGGGTGATCAAATGGATCCCACTGCACTGAACGAACGATTCTAATACTAGAGCCAAAAATTTATCACGTGACACCCAGTGCACAGGGAAAAACGTTCCCGAACGGTGTATATCATCGTTCATAACCTTGTGTATTAGCTGATTCAATCAGTGAAAATTCGTTCACGTTAGCTGACGAAATCAGCTATCACTAGCTGTTCTTCAGCTACCCTAGCTGATTCGCGCTGAAAGAGTAGATCCATGCTTATATCAACCGTTGGGTGTGATAAAGATCCATCATCACTCATCATAAAATAATGACTCTTTGTCTTGAAAAAACTTAATCTCTACGAGATCATTATATTCTGAGTGCTCACAAATACTTTTCGACACAATATGAATTATTACGACATATCTGATGTGTGAATCAAGGAGTGCATACTTTCGATCTAAAGAGCTCAATCTATGGCTCAATCTCATTGAAATATCATATAAAGAACAATAAAATCGTAGTATAATGCATGAGAATTGCCTTGGATAGGAACTTTCTCAGTATTAAGCCCATAGTTTTTGTGATAATACAATTAGTATCTAAGCACGATTTGAACTCAGAATACTGAAACAAAGAATTGATACATATTAATTGGATGAGGTTCCAAATAATTTTTGTATTGTATTGAGATCCTGTACATAATACAGAAGTTGGATATAACCTTAAACTGGGTATAACGTTCAATTTATTGTTCAACTACTCAACCCTGATGCGCTTTATGAGTACTGTAAATATTCAATCTTCAGAATTCATCTAGAATCCAACCAGAAATCAAAGTAGTGCCTCAAAATCAATATGTTCGTCTTTAGGTCATAGTCTGTTCCACTATGGAGAAAAGCGTTCTTGCCTGTTCATCTATAGGCACAAAACACACTTTGCGAAATATGCTGGGATTTTGAGACTTTTTAACTTTTTCCGGAATTTCTTTCGCGAAATTCTTCAGGAGGCTTTGGGCTTCGCTCACAGAAATAGAAATCTCCCAAAAAATCATAGCAATTGCTCGAAAACAAGCTCTGAAAATCGCCCGTATCCCGTTTTATTCGTCTACTGGGTCTTCTACTCATCAACACCAGATGCGAGTTTCCATTATAAATGATCCCTTTTTTGACGCGAGCGCACACAAATTCAATGGATTTCGGAAATTTCTAGCTGAATATTCGATATATATATATAATATTATATATATCATATATTATATATATCATAGCTATCATAATATTATATATATATATATATATAATTATTATAATAGTCGAATAGCTGAATCGTCGAACAATATTATCCATAAGTATGCCTGCATTGAAAAATATTTTATAGTGTTCAGAAATTGAGCATTATATGTCGAATATTTTCATTCATGTAATGACTTTTATTTAGATCAATAGTGAGCACGAGTTTGATCATGTATCAAAACATCCCGCAATGACTCTATAATCATGAAAGAAAATATACGTATTATAATACAAACCCGTAGTACTAATAACATCGTAAGGCTACGGTCGTAGTGCTACGATCGTAGAGATACGACCGTAATACGACCGTAGTACGATCGTAGAGCTACGACCGTACCAATACGGCCGTACGACCGTAGCGCTACGGTCGTACTACGCTCATTTTTCTACCAGGGTATCTATAGGTTCTTCATGAGGTTACAATGCATAATACACGAGGCATGGAATTTTGCATTTTAATAAAGAATATTAGCTCTCCAAAATTTGAAAAAACAGTTACGTTCCTTTATGGAATCTTCTCATATTTTGAGGGCATTCTAACATAAGTAGTACGATGGGAACTTCAAAATAATGCGAGCCACCTCGAGCAAACTCTTACAGCGCTTGAGAGGAAAATCATGCAACTAATTGTTGTCAATTGATTTTTCGGTGCTGCTTCTGTCTCAATGATGGGCCTTTTGGTTCAGGGTTACCCAAAAAGATTATTATTCAGAAATGGGTCTAAACGCAGTTCCGTACCCTGTGGGTTTTCGCTTCTTGGATCTTCGTGAGTGTAAAGCACCACAATTGCTCGCGTGGTCGAGCTCGTTCGGGATTCTGGTGAGCAGACTTATCAAAAAATGTCATTGAGCATCAAGTACCGAAATCTCATCCTTCTTGTGCAGGCTGAGCTCGTACATTTCGTGGCGCAATTTTGCCTAAAATTTTACTCATCTTTCCTCGATAAAAGTGAATTTGCTCCATTTCAGGCCTTTCCACGCCAATTTCTCGAGACGTAACTCTTTCATGCTCCAAAATATCGAAGGAAAACTGATTTCCACACTTCACTGAGTACTTTTCCAAGAAATCTACTTCTGCTAAATTTTTATGCCAGTTCCCTGCCTTACTAGTGTGACCCACTACAGAGATCTTGGCCTTCATTTAGCCAGGTATCTGATGGCCGAATCAAAACCCCAACACTGTAGCTTGAACCATTTACCGAGATCAATTTTAGTGACAAATGTCAATTTTTGTTTTGTCTCCTGATACCAGGGTGTCCATGTCATTCTCATGGCACCGATGAGTAGGGAGATTTACATACATGTGCGAGTGAATTCATACTCTATATGTTCCAAAGAGTTTGTGAGTGCCACAACCCCAAAATTTTGGTTTTTATTCCTGATAATTCAAGATAGATTTGTCTATTAGTTTTCATTAGTATTCAAATCACCGCGCACCTCCGAGTCGATATAGTAGCGATCTTTCCGCCTTCTGACTGACGCGCAATGTAAATACTCGCACATGGGCGTGCTCATATACATGCACTAACACATAGAAATTTTGGAAAATTCCACGAGTTTCTATGAGGAATTTTTCATATAGAACTGGATGAAATGAAAAACTCTTTTACACCATCATAAAGCTTATTTTCTGAGCTTTCCAATACATATAAGCTTTTTCTGAAAACAATTGATTTTCTTTCCGTATTTTATTTTATAATCTAATTTTTTCGATAACTAACGTACCATAACGTTTTCTCCCAACTTTTTCGGTCGATTGCACTCATTAGATTTCTAAGAATTTCAATATACGTGAGATTTCCTTTGATATTTGAAAATAATTGCAAAATTAGGCACCGTGTAAATATTGTAAATAATATCCTTGTAAAATTGAGTTTTACAATTTTTGGCTTTTTTATGTGAAAAGTCATACGATTACATACGAGTAATAAGCAAAAGTACTGGAATTTTGATTAATTTTCTTTGATTTTCGAGCATAGATGAATAGCCACGTTTTTCTAGAACATTCCAGAAAATTATCTTTTTGTTCATTACGATAAAATAAAAACGATTTTGTTCGATTTGTGCATTGAATTTCATTGATTTTGGGATACAGAATCAAATGGTGTAAATCAATCATGTGAATATCATTGATTAAAACCTGATTTTTTACGGGATATAGGTTCTTCGAACGTTCCATCATCTATTAGAATATCTTGATACGATATAGATATACTGTAAAGCCAGAGGACTGACAAGGGGAGTCCGGAGTCTCCGGGTCCTGAAATCTCACCAAAATTCTTTCGAAGTTTCGTACCACCTAGAATATGAAGAATCTAAAGCAGCTCTGTCAAATGGGCTATCTCTTCTGAGCTACAGCCAGAAACGTCAACATTGCTAGTATATCTATATATATCACTTTTTAACATGAGCCTATATGGGCAATGCTAATGTCATAGGCTGTAGCTCTGAACGGGAGGCCCATTTGACAGAGTTGCTTTGGGTTCTTCATATTCTATGTGGTACGAAACTGTAAAAAAATTTTGGTGAGATTTCAGGACCCGGAGACTCCGGATTCCCCTTGTGAGTATAAATAGAGGCTCATTAGCCCATTGCGGGGACTTTGTGCTTAGTCGAAATTCCAAGAGCTATATCGAGACGAAGTCCTCTGGCTATTCAATATATATACACGTGTATGTATTGAATGCTGGAATAAATGCTTTTTGGTTGAATATACATATATGTGTTTTACTGAGTACAGCTCGATGAAGCTCAAAGACGATCACCTTGAGAATCGAAGGCTGAAGTCCCTTCGAACTTAGGATGAAAGTCTGATTTGACTATGCGACCTGGGTAACCTGTGTTCGTGGAGGCTGAAGTCCCTTCTCGTGCACAGGCACTTAGGTGAAGGCGAAATTGTTGATTCTTATCTGGAGATGGGACTGTGCTGAAGTCCACACCTCATCTCTGGGTAAAACTCAACCCCCAAAAAATCCATTCGTGTGCCTGGGGTGGATGGGCTGAAGTCCCCATTTATACCTAAGCCACGGGTGGAAAACTATGTTTAAAAATTTTATATCCCCTATCGAATTTTATTTCGACATGCTAAAGTGCTGAAGTCCACTTGGTATGCAGGGATAAAATTTGATCCGATATTCGATCCGTACTTTCGCGTTGCAAGAGCTGAATTCCTCTCGTATACGTGAAATATGGCCGGATAAAGCCACCCCCATCGATTCGCACATTCTGATCCTTATATCGATCCAAGAATATTACGTACACCTCTATCGAGGTACCCGTCCCTCATGATATATTTTGATCACTGACTCTCTCCCGAGATCCAGAGCCTATTGGTCACTCACAAGTTCTAATATGCATGTTATAGAACTTTTAGAAGCAAATTTCGTAGTTGGCACAAATTGGTGCTCAGGTATCAAAATTTTGTTCTTTGAAACTTTCTAATTTGACTGTAGAGGTGTTTTCCATCGAAATAGATGTTATGAGTTCAGAGATAACAGTATTAAATCAAAACAGACGTAAACATAAGACACAAGAACAGCAGTGTACGTATAATAACGAGAGAATGTCCCTCGTCGATTAAACTTTGAATCATTACAACTCAATCATCCATAACTTCGAAAGGAATGGGGAGATATATTATGTGGCAAACGAATTACGGAAAATCAATTAAATAGTAGTACTTCCCAGCAAACCTTCATAACTTCGTCATCAATCGCGCATTCTACGGCCGCACCTAATTTTTGTTGTTCTGCAATGCTCCTATGACTTGGGCTAAATGGCAAGTTGTGAAGTATATAGAGTCAATATAAGTAGTTCGACAACTCATCTCGAACTCTGTATCATCGAAATTTTTACGTAAGATGTGAATGAAACTCCACCGTGGGTCACACGGCTACCGCATGCCCTCAAGTCTTCCTGTAGCTCTGCTCTCCAGTGGAGGCGTAGCCACTTCCATCTTCGAAGCTCTGCCTGGACGGTCAGAAATCATTATTTAATGCGATTGAGGTAGAATCAAAGCACCCTTTCCATTGAAGTGATTCCACTTGATCGATTCGTCATTTACCATTCTGCTGTGAAAGAGCAGGTCATATGAACACTTTTCTCATCAAGATTGGCTACTCGAGTCTCGACCTACGGGCATGAGTGCTCAGCTTGAATAAATATCACTGATGTTTTCAGCTCCTGAACAATCTGCCATCGTAAAATCTCGCAATCTCTAAAAGTAGCCATTTCCATATCTCGCAATCTCTAATAATAGCCATTCCCATATCTCAAAGGAGTACCAGGAACTCTCTTATTCTTTCGGCGCCAAAGCGGCTTCATTATTCTCTGATCCTCGTTCTTGGTCGAGATATGATGCGTATTTCTGTGGAACTTGGACATTTGATAAACCCCGCACGATAATGCTGGTCCTACATCGAGCTAAGAATTTTCATGTCACTTTGGAAAGTCGCTCACAGTACGTCACGGAGGGATCAAAGTTGACCATGACTTGCTCTGCCTTCGAGATTCCCGTCTACGACTACGCATTTCAGTGGGTAAGCATACTCACTTACTGGTGCAGCACCTAAAGTAAAATGATCCCTCTCCTTTCTGATTGAGGTTTTGCGAGGAAAGTTTGATGAATCGCGATTATATCTTAATTTCAGTATTTCAATGGAAGGATTATGTCCCAAGATGGTAATTTCACTGCGACCGTACATAAGGGTAATGTCTCATACGTTGATCAAGGTGTATACAGTTGCAAAGCATATCATACCTCTGGAACATACTACGCTGAAACCTACGTCTATGTCAATGGTCAGGAAAGATAACCATGCACCATATGGATTACTCCAGATTAGAACGGTATAGGTCGATTTAAGATTTTCAGAACATGGTTTCGATATCTCGAAATATAATTTTATCGCTGATTAAATTCTGGAACAATCATCTCTACATCGTTCGGGGGAACTCATTACAGTAGAATCTCCCAATAGCGTACACCTTGAGTGCATGAAAATAGTGTACGCTGTAGACAGTTGTCCGCTATTGGGTGATTCTACTGTATATGTGAGTGATGGTTAATAAAAACAGCCTCCAAACTTTCAAAGTAGTTTTTTGGAAATCTGGAATGGACTTGAACTGTTCTGATCCGTAATCATCCATGCCTTACTCGATCAACATAATAGAGTCTATCAAATTATACCGTTTGGTTGCAGATTCTACAAGACCGTATATTAATCTGACATCTACGAATTATTCTGTGGACGTCAGTACACGGCATCTAGCTAAATTTTCTGTACATGTTTGCGGATATCCCAAACCTTCTATTATTTGGTGAGATATATTTATCGTCCTACTGTAATTTTGAAGGTGTTTGGCAGGATGCTGATGAGTATATTTAAACAAGGTCCAATATAGATGGTGAACACATCAAACCATCTGAGCCATGGTTGAAAGAGGAGCATCATTATGATACAACTAATTTATTAGTTGAGACACCTAACATGAACCCTATGGGTAATTACTCTGTTAGAGCATCCAATGGAATAGAGGAGAAAATCCTCAATTTTCAACTGAGAATTCATAGTAAGATGATAGTGCTGAACATATTTCACTTTATGAATTTTTTTGATTGAAAAGTAATGTACTTATCACTAGGTATTGAAGTATTATTGGATACCCCTCAGCTAATCATTGAGAATGAGGAAGAGATCATCACGTGCACAGTCCAAGCTTATCCAACAGCAGACGTTTCTCTTTACTACGACAAACTCGAAAACTGCACTCTACCCGCAATGGAACCCCCAACAGGATTGAGCTTGGACAATCCTTTACAGGTATAAATAGTCACTGCTGGATTGCAAACCATAACAATTTGAGCTTGAATGAGCGAAATAAATGTTTGGATGAGGCTCAAAAAGGACTGGAACCATTGCTCGAGGAAGCTGAATGATGCCTCAAAATTTCAAAGAGATTGGTGGAAGTGGAAACGAGATTTGGAGTGACATAGAAGGAAAAATGAAAATATACTCTTCCAAAAATGGAAACACTAATCAAAATTCTGTATCGACCAATCTCTTTAGAATGATCGAGGAATACTTGGACAACATTGAGTGACGGTTTATACTATGAATAGGCGATGCTAGAACGTTTGGATCAACAGGGTCTGAAAATGGTGTTAAAATTCAGGTGATCAGTTGAACGTGGGAGAAGGAGTAATGAGAGTATGGAACTGTCAGTAGACTGGGACCATTGCTGATCGATTGAGAGTAAGGCCTCAAAATTTCAAGAAGATTGATCGAGGGGTTCAGGAGATATCGCGTGACAAAGAGAAGACAACCTACAGACACACGGACATACGGACATGAACGAAATGTTCTTCAAAATAATTCACGGAGAGCGTTGTATATGAGATGAGGAACGTATAGGGGTACTATTCGATAGATTTTGGCGAGTAGAACAAGATGGTTGAGGTGGATTTTGGATAAAAGTCAAACTAGAGGATGAAAAATGAGAAATTCAAAAAAATTTTAAGCGAAAATTTCCGCACCGATACAATACTTCCTCTTCGAGAAAGCAATAGCGCACACTTGTGTTTCAGCACTATAAATAATATACAGGTCAAATATTTCGATGTAGAATCGCGTCTTCCTCTCAATTCGTACATTGGAAATTTTCTACGAATAAATTCGGGTAACCACAGCACGATACTTGATATCATCATGAACTGAACGTACAAATCCAGTATTTATGAGTACTTACTCGCACTCCTATTGTGAAAAGGCGCATTCTTTGCACTCGCATAACATAATATACACCGTGAACAGAGGTGACTTTTGACACCAGGTCGTTAGTTTATAACACTTTTGTCTCGGCGTTTTCTCTTAAGTGGCTGACTCTGCAACATTCTGTAGGCACTCTTTTTGTTGGTTCATCCAAAGGATTTGAATTGAAAGCTAGCACAATGCTTTGGAATTACCTGACCGAGAGTAATCGCAGAAATAAAATTGTTACAAAGTCACCGCACGGTGTCTCCCTTCACCCCGGTTTACGGTGCACAATTTTTTGACGGCTCAACAGCGTAGCTCAGTTACAGGATGGCACAGGTTCCCGGTTTCTTTCACAAGATGGTGAAAATTTGCTTACATGGAAGAAATCAATGTGCAGATGCTAACTACAGTCTTACTCTGATTAAAGGTATTTAAATCAGCGCTTGAGTTACCTTCATATAAACGAAAGGTATCGGCAAGTATAAAGGTGGATTCACGTGGATGTGGGTGGATCTTTTGTATTGCTAACAATACAGAACGTCGGCCTGGGATTACAGATGGAGATGCTTGGAGTTACAGAGGAATCGACGTACTAGGTAGTATAACCCATTGGACAACACAATAATACTGCTATATTTATTGATTGTATTAGAAATGCAATTGATGGGATTATAAGAACTCCCGATATCAGACTCGAAGAGCCTTTTTCTCACTCTACGTTATTTCAATCTTGTAAGAGACCTGTACGCAATCAGTCTCGACCGTTAGCCCTTAAACTCCTCGAAATATTGAGCTTTTTCGTAGAGTGCAGATGACGAGGAAGAATAATAATTCATCCTGAAAGATCCGTCCCTTTCACGTTCGATCTTCTTTAAATAGAGCTATGCCTCGGAAGTATTGATATTACTTATATACCATATTTCGTCGAAAGTGAGACATGCAAGGAGACATGTCTCATAGCAATCTTCGCCACGCTGAGGTGTCTTATATTCGGAGAAGAGCTCATTCTCGGCGGAAATCTTACAACTTCGATGACTAGAGAGATCAGCTAAACTCAAATTATATCTATACTCGATGACAGATATTTATTTGAATCGGAAAAAGCATGGATAGACTCACCATTATTATTGCATCCCTTCACCGGGGGATACAAATTATTAATATTCAGTGTTGCTACACGCGAGCTCATTCCTGAGGATTGCTCATTTTTGAGGGCCGGCATATTTTCGGTATTTTTAGTGTCTTAAATTTGAAGAAGAGCTCAACAACTTGTTTGTGAGAGCATCAAGATTCGACACGAAACTATTATTGCTATTGTCCATTGAAACACCTTGATTTTGAGTGGAAATGGAGAAATCGTAAAATTCGAATGATTGTAGACAACTATGATTATTTTTTAATAGTTCATATTCAGCGTACTCTAACCAATTTCGTATTGGCGATCCCTACAAATAGGAAAACAAGCTTTCTTCGCGAACTATACTCTCTCCGCCGGAATCAGTGAAAATCGCTCCCACTCACTGATTTGCAGTGCATATGCAGTGATTTTCAGTGAAAATCACTGCAAATCAGTGAATTAGGAGCGATTTTTACTGATTCCGTCGGAGAGAGTAGAAGATTCTACAGAAAATCACTTGAGTCTCCTCAATAAGATCTACCCTATCGGTATATTTAGAAGGATTGGTCATCTCCTAGGTTTACAAATATCATTCATCACTTATTGGTGATTGCTGCCTCCCTGCATCTGGGATACAAGGTAAATGTACCCAACATGCCCTCTTCCCTACGCCGTTTTTCCAATAGTTTTTGGGCATTTGGATATTTTTCAACGTATTTCGCATTTTGAAGCTTGTTTTAAAACCTTTGGAATTAGTTCAGGTAAGGTGAATTTCAACCAACCACAGCCGAGCTATCACGATTTGCTCAAAAAGTGATTCTTTGCGAGTTTGCGAAAGGGCATTCCCAACATGCTCCCATTAAGCCATTTCTTGACAACTCTGATCTAATTCAAAATTTTTCAGTGTATTTCCGCTCAAAGTTTGTTCCAAGACCCTCACAACGAGCTAAAGTACGTCTAGTTTTGATCAACTGGAGTCGAACTGTCTCAATTTTCCCAGAAGGAACCATGTAAATCGGCGGTCAAGTGCATAAAATCGTTCCTATCGGCGCGAAACCTCATTTACTGCCTTTCGCCAGCCCGAAACACTATTTACTTCTTATTTTGATGTGATAAATACGTTCTGAATGGTAAAAGAATCGTACTGCACTCCCTTTTGAGATAACCACATAGGGGACATGTAGGGTACACTCAAATTTTGGCCTCCATTCTTGGAATGATCTGAGTATTGTGATAATAAATCTCTCCAAATTCGAGATTTACAAGTTTGAAGAAGGGAATTTGAAGCTCTCGAGAGAAGGAGTCGAGTGCTGTAAAGTACATCAAAATTGGTCAAGCCAGAAATTTCTGGCAACGGTTGTACTCTGCGCAATTCCGTTCTCGATTTCTTTAGTGTGCAAACACGAAAAATTCAAGAAGTCACTCTTACCGAAGCGTGTAACCGCCAGGGGTCGCAGAGTACGGCGCATCTGTCGTCGCTCGTGGTGACGAGCGAGCAATTGAATTTGGGAATTTTGGAACATCTCTCGTTTTTGATATTCTTATAGGGTGTTTATACATTCAAATACATTCCCATCAATTGTGTGACATAGTGAATGGCTTTAGTCGGGCTGTGGGACCAGAGAACGAATAATTGCCGAATAACCTCTCTGATGCGATGCTGGATGCTGCTGCAATTTCCAAATGCAGCTACTCTGTGATGATTTGTGTGTTTCAGATTGCAGAAAGCAACATATCTTGTTCCCGAACAATATTCGATTGTGTTCCATCATTTGGAATAGGATTTGTAACAAGTGCTGAAGCAGAAATCAAATACATAACTTTCTCCATCTCTTTGACCGCAGGCTAGATTTTGTAGAGACCAATGAAGTTTTCTACATTCGAAATGCTTTGAGTGCCTCACGAATGATAAATAGAGTAATGCTAGACATCTGATGAGGAATTGACTGTCATGGGGCTCAGATTCTCCCCTCAGTACATGTTAATATCCTGTGCCTTGGGGCTTTGCTTCAGAACTTGATCTCGACTGATGAGAAATAAAAAAGAATATTCACGCAGTGAATTTATTTCATTGCAAATAAAGGTCTTATTCGTTTCAACTAAAATTCATTTATAGCACTGCGTGACCTAAACCCGCGTTTATTTAACGCATTTGCGGGACTTAAATGGCCTATTATTCAACTGTGAAATAATGCGTTCGCTCACTTCACGTGGGTGCGGGATGCAACAAATCAGTTTATTTCACTGTGAGGTTATTGGGACATTTTTGGCAATTTTTGCGCATATTATGTATGCAGGCATCGAAATTGAGATAATATTATAAAAAATCTATGATGGATCATGTCTGGAGCACTTGTATCCGCATCAATAATTGTAAAGAGCAAGGAAATTAGTCATGACTGTTACACTCCCACTCATGGTTATAAATCATCATGAACATAAACATAAACATAAACACGTGGTTGAGTTTTGCACATGTATATTTGTGCTAACCTTGAAACCTTTGATCATGCTGGATTTCCATTTAATACACTGTCGTGATCAAATCACAACAAATAAATAGGCATCAAAATTAGAGACTGCATGGCAGTATTAGGAATTGTACCTCATTTGAAAAGATCGAATACGCATATTCGTCATCCTTGCGGTGAGGATGTGTTATTACACAGTTTTCAATTCTCAAACAGCCGTTATGGAATGTCTAAGAAGAATTAAACTGCAAATTCTTCTGGGGTCTAGTTACCAGCGTAAATTCAGAAATTGTTCCATGATGCAGTCTGAGAGGGAAAATTTCAGGTTTTGGCCGGGATGAGGGTTGCACAACCCTTATATTACTATAATAACCAACGATGCTCATGACTTATTTTAGATACAAGAAACGTCTTTATCATCACTCGATAGGTTTAATCGCGGGTGTGTGATGTCTATTTTATAGGACCAGATTCTTAACTTTTTTCAGTCGGGGGGGCTGCCGCCCCCGAACCCCCCCGCTTACCCCCGCCCTAGCCACCCGCTTCCACCCTCGCAAAGGGCGGGTTTATGTCACTCGATGCTATAAAATAGTGTACGATACACGGGACCCAAGAGCTTTGATTATTACACGGCGTGATTGGCACCCTCGAGCAAGCGCTCGGGCGCCAACTTCACGCCGTGTAATAATAAGGCTCTTAGGTCCCTTGTATCGTAAATAACTATTATCCTCTGGAGCCTGATTTCTGTCATTACTCTCAAGCATCACAAACACTGTATAGTCACATTCGATGATTACAACCATTATAGCATTGTAAAACAGTGCCAGGAATTTGAGTCCGAGATACATTTGGAAGCATTACTCAAATGATTCAAAGTAGCAGCTATGATTATCTCGCCTCTACTTCTGGCAGATGATCTGTTAGATCATAAGAACGGATGGAGCAATTATGATATAGCCCATGGGTAACAGAGCTATCTAATATGATTTGATAATAGCTTGTGATTCAACTCTTGATCATAAGTAGAATCTGCATCGAATTCTAAATGGTTTATGAATAGCCATGCCAAATTCGTGAGTTCCCCACCAAATTCTAAGGGAGAGCAGATACATCTTTGAATATGAATTGACCACAATGGTCGAGTCAGAGATTGAAAATATTCTTGAGTGATTATGACCATATACACCAGTGCATTGGCCAGTGTAGTGGAGGAATATTTCTATTTCTTCTCAATTTCTTGTAAAAAAGGGTGACAGAATGCTAATGTATACCGGAAAAAAATTTACTCAGGCACAGGTAATCCTACATCGTTAAGAATCTTATATAAACTTTTCTGATGATCAAGAGTTGAGTCAAAAGTCATTGTTAAATCATATTAGGAAGCTGTAATACCCATGAGCTATATCATAATTGCTCCATCCGTTCTCATGATCTAACAGATCATTTGCCAGAAGTAGAGGCGAGAAAATCATAGCTGCTACTTTGAATCATTTGAGTAATGTATCTCGGACTCAAATTCCTGGCACTGTTCTACAATGCTATGATGGTTGTAATCATGGAATGTGACTATGCAGTGTTTGTGATGCTTGAGAGTAATGACAGAAATCAGGCTCCCGAGGACAAATGAATTTTAGTTGAAACAAATAAGACCTTCATTTGCAATGAAATAAGTTCATTGCGTCAGTCTTCTTTTTTATTTCTCGACAGTCGAGATCAAGTTCTGAACCAAGGTCCCAAAGCACAGGATATTAACATGCACTGAGGAGAGAATCTGGGCCCCATGGCAGTCAATTCCTCATCAGATGTCTAGCATTACTCTATTCATCATTCGCGAGGCACTCAAAGCGTTTCGAATGTAGAAAACTTCATTGGTCTCTACAAAATCTAGCCTGCGGTCAAAGAGATGGAGAAAGTTATGTATTTGATTTTTGCTTCAGCACTTAATACAAATCCTATTCCAAATGATGGAACACAATCGAATATTGTTCGGGAGCAAGATATGTTGCTTTCTGCAATCTGAAACACACAAATCATCACAGAGTAGCTGCATTTGGAAATTGCAGCAGCATCCAGCATCGCATCAGAGAGGTTATTCGGCAATTATTCGTTCTCTGGTCCCACAGCCCGACTAAAGCCATTCACTATGTCACACAATTGATGGGAATGTATTTGGATGTATAAACACCCTATAAGAATACAGGGGCGGTACCAGAGACCAACTTTGGGGGGGCGATTTTGACTTTTGGGGGGGGGGGCGGTCAATGCAAAAATCGATGTCGCGCGCGCTCACGCGCGCGCGTTTTCCTATCTCTCCTGTACAAAATTTTTGGCTTTGGGGGGGGGGGGGGCGATCGCCCCTACCGCCCCCCCCCCTTGGGACCGCGCCTGTAAGAATATCAAAAACGAGAGATGTTCCAAA
This sequence comes from Eretmocerus hayati, assembly GCA_029851415.1. NCBI lineage: Eukaryota > Metazoa > Arthropoda > Insecta > Hymenoptera > Aphelinidae > Eretmocerus > Eretmocerus hayati. Next base: position 159,272,493 of record CM056743.1, read on the forward strand.
ATTTCCAAATTCAGTTGCTCGCTCGTCACCGCGAGCGACGACAGCTGCGCCGTACTCCGCGACCCTTGGCGCTTACACGCTTCGGTACAATCTATACATATTTCCTGAAAGACGCAGAAATCATTAGGGGTCGGTCAGAATCATCCATTTTCTCACATTCTAACTTAATAAAAGTGAAAAAAAAAAATTGCGCAAATGTCAACGAGTCCCCAGTCCTGAGATCGGCATATGGGGGCATCTTCGGTAGAAGGGGCATGTTGGGTACACTTACCTTATTCTAAAAACGGCTGAAGGCTTGTACACCCAACTAAAACTGCAACCGTAGCATTGTAAATGTCCACGGCCCAACTAATACAGTATGTGTCGGAATAGGTGTACATACCGCAACTGGGGTATAGATGGGATTTTGTAATTTCGTTGGGAAATATCAAAATTTTTTGTAATAGCTCTCATTTTTTGTAACTTTTAATTGAAAATGCCTTTCAAATCATCACATTTGTAATGCTTTGAAGGGGGTGCCAATTTCGCAAGCGTGTTGATTTACCCTTAATCATTACATAACAAACAAGCGTCTGCTGTGTAATGATTAGAGTGAGGGCCATCGAGGTTAAGCTACGATCCTTATCGTTTTTCTGTAAAGGATAATAAAATTATTACTGTTTTGCGGTAATGGTGGTAACGAGAGTGATTGCAAGTGCGCGAGTGTTGATTCTTTTGTGGGCGTACGGGCATTGGTTTAGCTGCGGATTAGGCTGCGGAGCAAATGATGCAGATCATCAACATTGAATGCTATCATCGTGGTCCACGTGTTGCAGACGGCCTCCCCTAGAAAAGAACTTCTGCGTTCTGCTGTGATTTGTACGACAGACTCTCTGTTGCGACACAATTCTCAAAATTCATTCAACACACGCGACTGATCACTCCCGTGGCGTTTTTGTGCAGGCATCCGCTCAGTCATACACGAGTCCTGTGCCGTTTTCAGAAGTGCGATACTCGCGTGTGCTAATAAGAATATCTCTCGCGTGCGCTAAGCTCATTACTCAATTTTAGCGTACGCTAAAGTTGCCTTTCGCGTGCGCTACAAATTCATAGTGTATACTTCCAGGGAATTAGCGTACGCGAAAATTAAACTTTGCATAGTAGCGCACACGAAAGGCGACTTTAGCTGGGCTAAAATTGAGTAATAAGCTTAGCGCACGCGAGAGATATTATTATTAGCACACGCGAGTATTGCGCTTCTGAACACGGCACAGGACTCGTGTATGACTGAGCGGATGCCCGCACAAAAACGCCACGGGAGTGATCAGTCGCGTGTGCTGAATGAATTTTGAGAATTGTGTCGGAACAGAGAGTCTGTCGTACAAATCACAGCCAGGATGCAGAAGCTCTTTTTTAGGGGAGGCCGTCTGCAACACGTGGACGACGATGATGGCATCCAATGTTGATGATCTGCATCATTTGCTCCGCAGCCTAATCCGCAGGTAAACCGATGCCCGCACGCCCACAAAAGAATCAACACTCGCGCACTTGCAGTCACTCTCGTCACCACCATTACCGCAAAACAGTAATAATTTTATTATCCTTTACAGAAAAACGATAAGGATCGTAGCTTAACCTCGATGGCCCTCACTCTAATCATTACACAGCAGACGCTTGTTTGTTATGTAATGATTAAGGGTAAATCAACACGCGTGCGAAGTTGGCACCCCCTTCAAAGCATTACAAATGTAATGATTTGAAAGGTATTTTCAATTAAAAGTTACAAAAAATGAAAGCTATTACAAAAAATTTTGATATTTCCCAACGAAATTACAAAATCCCATCTATACCCCAGTTGCGGTATGTACACCTATTACGACACATATTGTATATACATAGACCAAATATCGTTTTTGTATTAACTTTGAATTAATATACTGTCGAGCATGTTGTTGATGCTCATTTCAAATCTTTGAGCTCATCTCCAGAGTAAAGTCCTTATGCAAAATGCTGTGTGATTGTTTAGTTTAAAGGCATTGCAGAAATGAAAAGTGACCTCCATGCACTGCCCACGTGCGCTGCCGATAACTACCCGGATTTACAGTACCGTGACGCTGTGGCATCGCGGAAATTATTATTGACACTTTTGGGAATGAATGAATGAGTATCAAACTCATGGCAGTACCAATATGCTGTCAGACCAAATATCCCCAAGATCCAGACAGGTCACCGATACCGCACAACTGTGAATGTTTGTTGTTAATTTTCTACTTCATTGTTCTCTCGCTTTTCACGTAGTTTTTGTCAAACCATCATTATCACAGTACGTGAGTCCAAAAAATGAATCATTCGAAATGTCGTATGGGGGTTTGTGCTGTAAAATGTCACTTCAAAGTACAAACAGTAGATGAGTGGTTTGGGAGCTACTTTAGTGTGGAATCAACAGATTATCTGAGATTATATCAAGTACCTTGTTACTAGTTGATAGATAGATGAGTTTGATTTTCAGCACCGGAGGCTCCTTACTTCCCCGATGGCATCAAAGACGAATCCATGGAAATCAACGTATCCCAATCATTTGATCTAGATTGCCCTGCAATGGGAGTACCTAAACCAGAAATATCTTGGTACAAGGTAATAAGACATGTTCATAAAGGGGGCAATTTGGAAGCGTCAGGTTATAAAGACGCTTTTCATCTTTAGATATTGAGATCACAGTAACGTTCTGTATCCAAATGAGTAGCTATCAGCATACAGGTTCGAGTCCATGACATGACAAATCGAGTGATTAGAATGAAGGCTTCCCTCGGTAGCCACGAGGGAATTCGTTTCAGAGAGGTACCGTGGTCAGCAAAGGGAGGAAGAGCGAATCCGCGTTCACAACGATTGATTGAAACTTCAACTATTCGCAGTTTATAAAGATTCATCTTCTATTATCTCAATACCAGGAGAATTTTTGTACAATACTATCCTGTACAGTTCAGAGGTATAACATCTTTTCGGTTCGTACTATTCTATCCTCTTCGATTATTCACTCATCATAGGTGCGAGCCCCGCTGTTGTCGAACTTTCTCTAATCCGTTTTCTATTGTCACGAGTTGTGAAGTAAGTACCCACCATACCTCCCCGTGCCCAACATGCCCCCATATAAGCGTTTCTCTGGAACTTTTGCTCTTTGCTGAAAATCGTTGAAAAATGAAAAATCAATACCGCTCAACGCACACCTGGGACCTTTTGCTCGCGTGTTTGTGTAGTATTGAGAGTTACAAATCCACTATTGTAACTCATATAGCGTTGGTGGCATCGCCAAAGTCACGTTAACGAGTGGAGTATTGAGTAGTTTTTCGTCTATTCTCCAGAATTTCGAGCATACATTTGGCAAGATTGATGATTCTAACTAATGTCTCGGGCTTTTCCTACCTTCATGCGGTGAGCGTATCCGATCACAATTGGTTTGACAACATATGAGTAGTTCTGTAGAAACTTTGAAATAATGTGTGTCCGCTTGTACGAGCCTCTAAAACGCTTGAGAAATGAATTCGTGCAGGTCATTTTCGACGTATTTTTGGTGCTTTTTTGGCGCAATCATTAGTTTAGAGATCCAGGGTCGCCAAAAAAAAATTATTATCGAAAAAGGGGTCAAAATGTCAGTTCCGTGCGCTGTGGTTTTTAAAACGCTTTTATGCACTTCGGCATCAAGGTCGTTGGTGTTGCTTCGCTTTTCGCCGGGTATTTTCTATACCTATATTGGGTAGTTTCTCGTACGTGTGCCGCATTCATCTTTGTGTGAGTGAAATGTTTTCTCTTGAATCTCATTCCGGCCAATGAGAACGCGCGCGCCGCAGCTGCGCACGGAGACAGCAGCAGACAGCATGAGCTGCCTAGGGCGCCTAGCTGTAGCTATCTGTAGCTCATCACCATGTCGCCAGCGTGTAGCTGGCCTTCTGCAGGAGAATCGTAGCTTCCTGGTGAATACGAGTGTCTCCGGGACGAGTAAAAGTGTGCCTGTTGTGAATGTCTTTCGTGGTACACCCTCGAGATGCGGGTACCCGAGATGCAGCTTCTACATGACGGCCCATCCCATGATACGATTTTGTTATTCATACATATATTCCCAAGTAAAAAAGATTTATAAGGACTTTATAAACTCTTTAATAAGTGAGTTTATGAAGAGTTTATAATTCGTGAACTTATAAATATTTTATAAAAAATTTTATAAGGTCGTGAAAAGTCTTACTCCCCCGAATAGCCGCAGCAGGATCCAGAGCGCACCAGGCATATTCATTGCGACACTCGATAACCTGTGGGTCTCAAAAACTCGCAACGACGACCAGTATGGCTCGTCGATTCGCTGCAACTGACGATGACGATAATGATGTCACGGCATTCTCGTGTGTTCGTGATCCCAATGATCACAGGCTTTTACTCTTCAACCTGATGGAAAAGAAAAGGAGAAAAACCACAAAGTAATCATATTTTCTTTACTCGTAGCAGATTCTTTTAACGCTCATACGCAAATCATGAGATGTGCGAGAAGCACAAAATTTATTAATGAAAACACAACAGTATCTTTAAGGTTATCTGCACTCAAGTTAGCGAGCCCTTAATGGAACAATTATTATAGCCATGAGGAACTAAGACACTTATCTGAGTTTTCTGAAGCTACTTTTCTTGAAATTGTTGCACCGGCTTCCATCTCATCTTCTTTGAGATTTTGTGCGAAAGAAAGACAGCAAAGGGAGGCTCTAGTGTTGTGATGCAAATTTTTGACAAAGTTCAACTGACTAGCTCAAGTGAGAATCTGCGCTCAAAAGCTGAGACAAGATCAGTCTCAACTAGTCTCAAGTGTGAAAATTTTGACTGACTCTTCAAAAAGAGCAAATCTCAGCGTTCAATCTTCCCAACTCAACGAAAACGAATGATCTGAAAATACTTTTCAAAAAGATTCGGATTTTTCAAATCACAATGGATCCATTATTCATACCGCTGCATCCGATATATCCACGCTCACAAACGTGAGTAGTTTGGAAATAAGAGAGCATTTCTTTTAAAACAAGATAATTTCAAAATTTTATGTTGACGAAAAGGGTTTACTCATTTTTCAACAAAAATGAGATTTCCAATCAGTGATTTAGGATTCCTGATTGAGAGCAGAAGATCCATCTCCTTGAAATTTGCCATCCGTGAGTTCCAAAATCCATGTGCAGAAACAAAAGTGGATCCAGATCTTCCTTGGAAAGCAGGTTGATTCTACCAAACAGATCCTTTCTGAGATTCACCATCCGTCAATTCCAGAATTCGTGTTCAGGAATAAGAATGGATACAGAGCTCCCTTGGAAAGCAGGTTGATTCTGCTAAACAGATCCTCCTTGGTTTACTTCACGTCGATTCCAAAATTTATGCTCAAAAACAATAATGGATCTGGAACTTCCTTGGAAAGCAGGTCGATTCTCCAAAACAGATAGGCATCGGAATTCGAATTCATCCGCGTAAATTCAATTCACACATGGGAATAACGTATAAAAGCATGCAAATTCACATTCATAAAAAGATAGCCAAGTTCGCACCCCAAGTACTTACATCAATCATTATTGAGAAGAAATCAATTATTCTATAAAACAACTTCTAGAGTGCTCTTAGTTCTCTGCAATTATCTTGCCTGATTCAAGAATTTGGAATTGATACTAACAAGGGGAGGACCTGACCTTCGGAACACCAATCCTCACCAAAATTTTTTTACACACTCGTACCACCAAGAAAATGAAGGATCTCCATTATCTCTGTCAAATGGGCACTCTGGAGGAAGTTATGAAATCATTGGAGGATTGCTTTTTCATGATTTTTATGCATCTTTCACCATATGACACTCCAATGCGATACTTACACCATCTGACCCTGAGTGTTGGCTTGGATACCTGACTTGTCAAAATGAGTACATCAAATACACACATTTCAACCAACCTGAGCCTACATAACACCATATCCAACATGTACAAGACCTCTACTCAAGGGGAATGCAGCTGTTAGTGTAGACTAACGCAAACTGATGGAAATCCTCTTTGAGGCTGTCAAAGTTCTTGGGCCAACTTGGAACGATTCCAAGAGATTCTTCACATCCAAGTGGCACATATTCCAATCTATTTGCTGCATCAGAATGTTGGCTAAAGATGGTTGTTGATGAAGAACTTGATTAATGAACATCTGATGAGTAACCAGAGAATTGGCGTAGTATGGTACCAATCACCATTCGCTTCACTTGCAAACTTGCTCCATCACAATACACAAATATTTAATGACACAAGCACTCAAGTCACAATCCCATATCACACCATTGTAATCTCAAGGCTCAATTGAAGCACCTGTCTGACCACTCACCTGGGCACTCTCCCTCTCTTTGAAGTCGACTCTACAAATACCATCTGTTCCCACGAAATGGCTTGGATCATACTCCATCCAATTGATCACTGCACAAACTGATTCTAGATCTTCAAAATCCATTGAACATTCCCCAAACAAGAATTTTGACAAGATTGGTGGAGATGAAATGCCCGTGCAAGCTGCCACTTGAAATAAATAGTATGGGATACACTTATTGCTCATCCACTCTTACTGGTCAAATCCATCTTGATGAGTGGATGTTCTCCAGTATAGAACTCTGCATCAAATCCTCACTGACAAACCATTGAATGTAGCCGAATGTAATCATAGCTTGGTACAGTTGTAACATTGTTCACTTGATGAATGGTCTAACTGAAAGAGGGAATGAAAAATCTCTCACAAAGAGTCCAATCTCTACAATAGCAATACCTCAATGAAAATCAATAGTCGACTGAGAAAATTACTTATCTGATGGCAAACTAGTTCTTTAAAAAGCATTCTGGCAATTTGATCAAACGTCTACTCAGCTCGCGGTAATTGGATCTTTCTGCTGTGAGCTGTGCCGGCGTGGGCCGTGAGCAGGAATTTTAAGAGGTTTTCACGAAACGAGGAATGATCCCACGTTTCTCTCTAGACAATGAAGGTTCTCTGGGCAAGTGATCTTAGCACCGAAATTGTCAGCCATAGGAATCCCAGAAAACGAACTTGATACTTTCAAAACTCCTGCATACGAATCTGCGCTTAGAACAACACCTCCATCCTCCAATTTTCCAAGATTATCGATAAACATGCTGAAACCAAGCACTCCAGTACGTCCCTTCTACTGCACGTGGAGACATCTTCGTGGTATAGAAATGCTGGTATTGAAAGAAGAAAATACCGGTATCATCAGGAATCTCTCGCTTTCTATGAGTTTTTCCACACTAGGAATTGTTGTCCACATGCATAAAAGTCCAGATCACCAGCTGTCTTGTGTAAGTCACGCAGGGACGTTGTGTAAGACAGCGAATGATCTGGGCTTTCATGCTCTGGTGTGCACAACAATTTCGAGTGTGGGAAAACTAGTGGGAAATAAGAGATTTCCAAGGAGACGGGTATTTCTTTCCTCAAGGCGAAGGCGTACTGGGGTGCTCGGTTCAAGCGTGTTTATCAATATTCTTGGAAAATTGGAGGCTGGAGGAGTGTTTCTCAGCGCGCATTTGTATGAAGGAGTTTTTGAGGTATCGATTCTTCTTCTTGGAATTCCTGTAGTTGACAATCTCGGTGACAGGATCACTCATCTAGGTTCTCTGTTCGTTTCGAAAGATTGATTCAATCAATCACAATCCCACCTAGAACCTTCACAAGGAATTCTCGGCATTTACTCGATATTGAATCGATCTCTGAAAGCCGCTCACTCTTTACTCGTACCCGGTTCGATGGAATATGAAATATGGATAAACCGAGCGAAGAATCGATACAACCATCTCAATCTCTCAAATATTCCGAAATCATCATATCAAGAACTCAATTGTCATGCAAATACCATGCATTGGAATGAATGGGAAATCTTCAAAATGGATGGGTAGTGTTATAATTGATGACCCTTGAAAATGCATGATACCCGCCGGCAATTCCTCGAAATATAAACTCACTACGTCATTACAGCTCCCTTACACCATGAAAAAATTTGGTGACGTAGAATCATCTAATCGAGCAGGATTTGCAGCTTGGATCTGTATTCCTCTCCATGATATGGTTAATTTATGTGCGCTAACTGCAACAATAAAGCATCCAGGGCCCATCGGAGGCAATGTTCTCAGAATGTATCAAGAAATTGATATGATATATGTGCTTGGAAGATTATGACACTAGTTTTATTTTCACAGTATTTACAATTGAGGAATAGCAGAGAATGTACAGGTGTTATGATCGGATTCATCCCCAAATCAGTATATACAATGTACTAACAACGTATCAACAGCGTATTGGAATCATATTCATAATGCATTCACGAATCTTCGGCCAATTTGTTTTGATCTAAATCTTTTTCATGAGAGATATTGTAGATTTTCGGTCCTTGATGATAAATATTGAAGTTGGTGTCTTATCGATCTTGAACCCAACTTCAATATAAATCATTTCAAACTATTTTATTATGATCTCATGAAGGAGGAGTAATGATTCCTTCGCATGTACGCGGATGATACGAGTCGTAGAAGCATCCGAAGCAAAGGTATTCTTCACACCAAGAGCACTTGACAAATCCCATCTCTTGGCAATTTCTGATTTTGCAATTCTTTTTGTTACAAATGGCAGGGAAGCAAACCTGATTCACGTTGAAAAATACCGTCCTCTCTGGAGTGAGCCCAGCTGCAAACCAAGCATATTTCAGCATCTCCCTGAAAACAGGGGCAGAAAGCTGGTTGTGTACAATACTATGGATCTTGATAGCATCCTCTCTAGAATGTAGCTGTCTATCTGCAGCTACTAATTCAGTTGCATTTTGTATCTTATTGATGAATATCTTCACCTGCCTGAAGAAATAGACATCTAGAGGTTGTGACATACCAGTGCAACCAGCTGGAACTGTTATCAGTTCATGCTCATGGCCCAATTCATTCAATTTTTCAATGACATCATCGTTACCTTGACCACCCCAACAATCTTGGACTAATAGAAACTTGTCGTTCATGTATGGTTTCAAAATATTATCAATATAAGAGCAAACTAGTTTCTTCGACATTTTCCCAGACTTTGAGCAAGTAACAAATACATTACCATATTGTGACACAAGGTTATCAATATTTCTTTGTATTATAGGACCAAATATATCTGAAGTCTCTTGCAGGCAAATGAAAACTTTTGGCAGAAGAGTACCCAAAGCTGTTATCGAGTATTCCCGATCAGAAAATTATTCAACGGGCTTGAAGAAAACATCAAGCCTTGATCAAGCTCCTTGATGGTGCCTTGATCAAGGTTGTAATGGCGCCTCTGTCAAGCGTTGATCAAGCTCCTCTGTGTGATTGTAAAAAATCGCTCGGCGCACGCGTCGTCTGTCCTCGCGTCTCAGCTGATCATCTCGTATTTGATTTGAGGCAGCGAATTTCAACCATCCTTAGTTTCAGAAAATGCAAAAATGTTTCGATAGGAAAGTTTGGAAACTCGAATTTGTAAAAGTGATGTGAGGCTTCGATGCTGCAGCAGATCAGCAGACAAATCTCTGGATTAATATGATTGCTGACAGGCGAATGAAGAGGGGAAGTTAGGTTATAATTTTGTAGGCTGCGATGTTTTATACACATCCTATAATATAAAGTTGAAAGCTTATTAATTGATCACGAGTTCCACGAGTGCTTCTCGAAATTTATTGTCACTCGTTCATTCAAGCGTGCTGGTTCCAAGTTATTCCAATATGAGCGTTGAAGCAAAAAAAGCCTCGGAAAGAGCGAAATTTTTCAACAAAAAACAGTGAGAAAATACCGAGAAACAGCTCGATTAGACGCGCAATATGCTTATCTAAAACTGAAAACAACGGAGCTGTTCTCAAAAAACTTGCGTATACCTTCAACCCTGATCAGTAATATAATTCAAGATAGTTGATTAGCATCCTCGAAAACTATTATTTGTACCCTGTGTACAGACTTTCTATGGTTAAGAAACTCTTATCACATAAAGCTAAAAAAAGCTACGTCAGCACCAAGTTTCGTGGTTTTTCTCATCAACATTTTTGAATTGTCTGTTTGTTTACTCGGACACTTTCCCTAATAATAGCCACGTGAATTGATGCAATGCATGTGCATGTATTATATCTATGACTACATGCTAATCCTTTGCCTCCAATATATAAAAACTTGATACGCGCATGCGCGGGACTCCGAAATAAGAGGAGCTTGATCAAGGCTTGGGAAAGGCACCATTACATACCTTGATCAACGCTTGAACACGGTATTCAAGTACTTGATCAAGCCTTGATGGTAGCTTTAAGATCTTTTCTGATCGGGTTGAGCTGTGTAGCTGTGCCTAACTTTGTTCAAATCCCCAATATATGCCTCAATAGCTTTCATACCAATGGGAGACAAAGTTCGTTGAACATCTACCCGATATTGGCATCCTGTCTGATCTGTGTTGATCACAAACTTCAAATCATATTTCTTTATAGCTTCAGAACATTCCGAGCGAAACCTGTTGTTGTTCTCTTCCATCTCATCTCGAGTCCTGTGCTCGGTGGGCTTCACGTATCTGGTAATCTTACGCATTCTGATGCGGTGTTGTCTCTTAAATTCTGTGATCCAAGTTCTCGATGCTCTGAAGCTAAAATCGTCAGTCGGTTGAAATTGACGAGCAGCCTGAATCGCCCAAAATCTCAAATCTCGTGTGAAGACGGGCTTACCGCTGTCACGAGTTTCTCTAAAACGATTAAATGTCCATTTATCTATGAAAATCATTTTATCCTTCTTTGTTCCACCTTTTGCTATGTGTTGTTCCCAGCGTTTTAATTCATCCAACCTCGTCAATCGACCTCCGCCATTTGCTCGAATAGATGCCAATTTCCACTTTTTGTGTTCCCTCTTCAGGTTGACTGTTTTTATTTTCTCCTCAAGGGATATGTAATCATACTCACATTCTGGAGTACATTCCCAAGAGCTTGGACTGGATTCTGCTACAGGTTGCGAATCCGATTCTGTGAGAAAAAAAAGTTTCCTGGTTCATAAATTCCTCGACATGATCTGAAGTCGATTCATGGTTCAATACCATATTCATATACTATATATTTCCTGAAAGATCAGTCACATAGAAATCGAAAGCACGGAATCAATCGAATAAATGCAGGTCGTATGTTTGATGAGCTATGAAGAGTGATAAATGAACCTATCGAGCTGACCTATTTTCGATGAGGTCACCTATGTGAGGCCAAATGGGAGTAGATTTGCACGTATCTGCAAGTATAGGTTTCTAGAATTCCAATAACTAGAAACTCTTCTGGATTCATATCAAAATTGTGCACAGAAAATTACGAAAAATCTTAGCTCTGGATATTGATCACTAGAAAAACTGGAAATTTTGACCCCTATCAGAAGAGTGTTGGCCACACAAAAGTGTCCCCAGAATTTTGTTAACAAGAAAGGAGATGGAGTTCCTGGAAAATCAAATTCTTGCCGAATTCATGAACCATCAATCCATCCTACATACGTATATATATATATGACCCTACATTGGGCAATTCTTCATTATTTGGCCAAGACACGCATCATTTTTTTGATCACGTGTAACACTGTAACACAATTAGAGAGGGCTTTGACATCAAGCACCAAGCTGTCCACCAATTTGATCGGTTCGGAAAAGTAAATTTCCACATGTTGTTCTCTAATTTGAGTAGCTGAATTTTGGAACTCGCGTGACTAGTGAAGTGATTATCTCATGGAAGTTGTTTTAAGTCTACTCTTACACTCTCAAATGAAGTTGAAGGAACTGAATCATGCATTTCAATTCTTAATAATGATGAATAGGCACGAGGAAAGAGCAGCATGAAAGGAGTTTGAAGTTTCAAATGCTGTATGTCAGGCGGGTATTTGTAGCATGTTTGGTGTGAATCATCAATAATAAGAACATAAATATCTTACTTATTCACTATATGAATGATTGAAGCTATGCCTCAGTTAGGATTTCGTTTTTGTTAGTGAGGGAAATTTTAAAGATGTTTATCTGGAATGTGGTGATAAAGCAACGAAACCAAGACTTAATTTTTGTTGAACAGTATTATGGCGAACTCCAGTGAATGAGGATCATGAAACTGGTTCTTCACCATTGCAACAGAATCAGATGTATAAGTATCAATGGTATCATCCACAAAACTTTTTATCCTCATTCTAGTAGAATTTGTAATGCAGTGAACCTAAAAATGATGATGCTGCCAAGCAGATGTGTGCTAAAACATCTACAATGGAACGAGTTCACTAGCATTTGAAAGTTCTTTCATAGCATCATCAAACTAGGAAGATCGATGAAAGGAACTATAAGTAAATGCTGAAATTATTCTTGGAACTTCTTCTTATTGAATGAAGTCTGCCAAGGCGAACAAATTTCAGTCTTCTTTCGCAAACTTTTACATATGCTCAATTTTCAGGTATACTTGGAGCTGGGAAATAACACAAAAGTCTCAATAAATGACAATCTCTTAATGGATTTCTACAACACAATTCCATAATTAGCGCCAGAGGGATGCGATTGCTTAAAGTGTATATAATGAGCTTGACCATGTCTGACAAAAATCAGAATCGTAAAGCCTCATCAATATTCTGTGGGGGGTTCAAGATCATTCGATCTAATTGTCTGTCAGATCACCATGCATGAACTGATAGCCATGCCATTATACACAAATAGTCAGTTGTCTTCTGCCTCACATGGGATGCAGAAAACACAACATCAACCTAAGAAGTGCAACATGACCATATACCCATACAATATGATTTTCAGGTTTCTGATATTGATCTTGTCTACATGCATTTGAAATAACATGGTAGCAATATCTGCCACGCAGAAATTTACTTGCATCGCCATGAGATTTTATACATCTTTTATAAATTCTAGCGAGGGTTATTTTGCATGAGAAGTTGCTTACGTTCACTAGGTGATTCAAAAGGCTCGCTGTCAACATCAGCATCTGCATTATCATCGCCAACACCATTATCACCATTATCATCATTACTAAGGTTGCTAATATTGCCATCTTCATCATCATTATTATTCGACCTTGGCTCATCAGCGGAAACATCAATCTCGCCTCTGTTCTCCTCAAATAAGAAGAGCTCTTCTTCTTCTTGTCCATCTGAATCTTTGATCAACCTGATGATGCTCATTGTGATTTGATAAGCTAGATATTCTGATTGGTCAGAGGGTTTATCACTTATTTTGTCAAACATCAAGTTTTCATTCTTGAAGTATTGCAAACACTGGAACAAGGCATCAGTGAACATTTGTTTTTCAAATTGGAACCCTTCATCCTCTTGCTCACTCATCTTCATGAATATCACATGTAATTTCTACGATTGAAATTGTCAACTTCTGATGAAGGAAATTGATAATGATCCACCACGCACCTAGAAAGGATAATTTGATGACAGCCTCGCCACATCACATGTGTTGTTGTCCGTGCTTAATGATACCATTGAGAGCTCAATTTCAACCATAATCTTACCTCTCAGAGATGAGCGTAGATAAAGTCCTCACAATTCAACTCAGGATTTTCTTCGCAATCCTTGCTAGCTCAGATTGGTCAGACCTTATCTGTCAACCGTTTCGATATGGTATGAGACAATATAAACTTCATTCTATGTTTGTTGAGTGCCTGTCTATCACAATAGTACATCATAGTCGCCCAGCTATAATCCAAGTATGATAATCAGGGAACACTAGCGCGAAACTCTCATGAGACGGTACTCCCATGACTTGTTAGAGAACGGGCGACAGAGAGCAACGCCTCAGACCGTATCTTACCGTATCTGATTCTGAGAACAGTCGGGTGATATTTGAATATTTGCGCATTTTGAAGATTTGAATACGTAGCCGTTGATCTGGGGGCCCGACTGGTCTCTACGAGGAGTGAGAGAGAGAGAACCACGATCACGAAGGCAGGTCTGGTCGCACTCCGTAAAGCGCACGCCTAGCTTACTCGGGTGAGCTCGCTGTCGTCAATTTTGATCATCTCGCACTCGAGGCTGCAGAGCCCACGCGATGGTGAGCTCACCTTTTCTCCCGAGACGGCCATGTTAACAGATTGCCGACAATAATGACGAGCTCGCCTTTTCTCCCGAGGCGGCCATATTGCCAAAAGCCGATGACTGGCGGCTGGCTCACCCTCGCTGACCCTCGCCCGAGCAATGCGTGCCCATATACAGTGGAAATGATTGGACTCTAGAAGATTAGACCTGTCTTCATGATCGTGATCAGCAGCATCATATCGATTAAATTTGGGCGTGTCCAATCTGAATCAATTTTTCGAAACGAACGGAGAACCTTCATTATTGTCTAGAGAGAAACGTGGGATCGTTCCTCGTTTCGTGAAAACCTCTTAAAATTCCTGCTCACGGCCCACGCCGGCACAGCTCACAGCAGAAAGCTCCAATTACCGCGAGCTGAGCAGACGTTTGATCAAATTGCCAGAATGCTTTTTAAAGAACTAGTTTGCCATCAGATAAGTAATTTTCTCAGTCGACTATTGATTTTCATTGAGGTATTGCTATTGTAGAGATTGGACTCTTTGTGAGAGATTTTTCATTCCCTCTTTCAGTTAGACCATTCATCAAGTGAACAATGTTACAACTGTACCAAGCTATGATTACATTCGGCTACATTCAATGGTTTGTCAGTGAGGATTTGATGCAGAGTTCTATACTGGAGAACATCCACTCATCAAGATGGATTTGACCAGTAAGAGTGGATGAGCAATAAGTGTATCCCATACTATTTATTTCAAGTGGCAGCTTGCACGGGCATTTCATCTCCACCAATCTTGTCAAAATTCTTGTTTGGGGAATGTTCAATGGATTTTGAAGATCTAGAATCAGTTTGTGCAGTGATCAATTGGATGGAGTATGATCCAAGCCATTTCGTGGGAACAGATGGTATTTGTAGAGTCGACTTCAAAGAGAGGGAGAGTGCCCAGGTGAGTGGTCAGACAGGTGCTTCAATTGAGCCTTGAGATTACAATGGTGTGATATGGGATTGTGACTTGAGTGCTTGTGTCATTAAATATTTGTGTATTGTGATGGAGCAAGTTTGCAAGTGAAGCGAATGGTGATTGGTACCATACTACGCCAATTCTCTGGTTACTCATCAGATGTTCATTAATCAAGTTCTTCATCAACAACCATCTTTAGCCAACATTCTGATGCAGCAAATAGATTGGAATATGTGCCACTTGGATGTGAAGAATCTCTTGGAATCGTTCCAAGTTGGCCCAAGAACTTTGACAGCCTCAAAGAGGATTTCCATCAGTTTGCGTTAGTCTACACTAACAGCTGCATTCCCCTTGAGTAGAGGTCTTGTACATGTTGGATATGGTGTTATGTAGGCTCAGGTTGGTTGAAATGTGTGTATTTGATGTACTCATTTTGACAAGTCAGGTATCCAAGCCAACACTCAGGGTCAGATGGTGTAAGTATCGCATTGGAGTGTCATATGGTGAAAGATGCATAAAAATCATGAAAAAGCAATCCTCCAATGATTTCATAACTTCCTCCAGAGTGCCCATTTGACAGAGATAATGGAGATCCTTCATTTTCTTGGTGGTACGAGTGTGTAAAAAAATTTTGGTGAGGATTGGTGTTCCGAAGGTCAGGTCCTCCCCTTGTAAGTGTAGTTATGAGTTGTCAAGAATTTGGAAAATTGAGTTGACAGATATTTGATTGACCCATGGTCTTTTGGAGAAATGTAGAACATGTCGCTGCAATTGTTTGATTGTAGGAAAGCATTCATAAATAGTTTACTATCCATGATATCATTTCAATATAATTGGTAATTCACCTTATTTCTGAAAGTCTAAGGAACTGCTGCTCACAATTGAAAATCTATTTTTCTCGTCATGAGTGCAATAGTAATTATGATGCATCTACATTTAGGGAGCTGTGAGAATGGCAAATGGAGTTCTCTAGGAGTTCTAGATGGCTCAGTGGTGATTAGCAAGTAACAAGAGACCATGAACGAGGTCAGAGACAATATTCGAGGTTGATGCTGCTTGCGGATCCTGAACCACGATATTCAGAAACTCAACCTAAATACTCTCTAGACAACTAATCCACTCCATTCCACTTCCATACAATGCATTATATTCATCCCATCATTTTGAATGGATGCACTTCTTCAAACCGTCTCTTAATGAATATTTGAGGGAAAATCTAAGAACTGGCAAAATCTAGTACAAGTAATAGGTAGTTAAATTACCCCCGAAAAGACGCTCCTGGCGCGAGAAAGTGGCCAAACTCGGTACAACACGACGTTTGTGGGTTCAAACGATAGGTTATACCTTCACTAATCGATATTAACAAGAATTAATGTTTAAAAATTGGGGCGCGGTATAAATAAACAATAAAAACATGCATTTTTTGACCTTTTTCTCAGTTTTTCCACAATAAGTCGAAAAATATCAATTTTTTGAAAAAATTTGTAGAATATTTTCTTGTAGATCTTTGAAAGATCTACAAAATTGATCTAATTAATTTACCTCGTAAGGAATTGGCCATTCCCATAACTCGAAAACGATCAAGTTTAGGAAAAAATACCTAGAGACCTTTTTTGCTCCAAATTCACTGAATTATCTTAGAAAAATAGTTTGAGCCCGTTATAAACAATTTCAGCCAATTTGTTTAAACAAATTCAATTTTTACTTTGATGAGTGATAACTCGAAAGGGTTGCAGTGTGCGAGGAAAATTGTTCCGATCAATTTTGTAGATCGTTCAGAGATCTACAAAAAGTTGTTATACAAATTTCTTCAAAAAATTGATATTTTCCGACTCATTGTGGAAAAACCGAGAAAAAGGTCAGAAAATGCATGTTTTTATTGTTTATTTATACCGCGCCCCAATTTATAAACATTAATTCTTATTAATATTGATTATTGAAGGTATTACCTATCGTTTGAACCCACAAACGTCGTGTTGTACTGAGTTTAGCCACTCAGTGATCGAATTTCGAGGGTAATTTAACTACCTATAATTAGATAGGAAGAACATGCTGCCATATACCATCACTCACACTCTGATTTCACCACATACAGGTTTTCTTCTGGTCTCGCTCGATTTCAGAAGGCCCTGTGCTGCTCTGACACGACACTTTTTATGGCCCTCAGCCATATTTTTGTTATTCCGAAGAATAACAAAGTCGTGTCATAGGAGATGGCCACGGCTCCATGCTGGCATGCGAGTATTCGCAATCCTCGATATTGTCCACCATCATACACTCAGCACAGCACAAACTACACGTAACTAGCACACTTCCACACGACCCGGACACTATTTTCCACCGGGAAGCCACGATTCTCTCACAAAACGCCGGTTACAAGGATTTGTGTGTGGCATGCCGACAAGCAGCGTGTGACGTGAAACGCGCTCGCGATGTTAGCAGCCGCCATCAGCCAAACAGAGATCACGGCAATGCTGCCAACTTGACAAATGCACCTTTCGACTTTGTGTGACGAAATTCTGACTTGCGCTACCCCAAAAAAGCATATACCACCTCTCGTCCCCAAAACCGATTCAATCGATCCGAAATTTCGGCCAGAGGTAGAGTAGAGCCTTATATTTGGCGGAAAGTTCCTCTCGAGGTGGTTCAGCATCCACAATTCTCGTATTGTGAGTATAATATAGCCTAACCTCGAAGCTTTTGCACTTCCGAGACAATTCTTGAATCTCACAAGTCTTTGTCCCATGGGCCACTGACTTTCCGCCAATTCCACGATATTTTTCTATATCTGTGTGGAATTTGAAGTTGATCAGGTGGATATTCACGACGAAAGAACGTTTTTACGGATTTGGAGTAATTTAGCAGACGAATTTCGGCCGTAGTACGCCATCCTCTTAAGCGCAAAATTCCATTGCTATAAGAGCCCAAAGATCAGTTGTATGTGTGCACTGAGCACATACATTTTGAGGCGCTATTTTACTCAAAATTTTATCCCCTTAGTTTTCTCCAATGAAAAGTTCATTTGCCTCATTCCATGTTTCCCCGTACCAATTACATTACATTATCTTAAGTCGCGTGACGGCTGTTTGGTGTCCGGAACCACTAGATTTTCCCCTAGATAGTAGCCTAACCCTTCAGAAATGTCCTTAGAACGGTTTTAACCTAACCTGACCTGACCCGTTATTATAGAATATCTCCCTAGACCCTTTCAACCTAACCTGAGTTGATTTTTCTCTAGGAAGAAATATCCCTACTATCGGTTTAAAAATGATTGACACCTAGAGAATTTCTGCTATCCTGGCTCCAAAAAAAACGCTAATTTTTTCAACTGGGATAACGCCAAAGCACATCTAGTCGCGACCATGATAAAAAATTTTCGAAGTCGATCGGATGACAACTGCGGCTGTAGCTGTTATCAGAATGTAAAGAAACGCGGGTATAAGGCCAATTTCAGAGGTAGCTCGACTTTGGGATGATACAGCTCTGCCAAAAAAAATTCCGGGGCGCTGCAAAAAATGTAGGTGATAGATATTTGGTTTCCCAATAGCGTCCAAAAAGAATCAGCCAAAAAAAGTAATAACTTTTGGAGATAATCCAGTTTTTGTTATCTTGGGATCTATCGAGGTTGAAGACTTGATCCAAAAACAGAAAAATCATAAAAAAATTCTGGATGTCGAATACCAAAATGCAATATGAGATTTTAAATGAACAAACGCGTGGCAAGGTCGCAAAGTTGAAAAAAAATAAAGTTTGCGCCTATTGTGAGGCTTTTATTGTCCTTTACAGCCGGGGCCCGTAAAATCGTCGATGGGCGAGACTACCTGACCGCGGACCATAAAAGTCATAAAGTTGCGGTCTCGGAGTCAATTAGGGTACCATCAGTCTGCTTCGGCTGCAACAATGAAGCTGAATTTTCAACAAAGAGAGCAATAAAACTATTTCGAACGCGATTTGGGCATTGCGTTACTATTACAAATATCGCCGATTCATCGATGAAGGATTGTCAATGATGAGTCGAACAGTATATCAATGACGCGTGAGTGCAGGTGTCTTTCTCTCAGAGTTTCGCGATATCTGCATGTAAGTATTCTTTGGCGGATCCTTTAAATGATCGATAAAATACAATTAACACTTTATTCACATGATTTCGATGTGCAACAGTTGGATGTCATCCGTATTGATAAGATGACAATCAACAGTTAAATGAATTTACTATCATCTTGTTCGATCGTTGGCTGATAATTGAGGGGGTGGGTGGAAGAAGGGCCTAATTACAAAACGGCCATTTCGAGAAAAACGATAAAAACTAATCGTATCTTGCCCGTGGCGATTCGATGCGCATACCTGGCTTATTTCAAAGGTTGTGGCATCTCCAAAACAACCGCACAAGAATTGGAAGGTAGTTGTCGATTTTGAGAGGTATGCAGCCATTTAAAAAAATGTAATTAGGCCCTTTTTCCCAATACTGGGTCAATTTTTAGGATAGTTGGTCCACTAAAACTTGGATAACGATGCGAAATCGAGTTCAATGGCCTCCAAATTTCATCAGCATATCTATGGGTATGTCACACAAGATATCCAATGCAATTTAACGTCTCAATGCATTTTCATCGAATCTGCACGTGAAAGATGGTTCCATTGAGTGTGTGAAACTGAGGTCACTCAATATTCACTTGGCAAGTATGAAGATACTTTTTTTGAAGGCCAAAGAACATGTTAGTCAGAATTAGTAAAAAAGAGATATGGAAAAAATTTTTAAAAAATTTTTCGTAAAAGATTAGGCCCTTTTTACCAATACCCCACCACTTAGGCCCTTCATCCCGATATCGATAGTGGACTTAGGCCCTTTTGAACGAGTTTTTCCGGTGGCTTAGGCCCTTTTTACCAATATTGTTGCACTTAGGCCCTTTTTACCAATATTGTTGCAGTTTGGCCCTTTCTACCAATACTGTTGCACTTAGGCCCTTTTTACCACTGCTTTTGCGTTGAGGCTCTTTTCATCAATACTCTTGCACTTGGGCCATTTTTTCGAACAAAATTTCCATGTTGCTTGGGCTCTTTTAAAAAATCTTCGAGGTCTTGGTGACTTTGTGGGTACCTGTGAGTTACACCGATTATCAATTGACATCACTTTTAGCGACATCAGACGACGCGCATGCACAAGAGATGCAAATACTGAATTGGAATTTGTTTTGGAGATAACTTTTTGCATTTTTGACCACTTCGATCATAAAAACTGATAATTTTCGAAACGCTTATTGCTGTAACATGACCCGGCAAACACGATGAAGTGGTTAACTAACGTCTTGAATACAGGTAACATGGTTAGAAATCAATTCTTATCTTCTATGAATTTTCTTAGAAGCCTCAATCACAGGTTGTCGATATAAGAATACTGCTCTCCTATTTGTCGAAGTTCCGAAGGTATGTTGAAAAAAATCAGGTTGTTTCATTGAAATCCATCGGAGAACGATTTTACTTATGGAACGCTGATTTTCAACTTTTTCGGAGGATTACTTAGAATACCGTACGACACAGAGATGACCTTGCTACGTTAAAAAGTTCTTTCCCCACTCAAGGCTTATGAAATAGCGAGGTCATGCTTTTTTCTTCAAAATTATTGGCGAACCATTCGTGTCCAATGGTGCAGCATTGTAGTTATGCGATTCATTCTTACCCGTCAAAACTATACAACTAGCCGTCCAAGGAGTCTAGCCGGGTTCAACTGCCTTCAGATAATAGACAGAGGATCTAACTCCCATCATACAATCGATAAAAGAGCGTAACTCCCATCATATAATCGACAAAAGAGCCTAAGTGCACTTAGGCCCTTTTATCGAATATGTAAGAGGGCCTAAGTGCACTTAGGCCGTTTTATCGAATATGTAAAAGGGCCTAAGTGCACTTGAGCCCTTTTTCTGATCAATGGGGTTTTCGAAATTTATGGAAAAACAACTTTCATGGGGTGATAGATCATGGTTCAAGGGTTCAAAAAAGCGGTAGGCCGGAAGAAGGGCCTAAGTGCACTTAGGCCCTTCTTCCACCCACCCCCTGAATTATTGATTGTGCGAAACGCGCAATGACACGACATAAACACTTGAGCCCTTTTTCTGATCAATGGGGTTTTCGAAATTTATGGAAAAACAACTTTCATGGGGTGATAGATCATGGTTCAAGGGTTCAAAAAAGCGGTAGGCCGGAAGAAGGGCCTAAGTGCACTTAGGCCCTTCTTCCACCCACCCCCTGAATTATTGATTGTGCGAAACGCGCAATGACACGACATAAATTCATTTCTATGATGCTATAAATGATCGGTCGAACAAGATGATAGTAGAATCATTCAACTGTTGTCATCCTATCAATACGGATGATATCCAAGCACATGGGAATCATGTGAATGAAGTATTGATTGTATATTATCAATCATTTAAAGGATCCGCCAAAGAATACTTACATGCAGATATCGCGAAACTCTGAGAGAGAGAAAGACACCTGCACTCACGCGTCATTGATATACTGTTCGACTCTTCATTGACAATCCTTCATCGATGAATCGGCGATATTTGTAATAGTAACGCAATGCCCAAATCGCGTTCGAAATAGTTTTATTGCTCTCTTTGTTGAAAATTCAGCTTCATTGTTGCAGCCGAAGCAGACTGATGGTACCCTAATTGACTCCGAGACCGCAACTTTACGACTTTTATGGTCCGCGGTCAGGTAGTCTCGCCCATCGACGATTTTACGGGCCCCGGCTGTAAAGGACAATAAAAGCCTCACAATAAGCGCAAACTTTATTTTTATATCAACTCTGCGACCTTGCCACGCGTTTGTTCATTTAAAATCTCATACTGCAGTTTGGTATTTGACATCCAGAATTTTTTTATGATTTTTCTATTTTTGAATCAAGTCCTCAACCTCAATAGATCCCAAGATAACAAAAACTGGATTATCTCCAAAAGTTATTAATTTTTTGGCTCATTCTTGTTGGACGCTATTGGGAAACCAGATATCTATCACCTACATTTTTTGCAGCGCCCCGGAATTTTTTTTGGCCGAGCTGTAGCATCCCAAAGTCGAGCTACCTCTGAAATTGGCCTTATACCCGCGTTTTTTTACATTTTGATAACAGCTACAGCCGCAGTTGTCATCCGATCGACTTCAAGATAAGTTTATCATGGCCGCGACTAGATGTGCTTTGACGTTATCCCAGTTAAAAAAATAAGCGATTTTTTTTTGAGCCAGGATAGCAGAAATTCTCTAGGTGTCAATCATTTTCAAACCGATAGTAGATGTATGGTTTTGGATTTGGTCACTCATGTTAACAATAATGGGTATGCTTAACGATCGATTCAATGAGTCACGGGTGGTTCTTCTGAAGGTGGCACAACGTTTCGGCGGCTGTTTTCCGTCCTTATCAAGTGCCTTACAGTTACAATCACATTAATCACATAAGTGATAAGTCAGTCTCATAAATCCTTATTTTTAACCATACTTTGTATCGAGAGTATGTACAGTACAGTATAACCTGTCTAAGTTGGACACTTTGGTTCCGAAAGAAAGTGTCCAACATAGCGAGTTGTCCAACATACAGAAACATGCCAAAAGACCAACTTTTCGTACCGTCAAGTCTTTCAATGAATAGATCTGATTATCCATGATATACACACTAATTTCTTGGAAAATTGATAGATAAATGAGTCATTTTTAAACATTCAAGATGTCGTTATTCAAATATCTGTATAAAGAAATTGAGCAAAGCAATTACAAATTATTCCGGCAGTTAACCGTTCATCGTTTCAAATCATCCAACGAATGAATTAAGATAATCTGTATTATGTACATTAATTGATTGACAATAAATGGCTGAGCCATATTCAAGAAGTTAAGATATCGTATTCAAATATGTATTGGTGTAAAGAAAGTTTCATCAAATATTTCATTCTTTCAACAAAAATTCATCGATTTTTGACTGTCTTGACAGAGCAATTTTCTTGTAGATCCTCTCGTCGACCTTGGTCCTCAACTTCCGTTTCCTTTTATCGCTACAGTTAGCTTCCCATATTTTATAATCTTTTCTCTGCTTTTTTCAATATTTGCAACTGTAGTTTTACTGATGCCAAACTGCTGAGCCGCAGCTCTAAGGCTTGATCCTTGACTACGTGGATCGAGCACATTCTTCTTTTCATCAATGCACAATTCCACAGCATTTTTTCGTTTGTTGTTCATCGCGACTAATTATTTCGCACGATTGCAAGTGGAATATTGAAGGAAAGAGCTCTGCGAGCAATCAGCCGATACTGACTTTATTCGAAATTGAGCCAAGGTATATCGATTAACTCAGAACAACCGCGGTTGTTTACATCTTGAACACCATGTATGTGTGTACATCACATTATCTGATGGTCATTAGGCTATACAAATATCTTCTCGTAAAGTCAGCTGGTGAAGATCTAGTATATGATATATTTCCAAATTTCCAACTTTGAAGGTTTTCATACATTGAAATACTATCTCTGGATTCCTAGAGAGGGGTAAAACTTAGCGAGGTGTCCAACATATAGAGTGCCCAACATACAGAGAAAAATTCCCATTTGAACTAATGTAATTTTTTTCGGTTCCGATGAAAAGGATAAAACTTAGTGAGGTGTCCAACATAGGAAGTGTCCAACTTAACAGGTTCCAGTGTAGTCGGAAGTATGTACAGAGTATGGGTAAAAATAAGGATTTATGAGACTGACTTATCACTTATGTGATTAATGTGATAGCAACTGTAAGGCACTTCATAAGGGCAGAAAACAGCCGCCGAAACGTTGTGCCACCTTTGGAAGAACAACCCGTGACTCATTAAATCGATCGTTAACCATACACATCCCTAGATGTAACTAACCTGACATGACCCAAAAGTTGCGCGCTACCGTTTTAACCTAACCTGACTTGATTCTCCTCTAGAGAGAAATATCCCTAGATTTTACTAACCTAACCTGATCTGATCCAAAAGTTGCCAGTAGCGTGGCCATTATTCACTCTTTTCCTCTAGATTTTTTTAGAATTTTTACCTACTATCGGTTTAAAAATGATTGACACCTAGAGAATTTCTGCTATCCTGGCTCCAGAAAAAATCGCTAATTTTTTTAACTGGGATAACGTCGAAGCACATCTAGTCGCGGCCATGATGAAATTTTCTTGAAGTCGATCGGATGACAAGTGCGGCTGTAGCTGTTATCAGAATGTGAAAAAACGCGGGTATAAGGCCAATTTCAGAGGTAGCTCGACTTTGGGATGCTACAGCTCTGCCAAAAAAAATTCTGGGGCGCTGCAAAAAATGTAGGTGCTAGATATTTGGTTTCCCAATAGCGTCCAAAAAGAATCAGCCAAAAAAATTAATAACTTTTGGAGATAATCCAGTTATTGTTATCTCGGGATCTATTGAGGTTGAAGACTTGATTCAAAAACAGAAAAATCATAAAAAAATTCTGGATGTCAAATACGAAAATGTAATATGAGTAAATAAATAAACAAACGCGTGGCAAGGTCGCAAAGTTGGAAAAAAATAAAGTTTGCGCCTATTGTGAGGCTTTCATTGTCTTTTACAGCCGGGACCCGTAAAATCGTCGATGGGCAAGACTACCTGACCGCGGACCATAAAAGTCGTAAAGTTGCGGTCTCGGAGTCAATTAAGGTACCATCAGTCTGCTTCGGCTGCAGAAAATGAAGCTGAATTTTCAACAAAGAGAGCAATAAAACTATTTCGAACGCGATTTGGGCCTTGCTTTACAAATATCGTCGATTCATCGATGAAGCATTGTCAATGATGAGTCGGACAGTATATCAATGACGCGTGTGTGCAGGTGTCTTTCTCTCTCTCAGAGTTTCGCGATATCTGCATGTAAGTATTCTTTGGCGGATCCTTTAAATGATTGATAATATACAATCAATACTTTATCCACATGATTCCGATGTGAAAGAGTTGGATATCATCCATATTGATAAGATGACAAATCGACAGTTGAATGATTTTACCATCATCTTGTTCGACCGATCATTTATAGCATCATAGAAATGAATGTATGTCGTGTTATTGCGGGTTTCGCACAATCAATAATTATCAGTCAACGATCGAACAAGAGAATAGTAGAATCATTCAACTGTCATTATCATCTTATCAATACGGATGATATCCAACTCTTTCACCATCGGAATCATGTGGATGAAGTATTGATTGTATATTATCAATCATTCAAAGGATCCGCCAAAGAATACTTACATGCAGATATCGCGAAACTCTGAGAGAGAGAAAGACACCTGCACACACGCGTCATTAATATACTGTTCGACTCATCATTGACAATCCTTCATCGATGAATCGGCGATATTTGTAATAGTAACGCAAGGCCCAAATCGCGTTCGAAATAATTTTATTGCTCTCTTTGTTGAAAATTCAGCTTCATTATTGCAGCCGAAGCAGACTGATGGTACCCTAATTGACTCCGAGACCGCAACTATACGGCTTTTATGGTCCGCGGTCAGGTAGTTTTGCCCATCGACGATTTTACGGGCCCCGGCTGTAAAAGACAATAAAAGCCTCACAATAGGCGCAAACTTTAATTTTTTTCAACTTTGCGACCTTGCCACGCGTTTGTTTATTTCAAATCTCATATTGCATTTTTGTATTTGACATCCAGAATTTTTTTATGATTTTTCTGTTTTTGAATCAAGTCTTCAACCTGAATAGATCCCGAGATAACAATAACTAGATTATCTTCAAAAGTTATTAATTTTTTCGGCTGATTGTTGTTGGCCGCGATTGGGGAACCAAATATCTATCACCTACATTTTTTGCAGCGCTCCAGAATTTTTTGGCAGAGCTGTAGCATCCCAAAGTCGAGCTACCTCTGAAATTGGCCTTATACCCGCGTTTTTTTACATTCTGATAACAGCTACAGCCGCAGTTGTCATCCGATCGACTTCAAAAAATTTTTATCATGGCCGCAACTAGATGTGCTTCGACGTTATCTCAGTTAAAAAAATCAGCGATTTTTTTTGGAGCCAGGATAGCAGAAATTCTCTAGGTGTCAATCATTTTTAAACCGATAGTAGGGTCTACTTTACCTGTTTTAATTCATCTGTTCTATTTTACCTGTTCCATGGATTTTTTACCTCTCTAGATGTTTGTCTCGACTTCATTTCATAACTTGACTATCGCGGTTTTTTCATTCGTTCTTAGATTTCTTACCACTTTGGATGTTATTCGTTTCATTCGATCTGTTTTGCTTCACCTGTCTGTTTAGATTTCTAACCCCTTCCAGATGTTCCATTTTATAAAACTGTCAAAAGTCTGTTCGTTGCACCCTTGCCGTGCTATCATCACCACATTCCCTTTTTGGAGCTCCCGCTCACCTTACTTTCGTATGGCATCAGGGGCAGGAATATGGGCTACTGCAATGTTTCCAGGCGTTTTGTGGGTACCGCTGTCTTTGTCTGGCTCGAATTGATGTGTGAGTTTCCGTCAAAAGACTGTCTGTTGAACCTTCGCGTCGAGCCATGGTTGAATTTGCACCATTTTCTACTCTTGCTCACCATACGTAGGTATTATGATGTGGCAAGTGCAGAAAATGGATTGATCCAACGATGGAAGCTTGGGTCCCTACCCCTGCGTCCGTAGATGGGATGTGATGGATGAGAGAATGGATGATGGTGATGATGATGATGATGATGATGATGATGATGATGATGATGATGATGATGATGATGATGATGATGATGATGATGATGATGATGATGATGATGATGATGATGATGATGATGATGATGATGATGATGATGATGATGATGATGATGATGATGATGATGATGATGATGATGATGATGATGATGATGATGATGATGATGATGATGATGATGATGATGATGATGATGATGATGATGATGATGATGATGATGATGATGATGATGATGATGATGATGATGATGATGATGATGATGATGATGATGATGATGATGATGATGATGATGATGATGATGATGATGATGATGATGATGATGATGATGATGATGATGATGATGATGATGATGATGATGATGATGATGATGATGATGATGATGATGATGATGATGATGATGATGATGATGATGATGATGATGATGATGATGATGATGATGATGATGATGATGATGATGATGATGATGATGATGATGATGATGATGATGATGATGATGATGATGATGATGATGATGATGATGATGATGATGATGATGATGATGATGATGATGATGATGATGATGATGATGATGATGATGATGATGATGATGATGATGATGATGATGATGATGATGATGATGATGATGATGATGATGATGATGATGATGATGATGATGATGATGATGATGATGATGATGATGATGATGATGATGATGATGATGATGATGATGATGATGATGATGATGATGATGATGATGATGATGATGATGATGATGATGATGATGATGATGATGATGATGATGATGATGATGATGATGATGATGATGATGATGATGATGATGATGATGATGATGATGATGATGATGATGATGATGATGATGATGATGATGATGATGATGATGATGATGATGATGATGATGATGATGATGATGATGATGATGATGATGATGATGATGATGATGATGATGATGATGATGATGATGATGATGATGATGATGATGATGATGATGATGATGATGATGATGATGATGATGATGATGATGATGATGATGATGATGATGATGATGATGATGATGATGATGATGATGATGATGATGATGATGATGATGATGATGATGATGATGATGATGATGATGATGATGATGATGATGATGATGATGATGATGATGATGATGATGATGATGATGATGATGATGATGATGATGATGAATCTCTCAGAAGCCAAAGATATTTTATTTCAAGACTTGAATAATGATATTTTCACCTCGATCGGGACCGATAAATTCGATTGTTCTCTTATATCATCATTCATAGCTGTATTCCAGCAGGTGTAAAATTTCCATGGAAATGTTCATACGCCGATCTCAGAAGTGGGCAGTCGTTGACCCTCACGTAATTTTTTTCAGTTTTTATATGAAAATATGAGAGAATTGATGAATTGGGCTAACCCCGGAAGATTCCTGCGTCTTCTAGAGAATATGGAGTAAGCTTTTGCATTTTTATACGTGGCTCACTTGGGAAATCGCCACCGAAATTGCGTTCAGTAGAACCGGTGCGCCAGAAGTTTTTGGTTGAATCAATCTCAACGTATTTCAACACATTCAATTCTTTTTCCCAAAACCTCCGAAATCCAATCTCGAGGGCTGCGAAACTTAGATTCTGAGCGATTTCATGAGCAAAATACGGACTTCATCCGCAAAAGTGGATGCTAAGACCGGTGTGTAGCATACATGCCCGCCCCCCCCCCCCCCCCCCATGTAGTTATCTCGAAAAGGAGTGCAAAGCGACTATTCTCACCACCCAGAACGAGTAGATTAGGGTTTCATTCGAGCGAGAATGACGAGAAATATGGGCGTTCTCGTCTCGTTTCGAGTACTGCATGTACGAGCTCGATCTCGATTCGAGATCAGAATCAGTTGATCTCGATCTCGCTCGACGAGATTCGAGAATTTCTCGAGAGAAATTTGAGACACGAAAAATTTCATTGATTTATGATGACTTCCCGACTGCTGTGATTACTTTCAACATGCTCCTGGATGAAGTCGAAAAGAATATTCTGAAATTGGAGAGGAAAGTTGTCAAGAATACTCTTGATGAACGTTTCATCTTCGCATTTCAAGCCGGTAGAGACAAACTTCTGAAGCGCTACAGGAAATGCAACTGGATTTATTGTGTATCTCTAATCCTAGACCCTAGGCTCGGAACAAACTCGTTTGATGCTAGTAGTTGGCAAAAATACACACATCTCTTTTGTACCAAGTACTTCATCGATACTGTAAGTGAGGTTGCAGCATCTGATGATCAAGGTGATAGCATGGAAGTTGATCTCATTGACGTCAGCTTGGTCATGTCTCAACATAAAAAGTGCACTGAGAGTTAGGAAAATGAAATTAACAATTTGAAATCAGAAAAGGCACAGTCGGACATTGATGTATTGGCATTGTGGGAATGCAATTCAGCCATATATCCTAATCTTGCTCGACTGGCAAGAGATATTTTGTGCATAACGGCTACGTCTGTGCCTTCTGAAAGGGTTTTTTCTGAAGGTTCTTTCCACGTCACCAAAGGGAGATGTTTCTCGAAAGATGAAAATATTCGAACACTCATTTGTATGAATCAGTGGATACGTTCAGTCCTACGAGAGTTGATTTGGCAAGTCCGGTTGTGAAATTCATTGTCCCAATCATATAGTTTTGCTCAGTTATATTGAATGTGAAGCTAATGTTCGTTTTAAACAAGTCCATCGTTGAAATTGTGTTATCTTATTTTTTTGATTTAATGGAATATTTCCAAGCCTGAGTTTCGGTTTGGATTCATATATCATGATCGTTTCAGATAAACTCTTATTGTTATCTATTTCCATTTCATTTCGGAAAGATCTCATTAACCTTGGAGTGCGTATTCCCATTTGAATTCGGATGTCACGAGTCATCGGAATTCGGACCTGTTCTGACGTAATCAACACTGTTGATTACGGCAAAGCAGGTCCGGAATGGTGTTTTGGAACAGCACAAAGCTCCGATTCTGGTTGCAAGCCAATAACGACGATTTTATGCACTTTATCGTCGACTTACATTATTTTTTTGGGGGGGGGGAAATCTAGACAGCTCGATTTCAGTTGATCAAACTTGGCCACACTTCAGCTCATTTTGGGGATCTTGAAGCAAGTTTTAGGATGAGCTGAATTACATTGGAAAATATTGAGGTACACCAGAGTTGTTGAGTAAATGGCTTAGTGGGAGCAAGTTGGGTACACCCTTCCGCAAACTCGCAAAGAATCACTTCTTGGAAACATTATGATAGCTTGGCTCTGATTAGTCAAAATTGAAGTCATTTGAGCTCATTTTAGAGGTCTTGGAACAAGCTTTGAAATTTGATGAAGTACGGTTGGAAATATTGATATGAGCCAAAATCATTAACAGCACGACTTATGGGGGGGGGGGATGTTGGGTACACTCACCTTACATATTGTTGATCCATCAACACATTAGTTGCGTGACACTTCTGCAACTTTTGTATGTGATTTGAGTTGATTCTAAAAAGCTCTCCTTGTAAAGTTATTATATTAATTTTCTTGCTCTCCTAGATGGAATTTTTCAGAGGCGATATCCGTTCTCTTTCACCTGACACTTCTATACGTTCACTCTTAAATTTCGCTTTTTTGTGACCCATTACAAAATGCACGTAAATGACAATTTTGAAATTCTCAGTCATGAAATCCTAAGTAATGACCCAGAAGCAGAAAAAGATACTGCTTTACCCTGGGAAACAGTTTCCGAATGTGCAATTATCTTCCGTTGCAAATAAGTATTCGGTAATATGGTGATCAAAGAGTATTCGAAGTACCGGACAAACCGACTGATATTCTAACTTATTTGGAAACAGTTATTATGGCGAGGTGAAAATCACGGTCATGCGAAGTTCCGATCCGCGGTTACCAAAATGAAAAAGGATTTTCAAAAAACCGTTGTTGAACGATAACGTGGTTTACCAAGGGACCCCTACATTGAAAGATTGAAGAGCGTTTTGACCATCCAGGTTGTCCCAGATTCTCCATATGCACTGTAAGTTATAAAGATTGAGAAAACCGTAGATTGAAGAGTAACGACCATTGGCAGGATGATGTCCCCATCAGATTGAGCGAACGGATCGAACTTCCACGCCATGATAATAGAACGCTAGAAATCAAGTATCCTACAGAACAGGATATTGGCGAGTACAAATGCAACGCCAAAAATCGGTATGGCAAAGTACATCTTATTAAAAGAATCACAATCGGGGATGAACATAAAGGTGAGAGTTGAATATTGCAACAATAAGTATATTATATTTTCACGCTTCCATTCACTTGTGGTATCATGAAATTGTGAAAATTCCAACTTAGCAAAGCCGGACGAGCCAGGGATACTCAGAATTTGGATAGCTGGGTTGATTCTTCTCCTACTTGTAACCACTGTTACAAGTATCTGGATCTGGATGAAAATGAATCTAAACAAGGTAAGCTGAGGGAAGTGATTATACATATTACACGTGATAAGAGTGGTTCACATATTACAAGTGATTTCCATATTACGAATAATAGCCTCACAAGCTTTTCATCAAAATTTTTCAACTCTATTTTGTTGGATGATGGAGCAGCAACGACAGAGTGATATTTTGACAGATTTCGATGAAGGAGCTCCGCACTGCATGACCTCTGAGCTGTCGGTTCTCGATCAAGCAAATTTGCTCCCTTACGACAAAAAATGGGAGTTCCCAAGAGATCGATTGCGATTAGGTAATTATGGAATCATAGATCTCCCTCAGTAGTCCCAACATGGAAAGCGATTCAAGTTTCATGAAATTCCACTTCACATCTATTCAATAATGAATCATGCTTTATCTTTTCGATAAATTTCTAATGTGGTACAGGCAAAGTACTTGGCAACGGTTACTTTGGCATCGTGATGAGAGCAGAAGCATTTCGCATTGTCCCTCATGAAGTCATGACAACAGTAGCGGTGAAAATGGTATCCCGGGGTGCTGACTCAATTTATACTCGAGCGCTTGCCAGTGAGCTCAAGATCTTGATTCACTTGGGAAAACACCTAAACGTCGTTAATCTTCTGGGCGCTTGTACAAGAAATATCGACAGACGTGAGTGTTTTCTTTTGTATGCTATTCGATAGATCTCATCAATCCACTGAAATGGATCAGTCTTCGTCTCACTCTGCTAGCCTTATTATCCGCTCTAGCCCAAAATCGAGTTCCCCAGCTGTTAGGATGCACCAGCATGCAAAAACATCTTAATCCCGTTTCAACAAATTGTAGCTGGCCATTCTCTCAAATGCGAGACAGAGCGAGAATTTCAATTTGAATACTAAATTCGTCTCCTATCCATCAATAACCTATGAACTTCGATAGCCCGTATTTTTGGCGATTTGGATATTACACTGTACTTTGGCTCATCTTCAAGCTTATCTCAAGACTTTTGAAATGAGCTCAGATATGTTTAACACGTTCACTGCGACGGTGAAAACCGGCACTCCGCCCCAGAGTGCGAGAGAGTACAAACGCGGAATTTTGCTCCTTATAAAAGTCAAACCTTTTCGAGTCTCGTCAGTTTGACATATATTTACAGGACCCTCACGAATTTACGCGGGTCACGCTGGTGGGACCCTTCGTAAACAATTAAGTGCGACTCTTTCCAGTGCGACGGGTCCCACCGGTGGGACCTGCACAAATTTCTATCGTGCAATTGTGGATGAAGTCAATGATCGAACTACCAAAGTTAGTGATCCTAAGAGGTAACCAAAATTAGTGATCCTAAGTGCTTCTTGGGAGCATTTGCTGATTCCTCGGTACCATTCGCGTGATTCGCTAGCATGGGCCTGGGATGTGAGTTTTTGACTGGTATTTATGAACTGTGGAGCGCGATTGTGATCCACGCGAGTATGATTTTCTATCCTCGTGAATCCACGAAACACAGATTCTTATTCGGGATACTCTTCAAATATTCTGAACACTAGAAGTTCTTCGTAGGCGGAAAGATGGGACAGATTGAAGAGAGAAGAAGTGCAAATGCCATTTCAATCATTCGCTAGGTTTGCCACATAACTATTCCGCGTCTAAATTTCTCATTAATCGGCTTCATGTCGCTCAAATTACGCGTATGTAGACTGATCTTGTAGCTTTTGGCACAAGGTTTCGAATGATTCAAAATACGTTGTATGATATCCAAAATGACTGGACGAATTCACGATTTACTCGCTATTTTTATGTTATTTATCAAAATTTTCGCGAAAACTGAGTTTTTAATACGTCACTCGTACAAATCAAGTCCGGCACTGGAAGTGGCATGCACATATGTTCTTTTCGTCATACATAACGAGTCAAAACTGCAACATAAGACATTGGATGTGTCTACGTCGTTTGGTGCATACTAGAACCCGAACAAGAAGGGGTTCCACCCGTGGTTGAAATTAATATTTTTCAATCTCTTTCCATTCATTTCACGCTCAGAATTTGCTAGAAAATTAAAGACATGTTTTCTCTGATCTTATGACACTCAAGAGTTGAAATTCATATTTTGATTTCAGATGAAGTAATGGGGGGGGGGGTGGATAGTCATACTCGCTAGGTTAGATCTTTGGAAAAAGTCAAGTAGGAGGGATTAATATAACAAAATATAGTTCGCCACATTTTGATATATTCTTGAGGGATGTGCGGGATTATAACTATCTTTTTTTCATCCATGTCTATCGTTTGGTGCGACAGAATTTTGGCACCGTTAGCTTAAATATGATTAACATGGAGGTTTTGGTGAAAATATCCTTTTCTCGAAAAAATCTCAACTCAAATGATGCTTCACACATTTGAAAAAAAAATTGGTATGAACCAATCGGCTCAGAACGCCGGAAAAAAGTGTTTGTGGGTCATTGAAAGTGAGATGAATGAATTGTGGAGGAACATATGGGGGAATAATGGATATTGAATCAATATTATTGATAAGGATTCCTTATAAAAGAAATTATCTCACCTTTCGAGTTATTTTTCTGAGGAAGCATCTGAGAGAGATTTGGGCCATCTAAAAGCAGGTTTGTTGTCGGTGCGGGAATGAGTGCGGAAATGTCACTTTTCGCACAGCTTGCCGTGTGGGAAAAGTTTTTTCCGCACGTCGCTTAACTCAAAACTGTGCGGAAAAGTTCTATCTCGCACAGTTTCTCCATATCTCTGCCAAGATATTATTTTCCACTTCTAAATCCTCGGAATACTCATATTTTGGCTGCCTTTTAGCTTTCTGATGCAATCTGAGATCCACTGAGTCTAATACGCTTTAATAAACACGTGCTATGTATGAATTTTCAACTCGATCATGTGAAAATGCTCTCACTTTGATTCCCCGAAGTGTCTTCTTCATTCGTGAGTATGGCTATATTGGCAGTATAATTCCTGCTTCTCAAGTACTTGATTCAAGTGGAAGAACTTTTTCGTTTGCGAGGAAAAAGAAACAGGTGGAAGAACAAAAATAACCTCGACAGAAAACCATTGAAATGATGGAGAATTCATTACAATCGCATACCTTTTATATAGAATGATCGCGCTTTTTACGTATATTTCGAATTTTGGCGGTAATTTCATAGAGTTCAGACTGGTGACTGCTGTCTTCTGAGTCGATTCTATTTAGAGTCGGCCAGGATTTGCATCAGTTTGAAGAAGATGACTTATGTTGCCATTGCGAATCATCTTATTTGGAGAAATCTTCGTCAGAGCTACGTTATTCCCAAAATCCGTATCAAGTTCCCATCACATGAAATGCACTTATATCAGAATTTTTTCTCAAGTGGGGGGCTTCGCCCCCTGGACCCCCACCAGGGGTTGCAACCCCGACCCTGCTCCTCCCCCCCCCCCAGCCGTCAACTGATTACACGATTTTTATGATAACAATACCTCATCGCTGACACGGATCCAGTATACTCGGGATTATTCTCTTCCAAATTAGCCATGCACGCCCAACGAGTGATTCTAGAACTCATTTTGCCGTTATTAGTAAATAATTGATTCCGAGATACCGCTCGGGGCAGGTAAAACTAGAATCATCTCTAGATGATCCCAGCCCCTCTTGACTAAGGTTTGCACAAAGTCGTACCCATAATATGTTCAAAACTTCCCTCAACCCTATACCATGGACATTCTACTGTATCTTAGGGTTGTTAATAGCGCGTTGCTAACTTTCCACTCAGTATTACGAAAATACAATATGCTATTCTAGCCAAAGTCCTCCCACCCTCGCACGAATCACGGTTGGGATTGCTTTACACACTCGTAAGTGCGCGCTCCATGCTCAAAACAACCATAACCGTGCATAAAGCACGTTTTTCGCCATCGTTGCGTATTCCTATAAATAGTCTTCTATTTTGAGGATTCCCTTCCAGAGCTCAAAAAGAGGGTAATCATCACGCCATTGGGACGCCTTGTATGCACAAATGTGTGTGAACTCCTTCCATGTGCCTCTCAAAAGTCAATAAAAGAAATGCTCTACAAATTTCTGTATGTGAATCGTTAAGGAGGCACCAGCGCCCAAACTTTTTAAGTCATTTCGATTTGTAAAAATTATGGCACATACTCCGTGATGCAAGGAATCTATTGCAGTTTGGGAATATCCGGGTTGCCGACCTTATTTTTGAGGAAAAAAATCTCAAAGTATTGGAATTCAAGGCCATGTGAAAGCTCTACCATTACCGGCCGAGCGGTCATTTGTTTGTGTCAGTAGTATCAAGGCAGCCCGGCAGGGGCGCCACAATGAATGACGCCGTCATACACTGTTGGTACAATACGCGTCGCATCGCAAAACTGCTTGTTTTTCACATGCATATTGTATTATGCAAGCGAAAGACACACAGCTATATACATAAAATGCGCTGTATGTGTTGGATCCTATAGAATCATAGTAATCTACTTACGCTTTACTGTACAAACTGATGGTGGATCAGAAATTCTTGTTGCAGAGAACTGCTTGAATTTTCGTTTTGGGCTTAGAAGATATACTCGAAGGCTCGAAGGCATACTAGACAACACTGGATATTCAATGACTGATATAACAAGGATCTTGTTCGCATGCCTCATATACTCTCAAGTATATTTTCATGCGATAACCAGTAACATTTCTGATCATGCTCATATTTTGTTTATACTAGCAAGTATACTTTTTATGTGCATGACATTTTGGTTGAACCATCACTTCCACTCTTGAAAACACATTTTTGTACTCTGTATGGGTATAACATTTTTGTACTATGTGCTTTCATTTTGCATGGAGTGATTTTTGCAGAAGTAAAATCCTCGACAACTTTTTCCCCAAATATTTGGCCACAAGTACACTGCTCTCTACATATTTCTTGTGCTATTTTGTGGATACTGGTGAGAAAAAAAATTCAAGATCTGTTCTGATTATTCAACATAGCTGCCTCTCGTTGACCATAACTGATGCTCCCATGTCACCGCTGTACCTGAAAAATTCATTATCATAGTATCATACCACATACAATGCTCTAAGGACTCAATTTTGATTGAAGACACAGATTAGACTCCATCCGGAACTCAAAAAAATCTATCTATTCCATGCATTGCAACTCCACCAATAAGACATAGTTCGAAATTTTGGATCAAGTATTCCATGAACAGTAACAATCATTGTTTAGAGAAATAGTAATCGAAACATTCAAATAGGAGCTAATACAATATATCCTTGAGGTGCATACAATCACGATATACCTTGGAATGAAGATGAAATCAGCCCTCTAAAATACAAGGGTCTTAACAAAAATAAGTTGAAAGCTCGTCGCAAATCCAAGAATTAACTTTGGCTGTGAAAGGGACTTGAGCGCACCAATTCCACCAAGTATTCTGAGATGTTCCAGTTGAAACCTAGAATAGAATGGTTAGATTGGTCAGAAATATCCTAAGGCCCCCACTTGACAATAAAATTATGAATTTAATCAATATATCCTGAGGATCATGGAATTGACTTTCTAACTTCTGAACTTTGAGTCACAAGAGCCCCACAAGTCAGACAATTTTCAACCGATCTAAGCAAATGGATATGAAATCCATGAGGCCAATACATGGTAGGAAGGTCCTAAAATTTTATCAAGACATACCTGGACTCATGGAATTTACTATCTAACCTTCCAACTTGAGATCACGAATATTCCCCAGTGAAGCTAGTTTTCAACGGACCTCAACAAGAACACTTTATATCACCCCTGTGAATTGTAGAGATTCTAGCAGACACAATTTGAAGTCCATTGCAACATTCAATCATTTACTTTTGCTCTCGAAATCATCCGGGCGCGCCATTGCTAGACAGGTAAATTGGGATAGTCTAGTTGGCACCTTAAATAGAATAGTGAGATTGATAGAGAATGATTCAGAGGTCGACAATAGTATATTATATCATCCAGTGCGGAAGTAGCGGTTTTCGCACGTGATATATATACTATTTTATATTACGAGTACTGGAGAGTGCGCAACCAAGTATTGCCATTAAACCATTATTAAACCCTTTTTCACGTGTAAAATCCTTCTTATTTTCCTCGCTCTACCGTACTGCTAGCAGACGTCTGCGGCGCGCGCATCTTTACTTTAGCATCGTTGTTCTATATCTATTCTGTCTACCCTCCCCTATCTCTCTACTATTATCTTATATTATTAATGGATAACTTCGATATTCGAGATTCGAGGCGTTCCGATCGAGATTTCGCGCGCCACTTACGAGTCGTCTCAATGTGTATAATCGCTGTGCATTAATCACATTGTATTATTTGGATGTATTCATAGGTAGATCAATATAGTTGAAAGTATTCAATCATACGATCTACATAGCCGATTTATTATATCTGTTGAGTATTTCCAATTTATCGAAAGAAGAGTAATGATGAGTTTCAAGCATCTGAACTCATGCACTTGTAGCGTTCTGTCCAGTTCTGTCTGCTTCGTTGTCAACATTGAGCAGGTGATCGGTCGCGCCTGCGCATCATATCGGGTTTTATTACACCTGCTTGAATTAATCGGATCGCGATTTGCTCGCTAAATGAGTGATAGGAAAGTAGATTGCTGCTTGACCGGCAACAGAAATGTCGGATATCCCGTGTAATAATGAGGTTAATGGTAACATTTGAAGATTTATTTTCTGATTTCATCTTTCTTCAACGATCGGAAAGATCTCAGGAACGCTTATTTAAATTCTCAAAATGATCCATACAAACTTAATAGTTGCATCCATACTGTTTTTTGATGGGGTAGATTAACTAGAATTTTTTTCGTTTTTGATGAATGTTTCAACATAATTCTTAAATTACATGTATAAAATTTTGTGATTGAGGTAGATCAACTAAAATTCTCTTTGTGAATGTTGAATATCTTTACATGATTTTGAAAAAAGTTTTCAATTTGTGAATATAATGAAGTTCTAATGCGTAAAACAACTCTTCAGTTGGTGGATGACACTGAATTGAACCGAATGGATTGAGGAACTTTTTATTTGTGAATAATGTATTCTTTCAAATTGTAGGAGGTTCAATAACTCTTTCATTTCTGGATGATGATCAGTTGAATTTCAAATGATCGATCAAAAATTTTTTATTTGTGGAATAAAAAAAAATGTCCTCAGAAGCATTCAAGAAATTTTCGCTTCACAAAGGCTGATTGGCTGATATTTGTGCATATCCTTGGAAAATGTTTCTTCCTTCTCTTCTATAGCCAACTTAGGGGAGAAGAAAGAGAAGGAGAGAAACATGTCTCCATCCGAAAATGAGTAAAAACCTTTGAAAACCTCTATCGAATTGGAAACCCACATACTTCACGTGAAAATTGAAATTTTTATGCACAAACGTTGCATATATTAAATCATTGATTTTGGATTTGAGCTCAATTCTCCAGTTCTCAAAATGATCTTCGTAACTTAATGGTCACCCTCAATAATATTTATAAAAACTGGATAGTTCTTTGACCCCACATTATACGGGTGGTTGAACCATGCGCGTGCAGCGCGCGCACTTTGTAGATTGAATAGCTTTTTGAGATTATTCGAAAAATCCCTCAGACAATCGTGAATTTTTGAATCAGCAATCCATGAATTTCGATTTCCAGGCATGTTAGACGGATAAACATATGGATGAATGACATTTCCATTCCATATTTTTATACTATTTCATATTTGCTCCTTTCTGGTACCATATATACCTGCATAATTTTTTTTTTCTCTCAAACACAATAGCTTTTTCCGTATGTTCCAGAATTTCAAGCCATCGTAACCATCCGCGCGCGACGCGCGCGTCTTAGAGTTCTAGTGATCAGCTGAAGCTGGAATTCATAGTTACCGGTATTACAGATATCTGTCTGCCGTGCGTGCATTTCACTTTCGCACTGTTGTTCTATATATATATATATATATATTAGAACCTATCACGAGCGTCGTTGTGTCTAATATGCTTTCCGAACGAAGTCTCATGCGTATATACCACTATGAATTTAAATACTCAATACGGATCAACGAAATTGTCTGTACCAATATTCAATATATTTATGATGGTTATGTACTGGGTGAACGACTTCCTTGATTGAAGATGAGGAAAGGGCACAGGGCTGGGTGTGGGGGTGCAGGGGGTGAAGCCTCTGCCGGGGTGTTCGGGGGGCGGAGCCCCCCGACTGAAAAAAATTCTGAAAAAGATATGAAAAAAACGACTCTTAATATCTTTCAAACGAGCCCCGTGACTGCAAAAATTTTTTGAAAAATGTATGGAAAAAAAGACTCCTTACTGAATAGCTCGAAAAATGTATGAAAAAAACGATTCAAAATTTTTCAGAGGAGTCCCTCGACTGAAACAAAATTTGTGAAAGATGTATGGAAAAAACTACTCTTTTCTGAATAGTTTTACTGAAAAAAAATTGTGAAAAATGCATGAAAAAAACTATTCTTGTCGGAACAATGGCATTGCTTGAAGATTTCTTCGAAAGGGTTTGATTTTATCGCGAATGAAGATTAATGAGATGCTCGAAGGATGGATAAAACTGGAAAAAATTGACTCGTGTCTGTACAGCTTTTCATGACATTGCTTGGAAAATGTCTTCAAAAGGGTAAGAATCCATCTTGAATGACGATCACTGAGATTCCCGGAGAATGTATAAATAAATAACGCTTCTGAGATCCAATAACAAAGATGAATACTGACGCAGCACACGCATATTATATAGAGATAGCACACGACTCACGACCATCGGATATTGTCGAATATATTAGAACAACGATGCGAAAGTAAAATACACAAGCGGAGGCCGCGGCAATATATATAGAACAACGGCTCTAAAGCAAGATGCGCGCGCAGCATATACGCGCGGTTGTTTTGATTATCGTTCTCTGTTCAACACGCACGGGAAGCATGCACTTTAGATGCGTGGTCAGTACCGCCACGACGCGTCTAAAACGCGCACTTTCAAATACGAGTAATATAAATAATAATAAGATCCTGGATTTTATCAAGACATACCTAGACTCACAAAATTTACCATGTAACTTTCCAACTTGAGATCACAAATATTCCACAGTAAAGCCAATTCTCAACGGATTAAGACAAAAACACTTGAGAGAACCCCTGAAAATTGTAGAGATTCTAGCAGACCCAATGCGGAGATCACTGCAGATCTAATCATCTACTTTTTTTCTGAAAGTCATTCGGGCTCGCTGCTCAACCAAGTATTTGAAGATGATTAAATTGTAATCTTAAGCAGAACCCATTTCAGAAGTAAGATCATAATTTTTAGATCATATTGCATACAAAAAGTCTCAGTTTTAGTGTGATGTGTAGAAAAAAATCTTGAAAATGAAAAGTTCTGACATGTAGTCTCATACAAAAACATAGCAGAAGCAGCTGACTTATAACCTAGCGCATGAGAATACCACAAAAAAAATTGATTGTACGAAACATGCTCAATTTGTGATGACTTTAGGTACCTCCAACGTTGATTATTTTACACTGAAACTGTGTTTTTATATTCATACTGACCTGTAAAGAATCGGCTCGTCGTCAGCAGCCGACGACGTCATTGCTCGATGGAATCAGTAGCCATTGCCCGATGAAAGAAGAAAGATGTAGAAAAATCAAGATTTACGCGCACATTTTCCACCGGCATCACACCATCACCGTCACCCGGAGCACTCGCGTTCACTAGATGTTGACCATCAGGACACCCGCGATGAGAGCACCGGGAGGCGACAACTCGTTCACGCGGCCAATAAGAATAATAGGCACAGCCGATGAGCAGATTCTGGGACAGGTATAATAAGTTCGCGTCGTCTGTCTGCGCGCTGCACGATGGCACGAAGCCTCGGTCTCGTTCAGCTGATTGCGGGCCGGTAATTTGCTGCTTGTGATTCTCGGTCAATATCTATCGTTTCCGGTAGAATGTCGTAAAAGTGAACCCTTGTTTTATACTTGGGGATTAGATCTACCATTTACAAAAAGAATCAAGTTGATTCGAGCTGTTGTTCTCCTGAAATCTTGAGGACTGTAATACATGTTCATCGACACAATTACAGTCCTCACGATTCTGAAAAAGCGATACCACCGATCAATTTCCTTCTTGTTCTAGATGATAGATCTGATCACAGAGTACGATGTAAGGATATTACTCTTTCTAGAAATTAAACAGTTTTCTAAAGAAAATTCAATTTAGCCGTATTATGCTAATATGGTAAGGTAGAGCTTTCACATGCCCTTAACATGGCGTCTTATGGGTCATGACCACGGAATGAGTCATATCTCGAAATTTAACAGTGCTACCGCGACGAGCAACTGCCCAAGCATGCGTCATTTATAAACGGATGCACTATTATTCAGAAACATGCATATTGCCGACGTGTAAAAGGCAGGAAAACATTCGAAAGGATCAAATCTGTCGGCTGCTCGACTGCTGCACGCTTGCGCGAGCGCGTCTCGTTTCTGACGCTTGTGTTGGTATAGGCGCGGGGCCCCAACTGCTCGTGGTACGTTACCCAACGCGTTCACATGCAAAGACACCCGTGATACAGTGCCCGCACCGATGAGGCCCGCGAAAATTTTTCAAATGCGATGGAGGTTGAAGTGATTGTTTGAAGCGGCAAAATTAGTGATCCTGAGTAGTATTTTTTCAGCTTCTTCTGCGCCTTTTGCTGATTACCAGTGTCATATGGGTGAATCATTAGCAGGGCAAGGATTGCCCGAATTTGGGACTTTCGTCTGGAATGAATCGCGGGGCGTGGCTATGGCCAGCAATTGTACACGTTTCTACCCACGTGTAAGTAGAATATAGTATGTCCATGTCCAATCCGATGTATCTTTGAGCTTTCAGGAAGATCTTAATCTCGTAGGTAGGGGAAACAGATGGAATGAAGAGGAAGTAGTTGTGATGTGCCTCAGAAGCTAAAAGGATTGGATAAATTCACAGTTAATACTAGTTGCTCTTGTATCATTCGTCGGAGTTTTTACGGAAATTGAGTTTTTGTGGGATAACTCGCGCGAATCGATTCCGATACTGAAACTATCGTATGGATATGTGTCATGACTCCATATATAGTGAATGAAAATTGTCGCATAAGCTCTTAGGCGTGTCTACGTTGTTCAGCGTACCCTATAAGCCAAACAAAAACGGGTCCCACCTGTGTTGCCGGTGGCAGTGAATGAGTTAACGCGGTGTGTGTACTGATCTGTACATCATATAGGTCATAACCAAATTTTTTATTCGTGAATCCGCAGCATCTTCCTTTTTTGATAATAGCTCAGCAACTAAAAAAGGCAGTTAGGATAAGATCATTGAGATCCAATACAAAAAACCACGAATTCCTGATATCGTTGCTCATCTGGTGCCCAGAATCCTTTTAGTATGAAGAGTAAAAGTCAACTTTCCGCACGAAAATTACAAAAAATAGTATAAGAAACTTGGGTGGGAGCTTTCTGCACTCATCGTCGAGATTCGTGCGCGAAAGCTCTCTTCTTTGGAAATTCTGACATTGAAAATTATAAGCTGTAAATAGTAGTCTGTAGAAACACCCAAAATACGTTTATGTATCTCGTTCATGAAAATCGTTCCCCTGAGGAACAGCAGTGTGCTAAATTCCTATACAAGAATATTCTTTAATGATGATAATCAAAGAAGTTTTCGGAGAATCTGTTTGGAAATCAATTGTGGATGTTATGGTTTTTCCAAAAAGAAATGAAGAAGTTATCGGGTGCTGGAAAACTTGGCCAATTTTTTCCTCGGTTACCGTCCAGTCTCGGAATTGTGCGTTTGATGCGATCGATTGCGCGTGTCTTCGTTCATATTGACGTGTTTTTATTTTCCAAAAATCACAATTATTTTGATCGGTAATTAATTAAAACCGCTTCTCGGCAAACTGCGGAGCAGAAGAAGGAGATGCAAGACCAGCGCATGCACCATAGTGCCTTTCTGCTATCGGCTGCTATGTGAACACGAAAATACTCATCAATTGGCCAGAATCTTGCTTCAATCTCATTTATCTCCTCGGCGTTCATCTCCCATGAGGGATGGTTTAGTTTTTGAACGCAAAACCACTGTCAAGGCAAACTTCTGTTATCTCCTCGGTGATCATCTCCCACGAGAGATGATTTAGCTTTTCAGCTGCATAATCGCTGTCCAAGAAACAATTGTTTTCTTCTCCAAGAACATCGAATTCGTCAAACACGAACCACCGATGGACGCGGTACGGTTCACTTCGCCGCATCATCGTCTGCTCCGGTGACCGTGCACAACAGCTAAAGATCTGTTTTCGTCAGTTTTTCACAGAAATAAGTTGTGTTTCGATGAAGTGAAAATACTTACTCGTACGAGAAACTACGCGCAATCGACCGCACTTAACGCACAGTCCGTAGAGTGTACGGTTGCTGAGAAAAAAATTAGTTTAGTTTCGCAGCACCCAAAAACTTCTTTATTTTTTTCTGGAAAAACTATGTTATCTACAACTATTTCCGAAAAGATTTCTGAACGCGCTTAAGACGCACAATCAGATAGTATTTTTTCATAATTTCTTTGCAAACTCGGGTGCCCACATCACAAAGCCTTGGAGATATCGTGATTCTGAGGATGTCATCATATTGCTGTCATACTTTCACTTTCAGGTGCATTGTTGGTTATCGTGGAATACTGCGAGTTTGGTAATTTGCGTGACTGTCTCGTCCAGAACCGGATGAATTTTGTCGATCAAATAGATTCAGAAACTGGCAAACTGGATCCTGTACCTTGCACATCTTTGTTACACTTGACGTCGAAAATCGAGGCTCACAAAAGGTAAGGTATTGATATTGTGAATGGAACGATGTCAATCATAGACTCATATCTATAATTTCATGCAAATATATTTGAAACTGCTATTGAACGATGATTGCTGCTCCGGTTGTATCATTTCTAATATGATTCCTGACCACGAAGCATTGATAAACCTGAATATCTCAAGTTATAATAATTAAGGCAAAATTTGTCCGTCCACATACCGCGTATCGGGTTACCTATGCGAAAGGGGTGAAGTGTGATGGGTGAAGTGTGATGGTTGAAGTGTGATGGGTGGGTGGATGGGTGAGTTAGTGGCTAGGTGGCTGGGTGGCTGTTCGGGTGCGTGGGTACATAGAGGGGAGTG
The DNA here is from genome assembly GCA_029851415.1 of Eretmocerus hayati. NCBI lineage: Eukaryota > Metazoa > Arthropoda > Insecta > Hymenoptera > Aphelinidae > Eretmocerus > Eretmocerus hayati. Next base: position 159,316,872 of record CM056743.1, read on the forward strand.
TAGGTGGTCGGGGGGATGGATAGATTGGTGTGTCGATAGTTGACGGTTGATTTGTCTTCCCCAATAAAATGTTCATAGTCTGACATCATTCCCACCTTCCTGTAATCAGAATTTCCTTTTAATAACTTAACTCCATATTCATAATTGAGAAAATTGCTATATTCAATTCGTCTATGGTCTCCATCGCTCTCTTGTCCCAAAAAATTCCATGAATGAGTACCCTAATATTGATTTATCATCCTGAAGATATTTATCTATACGGCATATAAATTTCATTTCAAACTTCAGACAGATTTTTCTATAACTCCATGGCTATCATTTTCTTTCCCAATCAATACGAAGACTGGCACATTATAGTGACTCCACTATGATACAGTACAATAACTTCAAGCCAAAACAAACAAACCGTAACCTAGTATTTTGACCCCAGGAGAATTTTTCATTTGAAAAATGAGCCGTCAAGTCCAAGAATATGAAGATGATAACATTTCCTCAATCCAAGATTATGAATAACCACTACTTTCTCTTCTGGCTCTCGAAGATTCGATCCAATTCGAGGATAGATATACTCATTATCTTGTTCAAAACATTATGCCTGATCCAAATCCTGACCCCAAAGGTAAATCAATTCTCTCCATACGAACTCCATCGCCATAATAACTCCAAAGTCCTATATAACTCAGGAATCATCTGGAAGGACCTGATATTAATTATAATATTCGAAATCTCCAATCCGAAGCTGTTACATCAACCGTTACTGACCAAGAATTGGCTAAGATTAGGGGGAGAGTCCCATAATCGAAGAAGGAGAAGTGTTTGAGAGATTTGAACCGAATGTTATTGAAAAGAATATTAGAATGAAATGATTGAAAAAAAAAATACTTTTAAAAATTCGCTTTCATGTGAACTGTTGAAAATAGGTGCAACACAAAATGTGAAAATAGTCTTAGACCCGTCATTTGTTTCTGTCTTAGATTTTGGCTAAGACAATTTTACGTGCTCCAAATTTTGCAAAATTTGGTATGAAAATGATAAAAGCGAGGGTTGGATGTTAAAAACTACCCTTGATGGATCATATCTGCAACACACGCTTTTATCATTTTCATACCAAATCATGAAAAATTCGGAGCACGTAAAATTGTCTTAGCCAAAGTCTAAGACAGAAAAAATCACGGGTCTAAGACTATTTTCACATTTTGAGTTGCGTCTATGTTCAACAGTTTACATAACAGCGAATTTTCAAAAGTATTTTTTTAATCGTTTTATTTCCATCATTTCAGGTTATACTGGATCGTTTGACAAACTAGTACCGAGCAGCGAACATAGAGATATTACAGACAGAGGAGGGGAGCGCAGCCTACACGTTTCTTTGCGAAAGAGTGAGAGAAAAGACGAGGAGTCCTCTTTCTTTCTCTCTCGCACCCGCGCGGCGCATTGCGGAGTCGATACCAAGACACGGTTCACCGGCTCACCGCCAGTGTTTATCCCCTCCCCGACACGTCTATGTGTCTTCGTGTCGACTGTGCAGTAGGCCGCGCAGGTGCGAGAGAGAAAGAAAGAGGACTCCTTGTCTTTCCTCTCTCTTTCGCAGAGAAAATCCCACTTACAGAGAGGCCCGCCTCTTCCCTCCTCTATCCGTAATACCTCTATGCTCGCCGCACAGCAAAAAACACACACACATACCCACATACGGCTTACGCAGCAGTGTATTAGTTGCAGACGACACAGAGCCCACAGAGGCCCGGGCTCGCATATTTGGAGTTGATTCGGTCGTGAGATACCCTGACTTTGAATGATTGAAAGAAGATACTTATTAGACTCGGAAGGAAAAACTGCATTGCAACTTTGTTTCTTGGGTTATCTTTCACCAAAGTTGAGGAGAATCGAATTGATCTATGTCACCAGTTGTTTTGTCAACAATCAAGTATTGAGCTGCGCTACAGGATTCGAATATCCGCCGTTCTGTTGCCGGACTTTACGGAGGGTCCCTAGAAGGGGGTCAAGACACGGTGATTTTGGTCCGCTATGTTTTGCCCACATCCCGTGTTATTCACTATACCTATATCGACGGAGTCAAAATATAGGTATGGTATATAACACAGGCTGGGCAAAGTATGGCGGACCATTTGTCTCGACCCCCTTCTAAGGACCCTAACTTTACGTCACGTCCGTCAAAACACTTTTATAAACGCGATCTCGACCTCGGCAAAATACGATTGCTCTTATTTCAACGGAGAAATGACCAATCGCAAAAAAGCCAAAGTTCATGTTGAAGAGCCTTTGATTCTGAACGATTTTGATATGAGGATGCCATGTCTTTGGGGTCGGCAATGATGATTAATGTATGTTCGAAAATTACGAGGAGGTTGGAATCCCCAACTTTGGGCGTATATGCCACAGCGGAGCTGCTCGAAGGCTTCGCCATATACTTTCGATTAGCTGAATAACTCCGAGAAGGAGTTGACAAAGCTTAAATAAAGGAAAAAAAAATATACTTTCGAGCACAGCTACCGCTGTGTCAGGCTCTTCTTGCTGATTGCGCGGATAAATATGCAATGAGAGAGAAAGAGAGAGAGAGGTCCGACGCTGCGCACAACCCATATTTCGTTTATCCAATGTTGAATCGCGTAGAGCCTCGAAACTAACACAAATGCATGCGGACCGTGATCATTGATGCGCTCACACATAGAATTTGGCGACAAGATTCCGGCTGGCCACGGCCGAGTTTAATAGAAGCGAATAATAAATTGGTTAAAAACGCGTTTTAGACATCGCTCTGACTGGTACTAAAATAATTAAGCATAAAAAGCCAATAAAGCTCGAGATAAAAATACTCTGGGAATACGATCTCTTCTTCGATATCAATTTTTTTCGACCTAATTAAGGCGAGTGTGCCTAATTTACCCCCACTACTTTTGTTTTGCTCGTCATTTCAACTCATCTCTGTATTTTTCAATGTATCTTTGCTCATTCTAAAGCTTGTTCCAAGACCTTCAAAATGAACTGAAGTACGTTTAATTTGAACGAATTGGAGCCGAGATATCTTTATTTTTGCGTAAGAAGATTTTTTGCGAGTTTTCAACAGTGTGTTCCTAATTTGCCCCCACAGGGAAAAGAGGCCTATTTCCATGAGATTATACGGGTTTCTCGTAAAATGGGGATATCTCGTCTCACAGACCTCCAAATAAGACGTACTTTAGCTCATTTTGTAGCTTTTTTTACCCCCTTTCGAACTTTTTGAGATAAATTGATGCATCTTGATGGAACGAGGAACGAGTTTGGAAAAAGACTATGGGGGCAAATTAGGAAAACTGCACTCTTTCAAGTAATATGGGCGTAGAATTGGCTAAAAATCGAATTTTGCAATTCTAAAAAAAGCATTCTAAAGTTGGGACGAAGACAAAGAAAATGAGTTAAAGTACGTTGGAATTGATTTCATCAATTTTGTTTGGCACACCTTTTAGTGGCTAACAAAAAAGGAGTCGAAAGTACCGAAAACCACTTTTTTCGTTCCAAGAAACGCGCGGGTTGTTTAGCATTGGTCCAGAACGTTTATTTCCTCATATTTCAACGTAACAAACGTTAAAAAAATTCGCGGCAAGGTCTGCGGGTGCATACATTTATGAACTTGAATGGGGGCAAATGAGGGAATGGGAGCAAATTAGGCACAGTTACCTTATATCTGACATCACACAATTAATCTCCGAGATAGTCGCTCTAATAATACTGCACAGATTAAGAATGTTGAAAAAAAAACGTGGAGAGTTGCATGGGGTATTCGCGAATTTGTGTACGTATTGTGACAATTGACCGCAAAAGAGTTCGACGCGCTGCCCGCGATCGAAACGATTTGAAACGTTTGGAGATCAATGATGCAACCGCGCTCATAGAAAAGCTGATGATATGACATGTGCACAACTACGATCGCTACTTACTACTTCCGAGCGACGATGCATCAGGTTTTGGCAAGTTCGGCAGGGGGCGGGGTAACCACGCGGAATCGCGGTGCACAGCCAATTACCTAAAAGTTCACCGTAGAGAGGGTAAAAATCCGCCCAAATAGCTCACACGGACACACCATCACTAATCCGGTATTCAAACTTTCCAGGAAAAAACGCCAGAATTCGTGGAAAAGGGCGGAGTATTCGTAGGGAGGGGAGACGGTGAAGTAGAATAAAAGCGATGAAAAAAAAAAACAAGACGATCAGTGGAAACGCCAAAGAGTTTTCGAATGCCACAGAGGAGGTAAATAGAAAAATCAACATTTGAATTATAGGGGGGTAAATTAAAATTCCGTATTAACCAATCACTTAAAAATGGCATTAAATTATATGGAAAGAGACTCTAGATGTTTCAAGTGGACGGAGGCTGATGATATAATGTTTGGACCAATATTGAAGAAAATAGATAAAAAAAAAAATTTTCATTACTCTAACCTAAACATGCCGCGTTTAAATAGGATTTTAGGGTTCTCGTAATGAAAAAATATATCCGCACCTCGCTTGCAAACCCATTTTGGGCACTGGAGGACATGTCTGTCTCGCTTCGCTCGACAGACAAACTGTCCTAGTGCCCAAAATGGGCTACCGCGCTCAGTGCGGAAATATACTATTTAAGGCAAACGCTTTTATGAAGGCTCATCTTTTGTACTAGTGAGAAGTTGTTCGTTGTAGTTCTCTTGAACCCTCATAACTCACATAATTCAACTTACTATAAAGTGAAAAATAAGTGAAAGTCTAGTGATCAATTGTGTTACAACTTAATGAAAGGACACTATTGAGGAGCTGAAGATGATTCTCCCAGCCCCTGATTAAATACTTTTTAAATTCTCACTTGAAACCTTAGAACAAATGATCAGAAATGCTGAAAATATTACCACCTTAAAATGTATATATCATGGAAGCGTGGGGTAGCCACGAAGAGAATTTTTTTTTATTAAAGTCACGAAGAGAATGCCATGTACTTCTCCTTTCCATGGCACCCCACGCTTTCATGATATATACATTTTAAGGTGGTAATATTCTCAGCATTTCTGATCATTTGTTCTAAGGTTTCAAGTGAGAATTTAAAAAGTATTGAATCAGGGGCTGGGAGAATCATCTTCAGCTCCTCAATAGTGTACTTTCATTAAGTTGTAACATAATTGATCACTAGACTTTCACTTATTTTTCACTTTATAGTAAGTTGAATTATGTGAGTTATGAGGGTTCAAGAGAACTACAACGAACAACTTCTCACTAGTACAAAAGACGAGCCTTCATAAAAGCGTTTGCTTTAAAAATTTTTTTTTTATCTATTTTATTTTGCTCTTTTTAGTTGAAGTCAATATGATAGCACCCATGGATTTCATCATTAGTTCTGTCTATCCACTCATTTCACATTTTGTATAACAAGTTACTTTTGGGAATACCAACTGATTAGAAGACTCGATAATGTCCCTTTCGGATGAACAAACAGATTTGATTCTTGGTCATCTCCATTGTCAAGTGACTTTCGAGAGTAGTCACAGATAATGCACATTCAGTTAAACCCCTTCATTATAATACATGAATATCAGCGTGGAGTTCTGCTAGAACTTATTTCTTAAACATCATCCTAAACCTTTCTCTGTCCGCCAATTTTTTGAGATTTTAGACTGTTGGTAGTTTCAAGGGTTTTCCATGAACTTGAAATATCTCACCTGATTCAAAAGTTTGAAGTTGATACTGAATATAGTTGAGTCGTCAGAAATTTGAGAGAATGGTTGTGAGTTGGCAAATTCTTGTTTGAATCATGATCTTATGCAATGACCAACAATCAGCTGCTGCAATTGTATGATTATCGTAGTGGATTTATAATTGTTTTCAAATTTGTTATCATCTCAATACGAATGGCTCTTTACTCCATCCCTGAGAGCCCCAGAATCTTCTAACAATTAAAAGTCTCATTCTTTGGTTCCTTGCCATGGGTGTATACTCATCATGAATCTACGCGTAGAGTCTGCTAGTCTGGTGGAGTCGCAAGACTGGTAAATGAAGTTCTCTAAGAGTTGAAGATGGCTCCGAATTCATCATTAAACATCAAGAGACCAACGTCAAGGTCAGGGACTATGTTCGAGGTTGATGGTATCTGGGAATTCTGTTTAACGATTTCCAACAACTCAACTAAAATGACTTCTACATAACTACTCCTTTTCATTCCACTTTTTAATATTAGGATAAATTTAAATCATTTTGGATTTAAAAAACCCTATTCTGTCTGATATTGAATATTCTGTGGTAAAACTGTGAGCTGACACAAGGAAATACATGTCCTGGAATAGGGGGAACAAGCTGGAATGCGACATCCCTCGCGCGCATCAACACCACAACAAACACATTTTTCCTTGATCTCCTAGCTCCTAAGGCTTGCACGTGGCCCGCACTACTCCGACACGGCATTTTTTGATGGTCCAAAACCATAATTTAGTTATAAATGTATGAATAACAAAATCGTGTCATGGGATGGGGAGGTCACGGCGTGGCGCCATGTAGAAGCTGCATCTCGGGTACCCGCATCTTGAGGGTGTACCTCGGAACACGTTCACAACAGGCACACTTTTACTCGACACGGAGAAACTCATTTTCACCAGGAAGCCACGATTCTTGGCGATGAGCCATGATGAGCTACAGATTGCTTGAGATTGCTACAGATAGCTATGGCTAAGCGGCCCATGCTGTCTGCTGCTGTCTCGGTGCGCAGCTGCGGCGCGCGCGTTCTCATTGGCCGAAATGAGATTCAAGACAAAACATTTGACTCACACAAAGATAAATGCGGCACACGTACGAGAAATTGCCCGATATAGGTATAGAAAATACCCGTCGAAAAGCGAAGCGACACCAATGACCTTGATGCCGAAGTGCATAAAAGCGTTTTAAAAAAACCATGTTGAATTTTTGGAGGAATAATTCACGTGGAAGTCCAACTAATCAGCCAATAAGCCCCAAATTCAGTCGAGATAATCAAAAGCTAATTTAAAATGAACTCTCAAAATTTCATGAAGATCGGACAAACGGGATAATGGTTGTATGATAAGCAAAAGACAACGGACACACTAGCACACATATACGGACATATGCACATGGCAGTTCAAAAAAGGTTCAAAATAATTTCTAGCAGATGTTGTATGTGTTTGGGGTAATGTATGGGGGTACTAATCGATAGATCTCGTCGAGTAGAATAAGATAAAATGAATCTCATTTGCCGGAAATAAATATCGAACGGTGAAAATTGAAGAAAACGAAAAAACTTTTAGTGAAAAACTCCGCACCATTACAAGGCTTTCTCTCTGAGAAAATAAAAAGACTTCAATTCTATAATTATTCTAATATGAATGGGAGAAAAGAAAACATTCCGGAAATGTCTTTCTGTAGCGTATTTTTTTGAGCCAGGATAGCGAAAATTCTCTAGGTGTCAATTTTGTTTGAACCGATAGTACATCTAATGGAAAAAATCGTGAAATTCAGCTAATTCGAAAGTTCTGCATCTTTGGTGGCGGCATCTATCCGCCTGAACCCGATGCCCATCGGTATCGTAACCGCAGCAGACAGTCTGAGCCGTAAATCGCCCACCACAAACCGAGATTTTGCACGAGCACTCCTGTCTCTCTCTGATGCTATCTCTACCTCACCCTCCTAAAAATTTTCATGACACTGATCTACCCATCACATGCACTTGGTGACCATCTCGAGATTCTGCAAGTCGAAATCGAAGTCCGGGGCTGAAGAAATCGAACGAAGGTGTGTAACGACGAGCTATTTTTGCGGTGCTGAGAGAATTGCAGGCCAAGGAAATGCCACGGTCGAGAGCATAATCGCATTGAATCTGAAATCGTACCGATGAGGATCTGCTCTAGAGCACGGGCAAAGCAGGTATTGGCTATGGGACATGTGAGTTTCAGCGCCTCCGAGTGGCGGAAAACGGCATGGCACGGAAGGGAGCCGTCGAACGTTTTTAGTGCGGGCTTCGGTCTTTTTACGTATTCGGCTCAAAAACCATTGCTTTGATGTGGCAACATTATGCAAGGCGATTATGGGGTATTTAAAAACAAATAGTTGAGCGCTTGTGAGTCTGAATCCAAGCAAAATTGAGTAAACTAGAGCGAGTTGAAATTTTTGTCTATACTTTCTACATGGGCGTGGCGGACACCGCCCAAGCCACTATTTCTGCCTGGACTCGCTTTGATATTTTCTAGCTTCGGGCTCTGTGAATCATTCAATAATGGTCTGATTGGAATGTATGATAGGTCAAAATATTCGCAATTGAAAATCTAACAACTTCCTCGTTTACTCTTACGAGGTTTGAGCAACGGTTTTCCCAAAAATAAAGGCCAGAAATAGAACGTGGAAAATAAGCGCGTGGCAGGATTTTCCTTCTATCTTCGAGTCAACCGTTCCCCAAACCTCGTAAGACTAAGCGAGACAGTTGTTAGATTTTTTTAATTGCAAAAATTTTGAGCTTTCATACATGCCAATCAGACCATTATCGAAGGATTAATTCACAGAGCCCGAAGCGAAAAAAATATCGGAGCGATTCGAGGCAGAAACGGTGGCTTGAGCGGTGGCCGCAACGCCCATGCTAAAAGCACAGGCAAAAACTTCAACTCGCTCTAGTTTACTCAATTTTGGTCGGATTCAGACTCACAAGCGCTCAGTGTCTTCGTTTTTGTAAACCCTACAATCGCCTCGCATACTATTGCCACATCCGAGCAATTGGTTTTGAGCTAAATGCATAAGCAGACCGAAGCCTGCACTAAACACGTTCGACGGCTCCCACCCGTGCCATGCCGTTTTCCGCCACTCGGAGGCGCTGAAACCATTGTCCCATCATAGCCAATTTGGGCGATGCGGTCACCGAGCATGCGATCATGGAACTTGGAAACACATCTCGCGTAAAAATCTCAATCATCCAAAGTTTGAGATGAGTTATTGAATCCTCGTTATTGACCAAATGCCCAGCTTGTATTCCATAGCTCATTGTTTTGCCCAAGTCACGAGAGATTCGGAAAAAAATTTGAACAACTTGACCGCATATACTTCCTAACCGATAATATGCACTTATGGTTATTCCCACTCTACTCCGATTCTCGTACAAATTGACTGATTGATGAGTTAACAAATACAAGCTTTATGATATTTGGTTATTAGGTATTTGTCAATACATCGTTCAGCCCAAATCACGAGAGAATTGGAGAAAAGTGTGAATTACTTCCATCGTGCGAGGTGACCGCATCGCTTCACGCCAAGTTCAACAGAAAAATAGGGTTATAGTACATTACGCAACAAGTGCGAGAAGGGCGATTTCCGCCCAAGTTGCCGATCGAGTGTGAGAAGTAAAATTCGCGCACAGTTTTTGAATTATACTCCTCGCACGAGTCGGCAACGAGTGCGGAAACTTCTCGCACGTATGGACGTATAAAAATCATTCCCAATAAGGGATATTCTTTGGTAAGTTATTTAATAACGAGTCTTTGAATTAGATTAGTCAGATTTTCAATAAGTTCAATGACTCACTCACAACATTCAAATAACTGAAGACAAGATTAGGGTTCAGAGGATTGAACTAAAAATTTTTTTTGTTGGTTGAGTGTACACCATAATTCGAGCATACATTCAGAGTTTTTTCCAAGTTGATCAAAACTGAACATCTTTTTGAACATCAACATGGAATATAAACTCATCAGTCATCTTTACCATGGGCATTCTTGTCAAAAGAATGTGAATAGATGGTGACGAGAACTAATTAAAACAACTAACTAACTTGGAACATTCTGGACCGTTCAGTTTCATGGATCGGAAAAGACTCTCAAGATCGTCAAACATCTCACGGATATACCAAGTGACTTGTGCGAGAATTTACATTTACGCATTGCCATCTGCGCGAGAAATGAATTTCACGCACAGTTAATCGGTGCGTAAATGTGGAACTGTGCGAGAAGTCTTTTCCGCATTACTTCACACACTGCTGATAATGAAAAGAGGTTGAATATTCGCACAATTTTGCGCCGAAATTGCAAAAAGAAGCTTCCAGTCAAAGTGTGGATATACACAATGCTCCGCTCGATTTTGTTCATGAAACGCTTTTAATGCACCGCACCGAGCCCTAGTTTGTCGAAGTTCGCCCGTCTAGTGAACATCTGGGGGAGTAATACAGCTCTGGTCTAAGAGTGCTCTCAACCTTTTGAGAAGCGATGGCGGCGCCTCTAGCGGTCAAATTGGTATATTGTTTATAACAATTCATTAAAACAAAAAGGAAGGAAACCAATAGTACCGCTCTCTCAGGACTATTTTTCTTCAAATTCAAAAAAAGTTTCATCGAGATCGGTGCAATATTGAGCTCAAAAATTTGCGCATACAATATACCAACTTGACCGCTAGAGGAGCCACCATCGCTTTTCCAAAGGCAGAGCACACTCTTAATTGAGAGTCTCGCACGTACGTTTCGTAGAATCGTCCATGAGTGCATGTGTGTGTGTGTGTGTGCGTGTATTATGGGGGGCATATAGCCATATGTGAGCGACCCATCTCTGCCTGACTGTCTGCTGCACTCAATCTGCAATACAGTTGCCGCAATAATATGAGTGAATCGTGACATAGTAGCGTCATATTCTAAAACGAAACACTTATAGGGCTTATATGAGACACCCAGCGCACGCGTCTTCACTATAGTTTCTTATGCATCGTGCAATTTTTTCCCGGAAATTTTCATCGCTCTACCAAATTCAATCTCTTTCACACTCTGCCGAAGTCCCTCACAAATTCTGTACAACGTTTCTTCGCGTAATGAATAAGAGCGTTTGTTAAAAATTCTATTTCAACCCCTACTCATTCTTGATTGCCCCTACTCGCCAGCTAGGCGCTACCACGCCTTTTGATATTGCGTTCCATGATTATTTCTCGACTGTTCACGGGTCATTAACCTTACAATAAATACGAATCGAAAACATGTATGTATCAACTTTATGAGTTTTTGATAGTGTTTTGAACTCAAAGCAGACACATTCACCTAAGACGTATCACAACCAGTGGATGAACGAATCTTTATCCACTAATTGTGGTATATTTTAAGCATTATCAATCGTGGAATCATTGGAACTAGCGGTTTTGCCTTACTCGTTTGGCTTGTAAAAGTTCTTGATAAGGTATAGGCACCAAGAATGCTTTTATAATTTAATAACAATAGTTGTAAGATAATGATTGCTGATCAATTGAAGGTGTCTAAAAACTGTTCTTAAAATAGTCCGCAAAATTGGTATTGTGTTAAATTATGTTGGCTAACGGTGGAGATATAACTTCAAGTAAGCAACAATGAATATTGAGGAATTGTATAGTTTCTTTTAAATTAGCTGAGCTGGTATATCTTTGTTCAATCGATTAGGCTGAAAAACCTCCGTTACATGGCATATATCTAGGGGGCTAATCAATGCGAGGTCAATTCAAATCAATGTGCAGTGTGCATAAGTTGACCTTTGATTCGGTCTAGTTCAGTCTAGTATGGTCTAATACGGTCTAGTTCGATCCAATTCGGTCTAGCACAATATATGGGTAATTCCGCCAACTCAAGATTTAGAGGGGATGAAATTTTTTTTGAGGCACATTACCCATTAATAGTTTTCCTCGTTTCATATGCCAAAAAAAGTAATAAAACACCTGAGTGCACGATTTTTATGATAGGGTCTTTTGGGAAATCCATATCTCGTCAATCAAACAATGCAAGAGGAAACATTCTCTCTACTCTTCTCTACCTCATTTCTCAGCATGAAACCATGATTTGAAAGAATTTTAACCAAATGGAATCGATGTAAAATTCACTGAACTTTCAGAATATGTGATTGAAAATGCCGTGGAATGAGATCCTAACGATGTCTGAGCTACTTTCTATCAAATTAATCAATTTTGATACGAAAAAAAGATTCTTAACATTTCACATTGCAATGAAAATAGCCAGTGGCTGTTTCAAAATCTTGGAAGAGCTCATTCATAAACTCTGAACTTTGAGAACCCTACCCTTGTTGTATCGAAATTGGAATCAACATATCTACAAACAACTCCAAAAGCGGGAAGTGTCTGCGATGACAAATGAGCCTGACTATGAATTTTTCAATTAATCTAATTCAAATATGAGAACCAGGTGGATATTGCACTCAACTGAATCATTTATTATTCGAAAATGAACCGCCCCCTGATGAAGATAAACTCTCATAACAATTAACATGAATGTACAGTAATGACCAGAAAATACATTATATAATAATCAAGAATACTCTTAGTAACATGGGTATGTCGTAATAATTAAAAAATCAATCTTACAATTCCATCAATTATCTCCCAATGATGCATTCAGTTTCGAAGACTTCCCACAAACTCCTCTCCTCAGACTCGATTTGACTTGAAATGCGCTTCCAAACTCAGCATTCTTTAATGAGGCCTGATCCTTCGGCTCAGCATAACGAGACCGGGTCTTAGTTCCCTTCACATTCATCAATTTTTCCAAAGTTATCATCTCTTGAACGTGCTTTCCTTTCGAAATATCTCTCAACTTCAACTTTGATTTCTTGGGTTTAGCACTTTCAACTTTCCAGGTTCCGGGCGTCAGAGAGGGGTGAGAGCATGGTGGAATCTTTCTACACTCCGAGCAGGACAAACGGTTGAGATGTAAAATATCTGGGGTTTCATTCATCCACAGTAACTGAAAAATTTTCTGGGAATTTGGAGCCGATTCAATTTCAGGATCGATCGTCTTGCTAATAGCAGTGATGTCATCAGTAATAAAATACTGCAAAGTTCAAGGTTTCTTGCGTACAAGTAGAGAAACTGTGATCGGAGAGGAAATTTTTCAAACAAGAAATGTTGCATCTGACATAGTCTACGTGATTTATGCAATAGATTGTTGAATTTCACATATTCCGTTGAAAAAAGTGAGTTTGTTCATAACAATTCAGCATAACTTTATATCATGAGTCAAATAATTGAAAATAAATTTGTCACTCGGGCTATTATGTTATTAAAAATAAGAAAGTATTCCGGACATTTTTTTCCATACCCATCATTTCCTGAGTGATTGGCGATGGGAAGGAGAAACCCAGCGTATGCCATCGATCGTCTCTGAACGGATCGATTCATGACATGCGCTGGGTTTCTCCTTCCCATCGCCAATTGCTCAAGGGATGATGGGTCTTCTATTTCAAATAAGATAATAACCCGAGAGGCATATTTATTTTTAATTATTTGATTCCTAATCCAAAGTTATGCTGGATTGTTATAAACAAACTCGCTTTTTGCAGTGGAATATTTAGAATTCATTAATCCATCGCATGAATCATATGAACAATGTCATGTGAACATTGTTAAATGCAACATTTTTTGTTTGGAAATTCTCCCTCTCCGAACGAAACTTCTCTACTTATGTGCAAAATCCATAAACTTTGCAATATAGTGCAATCCTCGAGTTATGGAACCAAAACCGAGAATAATAACAAAAAAAAAAAATGAAAATATTCTCATCACGGGAATGGAACGTCTTATACGGGAAAATGTATGGATATCTATTTTGATCATCTTTTAGAGATCTGCAAAAAATGCCCCACACTTTTCGCGATAAAATGCATTCCTTTCGAGTTATCGAGGATAGAAGACTGGAAAATTTCGAAGAGGAGCACTTTTTCAAATAAAATTGGGAAGTTTCAGAGGTAAAAATTATAATTATTGTCAGATTTTGTCAGTACAGATGCCTAAGACCATATTAAACCAGAATCCCATCTTCGGGTGACAAGCGTATGTTCACGTACCTCAAGAACGTCGTGATGATACGAAATCTCACCATATAACTGGGTTTCCAGGATCCCCAGGGTCGAAATCCAAAAGTCACATTCACCTATATCATCCATCACTATGAAAACGAACTTTCAAAAGACAAATGAAAGAGCCATCTGTCCATATTGCGATGTGCCATCAACTTTATTGTGTTTTCCAACCGATTCACGCAGTGGTTATCCCTCATTGAAGTTGAGATAACTTTTTTTCTACGATAGGCACACCCATCCAGCTCAAAGCATCCTGTTGGTGACACTCAGATGATGAATTTTTCGTGGTTCCGATGGGGAAAAGAGGATAGGTCTTTTGGGTAATGCTGCGCGAATGCGAAAACTAAAAAAAGATCGAATCACGGGTTCCCATCCGAAACACCTCCCGGAAACTTTTTTATCGATAGGCACACCAATCTGCGTCTAGTTTTGTGATAGTGTGGTATAATGGGATGGTGTTTGATGCTTCATAAAAAATTTCTATGATAGGGTCTTTTGAGTTACACGCTGAAGAATGCTGCCGATGATAGTGAATACCATCCACTTACTCTTACGCAAAGCCTATCATTCCATGATTCTGAGACCTTAAGTGAATAGGCAGGCGCTAAGTAGTATCTGAAACTGAATTTTGGCACTATTTAGACCATGTTTGAGCATTGAGAACAAGCATTTTGGTACAGACGGAGCGTACAGCCTTGCATACCACATCCTTTTTCAGTTGGCGGAATCACCCATATGTCAGTCTAATTTGGTTTGGTTTGGTTTAATTAGATCTAGTTCGGTCTATTTTAGCCTACTTTGGTCTAGACCGAATTGGACCGGACTAGACCGTCCTAGACCATACTAGACTAAACTAGACCAAATTAGCCCGAACTAGATCGAACTAGAACTAATCACCTCGAGCTAGACTTAATTAGACCGAGCTGGATCAAATTAGAACAAATTGGCTCAATCTAGACCCAACTACAACGAGTTAAGCAGAAGTAGACCAAACTAGACCGACCTTGATTGAAGTAGATCGAATTGGACCAAACTAGACCTGATTTGACAATACTAGACTGAACTAGACCGAATCAACAGAACTAGACCTAACGAGACCTAATTACCCCGAACCAGACCGATGTAGATCAAGCTAAACTCATTTAGAACAAAGTCGACTGAACTAGGCTGAACCTAACTCAATCAGAAGGGAATAGACCGCATAAGAACCAGTTAGAATGAATTTGACTCGATAGCGCCAATCTAGACCGAACCAAATCGGACTAGATCATTTCAGCACGTTAATCCCCATCCCCGTCCTCATTATCATCCCCAACCATTCACCCACTCATGATTCCACCCATTCATCCATCCATGCCCCCCCCCTACCCATCACCCTCATACAACCACCTATTATACCGGATTTAATGAATCAAATCTAGACTGCCTAGTTGACTTTGCAAGTTTTGATTTGATTTTGGTCTAAATATAAATGATTAAGGGCATGTGAAAGCCAACTTTTACCGGCACCTCAAACCATTAACAAATCGATTTTTCTCCCGAGATCTAAGGTGAATCTAAAAAAAGTGATCCCAAGTATGGAAGCTTTGGAACCAGATCTATCATTCAAAGAAAGAATCGAGTTGATTGGTTGAATATTGCCTTCAAACTTTGGTTTTGAAGTTGACCATTGCCTGAAAAAATACTCACACGCCTGACTTCGAAACCAAAGTTCGAAGGCAATATCCAATCAATTAAATCGATTCTTTTTTTAAATGATAGATCGCATCCGAAAGCTTCCATACTTGGAAGTACTTTTTCCGAGATCGTCCTCAAATAGTTCAGAAAATGATCAGAAGTATGACATTGCGGAAGGCCCATGAGCTGTGATTTTGGCTGAGTCAAGGCAAGGTTGGGTTAGGTCATCTACCGCCCACACCAGCTGTTGTTGTTTTGAATGAACGATGATGGACTGTCGTGAGTTGTCGCGCGGTACTTATATTTGACTTGCACATAATAAAAATCAGGAACAGAAAATTCATTCGTTGGCAAAACTTTATGAAAAATAGTAATAACTATGTTTATATGAGAAGAACAGATTCAAGTATTGACAATCTGAGTGACGTTTCTTGAGGCTATTATTCGCTCCTCGGTTTGAAAAGCAGTGAATATATAAGGGTGACAGTGATGATAATTCTGAGCTTTGAAGTGAGTCAATAATTAACAAGAACAGTAATCAGCGAGCTTGATATTGACATCCAAATCTAAGCCTTTCGAGGTATGAAATTGTCTTTCGTGGACATCAGAAATCTTCATACAGAATGTGGAGTTAGCATTACCCAAGATATAGATGAAGTTACATACTTGAAAACAGATCAGAAGAAGAACCACTTGATTGATGAACTGAAAGGAAAGGCATGCATCCACCAAACTTGCAAAAAATACCCTCTCTATAAAGATACATGAGATAGCTCATCAGATAGGTTTACAACCTTTTGGTCTCACCAAACTAGGTATTTCAGAATTTTCCTATAATGTGAAGGCCTTCAGATGATTTCAGAGCAAACTAGTGATTCTATGTATTTGATGTTTCAACTACAATATGTCAAAATACTTGGTCCAAATAGTGAGCACGGGTAAGTCTTAAAGCAGAAGTAAATATTTGGAGTTTGCTATAAGGTTCAATTTGTGTTCACTAAAATCCCTGTATTATAGAGGGGTGAATCCACATTCATTTATTCAGATCTATTGAGAATTAGAGCTTAGTCGTGGAGATTTTGTGACTCAAAGTTGAAAAGTCACAAGGTGGATTCCACTCTACAAAGAATGAAGTGATAAAATTTAGAATCTTATTGTCATGAGTTGACCTCTGGAACATATCTGATTGATCTCACCATGTTACTGAAGGTTCCAACTAGAATATCTTAAAATTACCTAGATCAAATGGCGCATCCGGGTGACTCTTAGAGCAAAAGTAAATGAGTGGTCATTGCTATAAGCTTCAATTTTTGTCTGCTGAGATCCCTGTATTTTAGAGGGGTGATCTCATATTCACTTTTTTGAATCTATTGAGAATTGGCTTAGTTGTGGAGTTTTTGTGACTTGAAATTGAAAAGTTACATGGTCATTCCACAAAGAATTTACTGATGAAATTTAGAATCTCATTGTCATGAGTTGATCTCTGAATCATGTTTGATTGATTTTACCATACCACTCTAGGATCCAACCAGAATATCTTGTAATCGCCTGGTCCAAATGGAGCGCCCGGGTGAATTTTAGAGCAAAAGTGAATTAGTGGACATTGCAGTGAGCTCCAATTTGTGTTTGCTGAGATCCCTAGATTTTACAGGAGTGATCTCATATTCATTTGTTTTAATCTGTTGAAAATTTGCCCAGCTGTGGAGCTTTTGTGACTTGGAATTGGAAACTTACATGGTAAATTCTATGATACCATGTATTTATTGGTGGAATTCAGAATCTCATTGTTATTTGTGTGCCCTTAGATTACCTCTGATCAATCTGATCATTCTCTTTATGGTTTCAACAAGAATACCTTGAAATATTTGTTCAGAATAGCTTGCTTGAGTGACTTCGAGAGCGAAAGCTGATCTTGGGTATGCCACGAGCTCCCAATTATGTTCGTTGAGATATTTATATTCCAGCGGTGTGATTTCATCTTCATCTCAAGGAATGCCATGAATGTATGTATTCAAATAAGATCTACATAGCTTCTATCTGTATTTACTGATTTCTAATTGTTTATTAGTAAATAATTAACTTTGTATCCCAAAATTTTTGGAACAAATTGTCTTCGTCGAGTTGCTCCACATGAAATTCTGGAATTGTTTTGAGTCTCAAATAGAGTCAAATTTGAGTGTACAATCTGAATGTATTCTAAAACATGAGTAGTGATGCTATCATCATGACTCCTTTTAGGTACAGCGGTAACATGAATACATGACTTTGGCCTACGAGAGGCAGCTAGGTGTCAAAATCAAAACAGATTTGAACAGGTTTTCTCTTCTTGGAACTGACAAAATAGCTCAAGGATGTAAAGAGATGTGCATACGAGTGATTGCTTGGAGAAGAAGTTACCGAGGAAAATATTCCTGCAAAAATCACTTCTTTCAGAATGAATACACATAGTACAAAAATGTGTACACACAAATAGTACAAAAATAAGTTTTCAAGAGTGAAAGTGATAGTTCAACAAAAATGCCACATGAATGATATACTTGAATGCAAGTATATACAAAATGTGAGCCCCAGCAGAATTATCATTAGATGTCACATAAAAAATATACTTGAATGCAAGTATATACAAAATGTACAGAATTACCACTAGATGTCACATAAAAAATATACTTGAATGCAAGTATATACAAAATGTGAGCTCCAGCAGAATTATGACTAGATGTCACATAAAAAATATACTTGAATGCAAGTATATACAAAATGTGAGCCCCAACAGAATTATCACTAGATGTCACATAAAAAATATACTTGAAAGTATATAAAAAATGTGAACGGGAACCTTTATTTTTCGCGCCAGTATACATTCATCTACATCATCAGTATACCTTGCAGACAGCTTTTCAGTTATGAGTCTATGTATGTATCAATAAGCATAGACTCGAGCATGGAGATTCAGCTATTTATACATATCAGGTCGTATTGCGACTGATAAGTTGGCTGAATGTCGATTTACATTCTCTCCTATTCACAACACCCCTCCGCCCCCTTCCTTATGACATATATAGGATATCTAACCCAACCTCCCTTACTCTTAGGACGGTCCGCTCGGTCGGTAAAAGTCGGCTTTCACATGCCCTTAATGATTCTAAGTAGTAATCTCTCTGTGACATTCATTAACCCTTAGTTACTCACGGGGTAGACTTTTGGCACACGTCAAATTTTGTTCGCGCTGCATCTAATAGCCATACGTTCCTCATACTTATGACTCATATGTAAATTCATATATTGACGTTTTCTTGAAAATGCGATAGTTCCTTGATTTTCAAAAACTCGATTTCATAAAAAATCGTGAGTTTGTGTGCCAAATATCTACCAGGTGGGGGGAGTGCTACTAAATTACTCGACGTACAATACGTGAGACTCCCGCCAATGTGGTAGACTTTTGGTACAGCTCTGATATGCCGGCTTTGTCCGCAAAAGAAAATTCCCCTCGAGGTTCTATACACCAAAATATCCAGAAGAAGAGAGTTGTCAGAGTGCTCTTGCGGAGTAATTATCAGTCCAGATGGCAAATCTAAATCTGTCGTGTGACAGGAGTGATTTTGTAGGTTTTGAACAAGAAAGTCCTGAGAGGTTATGTGAATTGTTTGATGATGATGATATAAGTGATCGATCAGATCTTCTTGAAGATGAGAGCAGTCCTAGACTTGTTATAAGACATGCTGTTTAGACTGCCTCAACAACAACTACAATAGTTACAGCGAAATGTAATAACACGAAGATGTGCTCCTATACAGCTGTTACAGCAGCTGATTAGTATACCTATAGGTATGCCTCTGAGACTGTAACTAGCTATAAAGATGCTTGCTCAAATTTTACTCTTGAGATATAGCTCGGAGAAATGAGTCATTATAGCTTATTCAAAGTTTACTTAGTTGGTAAGATGTATTTTTGAGTTGATTTTTGCAAAATTTAATACTGTTTATTAGAAACTCGCAAAGCTCCTTTCAGGTCTAACCTAAAAAAATATGACTACTATTGAGTTTTTTTTAATTTGTTGTATAACTCCATCAATGAATAAAGCTTCGTATCTGATGATGAAGGAACTCAAGCACCTATATCGATTTTTGTTAGACCAACAAATACTTTCATTCATGTAAATTATCAATTGTTGTTGACGTGTGCCAAATGTCTACCAGGGGGTCGATTTTAAACTCTGGCCGTGGCCGGTAGACCACTCACACTGGTCGCGTGACCAGCGCGGACACGCTTATATGCGTGGGTCTGCGCGGACGTTTCTTTCCGCGCAGACTCACGCATATAAGCGTGTCTGCGCTGGTCACGCGACCAGTGTGAGTGGTCTAGCGGCCACGGCCAGAGTTTAAAATCAACCCCCAGGTGGGTGGGAATGGGACAAGATCTCACGTAGGTGAATAAAGGTTGAAGTTAAATATTATAGTTTTGTGGCGTGATAATCGCTCGTGCGGATGGATAATTTCATGAGTAAATTGATATTCGGGCACAACGAGCTATCCTTTATTGGCTCTTTTACAATTTAAGCCGACGTTTCGCCGATCTCTATATCGGCATCATCAGGGCTGGATGAAATTGTTTCAAAGTGGTTACAATACATATGAGTATCTACATTCGTCATCAATTTCCAAAAGCTTACCATAGACAGTAATGAATTATTCTTTCTCTATGCATATATCCACCTGCGAATGCAGGTTCATCAAACAAATTAACATCTCAGTTTCATGTTAATAACGTATAATTCCTGGCCAAATCTCTGAAAGCATATATTATACGGTATGATCCTTATTATTTGGAAAAACAGAATACAATTTTTGAGAGAGAGTTGCTAGCTTAAGTGGTTTGTATGGAAATTGCCAGATTGATCGGCCACGGCGTTGACATTTCACCAGGCTGTGATGATATTTGCCCAGCGGAAAGTGCGCCTCTGAGCCGATCATCGGCTTGTTACATATTCGCTTGAGAGTTAGCTATATACCTATACAACTATGTCACGGTGTCGATGTTGGTGTGTATTTGTGGGCGCAATCAAAAGGTATACCTTTGGTATACCTAAGGACAATTGGATATTATAAATGAAATTTATAAAAAAAAAAAAAAAAAAAAAAAATAGTCGCGAGTGGGATTTGAACCCGTACCTTCCGCGTGAGAAGCAGAAACTTTGTCCCTAGACCACATCGGTTGTCCTTTCTCCTGAGCTTGAATGCCGCTCATGTTCATCGACTCCCCCCCGTTTGAAAAAAAGAAAATCAAGTGACAGGATAACTTATTATCAACCGATTTTCACGATTCAAAATTGTAGTGGAAGCTCTTGTGCAGCACTAGACATTATGAATATTTGCAAAAACTTTTTTGCAATATTCGATAATGTTGAAAAAAGC
This sequence comes from Eretmocerus hayati, assembly GCA_029851415.1. Taxonomy (NCBI): domain Eukaryota; kingdom Metazoa; phylum Arthropoda; class Insecta; order Hymenoptera; family Aphelinidae; genus Eretmocerus; species Eretmocerus hayati. The sequence goes on from CM056743.1 coordinate 159,337,779, forward strand.
TGAGGAAATTAGCAGTGCCATAAACAGCCGGCCGTAATAGTTATATGATCTCGCGCCCGGCTGTTTATGGGGCCCCATTCGAGCCGGAATTATATGACGACAGCGTTCGAGCCCGGCTCATTCTGGCCCGATCTCGGAACGCAGCGACCCGACCATCGGATCGCCGCGTTCAGATAGTCGGATCCCCGCGATCCAGTAAAACGTCGGATCGCCGCGTTCCGATATTTCTCACGGAGAGAAATAACGGAACGCGGGGATCCGAAAACGTCGCAACGCGGGGATCCGACTATCTGAACGCGGCGATCCGACTACCTGAACGCGGCGATCCGATGGTCGGGTCGCCGCGTTCCGAGATCGGGCCAGAATGAGCCGGGCTCGAACGCTGTCGTCATATAATTCCGGCTCGAATGGGGCCCCATAAACAGCCGGGCGCGAGATCATATAACTATTACGGCCGGCTGTTTATGGCACTGCTAATTTCCTCAGCTTTTTTCAACATTATCGAATATTGCAAAAAAGTTTTTGCAAATATTCATAATGTCTAGTGCTGCACAAGAGCTTCCACTACAATTTTGAATCGTGAAAATCGGTTGATAATAAGTTATCCTGTCACTTGATTTTCTTTTTTTCAAACGGGGGGGAGTCGATGAACATGAGCGGCATTCAAGCTCAGGAGAAAGGACAACCGATGTGGTTTAGGGACAAAGTTTCTGCTTCTCACGCGGAAGGTACGGGTTCAAATCCCACTCGCGACTATTTTTTTTTTTTTTTTTTTTTTTTTTATAAATTTCATTTATAATATCCAATTGTCCATTCTGACACTCCGTCGCATTTTACTTTTTACGACTAGGGAACAACAATTCGCGTTATTCATACACCGGGAAGCAGAAAAGATTCATACTTATATAATAATAATATATTACAATATATAATAAAATTGAAATCTCGATCCTCAATCTTAACTGATAAGAGATGTGTTGACAGATTTTCCTGAAAGTTTTATACCAAACGTATTTCAATAGAATACTAGAATAATTCACGAAATATTGAATAGAGCGATTTGGAGGTCACAACACAGCAAAAAGAAATCCTTACTCTCATATTGCTGTAGTATCTTACTCTTGCATCTTACATTCGTTCAAATCTGACCGTTAGATAAGGAAAAAACAGCTTTCTCTTCATGTCAGAAAATACGACGATGTCAAGAGTATTCGACTTCAATAAAGGTTCATTTTCCTGAAAATCAGGCGAATTTTGTCTTACATATCTTCTGCTGCACGAGCAACGTTTTTTCACACATATAAAACTGTTCGAAGTTGAATTTTCAATCGCTCGACAAATAATTTTGTAAGGTAAGTGTGCCTAATATGCCCCCATTCCCTAATATCCCCCCACTCAAGTTCTCTCATGTACGAACTCGCATACCTTGCCGCGCATTTTTTTCATGTTTGTTACGTCAAAATATGAGAAAATCAACGTTTTGGACCGAGCCTAAATAGCACGCGCATTTCTTAGAACAAAAAAAGTGGTTTTGGTACTTTCGACTTTTTTTTTGATAGTTACAAAAGGCTATGCCAAACAAAACTGGTGCAAGCAATCTCAACGCGTCTTAGCTCATTTTCTTTGTTCTTGTTTCAACTGCAAGATGCTCTTTTCAAAATTTCAAAATTCGATTTCTAGCCGATTCTACGCCCACATTACTAAAAAAAAGTGCAGTGTTCCTGATATGCCCCCACCCCCTTTTTCCGCATATAGAAGGCTTTGCGCAATGCCGCAAGTACTTTTAGCACTTTTTTATCGAGATAACATTAGTTTTAGGTGTATTTAGCTATATCCAACAACATAGAGCCTTTCAAACGCACCAGATCTCGCTAAATATGCTAAAATTAGACTTTTATGTTAATTCTGAGGTTATGTGCACTCTAAATCATCAAGTATACCTTGAAATATTAATATTTGTCCATTCAATACATGACCGTCATGCGCCAGAACCGATATCGCTTTTCCAGAGCTTCAGAAGCGCGAAATGTCTATGGGGGCATATTAGGAACACATTGTCAAAAACTCGCAAAAAATCTTTCCCTACAAAAATCAAGATAGCTCGGCTGTGATTCCTTAAAATTAAACGTACTTTATCTCATTTTGAAGGTATTAAAATTATTTTCAAAACGAGCTAAGACACGTTGAATAATATTGAGATGACCCAAAACTATGAGCAAAACAAAAGTAGTGGGGGCATATTAGGCACACTCACCTTATATGATTGTGATTTTTGTGTGTTCGCGAACCATCAAAATCTTAATCGCGGATTTATAAGAGGTTAAAAAAGTACATGGAATTATTTTCCCATCTCTCGCAAGAGGAGTATACTTCTAGTAGTATTATAATCTAACCTATTATAAACATAAACACGCATCGATGAGCCTATAAGAGTTCAACAGTTCAGCTATAAATGATGCTTGCTGTGAGATCAAATCCAGCTTCGGACGAAGCGCTTGCTCATTTTGAAGATTAAATCTCACATTTGCTGCACCTTACGGTAAGAACGAAATCAATCTTCTTCTTTCAAATATATTGGCTTTGTCCGGAATCAATCTGATGGTAAGGATTTCTTTTTGTAGTCGCCGCGAGTCTTGATGAGAGGCCATTACACGTCAACACGTTCTGTGTAATCTTCCGCGATGATACTCATATGGATTCCGCCGAAAGTAGGATTTTTTGGGGCCAAATTCGTCGCAAGAAGTGGTTTTGGTCAAAAAATCATTCCTGCCCCAGACGAGTTTTGGTGGGTCATTGCAATTGCTTTCCACTTGTTTGGGCATAAAAAGTGAGTATCTGAAGCTACGTAGCTCAAAATTCAAGCCGGACAAAGATATGCCGAGTTTAAGGGGTCGCACACGGGGACGTACGATTATGAATATTCGTATCAAACTGTCAAGGACGTCGATGAAATAAATGCGAGATGACGGCTCAAAAATTCTGGAAATGTTCATGAAGTAATCAGGAAAGTATCCCAGGATAAGGAATAGTGTTCACGAGAAAATTTTGAACTTGTTTTCTGCAAAATCTTCGTAACCCTTTTCACGGAAATCGTTATAACTCAGAGAGAACGTTAAAGACGCGGTTCGGTGCATCTACTTATATAAAAGGTGATTAAGAAATCTATCAAAAACTACTTCGAGACTCCGGTTCCCTTCTCATCTCTATTACATATGGAGAGTTCCGTGAAAATTACTTTTGCATTTTTTTCTTTAGAAGATATTTTTTTCAATTTTCCACAAATCGATTCTTAATGTATAAGGTTGTCTTCTTCACAAAAAAAATATTTTTAATCTGCATTTTTTGGTTCAAGCTGTATTGCGGGTGGTTTGAGAGTTTGATGATGAAATTCATCCTCCTCATTTCGCTTTTCATAATCCTCCATGAATCCACTTTCGACTTTTGGTATTTTTTATTCTAATAGAATAATCGATTCAAATATTTTATGTACATGTTTTTGAATATTCATAGAAATGGTTGAAATACATCTCAAGTTACATATAAATATATATATGAATGAATATATCCATACGGTAAACTTACTTTTAGATCAACAAAGTGATGAACAGTCAATAAAAGTCTGTAAACTAAGCCCAAATTACACATATATACACGCGCAGAGTAACAAAAAGTATTCAAAAAATATTGATTAGGTGCTGATTTTGATCGTATTCAATGAGATGATGTGAGAATGACTAATATATATTTGATAGTTTCTTGTTCTTCCAAAATTCCACAAATTCGATTAAAATCTCATATTCGGTATCTTGTTGCAACGTACTCTTTGTCACCTTCTCGGATCAGACAGCATTGTACGAGCGATGGTAGCAACTGAACATTAATGAAGTCAGATAGAGTATCTGTCACTTCAACTTCATAAGCATGATAATGCGCATAGAAATAAAATGTTATGATTTTTTTGAACAGAAAATAAACTCTACCATTGCTCAAATAAATTTTATGGACTTGCCCGAAAACTGGGCCCTCTTCATCATTTACTCTGATCAAAAGAACCGAGCCTGGTGTATATTCTTTATTATACAGGGTATTATAAAATTCGTTGAAGGATGCAATTAACTCGTGTATCTTCTAATATTTACAAACCTCTACCGATGTGGCATCATACTATTCATAAATCATGGTAGAATAATTTCGCCTCGAGAAACTTTCAGTATCACCGTGACAGGTTTTATTTATTACAGTACGTACTTTCAGGAAGGCAGTTCTTAGATTATCTTTCAATTGAGGCAGCTCCGATGTTTCTAGGACTGGATTTATTAGGCTATACCCCGATAAATGAAATCCGAGAATAAGTCACAACGAGAGCAGAAATAGGGTTTGCTCAAAGCTGATCTTCCCACAACCAAGGATAATCTGGCAACACCTCCTCTTGAGAGTATAATACTGCAACCGCGGTTAAAATTATTACGGTATACCTATCATCGCATCAGGATTTTTTGCTGGACGTTGAAATGCCAAAAAACCGAATAAAATCCAGAAATGTCAGTTCCATGAACTAGTTTCCTTGTGTCTCAAACATGGCAAAATTCCATGCACCGTTCCAAAAAAAAATTTTGCCCGTGTTTTATCACTCATTATCACACTCAATACGCTTGAAGAAAATTCTGTATTTCAAGGACCAGAGTGGGCAAGTTTCCGCGATAATATTCATATGATAATAAATAATGATATAGAATAATATATTATCATATATCTTTGATTATATATAAATACATATGATATTATAGTACTATTGTTTATATAAATCTTTTCTGCTCGAATAGGGACTAAATGACGCGATTCACGCCTGCTCCGCGGTGTATGGATAACGCGAGTTGTTGTTCCCTCGTCGTAAAAAGTAAAATGCGACGGAGTGTCAGAATGGACAATTGGATATTATAAATGAAATTTATAAAAAAAAAAAAAAAAAAAAAAAAAAAAAAAATAGTCGCGAGTGGGATTTGAACCCGTACCTTCCGCGTGAGAAGCAGAAACTTTGTCCCTAGACCACATCGGTTGTCCTTTCTCCTGAGCTTGAATGCCGCTCATGTTCATCGACTCCCCCCCGTTTGAAAAAAAGAAAATCAAGTGACAGGATAACTTATTATCAACCGATTTTCACGATTCAAAATTGTAGTGGAAGCTCTTGTGCAGCACTAGACATTATGAATATTTGCAAAAACTTTTTTGCAATATTCGATAATGTTGAAAAAAGCTGAGGAAATTAGCAGTGCCATAAACAGCCGGCCGTAATAGTTATATGATCTCGCGCCCGGCTGTTTATGGGGCCCCATTCGAGCCGGAATTATATGACGACAGCGTTCGAGCCCGGCTCATTCTGGCCCGATCTCGGAACGCAGCGACCCGACCATCGGATCGCCGCGTTCAGGTAGTCGGATCGCCGCGTTCAGATAGTCGGATCCCCGCGATCCAGTAAAACGTCGGATCGCCGCGTTCCGATATTTCTCTCCGTGCGAACGAAACGAACGAAGCTAAAGGATCGTAAAGTTTGTTTGCGTTGAGACTGAAACTCTACGTCCCGTCGTGAATGGGCGAGCGCGCGGGCCCGAGTGTTTATGGCCCAGCTCTAATTACCTACTTCTAAATTGCAAAATTGTTTTAAACCGCACAAAAATTTTTGCAAATATTCAATCCGTCCTTGTGCCTTCAATACGATCTCATAGAAACTTGAATCGTGAAAATCGGTTGATATAGAGTGATTTTGTGGCTATCAAAATTAGTTATCATGAGCATACATTTGCCTCGGATAATCACTGAATATCAACCGATTTTCACGATTCAAGTTTCTATGAGATCGTCTTGAAGGCACGAGGACGGATTGAATATTTGCAAACATTTTTGTGCAGCTTTAGACAATTTTACAATTTGGACGGAGGTAATTAGAGTAGGGCAATAAACTTTGGGCCCCGAGCGCTCGCCCGTTCCCGACGCGACGTGGATTTTCAGCTGTTGATCATGATCTCTCGCCACCGAGATGAAAACGGACTTGCTTCCATCGCGAAACTATGTTTGTTTTGCGTTGGAGCTGAAACTCTACGTCCCGTCGTGAATAGGCGAGCGCGCGGGCCCGAGCGTTTATGGCCCCGCTCTAATTACCTACTACTAAATTGCAAAATTGTTTAAAACCGCACAAAAGTGTTTGCAAATATTCAATCCGTCCTTGTGCCTTCGAGACGATCTCATAGAATCTTGAATCGTGAAAATCGGTTGATATTCAGTGATTATCCGAGGCAAATGTGTGCTCATGATAAATAATTTTGATAGCCACAAAATCACTCTATATCAACCGATTTTCACGATTCAAGTTTCTATGAGATCGTATTGAAGGCACAAGGACGGATTGAATATTTGCAAAAATTTTTGTGCGGTTTTAAACAATTTTGCAATTTAGAAGTAGGTAATTAGAGCTGGGCCATAAACACTCGGGCCTGCGCGCTCGCCCATTCACGACGGGACGTAGAGTTTCAGTCTCAACGCAAACAAACTTTACGATCCTTCAGCTTCGTTCGTTTCGTTCGGTTCATCCGATCGGTTCGGTTCGTCCGATCCGACCGAAATGTGTCCCAATGAATGGGCCCTAAGCTTCCGCTATAGCGAAAACTCTCGTATTTCGGGCCCATGACCGGTAATAAATTTCTTTCTTTGGTAATAAATTAGTAATAAAATAGTAATAAAAAGTGGATTGGTTTGGGTCCGATTCGTGAGTTAGTGTTCGCTAGCTTCAGGTACCCCAAATGAACAGGATTAGCGTGCTCTCACACTATCTGTATTGCTATGCATAACCTATAACAGTATTTATCCGAACTCGTCGTTCTCGCGATGAGAAATTGAAGACCCATGCATGCACGAAGCAGAATACTGAAACCGGACCAGAGTTGACTGAACAACTAAACCAAACCAAACTCCACCAAACGTTTGGTGAAACAGGGCGGTATGGATCTAATGGTCGGTGCATTTTGGCTGGCAGCTGGCGGGGCGCGTACACGTAGGCTGTCTGAATAAGAAATGACCACGGTTTTCACGATTTTATATTTTTTAGTGAGATGGATATGTTTCACGCATACCCATCCAACTAAAAAGTATAAAATAAAAAAAGGTTAGAGAAAAATTGAGTTTTTACGATACGCTTCTATTCACGGCTCTAATATTTTTCTCGACAACTAAAAAGCATAAAATAATCTGAAATTTTATCGGCTAGCCCAGTTCATTTTGAGTAAAATCGTATGCTATGCAGTTGCTCATATCTCTCATCGTGAAAAATAGTTTTTGTTATTCTGTGCGCAAAAATGGCCATTTAGACGCAAGTGTGCGTGTGCAAATAGCGAATTTGCACATTATTCCGACACAACTGGGTGCAAATATTTTTTCACGCAGTGCGCAAATGAGGCATCAGTGCGCAAATCCTCGTTTGCGCACTGCGTAAAAGAAGAACAGTGTGCAAATGCGGCATTTGCGCACTGTGCAAATTTCGTTCGCGCACTGGACTTGGGTTGTTTTCTGAATACTCTATACCATCATCTATCTATATATCATCATCATACATAATTGTGAAGAATATCTAACTTCGATCTTTCGAGCACCAGCGACAGTTTTGAGCAACGTGGTAACATACTATATGGGCGATAGAGTTTTTTCTGATACATTTCTCAGAATTTTTTTTCAGTCGGGGGCTCCGCACCCCGAACCCCCCCGCGGGGGCTCCGCCCCCTGGACCCCCGCCAGGGCTCCGCCCCTGGACCCCCTCCTCCGCCCTCCTGTGACCCCGTCATGCCATATTCCTCTGAATGCTTGATATGCATTGATCATTCGTTGTAGGTAATGCTTCGGTCACTCCTCGCTACTGTCAAAATTTTTCAGAAAGTCGTCATGGATCCCAAGTAGTTCAAATGAAAATGGTTCATAGTTTGTTTGAGAAGGAAAAAGGACTCGGAAAGTTCGTACACGCCAATGCGAAAAAGGAACAACGTCCGTCAACTCTCGAGACGACGCCCAAGTCTCACAGCATCCCCTAAATTTTTTATGTGTTTTAGGAGGCGGGTTACATTTTTGCTCACAGAAATAACAAAAAATATCGTAAGCAACTCGGGCGCCAACATTTGCGCATTCGTCCCCGCAACTCGTGTGCAAACGTTTCATTTGCGCACTGCGTAAGAAACTGTGCGTAAATGAGGCGTTTGCACACTCGTTGCGGTGACTCGTGCGCAAATATCTGTTGGCTCCCTTGTTGCTTAATATACTATTTTGATCCTAGTCTTTATCTATCGCTTGGGGAACTCTCTCGACCAATTATGACGAAGGTTAGAAAACATCTACTATACCATAATTATTATAGACGATGAAAGCGTGGTGTGCTGAATTTCCGAGCAAGAATTGTGAAGAATTGCGTGGTCCATGGATATTTTCTCACTGGCAATCGTGAATTTCGAGTCCGGGACAATGGCACATCACGTTTTCATCGTTTATAATCATGGTATAGTAGATGTTTCCTAACCTTCATCATAATTGGTCGAGAGAGTTCCCCAAGAGATAGATGAAGACTAGGATCAAAATAGTATATTAAGCAACAAGGGCGCCAACAGATATTTGCGCACGAGTCACCGCAACGAGTGTGCAAACGCCTCATTTACGCACAGTTACATCGTTCACGCAGTGTGCAAATGGCTCATTTGCGCACTGCGTGAACGACGAAACTGTGCGCAAATGGAACGTTTGCACACGAGTTGCGGGGACGAGTGCGCAAATGTCGGCGCCCGAGTTGCTTATGATATTTTTTGTTATTTCTGTGAGCAAAAATGTAAACCGCCTCCTAAAACACATAAAAAAATTAGGGGATGCTGTGAGACTTGGGCGTCGTCTCGAGAGTTGACGGACTTTGTTACTTTTTCGCATTGGTGTGTACGAACTTTCCGAGTCCTTTTTCCTCCTCAAACAAATTATGAATCATTTTCCGAGGGGCAGCGAACGAAATTGCTCTTGGTTTGCTCGAGTCTGCTTTCGGCTGCTCTCCGCTGCTCTGGGGTTCTCCTGACACTGCTCAGTGTAGCTTACGGCCCAAAATTATTTCGGGGTATCAGCATCCGGCAAGTAGGTTTAGCAGTGTCCGACGACCAGAGCAGTAAAGAGCAGCCGAAATGTACTCTAGAGCAGCCGGAGCAGCAGGGAGAGTTTACTCCGGCCGCAGGTATATACGGTCCGCGCGGGCGGCGCTATAATGATCTCTCTTTTCGCCCTCGTCGGCGGGGGGTCCCGTGCAGCAGAGCGGCCAGAGTAGCTGAGAGCAGCCGAGAGAAAGCTGCTCTGGACTACTCGATGGTGCGCTGAGTATGGAGCCTGTATGCTCCTTAGTACATGATAGATGCTGTACATAATCATGCGGCAAAGTCAACCGCTGTATCATCATTATATTAATATCTATCACGATCGATCGATCGACTAACGAGACCGAGAGGCTTCTTTCCAATATGGCGTACTGAGAACTATAGGCAACTGCGACTGTAGAATTCCATGTATTTGCACTACTAAAAACTCGACCAAGAATAGTTACGTGTTTTCAACAGGCGCATCAGTGACTCACCACGCGCATTCAAAATTCTACCGGGAGGAGAAATCAATCTTGAAAGCTAAGAATTCAATCAAATTCGCAGATACACGGATGCTCGAACTTGGAATTCTGTCGATGGAGAAATCAACCCCAAAACCTACAAAAGGCAATCGTACCCGCGAATAACCGGATGCTCGGACTGGGAATCCTGGGGAGGGGTTGTCCAACCCCAAAACCTAAACCCAAAACCTAGGAAGGCAATCCAACCCCCAAATAACCGGATGCTCGGACCGGGAATTCTGTCGAGGGAAAGATTGAACCCAAAACCTAGGAAGGCAAACCCGCAAATAACCGGATGCTAGGCCCGAAAATTCTGTCGAGGGTAAACTCAAACCCAAAACCTAGGAAGGCGATCAAACCCCCAAATAACCGGATGCCCGGACCAAAAATTCTGTCAGGGGAGGGTCGACCCCAAAACCTAGGAAAGCAATCCAACCCCCAAACAACCGGATACTCGGACCGGGAATTCTGTCAAGGGAAAGATTGAACCTAAAACCTAGGAACCCAGTCAAACTCGCAAATAACCGGATTCTAGGCCCGAAAATTCTGACGAGGGTAAACTCAAACCCAAAACCTAGGAAGGCGATCAAACCCCCAAATAACCGGATGCCCGGACCGAAAATTCTGTCAGGGGAGGGTCGACCCCAAAACCTAAACCCAAAACCTAGAAAAGCTATCAAACCCGCGATTAACGGATGCTCGCACCGGAAATACTGGAGGGGGGGGATCAAACCCAAAACCTAGGAAGGCTATCAAACCCGCAAATAACTGAATGCTCAGACTGGAAATTCTGTCGGGAGGACGATCAACCCCAGAATTAAGCCTCAAACCCAGGAAGCAAACACACCCGCGAATTATAGAGTGCTCGGTTCGAGCACACGGTTATTACGAATTGGGTTAACTTTCTAGATTTTGGGATTGATATTATCAAGAACAGGAAATTCGGTCGCAGCATCTGTTTACATGTGTGTTTGATTGCCTTAGTAGGTTCCGGGTTTGTTCTTTCGACGACAGAATTTCATGTTCGAGCATCTGTTTATCTGCTGGTCTACCTCCAAGCTTCTGAGGTTGTATCTTTCATCGATAAAATTTGAATCAGACCGACACAGATGACCGGGTGGTTGAGTGTCAGCTCGGCCGATCATCGAAGTAGAGCATCGTGGGCGTGGTTGGTACTGGGTTTTGGGGTCGACCTTTCCCTACAAGAATATTCGGTCCGAGCATCCGGTTAATTCCGGGTGTGATTGCCTTGCTAGTTTCTGGCTTTGATTTATCCCTCGACTGAACTTCTAATCCGAGCATCCGGTATTTGTGGGTTTGATTTCGTTCCTAGGTTTTGGGATTTGATTCTGGGATTGATCCCCCCTCCCACCCCCCACCACAGGTTTTCCGGTCCGAGCATCCGGTTATTTACGGGTGTCACTGCTTTCCTTGGTTTGGCTTTGACTTCTCCCTCGACAGAATTTCCGGTTCGAGCATCCGGTTATCTGGGGGTTGGATTGTCTTCCTAGGTTTTGGGTTAAGGTTTTGGGGTCGATCTCCCCCTCGACAGGATTTCCGGTCCGGGTATCCGGTTCTTTGCGGGTTCAATTGCCTTCGTAGGTTTTGGCTTTGATTTTTCCCTCGAGAAGATTTCTGGTCCGAGCATCCAATTATTTGCGGATTTGATTGCCTTCCTAGGTTTTGGGTTTGAGTTTACCCTCGACAGAATTTTCGGGCCTAGCATCCGGTTATTTGCGGGTTTGACTGGCTTTCTAGGGTTTGGATTCAATCGTTCCCTCGACAGAATTCCCGGTCCGACCATCCGGTTATCTGGGGGTTGGATTGCCTTCCTAGGTTTTGGGTTAAGGTTTTGGGGTCGATCTCCCCCTCGACAGGATTTCCGGTCCGGGTATCCGGTTCTTTGCGGGTTCAATTGCTTTCGTAGGTTTTGGCTTTGATTTTTCCCTCGAGAAGATTTCTGGTCCGAGCATCCAATTATTTGCGGATTTGATTGCTTTCCTAGGTTTTGGGTTTGAGTTTACCCTCGACAGAATTTTCGGGCCTAGCATCCGGTTATTTGCGGGTTTGACTGGCTTTCTAGGGTTTGGATTCAATCTTTCCCTTGACAGAATTCCCGGTCCGAGCATCCGGTTGTTTGGGGGTTGGATTGCCTTCCTAGGTTTTGGGTTTAGGTTTTGTCGACCTTCCCCTGACAGAACTTTTGGTCCGGGCATCCGGTTATTTGGGGGTTTGATCGCCTTCCTAGGTTTTGGGTTTGATTTCACTCTCGACAGAATTTTTGGGCCTAGCATCCGGTTATTTGCGGGTTTGCCTTCCTAGGTTTTGGGTTCAATCTTTCCCTCGACAGAATTTCCGGTCCAAGCATCCGGTTATTTGGGGGTCGGATTGCCTTCCTAGGTTTGGGGTTTAGGTTTTGGGGTTGAACACCCCCTCCCCAGGATTCCCAGTCCGAGCATCCGGTTATTTGCGGGTACGATTGCCTTTTGTAGGTTTTGGGGTTGATTTCTCCATCGACAGAATTCCAAGTTCGAGCATCCGTGTATCTGCGAATTTGATTGAATTCTTAGCCTTCAAGATTGATTTCTCCTCCCGGTAGAATTTTGAATGCGCGTGGTGAGTCACTGATGCGCCTGTTGAAAACACGTAACTATTCTTGGTCGAGTTTTTAGTAGTGCAAATGCATGGAATTCTACAGTCGCAGTTGCCTATAGTTCTCAGTACGCCATATTGGAAAGAAGCCTCTCGGTCTCGTTAGTCGATCGATCGATCGTGATAGATATTAATATAATGATGATACAGCGGTTGACTTTGCCGCATGATTATGTACAGTATCTATCATGTACTAAGGAGCATACAGGCTCCATACTCAGCGCACCATCGAGTAGTCCAGAGCAGCTTTCTCTCGGCTGCTCTCAGCTACTCTGGCCGCTCTGCTGCACGGGACCCCCCGCCGACGAGGGCGAAAAGAGAGATCATTATAGCGCCGCCCGCGCGGACCGTATATACCTGCGGCCGGAGTAAACGCTCCCTGCTGCTCCGGCTGCTCTAGAGTACATTTCGGCTGCTCTTTACTGCTCTGGTCGTCGCACACTGCTAAACCTACTTGCTGGATGCTGATATCCCGAAATAATTTTGGGCCGTAAGCTACACTGAGCAGTGTCAGGAGAACCCCAGAGCAGCGGAGAGCAGCCGAAAGCAGATTCGAGCAAACCAAGAGCAATTTCGTTCGCTGCCCCTCGTCATTTTCATTTAAGCTACTTGGGATCCATGACGACTTTCTGAAAAATTTTGACAGTAGCGAGGAGTGACCGAAGCATCACCTACAACGAATGATCAATGCATCTCAAGCAGGGATGGTAGTCCATAACACGACACCTTAACTTTGCGATGTGTCACACATCGCACGATGTAGTTTTGACGCGGTGCGCGTGCGCGGGCATCTGGCTTCGAGATGAACGATGCGCGCCGAAAGAGAAGCAGATGAGATGACAAACGAAAGGCGAATAGGCATCGCCGGCTCGGCACTCAGATGAATATTTGCATTTGTATTCGATTTAAATTTTTGATGAACTCAGAGCAGGGATGGTAGTCCATAACACGACACCTTAACTTTGCGATGTGTCACACATCGCACGATGTAGTTCTGACGCGGTGCGCGTGCGCGGGCATCTGGCTTCGAGATGAACGATGCGCGCCGAAAGAGAAGCAGATGAGATGACAAACGAAAGGCGAATAGGCATCGCCGGCTCGGCACTCAGATGAATATTTGCATTTGTATTCGATTTAAATTTTTGATGAACTCAGAGTCATGAAGGGATATTCTCTGAGGACATGGGAAGCGATTCATGCATTGACTTCAAATCGAATCATGAAATTCGATTTCCGTGACCACATCCAAGGAGGAAAAGGCAACTTTTCTCGATGTCCGGACTTGGTTTTCGACGCGGATTTTTAAAACTGTCTCGAGTATAAATGCGTTTATCATCCCAAAGTGATAAATATAGATTCTTTATCATTATAAGGAGCCATTCATACAATGATTCCGAGTCGGCTGCTGAAATTCGATTTTTGTTGCCACATACAAGGAGAAAAAGTCACATTTTTTTAGCGTCCCGACATGGTTTTCGACGAAGATTTCTCAATCTGACTCGAGTAAAGATTTCTTTATCAACCCAGAGTGATAAATATAGCTTCTTCATCGTCATGAGAAGCCATTTATGCATTTATTCCGAATCAAATCATGAAATTCGATTTTCGTTGCCACATACAAGGAGGAAAATTCAAATTTTTTCGATATCCCGACTTGGTTTTGGACGCGGATTTTTAAAACTGTCTCGAGTATAAATGCTTTTATCATCCCAAAGTGATAAATATAGGTTCTTTATCATTATAAGGAGCCATTCATACAATGATTCCGAGTCGGCTGCTGAAATTCGATTTTTGTTGCCACATACAAGGAGAAAAAGTCACATTTTTTCGGCGTCCCGACATGGTTTTCGACGAAGATTTCTCAATCTGACTCGAGTAAAAATTTCTTTATCAACCCAGAGTGATAAATATAGCTTCTTCATCATCATGAGAAGCTATTTGGGCATTGATTCCGGATCAAATCATGAAATTCGATTTTCGTTGCGACATACAAGGAGAAAAAGTCAAATTCCTTCGATATCCCGACTTGGCTTTCGACGCGGATTTTTCAATTTAACACGAGTAGAAATTTTTTTATCATTCCAAAGTCATAAGTATATGTTTTTCATTCTCGTGGAAAGCCATTCGTACATTTATTTCGAATCGGATCGTGAAATTCGATTTTCCTTGCCACATACGAGGAGCAAAAGTGAAATTTTCTCGATATCCCGACTTGTTTTTCGACGCGGATTTCTCAATTTGACACGAGTAAAAATCTCATGAGAAGAAAAACTCATATTCATCTTCTTGGGATGATAAAAAAATTTATAGTCGAGTCAGTTTGAAAATTTCGCGTCGAAAACCAAGTCCTGAGATCAAAAAATGTGAAATTTTTCCCTTGTATGTGGCAACGAAAATCGAATTTCATGATTTGATTCAGAATAAATGCATAAATGGCTTCTCATGATGATGAAGAAGCTATATTTATCACTCTGGGTTGATAAAGAAATTTTTACTCGAGTCAGATTGAGAAATCTTCGTCGAAAACCATGTCGGGACGCTAAAAAAATGTGACTTTTTCTCCTTGTATGTGGCAACAAAAATCGAATTTCAGCAGCCGACTCGGAATCATTGTATGAATGGCTCCTCATAATGATAAAAAACCTATATTTATCACTTTGGGATGATAAACGCATTTATACTCGAGACAGTTTTAAAAATCCGCGTCGAAAACCAAGTCCGGACATCGAGAAAAGTTGCCTTTTCCTCCTTGGATGTGGTCACGGAAATCGAATTTCATGATTCGATTTGAAGTCAATGCATGAATCGCTTCCCATGTCCTCAGAGAATATCCCTTCATGACTCTGAGTTCATCAAAAATTTAAATCGAATACAAATGCAAATATTCATCTGAGTGCCGAGCCGGCGATGCCTATTCGCCTTTCGTTTGTCATCTCATCTGCTTCTCTTTCGGCGCGCATCGTTCATCTCGAAGCCAGATGCCCGCGCACGCGCACCGCGTCAAAACTACATCGTGCGATGTGTGACACATCGCAAAGTTAAGGTGTCGTGTTATGGACTACCATCCCTGATCTCAAGCATTCAGAGGAACATGGCATGACGGGGTCACAGGAGGGCGGAGCAGGGGGCGCAGGGGGCGGAGCCCCCCGACTGAAAAAAAATTCTGAGAAATATATCAGAAAAAACTCTATCGCCCATATAGCGTTGCTCAAAACTGTCGCTGGTGCTCGAAAGATCGAAGTTAGATATTCTTCACAATTATGTATGGTGATGATATATAGATAGATGATGGTATAGAGTGATCAGGAAACAACTCAAATCCAGTGCGCAAACGAAATTTGCACAGTGCGCAAACGCCTCATTTGCACAGTGCGCAAACGCCTCATTTGCACACTGTTCTTCGTTTACGCAGTGCGCAAACGAGTATTTGCGCACTGATGCCTCATTTGCGCACTGCGTGAAAAAATATTTGCACACAGTTGTGTCGGAATAATGTGCAAATTCGCTATTTGCACACGCACACCTGCGTTTAAATGGCCATTTTTGCGCACAGAATAACAAAAACTATTTTTTACGATAAGAGCTGATATGGGCAGTTGCATAGCATACGATTTTACTCAAAATGAACTGGGCTAGCCGATAAAATTTCAGATAATTTCATGCTTTTTCATTGAGCTGCTTGGTTGTCGAGAAAAATATTAGAGCCGTGAATAAAAGCGTAACGTAAAAACTCAATTTTTTTCTAACCTCTTTTATCCTTGCTCATTTCATCTCATTCTCTTTCAAATCCTTCATTCATTGCATCTTTCAACTCATTTTCTACATCAACGCCAATTCATTCCCTTTCATCTGATTTCCTTCCCCTCTCCCATTTTATCTCATTCTCATTATTCATCTCTTTTTCTACATTCACCTAATCTCGTGTCCTACACCACCGTTCACTTCATAATTCATCATCTTCTCCATTGCTCAATCCATTTCATCATCCATTCCATTCGTGACATTCCATCAATCTTACTCATTCGTCAGATTTCATCCATAGACAGAGACAGAGGAATCCGAACTTGCATCGTTGGGACAATCCATATTTCTGCACTTGCGACATCATAATACCTATGTACGGTGAGTAAGTGCGGAAATCAGTGCAAATTAAACGGTGACTCGGGGGAGGGTTCAACAGACAGACTTAAGACAATTTCGCCATTACAAATGAAATAGATTCAGACGAAAATAGAGGGACCCACAATACGCTTAGAAACATTGCAGTAGCCCACGTTCCTGTACACCACACGAACGTGTGGTGAGCGGGAGCTCTAAAGAACTTGGTGCGAAAACAATGATAACACAAGGCAAGGGTGCAACGAACAGACTTCGGACCAGTGTCCTGGTACTAGTGTTTTTACCTTAGATTGAATAATTTCACTTCTGTCTATCACAATGGTGGGCAAATTAGATGATATAGTTGCAACGCTTGTCCGAACAAATATATGTTCAATAATCTCTATTGTGTGTGAATAAACAATCAATATTACTTGATGTGTTTGTCAATAGTTGGTTGACTTTGAATACTATATAAGAACGATTTGAGACCGGATAAATTCTGTCTATGGAGTGTCTCATTATCTCAATTTAATGACAAAGATTTCGTAGCTGCGAGTAATGTCAAGCTAGACCGAACAAGATCTGATGCTTTTACCACGTAGCTCTCGTGCATGCAGAACCTTATGCTGTTGGCTGGAGAGGGCATGCGGTGGAAATTTGTGAAAGAGGGCCTGTTCGCCCAGAATGCCAAAATAGTATATTACGCAACAAGTGCGAGAAGGTCTATTTCCGCACAAGTTGCCAAACGAGTGCGGAAACTTCTCGCACGTGTTGCGTATACTATTTTTCGCAACTGTGCGCGAAGTTGTAATTAAATGCACCACTGTCCGAGCAAGATCATCTTGAGAACGAAGTTTTCAAAAAAGGCCAAATTCAGAGGGATGACGTGACATCATATTTTGGAACTGTGCGTGAATGAAAATGCATTAGAGCGAGAAGTTAGATTTACGCACACTCCACCAGTGCGTAAATGTAAAACTGTGCGAGAAGTCATTCACGCATTACTTCTCGCACTAGAAGTCATTCACGCATTACTTCTCGCACTGTAAAAAAATGAGAAAAACTGTGCGAGAAGTCATTCACGCATTACTTCTCGCACTGTAAATAATGAAGAGAAGTCTCATTTTTTTACAGTGCGAGAAGTAATGCGTGAATGACTTCTCGCACAGTTTTACATTTACGCACTGGTGAAGTGTGCGTAAATCTAACTTCTCGCTCTAATGCAATTCCATTCACGCACAGTTCCAAAATATGATGTCACGTTATCCCTCTGAATTTGGCCTTTTTTGAAAACTTCGTTCTCAAGATGATCTTGCTCGGACAGTGGTGCATTTAATTACAACTTCGCGCACAGTTGCGAAAAATAGTATACGCAACACGTGCAAGAAGTTTCCGCACACGTTGCCAACTCGCGCGAGAAGTAACATTCACGCACACTTCGAAACTTCTCGCACACCCAAAAGTACATATTTACGCACGCTCGCGTAAATGTGTTCTTCTGGCTGTGCGAGAAGTTCCAAAGTGTGCGTGAATATTAACTTCTCGCACTCGTTTGGCAACTTGTGCGGAAATTGACCTTCTCGCACTTGTTGCGTATTATAATATTTCTGCGCTCATAAGACCGCAAGGACTCTCCTACTTAACTTGATTACATCTACGCTATAAACTTTTGATAACTACAAACCATTTGGATATTTTGGAATCAAATCTGAATTGAACCAACATCTCTTACAATAATTACGGATTACTCCTAATCAAATAATTTTTGAAGCCCATTCAAAGCTATTTTCCAAGGATGGACAGGAAAACCCTGGGGGCATGTGTCGTTACTGAAGATTTGATACTAACTTTTGCGTCATTAGCCACAATAACCACACTTGGGTCAAATAGTTGAATGTTCCATACGTGATCCACAATAATGTCCAAATGTGTGTGTATGTGTGTGTATATTGGCATTCCGGGGGGACACCTGGGGGACCCCTCCTGATACAGCCATCAACGGACTTTCTTGCGCAATGCGGGAGTGTTCAGGATTTTCTTAGTACTCAGACGGGTCTTGAGTTTTCAGAATTTTGTGGTGTAGTTACGTGGGTGCTGTTTGTCGTGTAAGTCGCAGCGCAGGATTCTTATTCCGACCGGGAACATTACCCGAAAAATTCCCCTCCTCAAAGGAAAATTCCGAGCAGGCCCGACTGGGATTCGAACCCGCGCCGCTTCGTGCGCCCAGAGTTTCAGCCGACTAAGCGCTCCCCAACACTTAACCAACTGAGCCACCGAACGCTCTAATGTCCAAATGAATGACGAGTAAGCACGGAAAAACCATAGTCTATTCTCTAACCAATACACTCAGAGAATCTCTCCAGCTCATATTCTCACCCTCTATCCCAAATGAGATCTCCCAATAATCGAGAAATTGTTCCAATATAAATAAGACATGCGAGCTTGAAAACGTCACGGGTCAGTCCGCATTTACGGTACGACTGAACATTTACTCGAAGTTTTATGCTGCTCTAAGAATCTTGTAGACTATGTTTGGAGTTATTTTCAGGGTCATTGAGTCCTAAAATTATCAAATCATTTCTATGAGCACATCTTTAAGGAAATTCATTCTCTTCATCTTCGGAGGAATTTGAGTGACTCTTCATACTATAATTTTTCTGCAAGCTTTCCTCGTCTCAAACAACCCCCTACTCATCTCTAATTCCATTCATGTGTCACAAAAATGTAACATGCGTAGACAATTTTTTCCGCCAAATTCTCCATGGAATCAATTGCGTCATCGCCTATCGCATAGCTAATTCAGTTTCGAAGAGAGTAATGGAGTATTCATTGGAATTATTCCATTCAAATACCGCTCAAGGTCATCTCATTCTCATTCAGTACTCACGATCATTATCAACTTGATACAAAGGTCCAAAAATATCAAATCCCCTCTACCGAAATCATCTATTCACGGGAACAGAGAGCTGCGGGGTCAAAAATTGATTACGAATGAGTCCATGAATGTTCAAAGCTCTGACATATTAGTGCAGTGCGTTATCACCAACAGTCTTTATGTTGGTAATCATATGAATTGAATCCGATATTACAACCATCGAGATCGATACGGCAGAGCATTGACTATCCATAGAGCTGAGGAGATCGAGGGCCGGAAGATTCATCAGATTCATCAAATTCTAGCTAATTTTCATCAATCACTATCGTTGTTAATACCGTGATTGATGCATTTAACATGGCTTCGAAGATCAATTAATCTACTGATGATCAGTGTTTGACCACATGGCTCTCTGTTCCCATGAACAGACGATTTTGGCAGAGAGTATTCAATATTTTTGAGCCTATTGCTTTTCCGAAAGAGAAAGCTTTGTTTTTGACACAGCAAATTTTTGATCAATTTTTCCATTCAATCCAAAATTTCCTTCAATAAAATTCCTCTTATCACGAAAATGCTTTAACCATCTTGTTCCTCTCGCCAAAATCTAACGATTGTAAGTAACACTTTTTCTCTTAGAATCCTTCAAAACCTTCCATGGACTCATTTCTCCGTCCCTTTGCCTGTGTATGTGTGTGCGTGTGTGTTGTCTTTTTTGCGCCACGCTTTCTCTTTTATACTCCACTTTATTGGTTTTTCCTTTTCTATGAGTTGTGTGGAATCACTCAAAGATGAGACCAGTGATTTGGCTACTCTCCTCCTAATCGAAATTGATTCAGAGTTTTTTTAGGAAAAATCGTTAAAATTGTTTACTTTCGTGGTAAAATATCTTTTTACAAACTTGATCTCTCGGCAATCCGGGTTACCTACGCTATGGTTTTTTTGGCTCAGTCTATTGATTGGTCAATACCGAAATTCTATTTGATCTCCATAAACCTCAATTTTCAACAAAATACGAAGATTTCCAACAAAAACTCCGATTTGAGCATGTTGGAACCAATTGTATTGAAATCCCCTTTCAACCAAGTTACAGACTTCGCTGAAAAAACCTCATTCGGATAGCCCAAATCTCCCTAACTAGATTCCTCGAAAAAATAACTTAAAATATACAAAAATATTTTTTTCGATGTTCATACTTTCTTCATATCTCCCCCACAAACTAATCCATTCGAATTTTGATAAACTAAGTTAATACTTCTCCGTCATTCTGAATCGATTGTTTAATACCGAATTCTTCCAAAACTCGTTTTAAACATTCAAAATCCAATTTATTCTCGAAAAATCCAAAAATTTTCCAAAGACTCCATTTGTATTATCTTTATACCAACTATGTTAAAATTTCGCCTTAACCAGACGATATATCTCGCACAAAAAACCCTATTGTAAGTCATTTTAATTCCTCTAAAAGGGGATCTTGTAAAAGTAACACGAAACATGATGAAAAAATTTGAACTAAAATTCATTTTGTCTTAGATCTCTCTCTACAAATAATAATCTATCCACCTTTCAATGAGCTAGAGAGATCCTTTCCCAGCATTCTACATCAACCGCTTGGAACCGAATTTGATTCAACTAAGTTTGAACCCGATTAGAATCCAATTTTCCTTCTAAAAATCAAAATTTCCCTGAAGAATTCCATTTCCATCATCTATAAACCAACTGTATCAATACTCCGCCTCAACCAAACGATTGTTTTCGTATGTAATATATGTGTACAATATGAGATGAGAATGAAATGGACTGGAACACAGGGAAAATGACACTATTTTGTGGGAATTCGAATCATGATTTTGGAATTTGATCAGTTTCCAAAATATATCATTACACTGAGAGACTTTCGTCATTAAATTTTACAGATGTGGAATTAATTTTCAGAGAAAGACGCTGCAATTGAGGGACACTAGATATTTTTGAAACCTGGGCTACAATTTTTGATGTCGTGACACTAATTTTTCTTGCCGGATACGATAATGGGTTAAAATATAATTTACTGGGAAAGAAGAAATTCTTTTTCCCCAGGTAGTAGTATTTGCACTGACTTATGAAGTATAGATATGCTTAAACTTCTAATCAAATTTCGTACAATGTGTGATATATGGTGTTACATTATATAATGATATACTTATATTATAATTGATGCTTAGGTCGATATATAACTAGATATATGTTAGTCAACTCCTACCACACTCTCGCTGTATATGGTATTCGTTTACGTCCAAATTTTGGAACTTCTATATATACAAACGAGGTTAGATTTGACCGCTTGCGAGAAAGACTGAACACGTCGTTTACGAATTTTCCTGAATATGGATGTGTTTTCCTTTGATGTACTAAGATGCGTTAGAGCTCAACTCATCAATCTAACGTGGAAGGGAAATTCTAATATGTTCATTGAACTCAAAATTTGATTCGAAAGAGCTGTTATTGAGTCTCAGAACGAGCCGAGAGCGCTTCGGATCCATCTGGTGGCGTTAATGACAAATGGTGCCCTCTGTTTGCTACGTTTGAGTGGGTTGTAGCGGCCGACACTAAATTTTAGTTCTTGAGCACTAATTTTTGCTTCCCGCGCGCCAATTTTTGGTTCCTGTGTGACGGGAGAGAAATTTTGTTGCGGGATCACTAAAATTTGATGTTGCATCTTTAAATTTTGCTGCGGATACTACACTTTCTGATGAAATTCAATCCTGTCCCCTGGATGGAGCCGATCGCAGCAATTTTTCATGTCGGGAGTTTCTCAGTGTAGTTTGAGTAATCATCTAAGACTATTTCGCTACGAGAAAGCATTTTGCTAACCTCTTTTAGCAGCGTAGGTATGGAGTTGATAATGATCGTAAGTACTGGATGGAAATAAGACGACCTTGAGTGGTATTCGAATGGAATTATTCCAGAGAATACTCCATTATCTCTTCCATCCTGAATGGATACGCAATGTGCGATGGCGTGATCGATTCCGTGGAGAATTAAAACAAATTTCACACTCTTATATTTTTGTGGAAGATTATAATCTGAGATGATTAGGAGGTGATTCGAGATGAAGAACGCCTGTCAAAAGATTATAATGCGAGGAATCACTCAAATTTCCCCAAAAATGAAAAGAATGAGATTTGTAAATATCTGCCCATAGAAATAATTTGATTCTCGTGGAATAATGACCCTAGAGATATTCCTAAACATATCCCACAAGACTTTCGGATCAGCAGGGAATTTCGAGTAAATGCTGCTTCAGACACATCGTGAATTGATTCATTCAGATCCACTCGCCTGATTTCGTGTGAGCGATATAGCAGTGATGTTTCTGCCTTGTACTTACCGTGACATATCTATAAAACACCGAAAATGCGTGAATATACTGCTCTCAGATATGAGAAATCAAACGTCCGCTTTAATTGGTGGAAGTACTGTAAATTATGGTAATAATTTGGAATTCATACATTACAGATACGAAATAATGCGGCAGTGTTGGCTAGGAGATCCCGATATGAGGCCGTCTTTCACGCAATTGGTCGAAAACCTTGGGGAACTCGTTGGAGAAAGTGTGAAGTCGGTAATTGGATTATTCTCATTCGTTTGTTACTGCAAGATACTTTTTTTGTGCTGAAATAAAAGAAATCTCGTTTTGAGATTGTCTTGCAACATCTCAGTGTATAAGCAGAATCACCAATACGACTATTGATTTCATATTCACAGTATTACCTTCAACTGGATCAGCCATACGTGGCAATGAACAGGATGAGCCGAGAAAACAAAAAGGACTATCTATCGACAATGCCGGACTTAAATGATACGCTGAATTCTATTTCGAATTCGGGATCCCCGAGTTCAGATTATGTCAGTGCCGACACTTTATTAGATGGGGCTACAGAGACTACAACGTTCTTTTTGGATGACGCTACTGAACCAGCTACGGGTGAGATAATCTCTTATGTTCCACGTGGCATACTCTTTAGGGATTAGGTGTTCAATATTTTTTTTTTATTTTTTTTTTTTTTATTAAAGCTCTCTCAGCCCTTGAACAGAGCTATTCAGGTGTTCGATATGATACGGTCCATTCGAGTTGCATAGTTCCAAAATTGAAAATTTCTCGCGAAAATTCACGAAGAGTTTTTATGTCAATGCAATATATTTCTTGGACAATGCAAATAACAAGTTAGATTGATGGGAAGTTTGATAGCTCACAATGTGGCTGGTGCTAACAATAATAGAAAAGATTGACGACGGATTCAATGAATAAAGTTATATATGTCTCATTGTGGTACAATGTTCATTCCAGATGCTCGGAGTCCGGTGACGGAAGAAGTGGCAATGCTAGAAAAATCGTCAAAGGACAACGAGTAGCCTTGGAAGAATTATTCGATCTATTGACTGATTGCTTGGGCCAGCGTGTACTTATAGACAATGATCAGGTGGATTGTCTAAGATCTCCATGGAAACAGCCACAAGACTTGGAGGGATCATCTTAACGAAGAGAATTGAGCTTTTATCCAGAGAAGATAACGAGTGCTGATGAACAGTGAAGCAATGTTTACATGAAAGTTATTGAGAAGTACTACAAAATTCCGTGAGAAAATTTATGCTGCGATGATTTTCTAGAAATCAAAGATGGTCATTGAAAGTGAAAACGTTTCAAAACGTATTGTCCATGTACGTTGCTACTAGTAATAAACAATATGAGCGGATAAACCAATGAAGTCATCCCAACGTCATTTATCATAAGATTATTGAGTTTGTTCTGCTATTCCATGTATAGCAGAGATGGTGTTTCAATTCAAAGTTGAGATAGATGCCCTGTAGAATCGACAACTCACAAAATGCTTTGGAACTTACAAGGAGAGGTCCAACCTTGCGGAACACGGATCATGGTGAAACTCTGGAAATCATCTTGTTTTGGTGAGAAATGAACGTATCTTAAGGGGGTTCGATAGCGACTCGTGAGTCAAGGTGAAAACCGATAATAGCAATAAACCCAAGAATCCATATTCGCATTCCTGACTGCTTTAATTTCTATCTGTAAATTCAAAATATGAATTTAGATGAGGCCAGAAATAGTTTTCACAATGATAGAGTCTGTGAAATCATAACTTATAATTTCTGGTGCATCGCTCAACCACCGTAACCTCGCTGCAACGAGCACGGGAATTACATGTATAACCTCCGCGTCATCAGCTTGTATTCAAAATTTCTTTTCAAAATGTCCGTCAACCCTATTTTTATCGATTCATAAGAAAGTATGGAATCACAGTTTCCTACACCTAGTTTTTCATCAATGTGGCCGATAAATACAGAAAGATATCGCGTCACTTCCTGCCGGAAAATTTGATACGCCCGTAAGACGTGGGTTAAACATCCAATTTTCAAATAAGTTTCTCTCAAAAATGTCATCGTCAACCCATATTTTTTTCAACGGCAATCGATTCAGGGGCTCTCAATCAACAAATTTTATCAATCCCATTTGCCTGACCGAAAAAGTCAGTAACTATCGAACCCCCTTAAAGGGTTTAATCCCATGAGCATCCTATCCTGAGATACAGCTACAGAGATTAGCATTATTAGTATATCTATGTATACGAATTTTCAACATGGGCCTATATTGGCAATGCTAATCTCCATAGCTGTATCTCGGGATAGGAGGCCCATGGGATCAAACACTTGAAGATACCTTTTGCACCAAAACAAGATGATTCCCAAAGTTTCATCAAGATCCGTGTTCCGCAAGGTTGGACCTCCCCTTGTTAGTGTTAATTGGAAGTGAGTATTGATCAATACGTGTACAAAACGAGGTACATAATCTCAAAAGAATTGACAGTTCTGTTACGTAGCCCTAAATTCATCAAAAATCGTTTGTTTTGGTCATTTTTGTCACCATGCTTATGGAAAGAGAAATGTGAAACAGCACTATTTCGAACTGTACAATCGATCCAGATCACAGAAAGTGATGAAATCCTGGGGTAAAGAAGTGAATGTAATGGCGAATGTATTGATCGAGTCACTATGACCGTCTAGTATTTTCGTGACAGTCATGAAAAGTAGGAATGGCAAGGCGGCCTCCATGCAAAGTTACTTTAAACGCTGAAGTTTGTTTGGTTCGAGTGAGTCCTGCTGACAGGAGTGTATTAATTTATCATAGCTTGCTTCTCAATATACGGAACAGGCTCATGCGCCGAACTTACAATTTCGTTGAAATCGATGTTAACGAAAAGTGAGGTAACCACGGTGACTCAAGTAGTTGCACGACAGCTTACTTTTAAAAGGTGGAAATTTCCCTCACACTTGGACAGGCCTAAAAGATATTTGGATAATTTCAATTCTGATTTATTTGTAAGAAACGGCTTCAGTTTTAAAGATTTTGAAGTTCGAAAATTAACCCATTAGCGATCGCCCAAAACAACACACAGTCTTTACATCTTTTTAGGACTCGTTTGCCCTCGAAAAAATTTGAAGAGCATGGATTAGCCGTAAAGTTGTCTGAATTTGTAAAAATCTGTTTTGGACGATCCTAGAGAGCTACATTAAGTTTGTTGACTCAGAGTACGATTTTCTACATTCAAAATCGAGTTTAGACGGCGTTCTGACCCGCAAAATCGATAGATATGGCTCTGTCAGGTCAAAAAAACTTGTCGTTGAGCTTTGAATAACAAATTCTATGGGTCAAACAAATTTTAATTGACGACTCTGGGCCCGAGATGTCGACCGAAACAAAATAAGTTGTTGGGACGTCTTTTTGTCGTCATTAAAACCTCCTCACCCCACTCGAGCTCAATTCTGAGCCTCAAATAGTCCCTGAAAAAATATCATGTGTCATGGTTTCGGCGTAAAATTGTCTGTTCTTTCAAATTCCGTGATCAGAGATGAAGAAAGGATAGAAGTTTAGAGTGAGAAAACAGATTCGATATTTTAGTGTCTCGAGTAAGAACGTGTCGATTTTCACGATGAAAGTTGAATTTGCAATGAAGTTTACGTTCAAAACGAGAAATTCTGATAAAACTATACGTATTTGTTTGCTTCAAATGTCATCGTATTCAAATGTGAATCACGAAATCTGAAAGAATATACAATTTTATGTCAAAAACATATCATATGATATTCTTTCAGAATTGAGATCGAATGGGGAGAAGAGGTTTTAATGACGATGAAAAGGCGTTCTTAAGCCCAAATTCGTCCATCAAAATTAGCCTGGCCCAAAGATTGCACGCATCTTTTTTCATGTTTTTTCACGTTTCCATAGGAAAACCAACGTTTTGGACCAATCCTAAATGCCCCGCGCATTTCTTAGAGTTGATAAAATGGTTTTTGGTACTTTCGACTTTTTTTTGTTACTTACTAAAAGCTATTCCAAACAAAATTGATGGGATCAATTTCAACGTGCTTCCGTTCATTCTCTTTCTTTTTATTTTAACTTAAAAATGCTTTTTACAGAACGATATCCAGCAGCATGGTGCCTCCAAAACCCTCCAGATCTCGCAAGTTATGCTAAAAATCGATTTTCATGATGATTTTGGGGTTATGTGCCTTCCAAATCATCGATAATACCTCAAATCATGACGATTCATCTTTTCAATGCATTACCGTCATGCTCCGGAACCAATATCACTTTTCCAGAGCTTCAGAATCGCGATATGGCAATGGGGGCACATTAGGAACACATTGTCAAAATCTCGCAAAAATTCTTTTTCTGCTAAAGTCAAGGTAGCTTGGCTCCAATTGGTCAAAATCGGACGTGATTTAACTCATTTCAAAGGTCTTGAAACCATCTTTAAAACGAGCTAAGGTACGTTGAGTAATATTGAGATGAGCCCAAACTGTGAGCAAAACAAAATTGAGCAGGGGGTATATTAAGCACACTTACCTAAGTTTAGGATCCAATAACACATGTATTTGACATTCTAGATGCTTATCTATTGATTTTAGGTATGAAAATTCTGTCCAAACTCGACTTTGAATGTAACAAATCGTACTTTTTGGTACAAAAATTCAATGTAGTTCTTCGGGATTCCCCCACACGGAATTTTCCATCACATACTTTGAAAGTTCGGATAATTTTACATGCAATTCATATCTTTTTCGAGGGCTATTCTGCACTCTACAACAAGTCCCAAAACGATGTCATAAATGTGTCATTTCCGGCGCTACCGGATAAGAAAATACATTTAGCAATCAAGGCTACTTCTCTATCGGAATTTTGATTTGAACACTTTCCAATCGCTCATAGCCCTGCAAAATGAGTTGCGGGGGCGAGATAAGCAAAACCTGACGATTTAGAATTTAGCGTGTCTCATCTCTCACATCTGAATATCAAATGTATACTATTGCATGCAGAAGTGCCCATATAATCTATATCCCATGCACGTATTCTGAAGAGGAAACGCAAGCGAACATATTGGAAAATATTCTTAATTTTTCTCAAGAGACTGAATGTAGACTCACTTGATGTAATCGTCAAATATCGCACTACTCCTTCCTTTTACTTGTTTTTTCAATGACTGAACTACTCGTCGTTATTCGTACACTTTTACACTTTTCCACGTCTCGGAAGCTGCTGAAAATACGCTGCCAGGTAAGACGCTTTGCATCAGCCATTGCCATCGCCATCATAGAGCTGCGAATAAAGTAAAACGAGTGCCGGATGGATCCCATTGGTTCTTCTCGCATCTTTTTCCGAGTTCGACGAGGGCCATCATACGTCGTAGGTTCTGCTAGCTGTAGATTGGCCGACGCGCCCTCCGGAGCGCAATGCGGTGGCTATGTACGATATAAGTGCTCTCGCTCAATCCAATCCTTCTCCCTATTTTATTTCAGACTATCAAGTTCACTCTCCGGGGGTTATATGGCCTCGCCCCTTTATGGTTAGGAGCCTTTACGATCGCGATCTTTTTCGGGATGCTCGCCTTGTGCGGCCAATCAAAGTATAAATCATGCGCAAAGGGTCATAGATACGATGCATGCATCTCGCACTTCCATCAAGATTCCCGCTTTGACGAGCCCATAGTCGAAAGACTCATTGCATTACCGCTGGCAAGGCATCTTTTTTCGCGTTTATGGAGCTCGTCTCTCGCAAGATGGTTTCGAAGTTGTATACAGTCTTACTATTATAGCAACACTTGGGTTTGGACGACGAGCGGGCCTATTCCAAGGAAGTTCTTACAGCTAACGTGCAACCTGGTAGCTACCGTTTTATTGTCAGCAACCCAGAGCGTCACCTTCGAAGGCAGTTGCGATCTAACATCGTTTCATGCAAAAGCATAGCCCAATGCACGACTTGGCCACACTCAATCTCCTCTACCTCTGGCCCTGTTGTGAAGCAAAGTAAATTTGGTGTGAGCTCGAGGTATTTGCATGACAATTTTTCATCACAACTGTCAATACTGTACCATCAGTACTCAAACATTGATATCTTCTCTTCCGACGTCAATTTTCGATTTTAGGGAAATGGTTTATTGTATTCTACAGGCTGTTTTCGACTTTTCATCCCACGGACGTTATCTAGAGTAGAACACAACAATGTCAAAATAATAATTCTCGTAAAAAGTCATCATCAATGAAAAGCCTTGGGAATTTCGAAGCAATTCTGTGGAGATTCCAAATTGAGATTGAGAACGGGTTGGCTCGCTCAGGAACATATTAAGGTATCCTAATAACTTTTTGTTGCTGCTGTGTTCTATTGAGACAGTGCGCGTCAGACGTAGAGGACTGCACATACCCAGGAGGTGCTGCATTTTTTATATTAATTCGCTTAAAACAATTCATAAGCTAATCGCCTTCGCTATAACAAGCGTTTCCCTTTTAATTGAAATTATTCTGAGAAATTTTCGTTTTTCATTTCTCCTGCCTTCGCGATTTGCTATGTATCTCTCATGGATGCTTCGATATTTATGTATCAACATGGTGATATCAGAATCTTCCTAGATTTCTCTTAACTCATGCGATGAATAACACCGGCCCACAATTTGGAAAAAATTACCTTCCCAAAAACGGGGGACACATATTTCGACGTAAAATCGTGCACTGAGTCCGAAAATGGCATCAGTTTTGATCGTACAACCCCAAAATTTCCAGATATTTGATGAAAAATTTTTTTTTTCAGACTTACTGGATTTTTGACCTCGGAATCGGAAAGAGGGGACAATTTTACGTCCAAATATGCATTATGGGAAAATTTTCTTGATTGATCCCCGTAGAGCGCATATCGAATACCAGCTATCGCCATGACGTGAGTCGTGGGGACATTGTCTTTGTCCAGTACTAGAAGTGACACTCACGGTCCAGTACTGCCGGTGACACTCGCGGTCCAGTACTAGAGGTGACACTCGCGGTCTAGTACTCGAGGTGACACTCGTGGTCCAGTACTCCAGGTGACACTCGCGGTCCGGTACTCGAGGTGACACTCGTGGTCTAGTACTAGAAGTGACACTCGTGGTCCAGTACTAGAGGTGATACTCGTGATCCGCTACTCCAGGTGACACTCGTAGTTCAGTACTAGAGGTGACACTCGTGGTCCAGTACTAGAGGTGATACTCGTGATCCGCTACTCCAGGTGACACTCGTAGTCCAGTACTAGAGGTGACACTCGTGGTCCAGTACTAGAGGTGATACTCGCGGTCCAGTACTAGAGGTGACACTCGTGGTCCAGTACTAGAAGTGTCGAGTACTGGACCGCGAGTGTCACCTCTAGTGCTGGACTGCGAGTGTCACCTGGAGTACTGGACCACGAGTGTCACCTCGAGTACTGGACCACGAGTGTCACCTCGAGTACTAGACCGCGAGTGTCACCTCTAGTACTGGACCGCGAGTGTCACCGCCAGTACTGGACCGTGAGTGTCACTTCTAGTACTGGACAAAGACAATGTCCCCACGACTCACGTCATGGCGATAGCTGGTATTCGATATGCGCTCTACGGGGATCAATCAAGAAAATTTTCCCAAAATGCATATTTGGACGTAAAATTGTCCCCTCTTTCCGATTCCGAGGTTAAAAATCCAGTAAGTCTGAAAGAAAAATTTTTTCATCAGATACCTGGAAATTTTGGGGGTGTACGATCTAAACTGATGCCATTTTCGGACTCAGCGCACGATTTTACGTCGAAATATGTGTCCCCCGTTTTTGGGAAGGTAACTTTTTCAAATTGTGGGCCGGTGTAATTATCAATTTTCGGGGATCAACAATCTTTACCGAATCCAACGAAAAGTCAACATGTTCAAGACGGGTTTTTTCTCTTCTCAACACTTCAGACTACTGGGACTGAAAGCATCAATATACATCTTTTATGAAAAGTAACTTGGTGACACTTACATTATTCGTCAAGCAACATTGATAAAAAGGAACATTCCCGCACGAGTCTCCGGAAAGAGTGCGAGAATCTAATTCACTCGCACAATTCCACTTTCTCGATTGGTTCCGGACACGAGTGCGGGAACTTCTCACCCGCGCTGCTTATACTATTTTATGTAAACTGTGCGGAAAACTGTGTCCCCATGAAATGTCAAGAAGTTTGACGCATTAAGCCTCCGATAAGTTCAGAACTAACTCCAATATTTAGTCTCTTATTGAGCACACCTCGCTTTAAGATGCGATGGGTACTAAAAAAATGCCTGCGAAATGTGCGTACGTGGTGTCGTTCAGGAGCTCGTACTGATTACAGATCTTTTTCCACCTAAATCGTATCGGTCCATATTTTTAAATGGCGAGTAAGATGAATTTTCTCCATATAATCAACATGAGACATGGGAAGATCATCAGTTTGGTTATAGAACAACTAAAGGGATTGTTCCTGTGACTCGAGAAGTATTCATTTTATCAAAAAATGTGTGGAGTAACTTTTTAAAGGACTTCCTTGGACCTACAAAAAAGCTTCCGTTGCAATTCATCGCACGGTGCGTCCATTTCAAGTTACGAGGCATTTTTGTCCAAATGTTATGGATTTTGCAATATTTTCATTATACATCATTACTCTAAATTTCATATCTCTAGCATACTTATAGAGAGCCGGAAGATTCTGTAGAGTTTTCTTCCAGCGATTTAAACGAATATATCCTCAACCGATCGAAACAATTCAAACGGGCTTTCCTTCGTTCCTCCCCACTCTACAAAATACGTTCCCGGAGAATTTGATTCGGGAAGCTCTGGAGGCGCAGGGTCGTGTTGGAGGGCGATCAAAACGAAAAGCACAAAATACCAGTTTTACTTACGAGTGATAAATAATTCCTCTTTGTTGCAATCGTTCCCAAATCCAGTCGGGAGTATTAAAAGAGAATTTCACACCCTGGAGAAACATTTTGTGAAGCTACACCGACGTGTACTTCAAGAGGTCGTCGATATCGAGGATATTCGAATACTAGGTAAGTGATAGATATTGTAGAGCTCTGAAGCCCTCAGATCAAGCTCACACATTTTTATGTCATAGGGAGTAATGAAAATACTATTGTGTATCTCTAACTCATAATTTGAGCAGCCCACCTAGAAACCCTTACATTGCCGCCAGGATCGTAGAAAGTCGATTTTTGATGATTGGGATTGCTCACCAAGGTAGTTGAGCCTGAAATCCTGATTGAAAGCTAGGTTACCGGAGTCCTGCAATAGTGGCAGTATTTCTCTCATCGAGTGGGACCACGAACACGTCTTTTGGGTTCAATCAGAAAATCGTACATTGCCGCTAGGATTGAAGAGACTCGATTTTCGACGATTCTCGGTTGATCGATTAACACGATTCTGTGGTTCCACAGCTTCCCAAACCAAATTCTCTGGGAAGGTATCTCGTAGAGTGGCAAAAAAAAAACGGGGAAAATCCCGCTTGAATCATTTCGATTGGTTGAAGATTCGCGTCGCGCTGAATTTTGTCCCGAAATCGACTATAAGCCCCACTGTGCGCGGATCGAAATATTTGCTCGGAAGCAGGGAACCCTGTGAACGAGGCGCGAATACTATTTTATGCAATTTTGTGAGCATCCAAACATCGGTAAATTGCATAATAGTACATCTCAATACAAGTGCGGAAAGAGAGTTTCACTCCCGTGTATTGAACGATACTTCTTGATGAATTGTAAGTAAAAGTCTTCAAACTGTGCGCAAAGTACACTTTCACGTACTGTGTATCAAGCTAGTACACTTTGATACAAGGGAAACACTCTTTTCGCGTCCGAGTGATGGGTTTCTGGTCCGAGCCGTAGACGAGGGTCAGAATCATTACGAGGATGCGAAAATAGTACATTATTGCCCTGGGCGCGTTCGCCCAGTTCGGGCGCTAGGACAGTTTATTTCCCGAGCGAAGCGAGGGAAATAAGTCCTCCGCGCCCGAAATGGGCCTGCGAGCACAGGGCAATAATGATTTTTCATCATGAGAATCCTAAACCCGCAGTTGAATGCGGCATTTTTAGGTTAGAATGATGAAAATGAATTTTATATCTGTGTATGAGACTGTGTTTTTTGGCGAACTGTTTTCTCGCACGGTGTGTCAAAAAATGTAGCCCAAACATATTTCCCACCGATAGGTGTAAGAGAAACCAACATTAAATTTTTATGAAGTCTCTTGGGACTAGACTAAAAAATGTTTATGTAGGAATATTATCCCTCTGGTCGGTTATGGAGATGCGACAAATATTGAGCTAATTGAAACAACGTCGATTCACTAATGTGTTCCTAAAGCAGAGATTAGAGGTCCTAAAGTGCCCTACAAAGCGGGGCGATCCTAAGACTTGACAGAAAGACTTCCATCATTTTTTAAGGGTAAGTAGCGGGGCACAATTGGTATTGAGTATAAATACCGAAAAAGGCTAGGAAAAAGGGCTAGGCACGATAGTTAATTCTGAGCACTTGACTGTTTACACCCTTCCAGAATGGATCAGTTGATTCTCATGTGTTTATACATACGTCTTCCTTGTTTCCATGCTCCCTCACATCTTTCCATCGATGTTCGCCTGGAAGTCTCCTGGTTGCCATAGATACTTGATATACGCCATCATGCACAGAGGCGGCTCTTCTCTTCCAATATGGTGCAACGGCGGTTCATCCCATCGATCTCGTATGGGAGACTGACGTAAGTACTTGCAAGAGTTTCACGAAGCGTACGTGAGTTTCCATGTGAATTTTTTGCGATGAAATTTTGGCAGGTAGAAGATTATTATAGTGAGGTTCTTTATACTGAGCTACCGTAAACAGAGTTGACTTTGGACATCGGGTTGTTAGTTTGTAACGCTTTTTTTCTTGCGTTCACCCTAGAGCATTCTGTAGGAACTCATTTTGTTGATTACCCAAGAGCTTTCTGTTGAAATCTTACATTATGCTTTAGAATTACTACGAATAGAAATCCTTAGTCTCAGATTAATTTCGTGCTTAGAGCAAGATGCACCAAAGTCAAGACGAAGAATCTTCAAATAAGCAATCGCCACATATGAAGCGAGATTCGATCTTACAACAAGCAATATTTATTTCTGAACTTGGAAACTCTCAGTCCCACCGATGCATGTTTATTATGATCAATATATAGATTGGATCATACTTCTCTGAATTCGCGAGTGATGGAAAAAGAATTGCATCTATTTCTTAGAATAGATTTATGACCACGATCTCTACGGATGATGGACACCTGCAAATCGCAATCATACACAAAATGATTTGTACTATGATTGAGTTTTCAGTTTTGGATGGTTTCGCAACAAAACATAGTTTGTGCATCATACGATATGCGCGGTTCTTAAGATTTGATAAAATTTGTTCTATTCTCACGCGATGAAATTTTATTGAGTGCAGATGATCTCAATGTCATAGAGTTTTCCTGAAACGAAGAAATTGAGCTATTTCTTTTATCTGACGATGAGACTCAAAACGATTTTAAGATGCAACAGTAAGACAATACGGCAAGCTCAGAGTAAAGATTTCTTTTTGTAATGATGACGTTATCGAGAATAAACGCAAAAATAAAAATGTTACCAAGTCACCCCGGAGTCCACCTTCATCCCGGTTAACGTTATCTCATTGGACGCATGTGTTTGGAAGTGGGCTAGATAAGGGCATGTGACGGTGGAGCGGAAATAGTTCATTTTAAACACAATAAATAATTCTGATTCGACGGTGATCTTAAAGGTGCTCATTCACGAGCACTGTATATTCACAGAAAGTTTCTCTATCAGAAACATTAAAGAATAAATACTCTTAGTTCAATCTTGGTACAAGAAAATTATCTTGACCCTTTTAAAATTCGCCACTCATCACAATGAACGGTGCATACGACAACTGCAAGTCTAGCCTCTGAATTCCTCTAAAGTTTATCAGCTGTCGCCATTATATTGCTGAATCCTGATTCCGTAGAACCTTTCAAAACTCCGATTAATCTCAACAGAGATACTATGTCTTATAACGGCTCGCACACCATTTAAGCACTTTCAAGTCTGTGACGCTTTACCTTCCCCAATGGACATTCAGGAGCAACAATTTCTCCTTCTGTAAGTTATTGAGGGAATGTGAACCTTCTTCAGCGATTATAGATTCTGTGCATGGAGAGATAGAAACCACAGACACCGAGGTATTGGGGTAAACCTTTGTGTTATTTCAGATGGTAGGAAAATCCAATATGGCCGAATCTCAAGACATTTCCACGAGAAATACACGGGACCAAGATGGCGGTGTTTCAAAACAGGTTTATTCCCAATACAATAAGATTCGATTGATGATGAAAGGTCTGATGATATTGGATCTATTAGCTGCAAGAAGCGCAACTTTAATTGTTTTATGACGTCCAGCAACGATTTCCCCTTTGTACCACAAATCTTCTTTCGACTGCTAGAGCATGAGGAGAGCTTTCCCAGGTGCCTCAGCAGCAAGGTAACTACCCTAGGTCTCGGGGAGGACGTGGAGGTTACTCCCGTATTGAGAATGAGAATAATAAGAGATGGAAAAAATTGTACTGATTTGAAGAGATGTCCGTATGATAACACAGAGAAAAATGGCGACGACCGGTCTTCACATGGGGGAATCGTATCCGGTGTCAAAATTACAGAAATTCGAGATGTTTTTCCCTGCCAATTCAGTGAGAGTTAAAGAGACGAAATGAAGATTCTGAACTTGATTCTGATGCAGTATCAAAAAGATTTGCTGCGGAGTCTGATTTGCTTAATGCCAAAACTCTCACTATAAGGCTCATCACTTATTCAAAGGAGGCCGAATCCATGTAAGATCAGGCAGCGAAAAAAGTTGGGGTCACGGATATTTCTGCCGATGAAGTATATCATTCTTGAGACGAGATGATGAGACACGTATTTTTTTGTTTCGCCTAAATCGATTTTCTGTCAGAGCTACGCGAATTTGGAGATCGGGAGCTGCAAAATCAATTTTAGAAAAACTGACACTTTGAAATCAGTAAAGATGCAATAATTCCTATGCGACTTTGAATATTCAGCTGAATCTTGTTGGATATAGTTACTAGGTAGATGTTGCATGCAAATTTACACTAATTAGGTTGGAATTGCCATTCGGATCCGAAAAAACTCGTTTTTTACGAGAAATTAAAAAAAATTAATTACTCAAAAATACCATCGTGAATTTCTTTGGTGAATTTTCTGGGGGTATTTGATGACATGATGTTTCAGAGGGTACTCTCAGAGTCGGCGCTAAAAGCTCCAAATGACCAAAAAAATATATTTTTTGGAAAAAAAAATTTTTTCTTGTCTCAAATAGGTTCTGGCATGCTTCAAATAATTGGCTGAATAGTAGTACCTACAGAGTACAGTATCTGCAAATATCTGCAGAGACTCAATTCCTCCAACTTATCTTGCACAGAAAGTAAGCACAGTGCCTAAACTTGTTGAAAGTGCTATATGAGCAAAAATGTTTTCAGTCTCATATCACTGCCAGTGGTGGATAACACTTACTGGAAAAACGTAGACGTAGAGAAAATTAGGCAGAAAGCATTTTTGCTCATATAGCCTATTCAACAATCTTGACCACTGTGCTTACTTCCTGTGCAAGATAAGTTGGAGGAAATGAGTCTCTGTAGATATTTGCAGGTGCTGTACTCTGTAGGTACATATTTTCAGGCAATATTCATTATTTGAAGGATGCCAGAACCCATTTGAGACAATAAAAAAATTTTTTCCCGAAAAATATTTTTTTTGGTCATTTCGAGCTTTTAGCGCCGAGTCGGAGAGTACCCTCTGAAACATCATGTCATCAAATACCCCCAGAGAATTCACCAAAGAAATTCACGATGGTGTTTTTGAGTAATTAATTCTTTTTAATTTCTCGTAAAAAACGAGTTTTTTCGGATCCGAATGGCAATTCCAACCTAATTAGTGTAAATTTGTATGCAACATCTACCTAGTAACTATATCCAACAAGATTCAGCTGAATATTCAAAGTCGCATAGGAATTATTGCATCTTTACTGATTTCAAAGTGTCAGTTTTTCTAAAATTGATCTTGCAGCTCCCGATCTCCAAATTCGCGTAGCTCTGACGGGGAATCGATTTAGGCCAAACAAAAAAATACGTATGTCCTCATTTTGTCTCAAAAATGATATACTTCATCGGCAGAAATATCCGTGACCTCAACTTTTTTCGCTGCCTGATCTTACATGGATTCGGCCAGGATCAATTAGTCATGAGAAAAGACAATTTTATCCACTTTGCGTCATTAGATCTCGTGGTGGCCACTCCTATTTGCAAACAATTAATCGATTTAGAGTCGGTGAATTTCCAACGAATCGAGGCTCAACCAGTTGGCTCAGGAGCCCTGGTTCAAACTACCTTGGATAGTGGCCAACGAATCTTCATTGTAATTATCTCCAAATATAAGCCATGCTTCACAGCAAAAAAAACTATAAGCCATGGCTTATAATAGGCGAAACATGGTATGTATCATACCAAAAATCTACTTCTGCAAGTTAATGATGCAATTACTCATCGATTATATCTCTAATTGTAAAATATTACTGTTTACATCTACAACGGGGCCAAATAGGGTTCTACCCCAAGGCCTCAATAAAGGAATTCAATCAATCAATCCGTGAGGCGTGCCTAAGATGAAGCCACCGCTATTGGAGCACGAAAAGCTTGGCTTTTGGACCTCTTTTACATGTATTTCTAGACATCGATTGCCTTCGAGAGGGTGGAGGTACGCTCGACTCGATGCTGCTGTTTCAGCCACACGCTGCAGTTTCCTTACATGCTTTTTACACGCGGAGGCTGCTCTTTTCGAGAAGACTTAATGTACAAAAAGGGAACTTGCGCTCAAGTTCAACGAGGCTCACCCAAGAATGAATCCACCAGCATGTATTCCAGACACGTATGGAGTCGTATATAAGAGACCCGGGCGCTCGGCTGGCTCTCTTCATTTTTATAATCAGACTCGTACTAGACCTACCTTATATTTCTATCCAACATATTTTATACTCGAAGCTTCTTGAATTTCAATTCTTCATTGGATAGACCTACGCCTACAGAACATAGCAGAACATAGATGTGGATCGATCCACATCTAATCAGAATAATCTGCCCTCCTCAAAGTTTGAATCAGGCCCTGAATTGCGCCACTAATGTTCGAGCCAATCAGAATTACAAATCTCAGCTATCTTGTATTTCCACATCACATTATAACAACACGATGTTGGATCGCGCAGAGCTCGAAACTGACACAAATCCACGCGAGAAGAAATAATTGACACGCTCATGTAAGAAATTCGGTGACAATAATATTCCGTCCAGCCACGGTCGAATGCAATATAAGCGAATAAACTAAAATATGAGCAAAACTTATTGACGGTGGACTGTGATATTGCTCATGGAGTTCCTGTCGATGAACCCAGAATCACACGCTAACAAATAATTTGGCTAAGATAGTGGAGCAATTATCGTTAACCATACAATTGAGGGGGCGCGTGGAAGAAGGGCGTAACTACAAAAGGGTCATTTCGAGAAAATCAATAAAAACTTAATAAAAACCACCAGAGGCGTATTTGGTCGAGTTGACCCGAATCATTTCGAACAAGATAGCATTTTCGAAATATCAGTGCAAGCCTCGTGAAATTAGAGTTGATTCCATGGATTTTACAGCCATTTCAAAAAATGCAGTTACGCCTTTTTCCCGAATACAGGGTCAAATTTCGGCGCACCTTCTTCACAAAAAGTGGAATCAAGTCCCGAAATAAAGTCCAATCCCTCTCAAAATTCACAAGCATGCTTATGGGCACCTACTGAAAGATATTTCATAGCGGTGAAGTTGTTCCACCCACGCTCAGGAGCTCTGTACTCGCGGAAAGCTCAATATGGACGCCCAAAAAAATGGAAGTTCTAAAGTCTCTATATCAATGTTCAGGAACTTATTTTGGAGGTAGAAGAACATGTTCTGATAGTTTAGACCCATAAAAATGAAATTCCGTGCCGAGGGGAATTGTTTGAAAAAATCTTCGTATGTAATTACGCCCTTTATCACAAAAGTTACGCCCCTTTGATTTTGGTCACTCAGCGACTTACGCCCTTTCGGAATTCGAACATGTTAATTACGCCCTTTTTCAATATTTTTGGGAAGTGATTAGAAAAGTTCCGAGGGCGTAATGGCGTTTACGCCCTTTCGATATTTTTTTCCTGCAGTTACGCTCTCTTGAAATTTTTTTCTGCAGTTACGCCCTTTTTGAGAATTGGTGGTGGAGTATACCGAAATGAACTTTCAAAAGTTCCCAAGTGATTTTTTTCATTTTCGTGTATTTAAAGAAGAAGTCCTCCACTGTTGCCTTGCTCACAATTTCTTGAGCCAAGATAGTGCTATCCTAAAAACTCCACCAAAAACTGAAATATTGGATGGGCTGCTGTATTTTGCTCATAACTTTCAACTGCTTTGGCAGATTTCGATTTTAAAAACAGCATTTGAAAAGTGGCTCGAAAAACTATCGGCATGCTTTTGGTGGAAACCCTCCACGTTTTTCCTCAACACCTCTTGGCTAGGATACTCACAGGTCGAGATTTTGATGTCTCTATCCTTCTTTTCCAAACTGTATGATAATAAACCGCATGTGTGTGAGTTTTTGATTCCTGTTCATACTTCTCGAGCACCTTGGGGCGTTTTTTACCCCCCAAAAAAATCTCAATGACCTGGAAGAAGGCGTTTCTCTCTAAAAAATTTCCTCATGTAGAACTGCGCAATCACATTATACTTGTGGGATTAAATCAATCGGAAATGACTCTTTACAGTATGACTTTGAAAAAGAAATGCTCAAATATGAATAGGAAGTTATATAAAGAGCGAATTTCGTATCAGTAATCAGCATCTACTCGCAGAAGATGCTTATCACGTAGATACTTGGGTAATATAATAGCACATAATACAATAGCACATGCGACTTTGTCTGCGTCTCTGGAACTACTTTAGATCGATGGCTGGTCTGCTTTTTGCGAAGAACTTCTTTTGCCGAAGTGGATCCGGAGCATTTGGACTGGATCGGTAGCTGTGGGATGATGGTTCCGAGTTATTTAACCTGTAAATTCTAGGCTAGCTGAACAATCCCTTCACGATTTAGATGCATACGTCTCTGGTCCCATTGTATCAAATTGAGCCAAGCAAGAAATGATTTTGAAGGGATTGAATCGGTCACCGATTGTAAACTGGTTTTGGCCCAAAATCTACGTATAGGCGCATAAAATTCACGTGTATGGGGCATCCATGCAGATGTCAGGCATTGGAAGTAGTTAGAATAGATAGATTAGCCGGCTCCGAAATTACCAGTTCTTGGAGTCAACATAATACAATAGAATCAGAGACGTACGCAGTCAAATGTTGATGGGGTCGTCGAGCAGGTCTCGGTCTCACAGGTACTATACCTTGGAAATTTATCTTCCTTCTTCTCTCTACGGTTCAACTGCTCTAGATTGGTATTGACAAGAGAAATTCTTAGAAATTCAGACAAATTATCGAATAAAAATAGTTCGAGAAACGTAGAGTGTTGCGCATGTGCTGAGAATATGAATGGATGAATCAAAACTTGCGTTCAGAATGACGTTTTACGAATTCGAATTTCCAATATAGTGATAAGGGAAACTGCAAACAGACTTTTTCAATGTCGAATGATTCGGAAAAGACAATACAATGTGAAGCAGGAATCGTTTTGATTGGATAATGGATGTGATCAAACGCAGTTGAGGCTCTTTCAATAATCAGGCAAACAGACAGACAGATCATCGATGTATGGATGTAATGCGTGAGCGACAATCGAATAATTTTGAGACCCTTGCTATTGTCGTTTGTTAATTTTTCATGACTAACCCGTTTGATTAGGATGCGAACACTTCCCTGGGAGATTTTATGAATAAAAAGCCCTATGAAATACGTATCCCCCCAATACTGTCGAGATGGAATATGGTTTTGCATTAGTGAGAATGATGAGTTTAGCGCGATGTTACTCAACGCGCTCTGTTTAACAAGATCTAAGTGATTTCTTGCTTCACGATATCCGTTCAATATATGATTCTTAACTTCTGATATCAACGATTTCTAGTGGTTCGATTCACTGCAGGCTGGAAGGCATTCAAACTAGTATGAAGAGATGTAAATTCGGAAAAAGGGCGTAACTTCCAGGAATTTATGAGCAAAAGGGCGTAACTCACATCATTTTATGGCTGAAAGGGCGTGAAGGCGTTTACGCCTTTTGTCAAATCGCAGAAAGGGCGTAATGGCGTTTACGCCCTTTTCAAGATCTCGAGGTTCGTAAACACTTTTTTCAAAACGGACTTCATGGGTGTTTAGAACATCCCTCAGAGGACTCAAAAAGCGAGAGGACGGAAAAAGGGCGTAACCGCCATTACGCCCTTTTTCCACGTGGCCCCTCAATTGTTGTCATTTCTAACCTATTCGATATCCCTGGGAAATATCTTATTGATACAGCATCTCATCGCGTAACTAATCCAGCAATGACCACCTGCTGAAGTGTGTTTTGTAAATGTATAGATGTGTTCATCTATATTATTGTAACATTTTTTGCAATCCCATATTCGTGAGTGACATTCTATCCTCAAGGAGCTGGTGATTGTAGGATTCTGTAGACCTAGTATACGTATTCTGAGACTTTGCATTAATGGCCGTTACGGGTGAGAGAGATTAATCGGAGGAAGGAACAATAAATTTTCAGCATTTTTGAAAATGGAAAGAACGCGAAACCGCAGAGAGGATGTTCGGGGCTTGAAAAATACATGTTATTTACGATTTGTTTCACTAATATGACCAAAAAATCAGCGACAGGCGATGTAAAAACTGGTGATATCAGATGGATTCCATTTAAAAACGACACATGAAAAATAGTGATGTCTCGGATCGGTTTCTCGTAGTTTTGATTCGATTCTGTAGTCCAAAATATGGAGTTTCCACCCACTGCGAGGTCCCAAAAAATTTCGAAGTCGCCACGGAGCTATTTCTGTATCGCTTTTCGATTCCACTAAAGCATCAAAATCATGATCTTTTTTTACAAAATTAAATATATCTCGAATTTGGCTCATGATAATGCAACGCGGTTTGCGCCATTCGAAAGATTTTGAAAAAACCTATCGAAAGTGACCTTAAAAATTTTTGTTCAGCCTTTTCAGGCCTTGATCAGGCAAAATCCGGAAAAATCAGGCTAATCTGATTATCTCAAAAAGCAATTCTTTTAATTTTTCAAAATTATGATTTCTCATGCAAAATTGCACGATCTTTGCGACGAAACTGGTCCGAAGTTGTTTTTTCACGGTTTTATGCGTTTTTGGGTCAATTTTCCAATTTTTCATTCTCCGACCAATCAGAGAACAGAGACTTCTGCGCATGCGCGTAGTTTACCGAAATTCAAAGTAGTTTTAATCGAAAGCTGAGGGAATTTCCTTCAAAATGACCCCGTGCAAAAGTCAATTACATGTCCCCAGTCAGTATCTACGGCACCCTCATTGGAAAAGAAGGATGACCAGAGCGAGATGACCTTATCTATCGTGAACCAGAGCCTTGAGACCTCCTCTTGCATCCATGCTGTCAGTGGTGTTAATA
This sequence comes from Eretmocerus hayati, assembly GCA_029851415.1. NCBI lineage: Eukaryota > Metazoa > Arthropoda > Insecta > Hymenoptera > Aphelinidae > Eretmocerus > Eretmocerus hayati. Next base: position 159,380,102 of record CM056743.1, read on the forward strand.
ATCTTGATGTCTAGAGAATCGTGTAGCTTCAGTTCCAGTCGATCAAATGGAGTTTCACAACAGGTCATTTTGAAGGAAATTTCCTCAGCTTTCGATTGGAACTACTTTAAAATTCGGTCAACCACGCGCATGCGCAGAAATCTCTATTTTCTGATTGACCGGAGAACGAAAAATCGGAAATTTGACCAAAAAACGCATAAAAAAGGGGAAAAAACAACTTCGGACCAGTTTTATCACAAAGATCGTGCGATTTTACATGAGAAATCATATTTTTAAAGAATTAGAAAAAATTGCTTTTTCAGGTAAAGGTTAGCCTGATTTTTCCGGATTTTGCCTGATCAGGGCCTGAGGAAGCTGAACGAAAATCTTCAAGGCCACTTTTGATAGGTTTCTTCAAGTTCTTTTGAATGGCGTAAACCGCGTTTCATTATCTTGAGCCAAACTCGAGATATATTCAATTTAGTGCAAAAAGATCAGAATTTTGATGCTCTAGTGGAATCGAGAAGCGAAACAGAAATAGCTCTGCAGGCGACTCCGGAATTTTTTTGGGACCTCCCAGTGAGTGAAATCTTCATATTTTGGACTACAAAATCGAATCAAAACCACAAAAAACCGATCCGAGACATCACTATTTTTCATGCGTCGTTTTCAAATGGAATCCATCATCAAGAAGGAAATTCGTCTCACATGATTCGAAAGGTCTTTTCATGACCTCCAAAATGTTTCTTTAAACGCCCTCGTAGACCTAAGGAGATTGGAGTTATCGTCGAATCAGTACAGGTATGCATGTTTCATCACTTACGGTAGAGACTGTATATGGAAACCTGTGTGTTGCGCCATTATTCAATTTTTTCATTGCTGTGAAAAGTTCAGTTCAAAATTTTGAGGTAATTTGGTTTCCACGTGGTGTACTCGTGAGACGATCATATAACATGGGCAATGAATATTGCAAACTCACGAATCAATCACCCGCTAGCTGAAGGCAGGATCCATTCAGATTTCAAATTGGGATATTCCTTGAGGGGATATTTCCCCTAAAACTCTTTTCCCGAGCCATTCTCATTTTTCTTGACTCAATTTTGCTACTTGAATTTAGATATGAAATTTATAGCGAGAAAGTCGATTGAAATTTCGAATTCGAATCGAGATTGAACTTCAAGCAAGATTGATCACTTATCCAAGATTTTCAAGCACTATCCATTTGTTGCCACGTTGACCTTTCTGGTTAGTGAGGAAATTTTTTTCTTAGAAAAATTAGATCTGTTTGCGTCAGTATACGTATCCTGAGACTTTGCATTAATGGGCATTATGGGTGAGAGAGATTATTCGGAAGGAGGAATAACAAATTTTTAGCATTTTCAAAAATGAAAAGAGCGCGAAACCGCAGGGCCGATGTTTGGGGCTTGAAAAATACATGTTATTTACGGTTTGTTTCAACCCACAGAATTCATTACAGGCAGCCCCCGGTATTCGCGGAATTCGCTTATTCGCGGTTCGACAAATGCGGCGTTCCTCGGTATTCGCGGTGTCCTGACTCGCTTATTCGCGGTTTGGATCTGGATTTTTAAGCTTACTTAGCTTGTCAAAGATGAATTTTCGTTGGATTACATTCAAATATGTCATCCCCAAACAACTTTGTGATTCGAATGCAGGGTATTGGTATTATTATCGTTTTCTAAGCTTATTTCATCGGTCACCTAACAAAATTATTAGTGTGCCTGTGTTCTATCGTATCGCTAATTTTGTCGACAAACACGGGAAGAATGTATCTTTGCCAATGAGAGAACGTGACATTAAGTTGTGAACCCTTCAGAAAAACTGAAAATCTTTAATCTGCAAGGTCTTGGGGTGAAAATGGCTGAAATATGTAGACTCTCCATGGCTACTCACCAGGGATTGTATAGGGACTATATGTTCGTTGATTCCTCCTGTCAAGAGAGATAGAGTCCATCTTTCACACGCTAATGACTGATATAGATCCTCGAGATCCTCGCGAGGGAGCGAATTACAGAAAATTTTCAATGGTATGATACTGTTACCCCGTATCTTCCCCAAATAAAGTCAATTTGCGAGAATTATTACATATATTCATCATTTCAAGATGAGGTTTACCACTTTTGAGTCACTTTCTGATCCTCATGTATACGTAACCCCCCTTTTCACATAAGTACAAGGTCCCGGTATTCGCGGTTTCGGTATTCGTGGCATTTTCTTTATACGCATTAACCGCGGATAGCGGGGGTCGCCTGTACCAACATGACCGAAAAATCAGTGAAAGGCGATGTATAAACTGGTGATATCAAGAAGAAAATTCATCTCACATGATTTGAAAGGTCTTTTCATGACCTCCGAAATGCTTTTTCCAACGCCCTTGTAGACCCAAGAAGATTGGAGTTATCGTCGAATCAGTACAGGTATGCATGTTCCATTATTTATGATAGGAACTGTAAGTTTTGCATTGATAAATTGTGGTGCATAGTCAAAATAATATAATAAGAGTAGCTGCTAGCCAATTAAATGTACGCCTTTCTTGTATTGTGGTGCCTCAGAGTACCATCACGCAAGTTTCAAACTATTCCATCAACTAATTTTTGATCAAATCATATTTGATAGATGATTATTGATATTTCCATCTTTTGGGAATAATTTATTGCACTCATGATCATGCAGCGAGTATTTTCGATCATTTATGCCGATATTTGCATATTTGAATTTTTCGGTCGAGCTGCGAGTGAATTTTATCAATCAGAGAGTCAGCATTACATCTCGTTACTTACTTCCCAACTACCGGTTATGCAATTTATTGTTAGCCCACATTTGTCACCCGGTACATTTGTCTACAACGGGTCACGGCCTCAAGGCTTTGTACGGAAGACAGACGTCAGGGAGTTCCCGTAACGATTGTAGCTAAGAGTAGAAGGAATCTACTATATCAAGTGTGCGCGCATTTGGTGTTTCTAGAGTTGAACTGTAGATGACTAAATACAGTTCTTTTCAAATCTTCCTTTTCGTCTCTTTATTTCGATCTATCGAATAGAAACCTCCCCGCCACCTTCAGTATGTGAAATCATTTATTCCGAGGGAAAAATAAGGTAGAAAATGTTGAAAAAGATGCCATCCACTCAACATTTCCTTGGAAGCAGATTGTAGATATGGACTTCACTTATCTGCATGCATCCACATCTCATCTTACCGAAAGATTCATATGAGTATGTAAATGATTTCCGAAACCTCGTCCAGAACCTTGTTTTTGCCACAGCCGTCTGTTGAATGAATCTTCAGCACCATCGACACTTTATATCATTTCAAAAATCGTAATACACATTTTTGAGGATTCCATCGTTCGAATAAATGTTTACTTATTCACACAATTTTCTGTGTAGGTAATTTTTTCTAACAATTTTTTTGGAAATACTATAACACTGTAGGTTTGGCTTACGAAATGCAAATTGTGTATGGTAGGGTGGTGAATAGATTTTCTAAGCAACGCTGGCTTCGTCCTGTTTATTTTATATCGATTTTTCTAAGTATCAGTCTCATAACACTGGTCGTTTGCGACTGTGTGTTCGTGAAAATGCGGAATCTTGATTTGAATGACCAAGAAGTTTAGATATCATGCAAAATCTTGCCTGGACCCATTCACCCCACATTTTCCAATGAGATGGACAATTTTTTTTTGATCGATCTCAAACAGTCGATGACTATCTTCTTTTGGACACTTGAAAAACATCTGGACGTTCTTCAGGAGACCCTAAATATAGGAATGTGGAATCAGTTTGATTGGAAACCGAAGCCCCGGATAGTGATTTTGTACATTCAACTCATTATATGTACATTACTTTAGGCTCATTAATGTACATGTATCTGACAGTATAGAAGAAGAAGAACTGACAGCAAAAGAAATTTCTCATTTCAAGCTCTAATTTTTCTAATTTTTCAACTATCTTCATGAGATCCAAATCTCGATTCCAGAAAATATCAGATGATAGGTCACTGAAAATCAGAAGCATCTTCTTTATGCTCACAACTTACAGTAGTGAATGGGTTGAGGGCTAATACTTTATTCTCATTGTCAGGATATATTTTCGAAAGAAACTGATGATCATAAAAACAGGAAAAAACTGATGGTATGACTGTATCTATACTTTTTCATGGCACACACCACGCCCTGTACATGCAATATGTTTGTCATGTTTGTGTTGGAGATGTGGTAATAGAAAGTACAAATAGTACATCGAGCCCCAAGCGACGACGACGGGCCAAAAGATTCTGCAGTTCTGTGCGAGCACTCATCACAGCTCAACGTTATATAAGACAGTTCTTTTGAACTCTCGGCGCAACTCATCGTAAGAGTATCTCAAAAACCAACGGAACGACTGTTTTAGGTTTTTTTTTGTTACGATCGCATAATTATTAGGGTTCAGTCATGACTCTGATGGAAACAACCACCCTTGCACGTGAGGTACAACTCCGAGGAGGAACATTGGAAATTTAGAATGAGATTTACTTCAAAGAACGAAAATCAAGGTGGCAGAAGATGGCAGAGGCTATGTAAGAGGAGAGCAGAAAACTCCAAAAACTCCATGGATTTTGTCAATGCCTAATTTCGCCGATGATCGCGAAGATGATCCATAGCCTCATAAACTCAACGAAATATTATCTTTGAAATGTCGATTATTGACTAACTGGCTCACGTTAGCCAGTCAATGAATCCAAGTACAAGGAAATTCACACGACCTTCGTCGCCATGCATTTGTGCGAATGGATGTAGTTTCATGAAAATGAAGTAACAGTGTAATATCGCGTGTGATTTGGGGCAAAAGAAATAGTCTGTCAAATTCAGATCAGACGACTTCTCCAAATTATGTGATGGTATACGCAATGAAGCGTGAAGGATGATAGTATGCTGTCAAATTGAAATGTCAAAGAATATGTGCCATGAAATAAGCTATATGGCGATGTATCGCGTGGCACGGTTACAAAATGAGCGCTAACACTCAAGAGAATGTGTAAACAACAATAGGATGCTTATATACGTTTACGCCCGTCATAATTAGCTGCGTTAAATGGAAAGAGTGACCGAGAGATGTGAGTTGGCTCGTTGGCAATAACGTGCCTATTTATTAACACATGAAACGAGACGCCAGAGCAGCGTGACTGAATCTCTACGACCGTCGGCAACGGGACGCTGCGTTTGACTCGCCGTCATCTTTTCGCCAATCTTGATATAAGGTAAAGGCGCCAGTAGTGGAACACGGCTAGTTGGGCGCCTATAATGGAACACCCAATTTACATGAATTTTTAACCCCGAAAAGTCGATCCATCATTTGAGTAAAAATTACACAGTGTTCTTTGATATTATATATTTCAAATCGATGCCCAGCAACACCCGTAAAAGATTCATAAATCAAATGAAAAAATCATGAAAAGTATAAGCTCATAATCACCCTTTAGAGGCTGTTCCACTGTAGGAGCCTTCCTCAAAAATGGAGCCAATAGTGGAACAAGAGTGTGCCCTCAACTGGAACAGGTTTTATATTTTCACTGTATTGAAAAACCTTCCGGGAATCGATTTTTTCCGGTCGCACGTCATTTATTCCATACAGATCAGCACAAACAAACCATCAATTATCTACCAAATATTTTCAGAATGACTCCAAAGCGCTGTTCCACTATAGGAGACTTTTCGTGTTCCAATGAGGGCACCGAGCTCAGGATTGGTTGTTCCACTATAGGAGGCAATGGATCCTTTCGTGAACATTCAATTACTCTTATTGTATACAAGTAATCAACTTGTACCTTTTTTCAAAATATGCAGAAAGAGTTTATCTACAAGATACGTTACTTCCCGTTCGCGAGAAACTCAAATATCATTCAAAATATAGAAATTACTGATTAGCGATCATTTTTTGTTCCACTACTGGCGACTTTACCTTAGAAGATTGCTCATCGCAGCTTTCATCTGGAGCCGTTTTCATCCGAATGCAAAATTCCTCATGTGCGAAAAGGCATACACGAATTTTGCAACAACGGTAAGATAGATGCGATGATTCTTGTCCCTCACTTTATGAGTCCGCAATTTCGTATCACAGTAAGTGCAACAATACGCCGTCTCTTTGAACCAAATTTGATCACTATAGTATCTGATATCAAATTTGTTATTGGCTTGATCAACTTTTTTCGGAAAGAAATCAAGGGCCCTACAAAATAAATGATAAGAAATACCAAGAAAATTTTGGATCACTCACTTTTTTGCGATTTTTCTTTGCCGAATGTTGTGTGCCGAGTGTATTATTGATGAAGTTAGTGAGACAAGCGTAGATCAGAATGAGGTATATAAAATTGTGCAATCACTCATAATGTGCTTTTGAGTGGAACATCGACCGTGATCTTCGCTTCGACTGGTGCCAATTCTCCATAGCAATGCTGTCCGTCGCATCGCTACTTTGTGCTTTTATATGGAATCTTTCACACTGCGAAGGTGAAATCGGACTTCTTTTCTGGGGTCTCACCAGTGGCACTCATATCTCGACTCGCATAATGTTATTTTTAAGACAAAGAATTTCAGCCCACAAAAGAGGACAAGTGGTCCTCGCTGGTAAGACCCATTGCAACAAACATGTTCAAGCTTACAAATCTTTTTTTTTTAGCTTCTCAGGCCCTTGAAAGACCACTGGCTGGTGCAATGTATACAAGATTTTCCCCAATGGTAAATTGTGACAGTTCACTTTGGATACTATGTATATCTCACTTGTGAAGCTCCTTGCGCAGTTTTATTCATCCAACTCCTGTTAGGAGTGCGATACACTCTCATTTCGTAGTTTTTTTCCATATTATCTTGAGCTATTATTTTCAGTCACTGCAACAAATGTATGAGGAATGACTGAAAAATTAATTTGTACTCCATGCTAACGAAGGACGTAGGGGAGAGTGGGGCAAAATTGGATAAGTGGGATAGCTCGGTCAGAGACGAGTCTAGGCTTTCGCCGCGTAAATTCTCTTTTAATACCATCACAGACGATGGTTTCTATCGCGGTTAGACCTCCCGAAACGATACTGGAAGTCTTTGCTGACGCAGGGGTGCTTTTTGAGGGCCTCACGTGGTTTATTTTCCAAATGCAAAAATTCACGCTACTTCTGCAAAAGTGGACGAGCATAATCGCCGTTCCGGGTCAAAAACTACATTACAAAACGAAGATTTTGAGCCATCGTGGGCCAAAATCGGTTCACTTGGGCCTAAATGATCACAATTCTGCGAAAAAACCGCCTGAGGGCATTTTTTGACGAATTGGTGGGGGCGAATTTGGACAATGCTAAAGCCTATCTGAAATCGGTCGACCGATTGCCTGTCCGTGTTTTTCGAGGATAATCGCGCGTATCGAGGCGCGTATGCGTTTGGGCAAATTTTTCGAAGCTCGGGAGTTTGAGGGTTAGTTAGGTTATTGAACATGAGTGAGAAAATGGAGTTACGATGTCGAATGGCCGCCTCAGGAGTCAGATTAGAGGTTAGAAGTCGCTTTCAGCGTGTCCGAAGCAAGTGCTCGATTGAGGCATTTTGACTCTCGCATTGGGTGATATTGGGTTGATTGTCGCACTCTACCATTTGGATGGTTGAATTAGGGCAAGTATAGGTACCTCCAATATGAAGAAAAACTAATACAAGTCGACTCTAAAAAGCCACGAGTCGATTGCTGATTGCTGTAGACGGTACGGTAGTGCACCAATGAAGCGTCTATTTCAATAATGCTGAGGTATGACACAAAAATGGCTCGCTTGCTCGGGCTATGGGAGGATGTAAAACTCTCAGGCGGGTTTCCCTCTTGGTTCTGGGTTATTACCACGTGTTCTGATGAGCAAATACGACTCTAAAAGGTAAGGAATATTGCCGTATACCTCAATTTCGGAAGGCTGTCCAAATTTGCCCCCAAAACTTGTCAAAAGTGCCCCCAAGCTCGGGGCGAATTCGGACAGATTCTTTTTTTTCAACTTCAAGGAAAAGTATGAACGCTGAGACCTAGGGGTCTGAAAATTTTTTTACAATCTATTCAATAGTTGAACTTCAGAGTCCCATAGCGCGCCTAGCCCCAAGTATCGTCAGATAGCCCCACTGCAAAATCCGTCAAATTTTGCTTCTCACCTATATGATGAAGAGTCGATAGAGAAAGGAAGCCCGTTTCTCGACGAGGAAGCTTTTTTGACAATTTATGAGTATAGGTACCAATAAATGGGTGGGTATACTATAAATTTCTTGAAGTGGATCTCCACCACAAGGGGATGACATTCCCACCCGAAGAGTTACTGAAATGTTGCCGATCGAGTTTGACTGAAACATGCGTCAAAAATGAAACGATAAACTTGGCGGGAATTTCGAGGGAATCTTGTGATTTACGAAACTTTTAATCATACTCAACAATGCTCTTAAATTCTCAGTTATCTCTCCGAGCTCTAAAAAAGAATTTGCAAAATAGTCCATTTTTACATGAATCTGAATAAGTGAGTGTACAATCAGTGTACAATATTTCCAAAAGGAATTCTTTAAATTGCACCAAACTAGGATAAAATGACGTGCCTCTGTCAAAGATATCTATTCTCGATGCGATCAGGAATTTATATGGAACTTGACTTTGAATCAGTTGATGGATTTCGATATTCAATCACATAGATTCGAAAAGTTAGCTAACAAGGTTGACAATAGCCCGCTATCCATTCCTGCTTGGACCGAAAATCTCTCCAGTAAGTACATTGCTTCGACTGAATTTTAAATATCTTAGGGTAAAAGTCCACCAAAAATGATTCAATTGAGAATTTCAGTAGCTCTTTTAATAAATATTCCACCCCAACGAATTTAGCATGAAAACTGATATTCATTTGCATTGAACATTAATGCAAGTCCGGAATCTCACGCCATTTTGAATTTTTTTTCTTCATTTTTACGAAACTTTTCTCAATAGCGCCTTTCTGACATGTATTCTTTTGATGCATACAAAATTCGCCATGATTCGATCAAGTAGAACCGGAGTTATTTCTAGAGCGGATTCCGCCCCTTCCTCCTCTATAGGCTATTCAACATGGCGGTGAACCGGCCGGCCTCCCGATGAATTTTCTTAAAAATTCCACAGCCCTCAATATGGAAATTTTTTGATGATTTTTGGAAATAAATCGATGGAGTTGAAAAAAAATTCAACTTGAAATTCGGCTACATATTGACATGGCTGGACCTAGAGACTCGAGATTATATAGAAAGTCAAAATGGCCCAGTCTCAAACCCTGTGGAGTAGTAATGAACGTGTGAAGTATTCAATGGAAGAATTTCTCTATAAAACGACATTAATTTAATCTCGATGATATTTAGCCAGGGTGGTAGGAATTTTTGGAAGTAAAATTTTAATTTACACTCGCGTGTCGCTGACGGACCACATCCGACCATTACATCGGAGATCCTGGTGTTCAAGTTTTAGTTATTTCTCCTTCTCGTAGATTAGCATAAGATTGAAAAAGTATATATTTTCGCATAAATCATACTGCCAGGTTACGATAATCTTTTTTCAATTCCTTGCGGTGCTGTGGGAAGACGAGGCAAATTTGATATACAGAGGCTCACCGCAGAGACAAGATATACTCGAGGATTCCATTTTGTGCGACGGACTCCATATACACAATCCAAAATGACTAATCCCGACTGGTGGTTGGTTGCTTGGATTCACGCTGTGTTCCCAGAATCGAAGCTTGGAATTGATTATGCGAGAAATAGTTGCGTGTGCGCAAGCCATCAGAAAGATGAGATGAGGGTGTAAAAAATTTAGTAAGAGCATGCGCGTGCGAGGGATATCAATCATATGGTGAATAGATCTCGAGAGCGAGATATTTTGATTATAGCGAGATCCGCGAGGGGATGATTCAAGAGCCATGTGGATTTTGGTGGGATGGATGAAGCCTCAACGTGAGTCAGAAGAACGTGGATTGAGGGTGGAGTCATTATTGTGCTCATGAGATATAATAATTCGGGCTCTCTGAAGCCGAGGTGGCACTGCTCCATGACGAATACAGTGGAATCCGGTTATAACGAAACTCAAGGAACCGGAGAATTTTGATCGTTATGACCAGACTTCGTTATAGCCGGACTTCGCCATGAAATAAAAAATTTTTGTCTGATTCCGAAATTGAGTCAATTTAATCCATTATCTAACCCTTATTCAAACTGACAAATTAACAGACAGTTCATAGATTGAGAATAGAAAATTCGGTAAGAATGTGGTAAAACTCATAAAGTAGTATCGAAGGATGAATCAAATTCCTAGGTCATTATCGAGTTTCTCAGCTACTTCCTTCAGTATGGAACCAATGGTGATCAAGATATTCTGTCATCTTTGTAATTTGCACCACTTCAGGATCATCGCGTGTTCGCAAATTTTTCGGAGCATGAACACTTTTACGTGAATACTCAACATTCGATCCCTGTTCTTTAAAAGAGATTCTACATATTTCAGAATTTTTCTGACTCCAACCATTCACCATTCTGATACTTTCAGCCATTCTATTTACTTTGACCGCTTTCCTTTTTTCTGTACTCATGTCGATTGATTTCGTAGCATATGTTGTAGGTTCTCACACTTGGATGTATGAATTATGGTGAAGAATTCGTCATAAACGATGCCAAAATTCAATATTCGGTTCATTTTTCGTTCGTTACAGCCGGAGTCTTCGTTATAGTCGATTCGCTGTAGCCGGACTCAGTTACATTGATTCATCACTAAAACCCAGAAATGGTCTGAAATTGTTCGTTATAGCCGAATTATCGTTATAACCGGAGTCGTTATAACCGAATTCTATTGTATTATGAAAAGGAAATGAAGTAATTTTTTGAAACCACTCGGATTTATGGCAAATAAATCTTCTGAATCCAAAAGTACACTATGCAGGCTATCATAATTATCAAAAACAAGAGTAGTATTTTTGAAGTATTTTGAGTATGCATTCCTGAGACTAAATCAAAAAATCGTAGTCCTCTCCTGGATAAAATTCTGAGTCTCCAACTTTAGCAACAAGTTGGGAATGATGAGATCATGTGCAGCAATGGAGATTACAGTCTCACTATTTGTTGATCATTCTCAAGATTTTCCAAATCATTACTCACTTGTCGGATCCTTCATAGTGTCTTGAATCTTATCTATGCATGTGAGCTATCTCTATTAATGTAAGAAAGAGAGGGCTGACTATCAGCATCAGTACTTGATAGGATGGTTGACAAGACGGATGACGAGATTGGGACTTTCTTTTTTAACATGTTTACTATATGACAGCAAAAATCGCAAACGTTTCCCGATGTGAGATTAGATCCCGTTGGTGGTTTTCCGCATGATGTTATATTCCATGAGACACAAATCTTGAGGATGCCGAGAAGGATTAGCGGGTCCCACTGATGGAACTCATCCTCAAACTCATCGCAGAGAATGTGTTAATAAATGCCGAATGAAACAATTTTGACGAGTCAAATTTTTTTCTACAACTGCGATGTCTAATCTGAAAGGAAAGCATGCAAAAACTCTTCCACTTGGCGATTTTCACAAAATCATTTATTCCTATCTTCGATGAATAAGTAAGAGTTGCGTTTGGAATAAATGCTGCGATGACTTCATTCCGAGCTTTATTCTGAAGCGCCTGAGTAGTCTTCAGAATTTTTCAAGTTCTTGCTCGTCGAATTTTAATACAAATATTGATGCAGATTTATTGAAATCTTTCAACCTCCTTTCTGGAAAACAAACGCTCTGAATCCAAGGTTGATAATCGTAAATGTATAACTGAATTGAGCTACATCTAATTTTCAAGCAATTCAATAAATCTTGACTACATTCAGTGCACACAGAAGTATTATCATCGGCGCATTTCAGTAGTTATCCCTGATTCCGTGAGGAAAATGCTGTGACATTAGATATGAAATAGAATTTTAAATTTGAGAGGTGTGGATTGAATAAGAGTTAGGTTTGAAGATTTTTGCAAAGTTACATCCCATTAAATTGTGAGCTACACAAAACGTAAAAATCGTGCTGGGAAGTATGCGTTGGTGGCATCAGCCTCGGTTCTCATCACCCACCTAACATCCTGCGTACCCACCCACTCATCCGACAGATATATCATCCACCTTCAGACGTCATTAAAGTTTTTGCAGCTCGGGATAAGAGAACTTGGCTGGAGAAAAGTGCGTCTCCGGTTACACGTGCGGTTATCTCCTCGCGGAATCTGCTCTTCCTCTGCCGATGCCTTCCATTTTACTGCCATGCTATCTCCTCGTTTTCGCGTCATCTATACCATTCCTTCCTCTCATTCGCTCTCTCCCTTTTCAACTTATCAACGCCCTCGCCACGGCAAACTTTTCCTGAGGTTTTCACACACTCCATTCGAATTCAGGCCTGCAGCACTGCTGTTCCGTGCAAAAAACGTAAATAGACAAAACTGAAACTGAGGAAAGGAGACAATCTCTTTTCGCCTTCCTGGGCCCAGAAACGAGATAACTCGGGCTCATTATTTGGAACACTTATTAGTAACCGTGAAGGACATCTCACCATCTGATTTTCATTGCAAAATTCGTTGTTCATAGATAATCATTGTTATAATATTAAGAACTTCTTGTCGATCTCGGATACTGAGCAAGAAATTCGTGAAAATGTCGCTTGAATCTTCTTTTACACCGAACGGCAGAGAACCTGCCTCTGAGATGTATCTTCAAATGTGTCCTAGAACTTGTGGATATTGTTTTCCCCTACACCTACATCTCGCGAAAGTTTCACTACATATTTTCATCTCCATATTCTTATCGAAATCCTTCACTTTTTTCATCCCCATGGGATCATATTTTCTATCTGTATATATGGAGAGGTAAGACTGCAAATAAATTTCCAAAACGTACTCAAAACTGCTTTGGGTGTTCGAGGATTTGATTCTCCATCGAATTCCTCACGACTGGAGATCTTTTCAAAGCAGAAGAGAGGTAAAAAACCGAGAAGGTGAAACCTCGAGTTGAGATACCTGAGCCTCAAATGAATGAGGACGTGAAAGAAAGGGTAGCCAGGCCAAGCAAAATTGTTCTTCGCCGCAAGAATTTACAGCCAGCGCGAGCGCGCTAATGAGCTCTATTGAAAATTACACCATTTACGAGAGCGAAAGTCTCGCGTAAGACAACGGTTTCTCGAACTTTGGCTTCGAAACCACTACCATAAAGACAATTCGGCCTTCAAAGAATTTTTTTACTAAGGTAGTGTCATCAAATTTATTTTCGCAGCACATTATTTTGAGAAAACGCTGACAACTTGCACCAATCTCTAAATTTTGGATAATTTTATTTTGGCATGTACTGGTTCAATTTGAAAATTCCTCCATCTATTGAATTCTCGAGCAATGATACTAAACATCAGCAACCACAGCCATCTGTTTGAGGTACAAATTTTTTCGACACTTTGAAATGGTACGTACGTTTAGGCACAATGGTGTAAATAGAAGATACTTCTCGGAACCTCGTGAGCTCGCTCGTGAGGATTCCGACCCTCGACTGCGGCTCAGGCCGCAAACCTATCACGCAGAAAAAAATTTTTACAGCCTAATATCGAAGTTTAATTATTGATAGTCTGTGAGTGAAAGTCGATGAAATGGGAGTGGAGTACATTTTTCCGTTCTGTGAATATTGAATTAGACAATATAATACCATCAGCTAATAGTGGGTTCTTCTGGTGAATCCTGATCAAGTACAGTACCGTTCATAAATAATGGATCAAGTTAGGTCTCACTAAAACAGTGATATTTCCAATATACTCTGTCGCAAGAAGCATCTGGAAGATCATAAAAAAATCTACCGATTCATGTGTTTAAAACATTCATTGCGCTTTTTTTGATTGCTCGTAGTCAACGATAAAAATCTAAAAAATTTCTCCTTCAATCAATCACCTACAACTTTGGCGGGAGTGATTGGATCACAAAAATTCGCACGGAATCATGTAGATCTTTTCAAAACCTACAATTTCTTTTTTTTTTTTTTTTTAAAGTTCTTTCTACGACATTTACTGTCCAAGTAACGAGCCTGGAAAGAAAACTTTGTATTACATGGACTGCTTATGAAGCTATCGAGGCTGGCGCCTGTTTCGTTTCGCTTTGCTCTATTCTAGCGCAAAAATTGATCAAAAAAATATCATGAGACATGATTTTGACGTAAAATAATCTCATCTTTCGGAATATTTGATCAGATTCTATCTTGGGTTGGGCGCAACCCCGATTTCTCAAGTTTTATTGGGAAAATTAATTCATTTCATGTTTTGCCCCTATAGATCACATTCAAGACAAAATCTGATCAAATATTCTAAAAGATGACATTATTTTACGTCAAAATCATGTGCCATGATATTTTTTTTGATGAAATTTTGCACCAGAATGGCGCAAAAGAGAATAAAACACTAGGCACCTTCGGTATCTCCGTAAGCAGTCCATGTAATACAAAGTTTCCCGAGAAGTTTTCTTTCCAAGCTCGTTACATACTCGGACAAGAAAGGTCGTAGAGAGAACTCTAAAGAGAGAAAATTCTAGATTTTGAAAAGATCTACAAGATCTTGTGAGTATTTTTGTGATTAGATTACTTCTGCCAAAGTTGTAGGTGATTGATTAAAGGAGAAACTTTTTAGATTTTCATCGTTGACTACGGGCACTTAAGAAGGACGCAAGGAATGTTTTAAGCACATGAATCGATAGATTTGTTCGTGATCTTTAACGTGCTTTTTTTTAAATTCCCGTACGACAAAGTTAATTGGAAATATCACTGTTTTAGTGAGACCCTACATGATCCATTATTTATGAAAGGTACTGTATGTCCTGTAATCGTGATTGAAACTTTTTGGATCGGTTAATTTTCATCAAATATCAGTCATCCGGTAAAAATAGAACCACCATGCGGTTTGAGTTTGTACCATGATTGCCTGATGTTTCCGTCTATAGCGTGACGTCTAGCCAAGACCTTGCTTAGGAAATAATTACTTCTTCCGACTTCTTTAGAATGCCAAGCAGAATGCGTTTCGTGCGGTCTTACACGTTTACGTTACGATCGTGTAGAATAAACTAAAACGATTATAAACACATCATTATGGTTTTAGAAGCCATTCGAAGACTGTTTGAGTGCTGTATCATCATTGCTAAATGGATGTAATACGGTCAAATGGCGCGCGTATCACTTGTTCCAACTGTAAGTATCGAGGTAAGTATAGTTTTTGATGTTGCTCTATATCCTCACTCGGTTTCGCTCAGGTTCAAAGTTTTTGTACCTATTATGTGTACCCTGATACAATTTTACCGCCTGCAGGCACATACTTATACTCACAAACGTGCTATACGGTCATCAAATATGGCGCGGGTATAGTATTTAATTCAGACAACGCTCGCTAGAGGAACCGTATTAGTCTGCTCTGTTATGGATCTGCCCATTCGTTTCAGGCGTATACCTTTCATTTGCATCAATCCCTCTGTTCCTTTTGCTCATCCTAACCTATCTCTGTTCTTTGCGGCTATCTCTTGCTGCGAGTTTTTTAAGAGCGTCCTCTTCTGCGCTCGGAGCGACGGGAGGCATTAAAATACACGAGAGGTGGCTTGTACTGAAGAACTGGACTGGGATGATTTGTGCTCCTGAAGCGAGAAGGAGAAAACTGGTTTCACATCCCAAGCAGGACCATCCTATAAATGGTCTGCTCTTCTTTTCATGGCGGACGATGAAGCAACTTTCCATATCTGATGTTGTATATAGGTGGGGTGAACCGTATTCGTTCTTCTGCCTTTGTGTGGGTACAATATGGTTACCTGTGGAGAGACGATTCTGAACTGAAATCGATTCATTTAATACATATGGTGGGAATGTGAGGGAGTGGCTACGAGTTCGATATTTTAGATGTTCTTATTGGACGATCGATCGATAGGTATACTTGTAAGTGGGGACTTGTTTGGGACTGATCGAAAATTGTAATGGCCGCGATGATCACTTTAAAGATAAATTTGATTGTGGGATGATCGGGTGAGAGCTTCTTTTCTTTTTCTTCTTTTTTCAAAGAAATCTCTGGCTAATGCGAGCTGAGAGCTCATTTTTTGGATGAAATTCCCCACATATACTTATGGATAGCACACGAACGCATCAATTTTGGAGGCTGCTTTTATTCGTGAATTTTGCGTTTTATGATCTTGAGAGAGCTGCTGCCCTGGGGAGCGCACTTTACGATCCCAAAATATATAGCCTTGCGAGGTCATTACACCTGTGCTCGCTAGAGAGCAGATTTCACAAAATTCCAACGATATTTCATCCCATACATTATGAAATTTATACAGTTTACGGCTCAAATTTATCGAGAAGAATGGCCCAAAAAAATAATTTATTTTTCTAACACTGTGAGTGATTGCGTCTTATCCCGAAATTATGGTCTGAAAATCATTGTATTTATTGAGACAAATAATTATATCAATAAATACTTATAAAATCTTATCACAAATTTTCAAAAGTTTTATATTCTTGTTATGATTTGAATTTGCCGAACAAACTGAAGAAAAACACGGAAATACTTTCTCAGGCGGAAAAATGTGTTCAAATGGATGCACCTCCTGAAAATTCTCGAGAAAAAATTGACTGAAGAAAGTCAAAACTCGTCTCCAATTCTGCCATAATCAGTCAAATGAGCCCGTATTCAGTATTCAAATCGTTCATGTAACCAGTACGATTTCAAGGAAATCAAAGGAAAATTAAAAATCAGCTATATAGAAATATTAGAAATACTTTGAATGGCTCAGAAAATATATGTAATCTTCAGGCAAACCACTTAGAATAGATTGTATGCGATATATCACTCCTCAATTACCTTCAATTTGGAATTTGCTAAGAGTTCAATTATCCACGTGCCTTTTTTTTCAGTGACCCAATCACATTTTCATTGGGAAGTGAAATTTTGGACCAACGTGGTCAAGTGTGATATTCAATTTGACGTGTCGGTTGAGGCCGAAAAAAACGTCGAGTTGATTGCACAATTAAACACGTTTTGAACGAGCAGTCAACACGCCAAGTTTTGAACTAACGTACAGAGACTTATTGCCTGAACATTCTCTGACATGTCAGTAATGATGTTCGCGGTAGTCATCCGTAACGAGGTGTGAAGAACGATTGCATAATTGGCCATAGAGCACGTGATAAAAGGTCACCTTTTTCCTAAAATCAAGTCACGGTCGCTCATACGAATGGAGCCCTAAAATGTCCGACTGCTGAATACATACGTTACGCGCTCCTGTTTCCGGAACACTTTTCACATCATCACGATCTTCTTCTTAGCAGTAATTCAAGTAATCCAATGATTATGGCGGTAATTGGTAGCAGAAACCAAAGCTCGTTAGAGAACCTGCGCACATCAGGCAATCTCAATGCGGTAGCGCACTTTTATAAAGTGAGAAACTCGCATACAGTCCTTTTATAAACGAGTCTACAAGACATGCTGTATTCCGATGATCATCATATAGTGAAATACGTTTGCATGATGAGTATTATATACGAGAAGTGTAGTATCCAGACTTGGTCTATACGCATGGACTGACTGATATTCTTAGGATCAGTCGTGCGAAATGGTTTGACAGGTGAGATATGGGCGCCGTAAATACACGTGTAAATATATGACCGGTCGTTAGAGATGAGAGTACCATCAGACGTGCATTCGCATCCGAGTTAGTATGGGATCACCCGTATACCCCCAAGCTAGAATCATTAAATTATTCGCCTGACAACCTTTCTGAATTTACGTATGGTGTATAAGCTCGACAGGTCAAGCTCGTTCTATACTAATCTTTTGTATAACCATAGACCAAGAGCTGAATTTTGAAAATCTCGCGACGAGAAGTTATGTGGGCTCACTGGAAAATGATCTTGTCAGGAGGTTTTGATACAAATTCGATATTAGAAATAAACTACATCTTTCGTTCACCCAATCAACGTGCATTTTATCTATCATGATGCCTATACGGATGACAAATGCCAGTTTCTGGCCTTCTGTACTGAAAGAAATTTTTCTTGGATAAAGAGCTATTAATCGCTGAAATAAACAAGAAAGTAAACTTTTTTATGAGCCTTGTACCTCAGATTTTCCATATTATCTGAAGTATGTGTGCTTGATTCTCACCCATGGCTCAATTTGCCCCCACTAAAGATCTCGAATGTGAGCACTCGCAGAACTTGACAAGTATTTCTCTAATTTTTGTTACACTAGAATATGAGAGAGGAATAAGAATTTTGAGTGATCCAAAATGGTCAATGCGTTTTTCTGAACAAAAATACTGGTTTGCCAATTTTGACTTTTTTAGTTTGTAACTGAAGGTCGAGCTAAGAGTTATGCTTAACAAACTTGATGCAATCAATCTCAATGTTCTCTAACTTATTTCTTTTTGTTTCCATCTCAGCTTCAAGATTGTCTTTGAAGAAATTCAAAATTCGATTGCTGACCGATTTTACGCCCATAACACTAAAAAAAGTGCAGTATGCTTGATTCGCCCCATGAATTTTTCCGAGATTTGCCTTCATTTTCATAGAAAGCCATCAATTCATCATTCATATAGCAGAACTATTGCTTTTTTATTCTACGGAAAACCCATACAATCTCATATAAAAATGCCTCTTATACATATGGGAGCAAATTAGGCACTCCCTTTAGGAAACTGACAAGAAATCTCACTTTGCAAGACATGAGATAGCTCAACTTCAGTTCAACGGAATTGAATTTACTTCAGCTCATTTTGAAGGTTCTGAAACAACTCGTGAAACAAGCTCTACGAGAAGCTGTAGAATGAACTAAAGTTCGTTGAAAAATGTGGAAGTGGTCAAAATTCTGAGCAAAACAAAAACAATGGGGGCAAATCAGGCATTCTTACCTTGGAACTGAATTAGTTTTTTCAATGGCAGTGATCGAAAAGAGCACTAACTATGTCCGATGTTTTTGTTGCGAATTTTAGCAGCTTCTTTCGGTTTATGGTTAGTTCATTCTACCAAAGTATCAACCAAAGCTTCAATAATCTGATCTACGTTCAAGTTTTGAGTCTTAGATAATGCCTGAGCTCTCATTTATCTAAAAAAATCTTATCCTTAGCAAAAAGAGGTCATGTTTAAGTAGTTCATCGAAACTGTGAAATTTTATTACCATGGAGTATATTTAACAAAAACCCGAATCGTCAATTCTAAAATGGATTTTTTTTTTATTTAATCACGCATGCGCTCATGGTGTAACCGAGGGTATAACCGCGTTTTCGAAGATTCCACGTGAGCGACCAGAACCGTTGTGGAAGAGTGAAATCTTTTGGCTCGTAAATTAAAAATACCTGACACTATTGACCATTACAATAGATCAGATTGAAATTTCAAAAAAAGAGAAAACTGGAGCAAAGAGTCCCAGTAGCCTCACTGGACAATACAAAATGCTCGGCAGCACCCGTTCGAGGTAGATCTCGGTGAGCAAATAATGAGCTGCGGGATCTGTTTCCGAGGTATAAGTTTCACTCCGGGCGTGCTGAAAAAAAAACCCTTTGTAGTGGTAATCCCTCGCCGTAAACCAATTAGGTTAGCCCGAACCACTCAAAACAGGACGCCGCAAGGGTTCCCCTCGAAAGATCATCAGGAATTCTTTGAATGTTTTTGGGCTAGCCCAGCAGGGATAGATCGACCCTTTACAACTTGAGCTAAATCGAAATCCGTTTCCTTTGGAATGGATCAGACGCGATATCGCCCCTTTTGAGGTCTTTACAGTTTGCGATATACGGACGATACAAGATAAGAGAGGGATGTCGATGCTAGAAAATTTTACGATAGATACTGAGGCGAGCAATCGACCGATAAAAGATACATTTCGATGAGGTGCTAAGATGAAAACGTGTAATAGTAAGAGGGAAAAGCGAGGGAAACGTTTCACAAGGGCCTGTATTACGGATGGCAATTGCAATCGGTCTATGAGCGCTTATCGCGATCGGAACGATACTTGAAACGAGCAAACGAGATAATACACCGAGAAGTGATGGTATACTTTGTAGCTTTCATCTGTAGCTATCTACATTGAAAGGACTATTCTTCGGGATCTCTTGAGATGGTCGAGAGCAATCGGAATGGTTCTTGCACCTACTTTGAAGCAACGAATGAGAGTGTTTCATTTTACCTCCAAGTCCATCTCAAAATGAAAATTAATTCCAAAAAATTACATATAAAAATGACATATCTTCTGAGGATGATTATTTCATGGATCCTTGTTTACTTTTTTACAGAATTTGGGAAAAAATTTTCGCAAGGAACCCGCCAACAATTCATCTTGATTTGAGAATGATAGAATATTAGCAAAAATCGAGACTTGGCATTTTTTTGTATTTGTTGTCTTATTCACTGAAAAATGTTCCTTGAATGGCCAAAAATCATCTGCATTTTTCGTATGCATAATAATGTAATACATGAAACTTAATACAAGATATTGAAAATATCGTTTGACGGCCCTTCTACATTAGATAAATTTAGTCAAAGTGATTGATTTTTTGTGATAGCTCAAAACCCGACGGAGAATTCCTCAAAAAAATGTGTTGCGAAGTGGTAATACTGATGAAAATACTCACCAGTGACTCAATGCATGTATTTTATGAGCGATAGATTTGAATAATCGGATCGCGACGACAGAAAATAGCAGCATTTTGGAAGCATACAATGCAGACCTGAAACTTGCAAGCCTTGTCGCAAGCTATTTGATGCGGAAAAACTGACCTTGTGGGTCGAGCAAAATGAAAATGTATAATTCTAGACTATAACATCCGTTTCTGATTTGTTACAATGCCTCGAAAATGATCTCAGTCACAATTCCATATGCTTTTGTTTCAATTTTCCATCCAATTGGGCATCCAATTTGGAAAATTTGGGTTAGGAAAAGCAGACGACATTTTAAAAAGGATTTTTAGTTTACCAATAAATCGCTTTGTTTTATAGTGTATGCTCGGTAATAGGCAAATAGGCTACTGGCGTAAACATCGTACGATTCGTCACATCGCACATCATGCGATTTTTAGGCAATACTATCCATAAATGGTCTCTATGAAGAATCATTCCGGTGACCAGATATTTTTTTAGCGATATTGTTGGCCATAACCACTCGACTACTACGTGCAAACATTTTAGGAATTCTCATGATTGACTCTTATTTCCTTCTATGAACTAGGATACCAATAGGAGGTAGTTGGAATTTTGCTCAAATGCAAACTCAAACTCGGCATCTCAGAGGTAGTTTCCTTGCATGTCTGGGATCCTGCCTCTTCAGCTCATCCACATTCATGAGATCAGTGTAGGCGCCCAGGGCAAAAAAGTAACGTGACATCGTAAAAAGTTAGCTTTTACGCAAGCTCTCTTGCTTCGATATCACTGTCTCAGTATACCTGTATGTATACCTTATGTAAGGGCAGCGAAAAGCCGCAGACTTTGCTCCGTGTCGCTTAAAATTTATAAGATTCAGCTCTGGCAGGCGGACCCTGGCAAAAAGGCGGAGTAAAAAGGGCGATATAGCGTGGAAGATCCATGATACGTGGTTTTACGAGTCTTGGCTGCTGCGGAGAGATTTTCTTTGGGTTTTGCTTCGGGTTTTGCAGACTTTCTACCTCATGCAAATTATACGGTTCGACGTCCCGCGAATTTTGAACGAGATGGCCGACGTGACCTCCAAAGTATACCGCATTGCGCACATAAGAATCTGCAATAGCGAAATTCGTGTGGATAATAGATGAGTTTCTCACACACACACGCATATACTTATGGATCACGTATAGGGGTGACTTTGTCATGAGTATGTGTAAGGTGTGTGCGTGTGGGTTAGTATGTGTTAGCCACGGTTGTGACTTCCGCCCGGGGTTTTTACGAGCTTTTCCGTCATTCTGATAGCGCGTGCGGGCGTATTTCAACCCCTCGGGCACACACGCACATTTCTAACCTTGGTATCGTAGTACATCCATGTTATACCGAGACTGGGTTGGGTTCACTATGCCTACCCTCATCGGCGTCGTCGCCATATTCTATACAGAATTGTATCCCGCGCTTTCTCATCTCATCCGGTTGCCTGGATATCATGCCGAATTTCATGGCTGCTCCATGCAAATTTTGAGCACGAGGCGGGCGGTTCCACCCAGGCGTATCACGCTACATTAAATTTTGCTTGCGCAGTTATCAAATTTTTATTGCCACGCCCTCCCCCTTGTCCTCAGCTATGCTCTCACGAATGAATTAAATCTGGTACTTTCTATCTCTTTCTCTGTTAGATTTAGGCTCTTGAGAGTCCAGACCCGCGGATTTGTGTTCCCGAAGCCCGAGTGCCATGGAATTTATCGCCATGGATCCTCAACTGATATGTATGATGTCCGCGCTTGACCCAACGGTATGGCTTTTTGCTAGAAGTAGTCTGCTCAGACTTTTTTTACACAAATAACAATTTGTGAGATGAGGAACACTGGAGTCCAATGATGATTATATAAGAGGATCGATGTAGGCATAAAAGTATCGATTATACGTCTACGTCCAACTGGACGAGAGGGTATTCGAGGGATTGCAAGGATTTGCAATGTTGAGGCATCTTGGGTAGGTTAGGGCAGAAATAAGTGGAAGTTGGTGTGTCATTTTTAACCCATAGGCGCCGTATGGGTCCTGCAGGACCCATGCACAATACGTTCGATTTGGTATATTTGAATCAATATTTTATGCCTCTCAATATTCAGTCATCTTGTTCAAGGCCATACCTAATTCATTTGTGTGGTTACTGAGGCCTATCAACAGGCTCCAAGTTTCTATATCACTCTCAAAACCTCATTCAGACAGAAATTCAAATCGATAAAAATGACCCGTCATTGTACGGAGCGTATGTTGCATTTTTTGAGTTTCCAACCGGGTTTGACTGTACGGGGCTCTTCAGTGGTGCGAACAACACTCGTTCGACCAAGAATGCATCTCTAGAATACTCATAGATAACTAAAATTATGAGAAATTTCATTATGACGCTTCACATGACCGACCCGAAAACCAATGTTCCAGAGTGTTTCATGGGATTCTATGTGCATTGCGCCTAATCGGAGCCTTCAAAGATTCGAGTTAACTCAAAAAACAAGATATCAACCCGTTTTTAGATGGTCTCGGTTTCTATGGGTTAATGCAGGACTCGGCCCTCGGTGCGTAGACACTCAAAATCCACACTTAGAGAATCCATTTGTGATATTCCCAATAGGTTGGAAATCAGGTGAAACGAGTCCACGAAGAGGTTGACGATGATTTCATTGGATACCGTCAAGTGGGGTAACTTTGCCACACTTTCGACTTTTTTTTGGCATTGTTTTCCGTATAGCTCGGAGAGATTACGGCAAAACCTACCCGTATCAGTAGCCAATCGAATGCTTAGAATCTTAGCTTTTGATTGGCGTAAGGTAGAACTCGATTTGAGAATCCTGTTTGAAGATACGGTCTTGAGAAGCAAAACACTTTTCACAAAACCTGGGGTGGGGTTACTTTGCCACACTCCAGTATCTCCACTGGAATTTCAGTATCACGACTAGAATTCTTGTGAAAATACGAGCGTATCTTGTATCTCATGAGCTCTAATAGATGTTGTTCCCATTGGGAACGTTTTTCTTGACATCCCAAGCTTTGTCCAGCATTGAACAAGTCAAATGATTGATTTGAAGTAGTATCAAAGCTGTTTATATAAGTTTGGTTTTTCAAAATTCCACGGAAAAGTGTCGAAAGATGATGCTTGACTTATGCCTCAAGTACTTGCACGTTTAGCTAGGATTTAAGATTGAAAAATGAAAGTCAATGTATCTCTTTAATTGAGTTCTTGATAATTATTATGACTTTTCTGCGTTCCAAGAGAAATTTCCCCGCATTCAACGCGCTGTATAAGTTATCGATGCTGCACGAGTATTTTCAAGAGAGCCTAACGCAAAGCAGTCATTGGCGATTTTTAATCTAAATGAAATCCATCTAGACGGAATTGTTTCGTTTAATGAAGAGATAAGTGAATAGTGTTTTCACTGGTATCTTAAATTCCTTGGCTGCTTCGCGGTAAGAGAGTTATTGCCACTTCCTATTTGCTTACGGGGATGTCGGAGTCTCACGGCATTAACGAAAAAACACTTTACGCAATGGTTTCTACATCAATTAAGACGATGTCGGTCGCAAATGATTCGGAATTTCTTCAAGAATCGGCCTCTGGTACAACCTATGGAAATAAAAGTCTCCCTCGCTCTTGGAGTGAACCAGGAAATGCGCGATATTGCGAGTATGATTCTCAGAGATCGCGACTTTGCACCTTAGATCGATTCTTATGACAGATGGAGACGATCGTTCTCATCATTCGCACCAGAGACCGATTTCTGAAGTAATTCCGAATCTTTTGCGACCACCCCCATCTCAATCGGTGTAAAAATAATTGCATAAAGTGTTTTCTCGTTCCGCGCGAGACTCCGACATCTCCTTAAGGCACTTCTGAATCTTGCCATATGAATAATTCTTGTAATTCCCTCTACCCTTCTGCCTTGCATAGTTTCTGGTCATCTGTGAAAGCAGATGAGTGAAAATTGGATTGGAAGAATGAAAGTATGATAAAATGGGGAATTACGTGAGAGAAGTTGAACAAAATAACTGTAGACGTGGGCACTTAAGGCGATGCGGTCACCATGCAAGCTCGAAATCATTCCCAACTTTCTCCGATTTTTTTGCGATTTGGGCTAAACGACAAGCGCACAAATATTTGCTATCATCTAACTTAGATTTGTTCGCTCTTCGTCGAGCCTAAATTGCAATAGAATCGGAAAAAGTTGGGAATGAAAATGTGCGTATATCATAGGTTAGAAGGTTCCCGTGGCTGAGTTATTCCCACTTTTCTCCGATTCTCTCATGATTTGGGCTAAGCGACGTATTGAGGAATACAAGTTGGACAATAACAAGTATTCGACAACTCGTCTCAGACTTTGAATCATCAAACTTTTTATGTAAGGTGTATTTTCAAGGTCCATGGTCACGGTGCACGGTGACCGCATCGCCTTAAGCTGCAGTAGGAAAGTGTGGCAAAGTTACCCCACCATAGCAAAAAAAACAGCTTTTTTTTCTTTTTCTCGGCGTAAAATTTGTACCGTGGAAAAATTGTGCTTTATAACAACTGAATCATCAAGCTAACGGTTTAAGTCAATGAGAATATGCAGCATTTACCTGTCATTCGACGCCAAGTGCTCGTACTGGGTTAATTTTTTGGGACCAGATTTTTTTGCTTGTCTCTCACTGCGGTACAAAAATAGGTTATAAACAACTCTGAGGCATCTAGAGCTGCCTTCCGCGGGCGCAAAACATAGCTCACGCATGTCCCTACTGGAGGGAATTGTTACTAGAGCGATAAGATTCCCTACCTCACCTACAGCAGCCTCTGAAATCTGTTCCCGGCGGTGTGGCAAAGTTACCCCCCCTGTGGCAAAGTTACCCCATCTTACGGTAGGTTATTAGAGCATATGAACATTCGTGAATAATTTACCGGAGCCTTAGTCCTCGCCCACTTCGGCGCGATGTACGATTTGCAATTCTTTTCACATATCCGATTCAACCGCGATTTAACATCGCCGAAATCGCAGCGATTTTCTGCCAATACGAACACGCTCTTGTGCAATATTTGCACTATCATGAGCACAACACGCAGTTATTTTCCGAATAAGGACAAAATTCTACGCAGAATGTTAAATATAATGAGCAGCAAGAAGAAAGGAAATAAAATCGAGTGGCAAAGAAATGAGTATAAATTGAGATAAAGAAAATGAGATGAAGAAGAGGATCAGAAACGCTTGACATAGATGACGAACCATAAAGATGGGAATTGAGTAAGTGTTCCGGCTAGGTCACCACCCTCAGCCCCAAATGAATTCCGAGCTGAATTCACAGTATCACCAAGTATCTCGATGGGGGAAGTAAAGAATCATGATGAGATTAAGCAAACGCGTGCTTGCGAGTGGTTCACCATTATTCGTGAGAGGATGGGAGAAAAAAAATGAACGTCCGCAAAGATGAGATTTATCACTCTAGCTCTGCTCGTGCGTGTCTTTGTGAAAGTTTCTATAATTTATATCGTATGAATTTATAATGTATGCGAACAGTACATCCCATCATTTTGGACAAGGAATTTTTTCATCCAATCGTTGATGGAGCACAAGGAATCATTTTACCCATACATCATCGCGGCTTTGTCAGACAGTCCGGTTGGCGTATTTTAATTTTGTAAAGGAAGAGGAGTCACCAAATGGGTGGTTCGATGAGTGAATCCACAAGAAAGCCGGTTCCCCACTCATAGCAGTGAGGCTATCACAGGTTTCATTTTCTTTACGTGATGCACGCATGGCTGCGATACGTGTATTATAAGAACTACAATTTGAGGTGTAGCCGAGCCAGCCCTCTGGGCTTTTTGTATATGGAAGCTATCCCTCCCATTCTTTTCGTGAGCTCTCTGGCCGTCACAAAGGTGACTCGACTCCATTGTCAAAACGCAGCGCACCTCGAATCGATCCGGCTCACTAGCTCGATTTCTTTTACGTTCCAACCTCCTGATGATGTGCCTGCACCAGTGTCATTGTCACCTCCCATTTTGGTTTCTTTCCCATGCATACCGTAGTCCCAGTCTCTGGCGTTTTTCTTACAAAATGAAACTAGTTGAATGCAAAAAATATTGTACTATCATATTTACCAGATATGTATCCATGTGGTGAAACTCATCTCAGTGCTAAATGAGTCGATGAAGTTACGTCTTTGTCAACTCCCTGATCTAATTGATGTGGTACGAAGTTTCACTTTCTGTAGCTGAATGCGAAGTTGAATTTCTTCTTTGGACGTTCGGCGTCACACATCACCAAGTCAGTACAGCATCGTTTTCTTAGAAATACAAGGGTAGAACGAGCTATATGGGGTGGCTACTGCAGCTCAAGCTGTGCGTATATTTTGAGTTATAACTATAAAAGCTGAAAATGTCGGAGCGCACAAAGAGGACGAGCAGTTAATGACACTGCTAATAGAATATACTATCGTATCTAAACCAGGACCGAATACCATCAGCTGCCTGTCATCGACTTCGCACGCGTCTCGGTAATCGATCCTGTACGAAGAAGTTCGCTATTCTAAAATTGGAGCCATATTATTGTGCTGCAACACATGGACATTCGATTTTAAACACGAACTTGTCAAAGCGATTTTTTTCAAATACGCTGCAAAAAGCCATTTGCGGAATGCTTTCTCGTTTCCTGCCGATGGTCCAAAAATTGAAAATCATGGGTACCTTCCTCTGTTATTCTCATTCACTCAACAACCCTTTAACTATTCTTCATCAATATTCATTATCAAAATACACCGCTCATCTATAAAACAAGAAATTTCAATCACAAAATTAAAGGTTCAACATCCATCAAGAATATTTCTTGAATCATTTCCATCCAGTTATTCTGAATATACCACTCGCAAATGCTGTATATTACACTTTATGTTATGATTTATCTTTTATGTTGAATAATTCCCTGGGGTCAGAATGAATCGAGGGATGCCGCTCAAAAATGAGTGAGCCCATCGCAAAAGAGGTCTGAAAAATATATCAAAATTTTAAAGAGATCAGCGCAAGTTTGCGCAAGTTTTCGAATGCCATATAGGAATATAGAAAAGAATTAGTTATTCGTAAAATAAAACTTGGACGCTAGAGCTTTTGTACAAATATAATTTGAGGAGTTTGGTTAATTGTTGGTATTTAGGCTTATGTTTTAATATATGGAGCTGAAAATTGACTGAGTGCACCGCTATATGATTGGGCTGAATGAGTGAGCCCTCATTTGGGTAGGGCTCGAAGTAGGGTATCAAAAATGAGAAAGTCGAAAAAAATTTCAGGTGAAACTTTACGCACCGACACAATACTTTCTCTTCAAGAAAGCAAAAGCAGAATGAGAAATTGTATATTTAATCGCTTAGAAGTCACCTCAAAACATGAATCAATAGCTCTTTTGATGACACGAGACCACGAAACACACGTTCCGCATCCTTGCAAATCGGCGTTTTTGAACTAGGGGATGGTGGCTGCGTCTACATGAGGCTGATTCAGCGCGGAGTCAGCGCCGATTCTTGCCCGTGCGGAAGGATATGCGATAAAACAGGACGCTTTTTGTGCTCTGTTTTATCGACATTTCGTCCGCACGGATGAGAATCGGCGCTGAATCCACGCTGATTCAGAGGCTGCGTCTACATGAGGCTGATTCAGCGCGGATTGAGCGCCGATTCTTGCCCGTGCGGAAGGATATGCGATAAAACAGGACGCTTTTTGTGCTCTGTTTTATCGACATTTCGTCCGCACGGATGAGAATCGGCGCTGAATCCACGCTGATTCAGTCTCATGTAGACGCAGCCGGTGTATTAGGAGCGTTTCGGGGTCCCTCAGCACGAATCTGACACAGCTGAGGTTCGATATCGAATCGTGTGAGTGTTGTAGGGGCGCAGGCGTGAATCGTCATGAACTCATCTATTTTGATACGGAGGATGGTGATTCTAGAACATTTTGAGGCTTCTGAGCACAGATCTGACATCGCTCAGCTCCGATATCGTACATATCAAGTGCGTACTGGGAGCGCGCAGGCATAATATGATCAAATCGATCTCAACAATATGCAGAAAGGTTTATTTGCAGTATTTTGAGTTGACAGATGAGGGTTTCCATGGAACTTTTAACTAATGACCCTCCGAAAGAGGAAAAAAAATTTCCATCGCACACGTTTGAAATGGGTTTTATGTGATTCTAAGACCTCGAAAACATGTAAAAAAAGTGGTGCCACTCTTTCCCAAGTCAAGGTATCTGATTCAGAACGACAAGTACGGAATCCCACTCTTAAAACATTTGTGAATCAACTCCAATCGAGCAGGCTCGATTCAAAACATTGTCTAGACGACTGATAGGGATTATATTTCGCCTGACTTGGCTTTAAAATCAATTCTATCATTGATTTTTCCAAAAGTCGATGTAAATTTCCGAAATTGAGTCACGATTTGAGAGTCTCATTTCAATTTCTAGAGTATACTGTGGTGTTATTTCGTTCATATTTCAGCCGTATATTATGTAGAAATCAAGAAATCCGCGATACCATCACATTTCGAAGCTTATTTAGCTTACCATCGGGATTCAAATATTTCTCATTAGCTTTTCACAGAAATACCGGTCGACAACTGCAACTCAAAATAGTGCGGTTATATCCTTTTTGTTACGAAGAAAAAAGAGCACAACATCCCAATCCTGTGCCTTACGTCTCCTGAGTATGTCATCAAAAAATGACCATCTTCAAAGCCAGTGGTGCGATAACTTTATGAACTTTGAAGCTTTATAAAATTTGTCTGGATCAATGCACACTCACAAACCAAACAGGATTCGATTTGTCTTCTTTTCAACTTCGATAACTCATTGCTAAATTCCTCGTTCCACACAAGGTATTTCATCATTTTCGTAAACAATAGCCAGAGAAAGTTTTCCCACAAAACTCGGTTACATCCTTGGTTACATCGATAAATGAGAGCTAATATCATAGCCAAATCAGCGCACACCTCTGAATCAAACATTTTCTCAAATTATATCATTCCAGCGAAGTAGTTGAGGCATAGGTATTTTAGTTACAGCCTTATCAATTCAAAATACGCTGCTAAATGTTATTAGCAGAATGCTTCCTCAAAGCATTATCACCCGAATTTTCTCTTTCTTGATAGTGACTAACAATTGACTATTAATTCTCTTCCTTTTCTTCCTCATGTCTTCAGAAACTTTGAAACGGTTCTGACGATCGTGTGACATTTTGAATAGTTCTTCAACGTCCTTCTGTGTTGAGTTTCGTTTATTTTGCTCATTAGTTTTTTCACCCCCACGGAGAGAAAATCATCATCAATTATTCCTTGTCTCATATTTCTGTTATATTTCTTTCAATTAAATCTATCCTTCTCGTAAAAATCCTAAATATTCATCGACATACTACAGTTTTTTGGGTGAATTCATTATTTCATTGTTGCACAAAAATGTTCTTCGGAACTGGATGGTTGAGGATTTATGGTAAGAAATGTAATGAAATTGAGAGGAGAAATATGATTTTTTCTCATAAAAAGTATTGAGGGTGACGAACTAATCGATGGAATGAGCTCAAAATAGACTGGGCTCACCGCTCACTAATGTTGAACAGTCCCTCAAAATTTCAAGACGATCGGTGGAAACGCCAAAGAGTTTTCAAATTCCATAGAAGAGGTAAATAGAAAAATTGACATTTGGATTACAGGGGGGTAAATTAAAATTGCGTATCAACCAATCACTTCAAAATGGCATTAAATGATACGGGAAGAAACTCTAGATTTTTTAAGTGGACGAAGGCTAATGATATAATGTTTGGACCAACATTGAAAAAAAACCATGTTGATTCTTTGGAGGAATAATTTATCTGGAAGTCCAACAAATCAGTCAATAACGCTCAAATTCAGTGGAGATAATCATGAGCTAATTTGATCTAAACCCTCAAAATTTCATGAAGATCGGACAAAGGGGATTGGAGTGGTTGTATGGTAAGCAAAAGACAACGAACACACTAACAAACATACGAACATATTCACATGGCAGTTTAAAATAATTTGTAGCAGATGTTGAATGTGTTTGGGGTAATATATGGGGGTACTAATCGATAGATCTCGTCGAGTAGAATAAGATAAAATGACTCTCATTTGCCGGAAAGGAATATAGAACGGTGAAAATTGAAGAAAACAAAAAAAATTTTAGCGAAAAACTCGGCACCATTACAAGGCTTTCTCTTTGAGAAAGCAAAATTGCGTTGGTTCGTCTGTAAACTACCCAAAAATCATCTTTTGCAGTCTTCTGTTGGCAAATCAGGATGCGTTTAAACAAGAAAGAATGTAGAACATATTGAATGATAAAATACTATACAATGCCACTCCTGCACACTCCCAAGAGTTCAGAGTACTCCAGGAAAATTGCAGTAACACAAAAGTCAAAAGTTCCGTGGAAACCCTCAGATGTGAAATCCACATACGCGGGTCTCAATGGTATAGTTTGGAAGCGCTGCGGGACACGGAAAAAAAGATTGACCAGATTGATATACAAAACTTGATTAGAATCGACGTTGTTGATCGAACAAAGGACCCCGCCATGAATGATAGGATTTTGGGTTTTAGCTAATTTTGCTGAATTGGGGATCAAACCATAGAGCTCGAAAGGCTGATCAAAAGTCTCTATTATCGTTAAGCCTGAAAAATTCTCATTCGCGAGTTATTCGATCTAGGGTAGGCCGTCTGCAACACGTGGACCACGATGATGGCATCCGATGTTGATGATCTGCGTCATTTGCTCCGCAGCTAAACCGATGCCCGCACGCCCACAAAAGAATCAACACTCAGGCACTTGCAATCATTCTCGTCACCACCATTAGCGCAGAACAGTAATAATTTTATTATCCTTCACAGATAAACGATAAACATCGTAGCTTAACCTCGATGGCCCCCTACTCTAATCATTACACAGCAGATGCTTGTTTGTTATGTAATGATTAAAGGTAAATCAACACGCGTGCAAAGTTGGCACCCCCTTCGAAGCATTACAAATGTAACGATTTGTAAGGCATTTTCAATTGAGAGTTACAAAAAATGAAAGCTTTTACGAATAGTTTTGATATTTCCCAACAAGATCACAAAATGCCATGTATACCCCAGTTGCGGTATGTACCTCAATTCCGACACACACTGTATTAGAGAATATGATGAAATTTTTAAAAACATCGACGCCAAGCTGTGCTTGCAGAAAAATTCTCTAAGATCTCTCAGGCAAGACTCACGTGTAATGATGATATTTTAAGGTTACACAGAAGCAATAAGTTTCAATTACAATAGCATATGTAAAGAGAAGAGTATTAGAGAATTGTGAATATATTCCAGCTTGAAAAGAGCTATAGCAAGTAGCCGAAACGTCGCACTAATATGCTAATAAACAATTGGCAGGAAAAACCAATAGCTATCCAATTAATTATACGTGTTATATGAACAACGTTCTACAAGCGCTGTACCATCTCAGACTATTCGTCACCTGGCTGCTCAATGATCCAGACCATGGCGTTGAACCGGACAGAATGAGTAACGGATATCATTCACTTTCAATTCAGTGATTCCATACTAATATCACATCACGGAGGTCCCGAGGAGGATAAACGTGAGATATCTTACTCGCCAGATCGAGTGCGTCTTGGGCGGGGGAGAGAATTTCCTCCTGGTGCCGGGATGGAGAATTTGGGCAACACGTGTTATATGAACAACGTTCTACAAGCGCTGTACCATCTCAGACCCTTTGTCAACTGGCTGCTCAATGATCCAGACCATGGCGCTGAACCGGACAGAATGAGTAACGGATATCATTCACTTTCAATTCAGTGATTCCATACTAATATCACATCACGGAGGTTCCGAGGAGGATAAACGTGAGATATCTTACTCGCCAGATCGAGTGCGTCTTGGGCGCGGGAGAGAATTTCCTCCTGGTGCCGGGATGGAGAATTTGGGCAACACGTGTTATATGAACAACGTTCTGCAGGCGCTGTACCATCTCAGACCATTTGTCAACTGGCTGCTCAATGATCCAGACCATGGCGCTGAACCGGACAGAATGAGTAAGGGATATTATTCACTCTTAATTCAGTGATTCCACACTAATATCACATCACGGAGGATCCAAGGAGGATAACACTGAGGTATCATGCAAATCATGCCGGAGGATGTTCAGTTACGAATACTTTATTCATATAACATCAATCCAGATAGAACAGATAACCTAGTGATGGCTTTGACAAGAAATGTCCGACTACCAGTCCGAGATCAATCAACAACGTATCAAGTACAGCTGAGCTAGAGAGGTTATTCCATTCATCCATTCATCACTTATTGTCTATGTATCAATGTATCAATCATTCCTTGCAATTCGTTCCAGTTGCGGCGCGCGTTGGCACAATCCACGTGAACCATGATACAGTCGTACACACCATCTAATGTAACTGGATGGGAGAGCATTGCATGACTCAAAACAAGCCTACGATCCCTTCAATGAGAGCATTAATATCTCTTCCAAGTATAGTGGACATCTTCAAGGAGGATCGAATGCAGTCAGTTAAGTGGACCTAAAAGTTGAGTTGTACTTACAGCTTATGAAACAGATGATAATTACAAGTGTATGATGTTAGATGCGGCCGAATTGCGAGGCCTTCGAGTATAGGAGCAAGATTATTTGACAAAGCCGTCATTATTCTGATTGCCTAAGTAATAAAGAATCCCTATGAAACTACAATGCATCGGGGATCCGCATGAAAGAGTCCCTATACCATCATACGTCTCAAATGCAGAGCCGATTGTATTTCCCATTCTTAGCTCCGCATCGGACTAATATTGAACTGCATTGCATTGAATGTGAAATCGCGAGTTCGTGTTTCGCCCTGGTATCTTCTGTGGGCTCATATGTTAGACGGGTATAGACTTGTCTGAAGCACTATTGTTATTAGCGTAGAGTCATATCAGGTTTATCCAAGGTCAACATTGGAATTCTGTTGAGGCAACCAGAGATGTAGTTGCCATCTAGTGATAAAGGTACAAAGCAGTTGCAAAGCTCCGTGTGGTAAATGACCCTATATGGTCTCATTTGTTTGAGGATAATATGAATGGTATCATCGCGAAAAATGGTACAATATTGTTACGAATAATTCCAAGCAAATAACAAGCTTTGTGATGCTCGCCCGATTTTATATTTTCAATTCCCAAATTTATATTGCAACATTTGATTTTTGCCTCCGAATGCAAGCTTGAATCTATTCGACGTGTCTCGCCACACGGTGGAGGCCGTATGTAGGTCATGCCACGGCACCCGTGGGGGTACTGGGGGCAGTTATTTTTCGCTTCCGGCACAAAGCCACAAGAGGGCCCACACAGCGGAAGAACTTGGTTCTCCTGTGGGTGTTGACCATAGAGGCAGGATCGAACAGTCCTTTGGTAGTCGATGATTTGTTTTCAGATTGAAGTTAGTTTCCAATCGGGCGAGCAAACGTGCCGTTGGCGTTCCGTTTGGTCTTGTTTAGCTCAACAACGATACTTAACCTATTCTTAACTATATATATTGATATTCGATATCTCTTTACATTCAATTTGAATTCAATCGCAATCAACAATTCTTTCTCTCAAATTCACCCTCGCATCTAATCGTTTATTACAAATATATTACGGTGGATACGGCCAAATTTCCATAGTCTCGAAATTCGGCCACATCTACTATTATATATTGAACTATACCAAGGGTATGATTCATTAAGTCTCAACTGTAATTTATTGAAGGTATAAAATTCACGTAAATGGTCGGATCTATTTCATAGTCATCTTTGAGCATATAGAAAGGAAAAAATTAAACTATCTTCGCGAACTGACAACAACAAGACTGTTATTGCGGATAATTATTTGACCATTTGATATCCACGTGAGAACTGTTGAATTTTCTTCAATGCCTCCAAACATCTCGTGAGACTTGCCTAATTTCGAAGGCAATTCATCCTCTTCTTCTATCAATCTAACTATCTTCCTCTTTGGAAAGTGGTGGAAATGTTTTCACTATACGATCATCTCAGGATAAAATCATTCAAGTCTATAGTCAAAGAGAAAAAATATGATGAAATCATTTGTAACATTCAAAGAACGAAGAAACATCCGGTTGTAAGCACAATTATGAGGATGGAAAGAACTTGTTGTATATAATATATTGAAGGGATCCATGAATTGCTAGTGGTTGGAACTATTAGCGTATAATAATACCTTACCAAGTTTAGGTATAACAGAGTCGTGTGACATGCTTAGACAATCTATTGCAAATTACAGATCTCTAATAAGAAAATATCCCTGGATGGATTAACCCTTCCCGAAAAGAACTTGCTTCCCAATGTAAGAATGAAATAAGTTAGGAATACCTTTCATTTGCTGCTGTCTGTTTCCTTTTCAGAGAAAATGAAGTAAGCTGGTTGTTTAGCTGAAAACTACTTTTTTCCATTGTCACAATGCTATCAAACTAATATGCTTGGTGTTCTCTTGTGGTTGGAAAAAGCTGTACTGTATGGGTAAAAAATAAATATTTTACTCCACAAATAAAAATTTTCCATCTAGTACTCATACAGATTTGGTCAGCATCAATTTAGCAGTGACTTTATCTGCATACCACTGAATCTCTAAGAATCTCTATGTAATGATTCATTATGAAGATATCTGGAGTGCAATATTTGCATTGGGCGATGATTGGCGGTAGAAAATACGACCTCTTTCTTGGGTTTTGGATTTATTTGCATTACATTGACAGCGTGACAACTGCTGTTTTAGGGTGATGACAGATAACTTGTTATACGACACGAATCTCACGATACGACACCACCCGACGCGACACTCCTTGCATTCCTGCGAACCTAACCATCGATTAATCTGATTCATTTTCATAATCCATAATTGGCACTGTAAAAATGAATCCAATCAATTGATGGTTGGGCAGGCAGGAATGAATTCAGTGTCGGTGTCGGGCGATGTCGTATCGTGAGATTTGAATCGTGGCGGGTTGTCTGTCATCACCTTTATACACTGATCTCGCTCGTGTCGGTGTATTTCCAAAAATCACTAGGCGGAACGCTGTAGAATACGGAATCTTATGTATTTTTATACCAGTCCTCGATTCGTCTTGCGGATTATTGACCGTAATACGATCCCTGAAGAAGAAAAAACAGCATCGGATTCGCGATTTCGACCCCAGTCTTGTAACACTCGCTTGGCCCATAATTGAGCCACCGGCCCGAAATCTATGCATCCATCGTTGTACAGAGTATAGCACCTTATTGATGTTGTGAAGTTCGTCACTTCCTGCCGAGTCTCAAAAAAATGTAACGCGGGCATGTTCGGATTGTATCTTCGGAGATGTCAGTATCGTCAAGATAACGGTATAATATGTGGTCGTGGTCCAGCGGTTAGGACACTTGGCTTCCGTAAGGAAGATCTCGGGTTCGAGTCGCCGCAGTTTTTATATCAAATCGATCGCTTACTTTTCCACGTATCTGCCGACTTTCCATAGATTCTCACGTTCCAATAGGAAAACTCATCTGAAAAATAAATTCATTGTAGAAGCGACCGTTTCAACCTTTCGGAAGGAACGTGATACCCTATATTCACCTCATTCATCTCATTCTAAGTATCTACCCAATCTCACCTCGAGCTAATCACCATTGAATTTGAGATTGGGTGGTGCGAAAAAAAGCTCCCTAGAGAAGATTTAGGGCTCTACATATAACAAATGTAGCGAGTTTATGCAAGTCCACTCATTCGGAATGGTTTTACACGAACTGGGCGGATCCCAAGACGGGAGCGTGAACAATTTACGCTCTATCCAAGTACATGCTGCTGCTGCTACTGCTGTTGGACTCTAATTCATGTGAAATTGCTTTAAAAAAAAAAGACTAGCCACACGCTCAGGATGAATCTCAGATCTACTATCTCTGTCTCTCGCTCTCTTGCTAGCAGCTCTGGATTTTGCTCGTATTATATACGCGATAGACAGTGAGTCTGTATGTACATATATAGTGGTTCAGGTTATAATACGTTGGGTACGATAGCCCCAGAGTAACGACGTGCACGAGCCACCCTTGCGCAGCGTCCGCATTGCCGTAAAGCCCTATAGCTAGCGAATGAGTGTGAGAGAGAGAGGGATATATATAGCCTGGGATGGTTGGATGGAATGGCGCTCGGGTAGCCATTAAAATATCGCGTATCCTCGATATACGAGCTTCATGCTCTCGTATTCTGCACCAGCCTGGCTATAGACAGAGAGGGGCTGTAATTTTGCGCGCGAACGTGCTCTCAACCCGCTCTCTCTATGGATGGCGCTCTGAGACCCACGGGAATAATGTGGCCTCTCTGCGTAACTTTACGCATAATACCAATTCATGTATATATGTGTAATAGCTATACGCACCTGCGTATAATGTGCGTGCAACTGTAACTATGTACAATGTACATAGTTACCGTTGCACGATAACATGTACATTGTACATGTTATCGGTACACACATATTTAGATTTACGCATTTCAGCAATTGTACTTTGGATTGAGCTATATATGTTGTGCAGGTACTGGTAAACAGTGACATGCGAAAAATGTTTAATAGATCTTCTGGATGTAAATTTTATCAAAATGCATTTGAAATGACAATTTCTCTACCCGATGTCAATTACATCGGAACGGATGCAATCAATTTATGGTATCGATAAAATTCCATAAGTAGAGTTAATTTTCCACAATTTCATCAACTCACGACCCTCTATTGCAAAATCATACCTTTGTCATGTGTTCTCTTTGGATTCACAATCCAAACAGACTTCCATGTTGTATTTCGAAAGGAATTTAAGAGATAAGAAACATTTTGGGGCGGGATAAAATTGTGAATGGATGTTGCAAGTGGTAATGACCGAATATGGTCAGACGGATATGGTTACGCTCACATTTAAGCCCAGCCCCCCCCCCCCCTCAAAATCTAACCAACTACAACGCCGCAAATTCTTCATCCAGTAGAAGCTCTTGCAAATTATCGTGAGCCAGAAAAAATGACCAACAAACATGGCCTTGGGAAGATAATGGTTGCGTATAGGTCTGCCTACAGGTGAAATTGCAACGTTTTGCGTTTCCCTTCTGTCTCGAGCAACTTATAATTTTTCACTTATAATTTTCAAGCTCAACTTGGAGAAAATTATACTCTGTACGTAGCAAATTGAGCTCAGCCATGTACGATTGGTCGGTGCAACGGGTATATTTATGAAAGACTTACGCATAGCAAATGTTCTGCACCAAACTCAGAGCTGTATTTATATGAGATATGAGCGAGGCAAAGCTTTGGTTGGACGACCATTATTATTATACTTGCCCCTAAGAAAGAGTACAACACCGAACGAGAAATTCAGTCTGCACTCATAAAGTTTGCACGGAACACTCATTATTCTGGCTCCTTTTGGCTTGAAGTAAATCGGTGCTCGGATAATCGATGCTTCTCTGCACAGCTCGAAAGAAAGAAAAAAAAAAGCGTCAGTATTTTTGAACGCTCTTGTGTGCCAGTGTAGCTGGCAATTCAATGGTGGGTAACTTTTGATGCCAAGTAGTTCGGTTGTGGATAGCCATCAATAGATATCTTTCAAACGACCATGTTTTTGTAATTTATAATACCGCGTCAAAATCGGCAGGTGAATTTCGTAGACTTTTTTCTCCAAGAATTCTGGTACCGTCAACCGGGGTTACTTTGAACAGACGGGGTAACTTAGAACACTCGAGGTACAAGTTTTTAATTTTCGAAATCAGCAAATTAGGGATATGCAAGAGTTCTAAAAGTAATTTGCTCGGTAGTGGTATACGTGTACAACATTTTGCACCGATCTATGCGGGTCTCTATCAGCTGTAAGATAGTTTTCAACAAACTTTATGGATGGCATGATTTAGGAGCGAAAAAAAGTTGCTCCAAACAATCGGTCTCGTTTGAGCACTCCCGGGGCGAATCCAAGTCCCCGGAGCTAGATTCCATTGAACCCCACCGATATCTTGGAGAATCCATCATTATAATAGAATATTTTCACCTTGATTCCATTTTGTAGGGTAAAAACCGACAAGTGCGTATTTTTCCTTCAGAACGGGGTAACTTTGAACACTTGAATGGAAAAATACATGCTTTTTCGACGAATGGGGTAACTTTGAACCCTTCGAAAACCCGTAGTCACTCGAAAATCGGGCTAACTCTAGATCATACAAATTAATTCTTGAATTCCATTAACTTTTGATTTTGAGATTTATAGTTGGGATCATTAGATTTTTAAAATGCCCTACTTTACTCTACTCGCTACTACTACTCGCAGTTACTTGCAAGCGCCTAAATGCAAGCCATCGCAGCAACAATCATTCAAGCTGCAGGCTTGCAATACCTCTCAAAGAATTCACCATCAGTTCTTCAAGATCAAGATTGAGGTTAGCAGTAGCAAAGGAAGATTGCGCGGCAGCGACGCAGTTGAGTGTGTTGGTGAGTCCGTGTGAATATACGTTCTCATGCAGGCGCAGTGCTCATCCATTAACATGTCGGACACGGATGCATGTGTCGTTTGTCGAGGCCCTGCTACGAAGGGGCACCCTTTGAGATCGTGCCCCGCATGTCAAAAACTTCGGCACACTAGATGCGCAGGTAATGAAAAGGAGGGACCGTGCAACACCTGCCGTGTCAAAAAACCTGCGTCTCGGCCCAAAAACAGGCTGTCAACAGCACCCAAGCAGACGACTCGTAGCCACAGCATCGGCACCGGTGCTGCTAGCAGTCTATCGCCACCGCGCGCTGCACTACCACCAGCACGTACACAGACGCTCCCCTCTCGCAGCTCTAACTCGTCTTCGGCCAG
Source organism: Eretmocerus hayati (assembly GCA_029851415.1). NCBI lineage: Eukaryota > Metazoa > Arthropoda > Insecta > Hymenoptera > Aphelinidae > Eretmocerus > Eretmocerus hayati. The sequence continues at coordinate 159,419,654 of CM056743.1, forward strand.
CAAGTCGCACATGGCGCCCAGTCCGCGCACGTCGAAGTCGTCTGCTGCGCGCACAACACCCTGCGCAGACGCGAAACATCTGGCGGGCATTTCAAATGCCAAATCGGATGAGACGACGGACAAAGGCCCATCTGCAAGCAACGGCGCGTCTCAGGCAATGCCACCGAAGCCAGACGCATTAAACGAGGTGAGGAATTCGAGTAATGCGCTGGATGACTCTGTTCCTGTGCAGTCCCAGTCTTCACATGTCAACAACAAGGATGCAGCTCCAGCGACGACGTTCGTAACCCAAAATGTCTCAATTCCGCTGACTACGATTAATCTCATTTTTCAGCAACTTAATTCCTTCCAAGACCAGTTGGACAACATTCAGAGCCTCCTGAAGCGCCCACAAGCAGAAGCAGTACCAATATCCCCCACAAATCCAGCAGTGGTTGAGAATAATCGGGTACTCCTCGAGCGAGTGGGTGCACTTGAGGATCTACTGAGAAAGCAATCATCTCAGCTGGATGAGATGAAATTGGATCGCCAAATGGTCTTGGAAGAGAATGCAAAATTGAGAAATAGCCTAGAATCTTATAGTAGAATCAATCATTTTCCGATTTCTGAATGTGATGCTGGGAGTGACTCATACAATCGTTTGCACTCTTCGCCTCTGCATCCACCTTCACGACCCTCGCGGGTCGCGGCTTCAGCTGCTGCCACTGCCGGTGACTCTGCTGAGCGCTGCGAGATAGTTATCAATGGTGTCCTGGATTCAGATTCAAATATACCTCCGCAAGAGGCGGAGGATATCTCATTCGCAGTGCTCGGTACAATTCTTTCATCGCTAAAGAGGGATGATATTGCCAGGGTTCGTGTGCTGGAGTCGCGGCGCGCAAGGGCGGGCTCCGAACGTGTTGCGGTGGGGGGAGAACCGGGAGTTACGTCACACATCAAAAGTTCATCATCACTTGTCGTTCAGCTCACCACCGAGCGTCTTGTTCATGACGTGCTGCGAGCCAAGCGTTCGCCTGCCCACAGCTACTTCACGACCAGCGACATCTCTACCTCTTTGCTTAACCTAAATTCTGCTCCCATCGTGCCAGGACGCAAGATATTTATTAATGAACTACTGCCCCGTGATAAATTTGAATCCTACAAGAGCTTGCGGACCATTGCTAGGGGACTAGGTTTCAAGTACATTTGGCACAGTGGAGGCAGATTTTTCGTTAGGCAGGGCCGCGGAAAGCGAGCGCATGTATTTACTAGTGCTGCTGATCTGAATATTATACACACGGCGTGTGCATTTGATACTGGTCGGCACTCTCGTCGTTCCAATCGCCTTTCTAATACAGCGCGTGGACATAGTTCTAGCTTGGCCAATGGCGAGCCCACGACAACAACAGCTTCAGCACAATGACTAGGTACGCTCGGTGGGGACTCAGGAATTCAAGGTGATCATCTCAGGGCGGGATTCCTGAATATAACCTCACTACCAGGTCATATCGAGGAATTTCGCCTTCATATTTCTCATGATCATTCATATCATATCTTTGGTGTTGCCGAGACGTGGCTGGAAGCGAAAGTGGATGATAGCCTCATTCAGGTCCCAGGATTTTCAGTAATCAGGCAAGATCGGAATAGAGTTGGTGGTGGTGTTGCTCTTTACGTACGCAGCGATTACAAAGTCAAGAAATTGGCATGTTCAGACACAACTTGCAAAGGTAAACCTCTGAAATCAGAGTATTTATTCTGTAGCGTACAAAAGGGCAACTCCCCACCTATCCTCGTGGGAGTGATATACCGACCCCCTGACGTTCCGTTAAGTCAGGACTCTGACGTATTTGATGTTATGCGCGATTTGTCAAGTGACTTCAGTCACAAAATTATCATGGGGGATCTGAATGCAAATATGCTGACTTCATCCACTGACGCGATGACCATCAGACGGCTAACCGACGAACTATCTCTACAGCTAGTCCAGCACGGCTCGACTCACCACACTCACACCTCTCACACTTGGATTGACATCATACTGGTCGACGACAACGATACTGTAACTGACGCACAGAACATTCATCTCTCGTGCTTTGGAGGCCATGCACTCATCGAAGCAACGATTGACATCTTCGTCCCCAAACCGGTGAAAAAACCGTTCTCGTTCCGGAAATACAATGACATCGAACCCGGACAGTTGAACGATGTGCTACAGCGGATGGACTGGTCACCAATAGACAGCGCTGAATCTGATCTAGAGGGAGCTGTAAAATGTTTCAATGAAAACCTTCGTGCAGCAATCGATTCAATAGCACCACTGAAAACTGTACAACCCAAAGACAAAAGTCCTCCATGGGCTGGTCCCGAGCTAAAGCTGCTCATTGCGAGATGCCGGGCGGCAAAAAGGCGTTATCGGCGTACTGGTCGAACGTCGTCTCTCAATGAGTTTCTTCGTCTGAGTCAAGAGGTTGAGGAGCGCGCAGCTCAAGAGCGGAATAATTTCCTTCATAATCACCTCGCGGACGCTCTTGATACGAACAAGAATATTTGGAAGGAAATGCGCAACCTCGGCCTCTTACCCAAGAGCAAGGAGGAAGAGTTGCATGGATTTACGCCGGATGAATTGAATGCCCACTTTGCAGGAGTCTCTATCTCGCCTCACGAGAGCACTCGGGTAGCAGAGGAAGTTGTTTCTCTAGCCGATGACACAGGCTTCTCCTTCAAGCCCACTAATGAGGTTGATGTCATATTGGCTGTGAAGCACTTCTCATCTCAAGCTCGTGGGGTAGACGGGATTCCTCAAACCGTGATTGCAAAAGCTCTGCCAACCATCAGCGACATTATTGTCAAAATTTTCAACTCCTCGTTTGCTCAAGGTGTCTTCCCGGAGGCTTGGAAGAAGGCGCAGCTAATTGCATTGAAGAAATCAACAGCACCATCAGCTCTCTCTGATTTCCGCCCTATCGCATTGTTGTGCTTTCTCTCCAAGGTTCTGGAGAAGATAGCTCACGACCAGCTCATGGAGTACCTCAAAGAGAAAGGTTTGCTTGATTCCCTCCAGACTGGATTCCGACAACATAACAGCACACAGACAGCTCTGCTAAAACTGACCGACGACATTCGTATGGCCAAAGACAAGAAGATGGTTACGTTACTACTACTGTTCGATTTCAGTAAAGCGTTTGACACCATATCGCCTTCAAAAATGTTGCAGAAACTCCGCCCGCTTGGCTTCTCGAGAACGGCGCTCTTGTGGATAAAATCATATCTCGAAGGGCGGTCCCAAATGGTGACATCGCAGAACAGCGGCGATTCTGATTGGCTCAAAACCAATCTTGGAGTTCCACAAGGTTCCGTTCTCGGGCCTCTTTTGTTCAGTCTCTACGTCAATGATCTGCCAGACATACTCGGTGGAATGCCCGTTAAACACCTATTTTACGCGGACGATCTTCAAATTTATCTACATGTCGAGAAAGAAAATGTGTTGGAGGGCATTGCTCAACTCGAAGAGGCGTCTCGATTAGTCGCTGACTGGGCTGAGTCTTCTGGCTTGCGCCTTAATGCTGGCAAGACCAAATCAATCTTTTTCGGCTCGGCGCGCAATGTCAATGAGCTGAGAGAGATGGATCTGGCTGGTGTTGGGATGCCGGGCGGGGTGACAATTCCCTTCAGTGACACGGTCGTGAGTCTTGGTGTGACACTTGACAGTAAATTAGAATGGGAATCGCAGATCGACCAAGTAGCAAAGAAAGTCAACAGAGCCCTGTATGGTCTGCGATTCATAAGGGCGTGTACCACCGAGACTCTCCGCCGAAGACTGGTCGAGACCCTAGTCCAACCCTACCTGGACTATTGCACAGTGGTATATCTTGACGCAGACGAAACGCAACGGACGCGACTGCAACGACTGAATAATTCATGTGTGAGGTACATTTTTGGCGTCAGGAGGGACGAACACATCACCCCGTACAGGGAGCGTCTGTGCTGGCTACGATTGGACTCTCGTAGACTATATTTTGCAGCCATTCTCATCTACAAAGCAATTAGAATGAAAGAGCCCGAATACTTGGCTGCAATGTTCACCAAGTACCAGCATAGATGCACCAGTCGGAGTGATGAGAGAGATCTCAACATCCCCAGAGTCCGGCTCAAAGCCACTGAATACTCCTTTCAGTATCGTGGTGCCAGGCTCTGGAACTCTCTACCGCCCCTTCTGCGCAGCTCACCCTCATTATCATCATTCAAACTCGCTTTAAAGTCTCATTTCTTCACGCTTGACTCCCGGGGCTCCCCGATCATCCCAGATGTATTGGAATGAGCATTCTCAGCAAGATAGAAAAAGGTATATATTTCATTAGTGCAACCCTGTCTTTTTTTATATTTATTAAGTGACGTGTCATATCTGTGATAAACTAAGACTGCTAGAAGCGCTGACCAAATATCTATACTTATTATATTGTAGCCAGAATTTTTCTTATTTCTTTGCAAATGGTATTTTTAATGTGTGCATCTAGTAGTGAAATACTCTGACAATATGTTTACATATGTGATGATTATTTGGTTTTTGCCTATTGGCAGAATAATAAACGTATCTATCTATCTATCTATCTACTCTCTCAATTATCATACGTGGAAGGCCGAAAATTTCTGGATTAGATTGGAACTTTGTATGAGCGGATTCTTCAATTCAAATGCAGATTGTAATCTCAATTCAGATGATTTCTTCAAATCATTCATTCATTGTTTGAGCCTTTGTTCCAACTCCAGAAAACTCAAAATGAGTCTATAATACTTTTCTGAATGCAAACGTATCACATAGAGACAGACACAGAGCATTACCATGTCCGCTACCGAGGATCTTACGTTTAATTAATCTAGTGTTCAAAGTCACCCCAACTAGGGGGTTCACCTTGAACACTTTTCAAATGCTCATAACTTTCGTCAAAAACATCCAATCGGACTCCACTGCAGCGCAATCGAAAGCTAAGACAATAAGCTTTCAATTGAATCTAGATACGATGCCATTATATTGTAGAAGGTGGATATAGGCAGCGCTCCCGTACGGGAACCCGTGTATCCCCGTAAGCTTCCCGTGCTGATTTTATGCTCTCCGCAAGCTCAACGAGTGGTGGCACCCGTACCGGCCCCGTCTATCTGCAAGCTCACCACCCGTGGCTTCCCGTAAATGTGGGTTCCACGTAGTTTTTCTGTTTCTAATCGTGCGACTTCGATATTGGGGATGGAAATGGGGGTGGTAATTCGTGTCTACCCGTCTGCCCGTGCACAACCCGTGCGGCTCGAATATTACGAGATAGGTGGGAGGAGGGGGTGAAGGCCCGTGTCCATCCGTCTGCCCGTTCGTAAACCGTGCGACTTGAATTTAGTAACATCAAAGGTGGAATATCGCCCGTTTGTATCCGTCTGCCCGTTCACAACTGTGCAATTCGACTGAAGCCGAATCAAAGACAGAGGTTCGCCAGTATCTACCTGTCTGCCCGTTCACAACCCGTAAAATTGGGATGAAGCCAAATCGAAGACAGAAACAGGGAAATCACGAGCTAAATTTTCGAAAAGTGTTCCCACTAACCCTGGTTGATGGTAACGAAATCTTTAGTGTTATTTGCAATATTTATTCCAATTTTCCATGAAACTGCCATTATGATGACAAACTGATCAAGTTTTGTGTTGAGTCATAATTTTAGAATGAGTGGCATGAGATGTGCATCCGATGTGTGCCAGTCTTTGACAACTTGCTCTTTGATTTGCTACACTGCACCCAACTCCTTTACTCCCGCACTTGTCCACCATGCGAAGCACCACGCTCTCTCTGTCACGCTCATCAATAGCGCTCATAATACGAAACACAACGAACCGAGAATGGATATACGGCCGGTCTCTCAAATATAATGCTAGCCTTCTTGCTCTTTACTTATCTTTGAACGAGAGCTGAATAGCACGCGCATCACTCCAATCAAAGGGTGACATTCGACATTATTTTTGCAATTCTTCATTGATTTATTGCAAATTGCTGCTCTGACTGATAGAACATTTTTCAAATATTGTCTCATGCGCCTATTGAGAATATTGATTTGAGAAATCTTATCTCATTCCCGTTTATCTTAGTGATACAAAAATTTTATCTCAGCCGCACTACTTTGGTGTACGATTTCACTTTATATCCTGGAGTAAGCTTTAGAGGAATCGAAACATTTTCCGGACTTCATTTGATAGCAACTGTTTTCCGCAACAACCGTGTTAAAAGTAATATTCACCACGTTTTATAACAGTTTCTTTCTCTTCTTGGTACATTTGCAACAGTTCCTAAGGTTATTTTACAGAATCTAAAGATATTCGAAGGTAAATTTACGCCAAAGCCCCCCCCCCCCCCAAAAAATGAACAAATTATGTGAATTGACGTCAACACCAGTCATGATTGAATCACCATTTTTTGAAAACAGAAACCTCATACACTTGTTCGAGGTGGCTTTGATTTTGATCCTAACGGCATATATACTTATTTTTATTAGAAAGTTGAGTGCAAAATCCTGAGCAGGATCTTCAGCTAGCAGTTTAAACATTTTTGACAAAGAAAATGTCAATTCATAGCATTCAATTTCTGCTGCGGGTAAATTGATTCTACAACTACTAGAATCAATTTTTACAGATCATTATCTTCGATATACTACATTCATTAATCGCCTCGTTAATCGCAAAATATACTCTCTGGTCGTGGAAAATTCGGGCAAAATGAGCATCCAGCTGCTTACATTATTTTCATTTATCCGTGAAACTGCAGTCTTTAAATATATGTATAGGAGCCATGCACGCTCACAACAAGACGGTGAAGGAGAATATATGGTATGTATAGACTGAGGCATATTAGCTACGGGTGATACGATGGAAAGTCAGGCACAAGTCTCCGTGCAGGACGATTTCTCCCTTTCTTGTGTGCGAGCAGTTGCAGAGTCTGGGGCGTGCCATCATGGATCGATTGATACCTCGATTGATACTCTGTCGCGTATTGCAGCTTCTGCTTCTTTCAAGCCAACCTACGAACGGATATCACCACCACTTCCTTCGATCGGAACTTTTCTTGGAAAATTACGGTATAGCGCGATGCTTTTATGAACTTTGGAAAAACTATCACTGTAAAAAATTTATCCGAAAAACTTCAGCCAGTTTGGTTGAATATTCAACCAATGTGGATTATCACAATATGTCCGTGAAGTTCCTGCATATCAGGTTGCCTACGTGTGGGGGGTAGAATATAGTGGATGGTCCTATATGGGTGGATAAGGATATATGGGGGAGGGTGGACTGATGGATGATGGATCGATGGACGGATGATGGATGGGGTCGATGAATGAATGGAGTGATGGATAGTGGGTGGATGGATGGATGTTTGGGTGATGGGTCCATCCATCCATCCATCATCCATCCGTCCATCATGCATCTATCATCCATCCAATTACCCATCCACCCATCACCCATCCATCCATCTATCCATCCATCCATCCATCCATCCATCCATCCATCCATCCATCCATCCATCCATCCATCCATCCATCCATCCATCCATCCATCCATCCATCAATCCATCCATCCATCCATCTATCCATCTATCCATCCATCTGCCTATCCACCTATTATCCATCCATCCATCCATCCATCTATCCATCTATCCATCCATCTGCCTATCCACCCATTATCCATCCATCCATCCATCCATCCATCCATCCATCCATCACGGGATATAATTGCTTGGATGAAAATTCAACCATCTGGTTGAAATGTTGGTTGAAAATTCAACCAATTTTTTACAGTGTACGCAAAAGTATAAGATGAAACCTTACAGCATTTTTTTTTCTTCGCGTTCTCCATCACATAAATTTTGCTATGTACTGCTGTAATAGAATTTGAAGCCTCTTTTATCTTTGTAAGAAACGGGCTTGCTGGATGATTCAACAGATACAAGCAGTGCAAGGAGTAAAACCTTTGATCCGAATGATAATACATGACTAACAGTGGGTCAGAGTCAATTCGGGGTGTCAGGCCTGACTTCCCCGCCACCACCGGGTATTTTGCGAACTGTCCGATTGCCAACATCTCTCGTTCAAATTTTGGCACGCTACTCAAACTGAATGAGCAAAGTCCGCAAAATGTATTGTTACAAGTATCCGATAACAGAAATAAGACAGCAAAAGTTATTTCTATTGTGAGATACTTGAAATGAGACCTTCCGCCAACTTTTTTTACATACAGTTCTAGTAGCGCGCCGAAGTTTGAAAGACAAATGTTGGCAGTCAGACAGTTCGCAAAATACACGGTGGTGGCGCCGAAGTCAGGGCTGATACCTCGAATAAGACGTAATTTTTCTTGTTTGAGACGGGAGTTCAGATTTCATCTCCAAACTTTGGTGTATAGGAAAGTTCTACACGGACGCTGGTGATAGCCAAGTTATTCACTCCAAATTATGATTTTCTCTGAACTTTTCTCCGTAGAAACATGATGCACAACGTGTACCGTCAGTGTGGTAACTTTGGGACAAAAGCCGAATTTTTTCCCTCAAAACTCGTGTAACTTGAACAATTTGCATCATAATTGCATTGTATTTGTAATCATTCGAAAGATCACAGTCTCAGCTTCCGATTGCAGTGTTATAAAATTCTTTTTGGACATCTCTATAGTTGGAGATATGAGCTCTCAAAGTCGTGTCCCAGCGTTAAACACGGACTGGGGTGACTTTGGAACAGTATAAATTGTACAGAAAATTCCACAGTGACTGTCAACTGGGGTTACTTTGGGACAAAAATGCATTTTTCTTCTTAAAACTCGTGTAACTTGTGTCTCGCACCAGTCGCATCAGAACTGCATTGTGCTTGTGATCAATGGAAAGCTTATGATTCCAACTCTCGATTGACAGGTATTCAAGTATATTTGGACGCCCGTGTTCAGAGTTACGGGCGCTCAAAGACGTGTCCCAAAGTTACCTTAGTTTGCAGAAAAAAACATATACTTTCCAATTTTTACGCCACAAAATTGAAGCTGGTCGAAAATATATCAACGTAACGATCAATTTGTCCAGATATCTGTACAGACAAGTGAAATCTAGCTTAGCTACCTTAGATTTGACCTGGTGAAATCTGATCCACACCTATTTTTTCCGAGCTTGTGTTTGTTGGATCGAGAACATACTTCTGCAGGAATTGGCTTCCCTGATGGAGGCCCTCGCACTGGCGCAAGATATTGCTCATACACATAATAGGGCACACGCCCCAAGGGAGAGGAATCGGTTTTAAATCCTTGACATTATTTGCTTTGCCAATTACGCGTGATAACGACCTTTTCGTGGGCTATCCCAGAGTTACCCCCTCTCCCCTGTCGCAAATCATCTCAGTTGATGGTAATAGTTAGAGGTATGTACCGTTCTTGTTATCAACAAAATCCGCGCAATTGCAAGCATGAAGATTGTGCACAAATATGAAATAGACACCCCTATTATGAATTTTTCATGCTTATACCCCTCACAAAACATTCAACCTGTCATAAATATTCATAATTTCATATCTCTTTCAGCTCTTCCGAGATATAAAATTGACAGAGCGTTGAGATAATGACCTTGGGGTCAATATTCAATCACGAAAGCCACTTTGCTCTGTCCGAAGTGGAAGTCCGTCATTTTTGTTGGCTCGCCTGGCCACCAATCACAAGTAAGAGAGCAGAAACAGCAAATTGGGGGCTAGTTGCACGAGTTTAAAGTGTCGGCATTGACAGGAGGCGGCCTTCTTCGACCCTATAATTTGTCAGTTATGAAACGAGTGCGGTGGCGGATGCAGGAAGAAAATTGTTTTTCGAGTTCTTATATAGAGAGGCGTGTGCACCTCGACGATGGCAAAAATTTATTCCACTCGCGTCGATTATTGGCAGAAAATTATAACTGGCGAGAAATTACGGCTGCTGCGAGTACCAAAGGTTTCGAAACCAGTAACTTATGATGAGGTAGCTTTTACGTATACTACTCATCTATCTTGTCAGAATTTTTTTAATGTTCAAAAAAGAAGATGGGTGCAACATCCACCAGTCGAGGAGCAGTTCTCGAAACAACATGGCGACTTTCAAAATCGTCTGTACTCGACTGTGGCCGGTCAAAATTGAGTCGCAAATATGGCAGCGTACGCATGCGTCAAGCTCACAGTGAGACAGTGAGTTTGACGAAAGCCGATTGTTGAATGTTTAGAATTTTCTAAGTAATATTTCAAAAAAGTTTCAATTCCGCCTTGGTTTGATCTCATGATGATTTTTATTCTTCTCGCCACAGGTTTTGGTGAGGGGCCGTGTTGAAGTGGATTCCTGCTCGACGTGTTTCAAAACCAATAATGTTCCATGTCCCTCGATTATAAATCATGCCTGTGATATTTAGCACTTCGAGGATTATCGTCCGATCAAGTCCTCTTTCAAGTTCTAGGGAATCCAATTAACATCTTCGAAGAATCTCTCCAAGCATACAACAGACAAGATTGAGAGGAGGTCGGAAAAAAATCATCATCATCGAGTAGTGCTTATGAACATTTGTGAAATTTCTTCTTCTTAAATTTTTGATTCATAATTCATTAGATAAGCTGAGTTCTATGAATCAGATGCAGTTGTTCTTTCGAAAATTATTATGCATCTTGAGGCTTTTTTTTTATTAACGCATTTTCAACGTCTTTTTGAGGTTATTCTGTAGGACCTACAAATTTAAAGTGGGTTCAAAACCACCCAAGCCACCGAAAAGTACTTATGAAAATTCACATTGGTGCCGGACGAGATTCGTACCCCAGCTTTCTGCGTTGAACGCAAGGACCTTATCCACGAGGCTTTCGTGGATTGAACATCTTCAGGTTGAATCTGATCTTGCCCGTCCGAGGCAGAAGAAGTCATTAAGGTTGACGAAATTAAAATTTTCTGTTGTGTCAAGTGGCAAAATTGAGTATTCCAATGGCAAATGTGAAGAAGGGTTGGATTTCCTAATTCTCAATGTAGATTTTATGAGCAACCTCAATGTAGGATTGAACAAAGTGTAAAGTACGATGAGATTCGGTGATTCAAATATTGTTGTTCTTGGTTTATCAAGTTTGAAAAATTGCTTATATAATTGCAAAATAGAAACAAAAATACTTTATGGTGGGTCGAAATTAAGGAGGCTCGAGCACTTTTTAATAAGACATTTGTTTTCGGCGCAAGTGGGCTTAAACTATAGCTAAAACTACCAGAAATGTAAAACCGTTGAAAAAATATGGGGTCAACCACCAAAATCGTGAGCAAATTGACTTCGAAAATTATTCCTGACTACACGTAATCTTATGGGCCAGACGCGTTAAGATGAGATTGCGGGCTAACTATTCATATGATATCTGTTCTGACCAGAAGAAACGGTTCTTTCATCTATTCCCTATAAATTGATACCAGGAAAACTATGGGTCAACCATCAAAATTTCGAGAAAATTAGAGTGAAAGTACAAAAGCCACCGTTGCAGCCAGCGCTTGCATTGTGAGTATACCTATGTATAGCGCCAATGACGCGGTGGAAGGGGAAAAGGCGCGCGGGGCCCCGTGCTTGGTACGCTCCTACGCGCTCGAGCCTCCTTAATCTTTTCCTCACTCACTTCTTCATTTTTGAGAACGACGCCGAAAATAAATGCATAGTCCGACTGGACTGGAAGTTGGTTCGAGATGCCAAAATTGTAAAAAATGGTTGCAATTGCTTTTCTTGCACTCCTCAGAAACCTAGCAATGCAAATCAACCGAGGAATCGATCACTCAAGTCATACAAACGTGTGAAATGGAACAATTGAGTATGAGTGTCTTGAAGTACAGAGGGTAGTTATTCATGAGGTAAGCAAAGGGTTAAATAATACTACTGGTCAAGGAATTGAGAGCGGAATCTCATGTATCTACATTTATTCGACACTTTACACTTGTATGGGTCGTGAGATTTCGAATGGAGACTTGTATGGTTTGATGACAAGTTGTCGGACTGATGTGTGAGTAGCTCTTTTGAGCTAATATCTTAGGGTTGCAATGCTAGATTGACGCGTGTACCTATAATACTAGAGATAGCCGCACTTGTGAAAGACGTACTCGAGAATTATGTTATGAGTCTAGTCCAGCGTTAGAAGCGTCTATAATACAACAGAGCATCTAGAAAGTACGTGGGTGTTTAACTGTGTGAGGTCTGAGATAGATACGACTCGACGCTACACATAACTGGAGACCTGGAATATAACATAGGGCGACTGATGTTGCAGTGGGTTGTGTTTATGAGAAAGCGTAAAATCATAGACACGAACTGTTAAGTTTCCAAGATCGTCGTCAAGTGATGGTCACTGCTTGCAGACAGATATAGAAGATGGGAGCAAGCTGCTACGACCCATTGAATTAATACAAGATTGACTTTGGAAATTCTTCATTTTTTTTTATCTTTTTCAGGGGAACAAGTGATTTGAGTTTCGACCGGTATCAATATGAATTTTCATAAGTGTCTGTCGGTGGTTTGGAAAAAACCTAAAACTGTACGAACCGCAGAATAATTTCGAAAGGGGGTTGAATTTGCCAAGAAATTTTCTTGCAAATTGCTAACCAGATTGGTCTACTATTTCACTGATAAGACTCCGCCTGATAGTTTATGGAAGAGCGAAAATATTAAGCCACATTGTGTGAAAGTCTTGCAATATGTGAACCAAACAACTTGGAGCCCTCTCCCGGTCATGGTATAGCTGAAATTGGTGAAGAATCTCTCGAGGAATAGTCATGCCAATTTCGATTTATCAAGCTACTTCTCGGACACTCTTAGAACTTGAATTGTCCTTTGATGTGATCACAAGTTTCTACAAAATGATTGAACTACTTCACTTGATCAATGAAACTGCGACCTTCCACGTGAAATCAAAAGAGTTGCTCCTAGTTGATCTTACGAGTTTATTGAAGAAAACAGTAGAATTCATTGTTCATCGCATTTTTTTTTGTTGGATGCACAGTTACACAAGAATTCTGGATGATTGCGAGAAAATTGATTTTCAAGAAAGCCAAAAATAAATTTTTTTCAGAAAATCAGTCTTTTTCTATCAAAAGTATCCTGACAAAGAGGTCAGATACTGGTCTACTTTTCGTGACATTAGAAAATTTAATTCTGCGATACGATGAAAGAATATCGATTAACCTCAGACAAGCATCTCACGGGTCTCGAAATTTTTCTGCCTGGTTCAATTCGCAATTCTACAAAAGATCCACCGAGGCACTTGCAATGAAACAGCATAGTGATTGGAAATGAGAAATGAGAAAGGCTCGCCAAGCATCAGACTGATTGTCCATGCCAAGGGTGTAAGGGGGTGGATAGATCTCAGCGCCTCTTGTGGACAAAATACGGGATGGTGTTATAGCATCAACGCTGAGAGAACGAGCCGCAGGGGTCGACCAAGCGAGTCAGAGAGAGGAAGATCTAACTTGCAAAAAATCGTCGAGATATATTACACAGTCCACAGAAGAGCGCATGCGGTGTAAATAGAGAGGGAGTGGCTTGTCAGGCGAGGGTGGCTCGACTCTCGCCAAATGAAAGAGGGAGATCCACGCGAGGACCGCGGGGGGTGCAGGTTTGTAACCATCCCTATTATATACGTGACGACACGGCGCGTGTGTGCATGCATGCGTGTATGAAAGCGCGCACGCTTCAGATTCGAGCCCCGTGAGCAGAGAACCCAGAGACTCGTCCATCAGCATCATAGCACTGGCTTTGTATGGCCGCGAATGATCCGCGACACAGAGTCGCTTCTTGGACTCGTTCGTGAACAGTATCGCGTTACATCTGAGCTATTCTTGCTCGGGGTGAATCGTGAAGGACTCATGGCCCTTTTTTGAGTTCTCATAATCCCAATATCTTGGGCTGAGGAAAAGGAGAGATAGATAATAAAAAGTCTGCAGCAGTTCTGGAGATAGGGTGCAAATTTGAATACTCATGGCGCCGCAGCGGCCACTTCTACATCGCTTCAACATGAGCAGTAACAACTGCAGCCGACATCGGTTTCTGATCAGCATCGAGGGCTGAGCAACCCTTCATTCTGTTAGAGTGAGTGCCAACATTGTTTTTACCTATTTTTTATTACATGCTCATCTATGAACGAGGCTCGAAATACCACACCCTGGTGGAAACTTGGGATTGATATTGCGGTACATTTTAGACCCCTCTTCCTTCCAAGAAGATGATGATTCCATTGAAACATAGGTATTTCAACGAAATTTGATTGACGAAAACGCTACCATATGCTTCTGCTAAACACTCACCCTAGACGTCTCACATAATAATGTAAAGTAGGAGAGACCGGGGCGAAATTGGACAACTTCCCTATAATTCAGAATAGAAAATTCATAGGAAAATCAAAACTTGAGGTGGCAAAATTTTTTTTTTGTATAATTTGGGGAAAAATTCTTCTGAAAGGCATATAATTTGGTTTTCAAGTTCAGTTCTGAGATAAAAAATTGAGAAAGTTGTCTAACAATTTTACCCAGTCTCCCCTATGTAAGTGCGTCGCCCGGTACTTTGTATTGTGATGCCTGGATGCTAGTTTTTTGAATCAACACCAATTCTGACAATTCTCTTGGCATGTACGGATATGTGTGCTAATTGAAAATCACAATTTTGCGAGCTATTGTTCCTATTGGTTCTTTTCTTACATCGATGAACATCCCTGATCCAATCAGGCCAGTTCTTTCTGACGTGCTGGACAGCAATAAAAAGAACAAGCTCAATCTGATCTGAATACGAAAACTTTCCATGTTATATACATTTTTGTTAGTTTTATTATGCCCCTATGGCTTAAAAATTCACTCAAAATCGATTACTTCAAAATAAATAAGTTTTTAAATCATATGAGAATCCATTTGTTCTCGAGAAGTACGGATTCATGGATTCCCGGGAGACCTACTTTGGCCAATAGATCTGATTATCCTCGGGATTATCCCATTGAATTTGTCGTGAGAAATTTTTCTGTCACGCCAAAGAACTAGCTTCTGATTATCTCTGGCAAATAAGAGCTGGACTCTGGATTTGTTCAAAGACAAAGAGAAATGTTTTTATGATAATTACCGGTGTATCGTTTGAATTTCTTCACCAACTTTGCCACGAAATTTTGGTAGTCACATCCACGTCAATAAACCAAAATAGAATAAAAATAAACAAACAGTTATTGATTAAATTCAACTTGGATATTACTTTACGATATTCCAACTTATTATATTACTCCAACTTACTCCAAAAAGATAGATTGAGCTTTTCATGCGGTAGTCGTATGCAAGCTGAATTTTGTTCTCAACTTACTCGAATTCTCTTTAGATTTGGACTTAATGGCGAGTTGTCGCGCATTTGTTATCAACTAACTTGTAAGTGACAACTCATCATTTAGCCCAAACCCAAAGGAAATTCGAGTAAACTGAAAACAAAAAAGTACCCATATTATAAGTTTGTGATAACTAGAGCTTCAGTCATCTTATTTTTCCACCACACTCTCCCAATTAAGGCTAGAAGGCAAGTTGTCGAGGGCAAGTTGAACAAAAAAAAATAACTCTGAATCTCATTTCAAATCTTGTATCATCAAAATTTTCATTTGAGATGTGAATGAAATTCTATGGCAGGTAGCACGGTGACCGAATGCATTTCAGTGTAAATTCTGTTTCGATGCCTCAATTTGTTCATAATTTTTTCTTTAAGAACTCTTCTCACATCTCAAACACATCGATTATGCGATGAATCTTGCTCGTTCAGTGAATCTGTTCTTGCAATGCCAGAAAATTATTCATTTTAGATCTTTTGGAGTATTTTTCTCTGCGAGAGTCCAAAACGGTGTGAAAGAAACTATAGAAGTTGAATCAGATGAGTATGCCAAGATAAACGAATTATTATTTCAATTGATTGATCGAGTGACCGTTTCTATGCGATAATGATGAGGGACTCTCCAATGTGCCATCACATTCATAAAAAAGTAACGATGGCAACAATGAAGCTCATTCTGAGCAGAGTACGCACAAGCAATCTGCTGCGAATCGTCTGATTAAATCTTTTGCGGGGGTTATGAAATTTTTGCTTACCGCAAGATGGGAATTGCTGTTGTAGCCTACACATTTCAGCTGATTTTTTTTGTGTTTCATTTTCTTCCGACGGGGCTCTGGGGAGTGTCCAAAGGTACGCTGCCATAATCAACTTTTTTTCTCACTGTAGTTACGAGCTACAAGTGTCTTGATCAAACTTGTAGTAAAAAAAACTTGCGCATCACGAATTTGAGATTCTTTCAGCAAATCTTCATTATCTTGCGGTGATTTTAATTTTTTTGCTATCGTTCTCGAAACGTTGACCACTCTTGTATTCTAGATTCAAAATATATGAATTATCACTAATAAGAGCAACCTTGCCGAGGGTTAGTGACTCATCTTCAAGTGCATGCGCTCAGTTGCCGAAAATCCAGTACGTAGATTTTATCTCAATCCGCACTGCGGAATAAGCAACTATTTCCGACTGTTTTCAAAAATCACGATTTCTATCAGAGCCATGTGTTTTTTTGAAAAGTTGAACGAGCAGAGCAGCTGTGCAAGATAGACTGATGTGGTGCAGCTTTGAAACGGAAAGGATAGACCTGGAGCTGAGCTATACTCATCTCGAGGTCATCGCGCGGTAGATTTCACTTTTTTTTGAGGGTCCGTCCAACGCAATATCCTAGTGTTTGCACTATAAGCCGCAGATCCACCGCAATATACGGAAGAAGAGTTTCACATGCTTTGTCTCGGGCTGTTGTAAAACTGGCCCCCCAAATTCACAGGTTTTACCGACGGCATTACTACTACTACGACGTTATGTTGGCCATCACATTTTTATTTTTATTTTTACTTTAGTTAGCGAGTCCCAATTTCCCGGCACTTTAGCTCTAACTATACATATTTCTTGCTCTCTCTTCTTCTCGAACACATGTCCCGGATGTGTACTTCCACCACGTGGCCATCATCGTCTCTTGGACCTTTTTGAAGAGCGTATCCGAGGTAAGGAGGCTCAGTTTTGCTGCAGCAGCTCGTGTGCGCGAATCGGTCTGTTTTTTGTTGTCAAAGTAAAGATGAGCGAGCTGGCAGATAATCAAATTTGTTCGTTTGATTTCGGTAGTTTGTTGTCTTGGCGTGTGATGTGGACAAAAATTTTGCAAGCGCGAGAAATTCACCGTCGGTCGTTGCGGAAATGCGAAATTTGTGCAGTGAGCTGATGATGATGGATTCTTGAAAACCGTTCATCATCATCAGTTTGTGCAGAGCTGTGTGGTGCAAAAGGAAATTTTTGATATGTGATAACGTGATTATCGGGTTTGTTGTACGATGTGATGAAATTCGCATCGTGATCAAGAAACTTGGGAAGGATGGCTGCTTTTGCTGGTTAGCTTTTTCGTGGTTGCAGACATATGTGTATTTTCTGCGGGGAGGCTGTGGTGTTGCAAGTTCGGCCGTCGGCAAGTAACATAATATCAAGTCAAATCTTTTGACGTGCGCTCACTGCTCGTACACCAAATGTGAGTTTAATATCTTTGGATAATGATTACTTTTGTTTGGAGAATCTGCATCGATATTCAGACTACCTGCATACTTCTGTAGCAATGATCCTTGTGTGAGCTTTTTTGCTTCTTTTGTTTCGTGTTCATTTAAAAAAAAAGTTATTGTTTCTTGAGGAAGTAGAATTTCTGTTCGTTCAAAAATTCAAAAGACGATGATGGTAATTTGCAGATAAGACTTGAGCTGTGGAAGCTATCACAAAGAATGCCTCATTATACACCAAAACTGATTGTATTCATCATGAAATCATTTAAAAGGGAATTGTGGAGACTTATCAATATTACAAACTTGCTATAGCATTGCCAGATTTTCAAATTTGTCGATGGATTTTTGAAATATTGCAAATCTGAGAAGTGAATTTTCATGATACTTGGTGGGGAGCTGGATTTGATTCTTAGGGATTTTATAAAATATCTACACGTGACCCTCCGTACTTTCGAGGGTTACATTCCAAGAAAATTTACTACGAAAAAATTTTGTGAGTACCGAAGTATTACTCTTATGAAAATATCGAGATAGGAGATCATTTTCCTGTCCGCGAATAAACGAAACTCGCGAGCACGGAGTCCGCGAATACGGGGGGGGGGGTCACTATATCTCAAAAATGATTGCTACCCAAGGATTATTTCTTAGATTCGCAAACCAAGTTTGGTATTCTTCGAGATATTATTCAGATATTTATACTCGCGAAAATGATTGTGATGCTGCTCCAATATAAAGGTACTCATTCGATGAAAATCGTAAAAAAATTATCGGAGTACCTTCTGAAATCCTCCTCCACTTCGTTGAAAGAATACCTACTTGAGCGTTTGCATCCGATGCAAAGATTAATCGAACTTGTACTCGTCCGCTGAGTACCAATTTCTATACTCAGTTTATCGGCTTTCTAAAGACGCAACAATGAGCAATAATTGAGTCGTTTGAAGAGAATGATGAGATAGATGGTAGTAGCTATGTGCCATCGGAGTTTACCGTAGAATAGCAGCTAAAATTTGCAAATTGTCGAACGAATGGTGTCGATTGATGGGCTTTTAAAAATAACGTCTCAGTAATCGTCTAAAACTGGCCCATTATTGTTCATATAATGCTGATCCACATGGTGGAAGAAGCTATTAGCGCGTGCGAATCGTGGTGATTAGTATTTGGCTACCGGTTAGTATATACTTTACACGAAAAGTTTTCCGGATCCAAAAATGAATTCGAATTTGTCAGAGCAACTTAAGTCAAGAGAGGAAGAAATAATTTTTTCGAGATGAAACTTATCAAAATTTTTGGTCCTTTTAGAATCTGGAACGGTATTTCTTTATGAAATACGATGAATATCTTCTTGCCATTTATTTTGAACAAAAGGTGATTCCACATAGTCGCAGCGTTTCTGACATTTTTTGTGAATCGCGCAATCGAGAGCTGAACGGGATCCGTCGGTTAACACGCGTGACATAAAATACTACTAATTGGCATCTATCAAAAAGTGCAACATGATCGACAAAATTTCTAAAAGGATCTTATGGTCAAATAGAGCAAGAACGAAAAATCAAAAAGCAATACGTGCTTCACTTAAACTTGCGTCGCTCATTGAAAGTTTTCATACTACGCGTGCCGATCAATATAAGTTCCCTTCATTAGCCCCTGTTGATCAGGTGAGCTCACCCATAACTTGTTTCTGTACTCAACTTGCCCCCATCATATGCCGATCTCAAAGCTGGACATTCTTTGACTTTCCCTCAAATTTTTTTCACGTTCTTCACGTTGAAATATGAGAAGATAAGTGGCGTAAATCGACCCCGAATCATTTCTGCGTTACCCAAAAAATTTACAGTGATTTTTCCATTTTTCATTTTTGCACAGCTAAGAAATCACCGAGGAAATTGCGTTCAGTAAAACCAGTGCCAAATTGTTTCACTTCGACCAGTTTTAACGTACTTCAGCGCATTTGGTTTCTTATTCTGAGGCGTTAAGAATCCACTTTTGAACGTTGCAAAAGCTTGATTTGGAGCGGTTTCATGTGCAGAACACGGGAGATGCTTAGTGTACCTAATATGTCCCCACGTGGTTATCTCGAGAGGGTTTGCAGAACGGCCTTTTTATCTCTCAAAATGTGTTCATCACGTGAACATAGGTCGGCCATAGTATTTTAGACTTGCGAAAAAATTCCAAATGTGGTTGCACGACGATAAAAATTGATTGACACGATTTCACGTAACTTAGCCGCCGATTTACATACTTTCCTCTTGGGAAAATCAAGACAGCTTGACTCCAGTTGATCAAAATTAGACGCACTTCAGATCATTAAAAAGGTCTCGAAATCTCGGTCCCAATTCAATCTTGTGATATAAGCTGTTTTATGAATGAAAAAGCGAGAATGATGCTTTTTCTTATCGCGCCTCTAATAATCCATATTAAGCACGTGTCGTTTGCAAAGCTCACAAATTGCAAGCTGAATTTCACGCATTGTCTTAGCTTTCTGGTCTAATTTATTACATCGATGAAATCGCTCATTACCAAGTAATTATAGGCACTATGGCAAGCAAACAGAACAATCGTTTAATGAGTGAATTTATCGTATTAATCATGTCCTCAGAAGGGATATAAATTGAAGAAGTTCCACACAGTGTATTGCCATCGTTTCGAGTGCAAATATTGTCTTGGCCAAGATCACGGTCGCGCGTATAAGAGACCCGAGCAATGATGAGTGCCACACTTGAGAGGCGCTCAAAGATATACCCCGTAAAGCGCACATTTGAGTGGCTCGATAAGTACAAGTATTACACGCGACTTCAGTATATACTCAGCTCGTATCGTCTCGATATGGCAAACGAACACACGAGAGACAGGGATTTACACAATATCAATGGTGGGCCAGTCATCACCCATGTAAATTCGGTCATCGTGTGAAAAATTCTAAACCGTCGATAATAATACAAGCATTCCTTTGGAAAAAGGTCCACAGATTTTTTTCTCATTCTAGTGCAATTACATGCTCGGATTGACGTAATCGAAGACCGACGAGTACAATTTATTTTCAGTATTGTGATGAATCTCAAGATTTTATAGTAAGCTTTACCGGGGTCAGGCAGTGAGCTTGTTAATGCGATGAGCATTTGATGAGATTTCAAAATCAATGGTGAGAATTTGGTACTCATCGGACTGAGAGTTTGAGTGAAGGATAAATCAGAAATGCATTTTGTTTCAAATTTGCCCTTGGTTTCGATTTACTTGGGTCGCACGCTGTTTCTTTTACTCACCTCTAGTAACGGCCGCGTTTTTGCCTGGTGATTTCTACGGGATCCAATCCAGTTTCTTCTTTAAATTCACAAAGCTCGATGCCTAAATTGCCTCTGCGATACCAAACATCGCTCGGTAAATTTGACATCATGTCTCATACTTTTTGTATCAATGAGATGAATTTCTTAATAGCCGGATCACATACGTTTCTCGCATTTTTTAATACTTTAAGCATTATTTTGAATTGACTACTACTTAGGTGATTATGTACTCAGTTTGCCGACCCGCTTCGTTTGAACCTGCAATCTATCAAATTGCTTTTTCCCATAATTTTTCCAGTTCCAAGATTCGAAATGAGTGTATGGTATTAGTTTGGGAAGAAAATTATTATCATCCAAACGATGTAGGAAATGCTTGTTAATCGAGGTTGTGAATCGTACTACTGTGAACAATGTGGCTGAATTTTCTTTAGACATTACAAGTCTCGATTATTGAATCTCGGGCTACTTATTAATAACATTGAAAACAAAGAGTTATATCAGTCTGCACGTGGTATTGTTAAATGTGGGAAAAATTTTCTGCATCTTTTTCTTCAGAAAGAACAAAAAAAACCACAAGTCACCGTTGCATTTCCCTGGGGCTCGTCACTATGAAAATATCCTGCAAATCATTGAAAATACTCGGAATAGCAATTGTAACAACCATCAACACAGCAAGTCCGATTGGATTTCGAAATTTGGAATAACCAAATGGTCAACTTTCCTAATCTATAACAAAATGTTTCCCTGTATAAGGGTATAACACTGGTCATGTACCACAGTGGGTATGAGATCAATACAGCTTTCGAGCAAGTGGCTGTGCTTGCGCAAGCTCTCCGCGTCCACCAATAGGATCGAGCTTACAAACCAGAACGGTAACCAATGCGCAACTCGGAGAGCTATTATACGCTCATGCTCCGAACTTTTCGCTCCATAAATTCGCAAACTGGTCCTGAACAGTCGTCAAATGGGCTATCAACGTGCTTGCAAGCTCTCAGAAGAAAAATTCCATTGTCATGGCGAGAGACTATATCTACACCGACTCTTGATCACATGAGGGTAGTGGGCTATACTCACTATTTCATCCAAGTCATATATACAACCCAAGTTTTTTCCCCGCAACGCCCTTTCAAGAGCTAGTTCCGAAGTATTATCGTGGAACTCTGTTCTTACAACGAGAAAAAGTTTCAAAAGACTCTGCAAGCTTGCACCATTAGAGCTTCCATTAGGACCGTACTTTGTTCATCTAATACCATCAGTGTAAGAAGAAGAATCTTTGTAGCGTGGCAAAATCATGGCAAAAGTCTGACAATGAGATTCTCAATGTGGGAGGGTAAAACTTCCAAAAAGTCCGTTAAATTTCGTAGAAGTAAATTGTAAATCATCGTTCAACGTGACCATCACACCAAAATGGATGCATGGAAAAAATGTGGACAAAAGTTTCATTGGCCAATTGAATCGTCGATGAGCTGTGCTTTTCGTAATAATAATAATAATAATAGACGTTAGCCAGATTTCATGAGTCGTATATCATGCCTCATCTCATCCATCGCACAAATTCTCATCGCTGTAATATGGTCCTCCAACATCTCATCGCCGGACCAATAAGATTCTATGACAAAGAGAAATCATTTCTCGTAATGGAATTGGTTCTCGCGGTGATCAGAGAGCGCGAGTTTCATGGCGCTCAGGGAATCCCTCTCTTATTTCCCCTTCCTTTTAGATCATGATCGCGTCCTCCTTTGGACCACAAATCCCAAATTCTATAGCGATAAATAGATACAGAGTCATGAGGCTCCACCCCAAAAGTCTGTCATGGCTGACATATACTCACACGAGTCCCTTTTCCAATTTCCTAATCGAAGACCATCTCCATTGTAAGCCCGCGCCATTGAACAATTTAGCTGAACCATTGTTGCGAGAACGAGCTTTGATACATTTTTCTGCCACTGATAGATTTGTAGAGTATGCCTTCGTTTCTATGGGACGCTCACTCAAAATTATCAACTAACTCTCTCTCGAGATTGATGAGTCTGTTTTCTCAGGAAGAAACTTATTGATTTCATTATCATTTTTTTTACTACATACTAGTGTGAAACTAACTCTAAACTTTTGAGATGAAAACCGTAGATATATAGATGAATGTCTTCTGATGAGATTATATCGACTTCGTATGCCCAGTATTGACCAAACTAATTTCGATTAGATTTGGAGAGTTTTTTTTTGTAAACCAAGAGCTCAGCTCTGATTTTTGGTTTGAATATGGAAAAAGATCCAAATGCATCCGTTCGTTATTTCAAACATTCGTCGAAAGGTTTTATCAAAATTCAAACTACGAGTTTTGATTTTTAGAAAGCTACCCTGGTAGAAATCTGAGCATTTTTTTTGGCCACCTGACCAATTTTTGGCCAGTTTTCTTAGGTTAAAAATGGTCTCATGTAAATGGCCAATTCTTGGCCAGTTTTCTTAGGTTAAAAATGGTCTCATGTAAATGGCCAAAAAAAGGCCAATTTTTGGCCATATTTCTGCTAACATAACCTAATTGACAATCAAGTTTCAAAATGGTAATAACTCGAAGATAAATCGTCTATTTCGTTTCTCAAGAGAACGGTTAACATGTGTTCATGAATTTTTGAGAATTCCCCAATTAGTGATTTTAGAGCTCATATCACATATTTCAGGGGAGTTACATATTTTATGAAAGTACCCACAAATGTATCTTATGTATGTGGTAAATTGGCCATTCTGATAGCTTATATACTCAAAATGTCAAGCATAATCTGAAAAAAGCACTGAATACACGTAAATACCAGAATTGAGGTTGACGCTTACTCTATCGATGAACACATCTGTGCTTTTGTAGGGTCCCAAGGCAACTTTTGAGTTGAGATAATGGTAAAATTCATCTTTGAGGATGATTTGTTTGATAATTTTCAGTATTTATTATTGAATTATCAACGTAAAATCATTGATAAACATCTTCTCAGGGTTTTGATTAATGGATTTCATCATTATCTCAATATAGAAAATTGCCTTTTGAGTCTTCGAATACCCCTCCAAGCCCAGATATGATCATCGAAAGAGTAAGAGCCAACCTTGATTTTGGTATTTAAGGCGATGCGGTCACCGTGCAACCCGAAAATTATATCTTATTTGGATGTATAAATCGAAAAATTTTCACAAAACGAAGTTGGAGACGATTTGTCCATTACGTATTATCATTTTAATTGTGGTGGACAACTCATTATTTGTCACCAATCACAAGACTATCACTAATAAACGAGAATAACTTGCCCGCGGGTACTTTCTAACCTACAAATTGGCACATTTTCGTTCACAAAACTCTCAAAATCTAGTCCGATTTGGGCCAAACGAAGAGTTATCCAGGCCAAGTTAGATGATAGTAAAGCCTGGATAACTCGTCGTTTAGCCCATAATGGAAAAGATTTTGAGAGTTCTGTGAACAAAGTTCAGCGTGCACGGTGACCGCATCACCTTAATTGTATTAAGAGCTATTTTGAGATTATGTCCAACATTACGGGTATTGAGGTTATGTTTGACATTTTGAGTATCTGAGCTAACCACACTCTTTGGTCAAATTTTTTTCTCGCGAACACTATTCCATATCCTAGAATACTATCCTCATCTTTCCTGATTACTTCATGAACATTTCCAGAATTTTTGAACCGTCATCTCGCATTCATTTTATCGATGTCCTTGACAATTTCATACAAATATTCATAATAAAACCATGCTGTAATCCTGGTAGTTCCGGTAGTTCTGAAAGACAATATCTATCAAGATCTCCAACTCCATTTGTATAATATATTGAAGCTTGACGTGCTCATCGGCTAAGAATTTCAGGAAAGATAGATATTGCTTATACAATTGACAAAATTCATTATGAAACCATTCGAAGAGCCGCTGAAATAGATTCGTGCTTAATCCCATTGGCCAAAAACTGGCCAAAAAAGCATTACATATTTGGCCAATTTATGGCCAGTGGCCATCCTATTTGGCCAGTTATTGGCCAAAAAATGCTCACCATTTCTACCAGGGTATGTCCAAATAAATCGTCAAACTCCAAGTCAAGGGCTCCAGTAGACGAAAGTATTTTTTTTGTTGATTTACGACTTTCTTGCGATGAGGATCATCTAATTTTTGTGAAAATGAACAGATACTGTCAGTGGCTAAACGGTTTTGACGAGTTTTATGGCTCGCAATGCAGCTGTGGGAAAAGTGTGCGTTTCCTGTGCTGATGCTTGTTCTATGATGGCGGGAGGTCGAGAAACGAACCACACACGTGCATTCGTTGGGATTCTGTGTAATACGGGAGCATGTGTCAGGGTGAACGAGGCGATTTTCTTGAAATTGAATTGGAGGTGGTTCAGAGAAGATTTTTTCCAGATTAGACTCACTTAATGCAATATAATATTGCCCAAAGTGATGCGCACTCATGCTCATTTCCGGACCTTTTAGAAAGCGAGCTCGTAGTACCGTAAATTCTCACATTTCAAATTTCTAAAGAACCAAATTTAAACCAAGTCATTTGAACAGTTACTTGAGCTTAAAGTGATGAAAATAATTAAATAAAACGATATGAAATGATTCACAGTACCGTGTAAAAATTCGTGAACGGTATATAAAATCATTGCTCGCTTTCAACGTCGATTGCTCGAGCCTACACCCACGTAGGAGAATTTCAAAAAACAAGCATTCAAACGGTGGAAAATGATGCAAATATTCTGTGGTTTTTAATTTTTTCATCAGCCCTTTCTGTTGACACACACAGCTAATGCGATTTCAAGAATTTTGAGGAAAAAAAACGGGCTTACTTTATCAGCTGTCATTTGGGCGCGGATGAAGATAGAGCAATTTTCGAGATTTTACAAAGAGCGCCTTGAAGAGGAGAAAAAATGCCATTTGCAATGATTTTTTGATTATTCAAACGTGGTGTGAGAAGAAGTGAGAAAGTTCTCAGAGTAGTTCAATCAGCATATTTTCGTTGATTTTCTGCATTTTTCGTCGTTTTCCATTGAAAATCCGAGGATCTGGCTGATTTGAGAGCCCCCTCACTTCTTCTCGTACAACGTTAAAATAATCAAAAATATTATCACAAGTGGCATTTTTTCCGCTCTTCGAGATGCTTTTTGTGAAATTGCTCTATCTTCATCCGCGTCCAAATGACAGCTGATGGAGTAAACACGTTTTCTTCTCAAAATTCTTGAAATTACATCGGCTGTGTGTGCCACCAGGAAGGATTGAAAAAAAAATCAAAAACGACGAAAAATCAGCATTTTTCCTCGTCTTTTGAATGCTTTTTCTTTAATTTCTCTACGTGGATCTAGCCTCGAGCAATCGATGTTGAAAGCAATATATGAATTTATATCATCACCGTTCGCAAATTTTTGCACCGTATACTGTACAGGAGTAGGATATGAATGAGTGCAATGTCGATTAGAGTATGACATACAGGAAAATTGATTTTGCAAGGGCTAAGAGATACGGTCGGGTGCGAAAATGTCTTGGAGCGACAACCATACGAGTTCAACCAATAATACTTTTACACAAAATCGATTCTGAGTACCAAATAGACCTCAAGTGGGTTGTGAATAGCTTGCACTTGACTATACCGATGCTTTGATCAGGCTTTTCTATACAAATCTATGTGGTACATACAAAAAGTTGGTTAAAAGTGACTGTTAAAGACAAAATTCGGCCTTGTTTTTTGTCAATTTATATAGGCTTGGAGGCTAGAAACAGGGGAGTTGTAGATCAGAAACCAGTGATCGCATGAATCATACTCCAAGCTCGTTGGATAACGAAGCTGATGCAGGATCGGATTAAATAACCATGGACCGGTGAAGGATGGTGCGAGAGGACCTTTGCAAAACCATCTGCCCCTCTCTATTACTGTCACACACTATGACCAGGATAATTTCAGTCGGGGGTGGCTGTTACATTTGACATACCTCGCCATGTACAAAAGTGTGTATATTAGATGACGACGCCGAGGGAATGAAGGGGGAGTAACTCATTGGGGGGAAGTGGTGGCGTCGGCGACGACGACGACGACGAAGAAAACGACGACGAGTTGAGGAGTGGAGAGGAGCACTTTTCAAGCTCGCGTGTGTGTCGGATCTAACCCATACGCGTCATTTCGAGTTGACTGTCGTGCCGTGCCCTATCCTGAGTATAATATGTGGTGTAGTGGATGGCTTGCGCGACGCGTGCCTGTCATCCTCATCATCAGTCGTGTTTCTTAGACGGGCTCGTATACACGCGACCGACATCTGATTGAATTTTTTTTGTGAGTCATAAGTTGCACTTGTGGTTAAGTAAATTCTATTGGATTTTTGTGTGAAGTGCAAAAAATTTGCTGAGTGATAGCTGTGTGTTGTAAATCAAAGGACTGGAATTATTGAGTGTTGTTACGAGATAATATCACGGCTAGTTTCTGAAAAACAAAATAGATTAGAAGATCATTTCATCCGTGCGAATGTTGATTCCAGATTTGTCACAGATTGAGTAGTGCAGGCTGCACGAATTAGTGAGTACTCGACAAACTTAGATACATTATATACTAATATTCTGCATTCTGATCTATTACTGTCTGTAGACTTGTGTGTTTCATACAATTAAAAGTATCTAAAATTACGAGTGTATAAGTATACAGACCGAGCTTTCAGCGCGTTCATGAGCTCCGGAGCCAAATCGTGGCTTTTTCTCCAAGTGAGCTTTTTTAGTGAGCTTGGGCGAGCTTTCAGGAAAAAATCAAACTGCAGCAATCACTCACCGAGTTGAACGATTTGCGCAAGCTCTCAGCGTGCTTTTCTTGTACCCCTATAACCTTGCAAACGGAGCGATGATGTCTAATAATGGCTTGCTGTGCGATGACAAATGGGTCGGTACTATAACCTCAAAATATCACACACTACTTGTTTACACTCTTGTATTTGTTCCGCGTTGCATTTAGCAAAGCAATGCACGTCAAATGTCACAGTAATTCATCAGAGAGTTTGTGTATTGGTATGGAGCCCTTTGATGTGTGCTCAATGAGTCGACTTGTGTCTCCAGCGCTCATTTCACCATAATCTTTGCGATGGTCTGCTTTGGAGATTTTTTTCAAATTGAAAGTACACACATCCAGAATTATAATTAATTCTGAATTCAATCATGTCCTGTAAATATGACAGTATAAGAAAAGTGTGCTCTATTTTCCCTGATCAGGTGTCAAGTGTATACTCTGCTCACAGTCTCCAATTTTTATTTGAAATTCGTCATCAGGATCGATTTGAGAAGATTGAAAAAAGCTTTGTTACCATCTTATGAGTTGAGAATTAAATAGTAAGTTTTAGTTGAATTGAGAATGCTTTCAATGAAAACTACTTTATGCTATTACGTCGATTATTTCCCGTGGCCAAATATTGAGGCATTAAGGAACCAACTCTACATTCATCAAAGGTGCTTAAGGTTGACATATTTGCACGAAAAAAAACTCTAAAACTTGAAAACGAATACATGGAAGATATTACCGAAGACTGCGAAAACTTATTCCATCAACCGCAGCTATTCGAGATTTCTTGTTACTTTTGTACAGCTGTAACTTTGAGAATTATGCCGAAAGGGCCTAGGTGGGATAGAGTTTGAGATTAGTCTTTAGATGTTCAAAATTTTGGAGTTCAAGGCGAAGAATCATGACCATCACTTTGTTTGAGTTAGGTTTAGAAACAAGATTAACTGAAACATGGATTTACACAATCCAAGGAGACCCTAAAACCGTTGAAGAGACATGAAATTTGTTTTCTACCACGACCTAATTTTCCACAAGGATGTTGAAAAATTTTGAGAAGCAGCCAGGATTCAATAATTTTGAATCACTTGATCGAAGTGCATTTCGGTTATATTTGTAAGTGACTCATTTTGTGATTCGATCTCCATTCTGTTTCAATGTCTAGAGAAAGAACAGCCACGGAACACACAAGAGAAATGCGAGTGATCTCTTTCTCATAACTTGGGAAAAATGTGGCTATTCAGCTTTGCCTTATGACGCAATAAACTCCTTGATGACCAATCTCTCTAGCCAAATATCTTGAGATCCAAGTGCGTATTCTGACGCATCTTTGGCGTGTAATATTGCTTGTCCGTTGTCTCGTCATCATCTCGAGTATCTTACCAAAGTAGACAATTGAGCTCAGTTTCAGTATTTAATTATTCATCTTTGATAAAATTGATTTTTATTTGGTCTTTTAACATTCCACGTAGTACAAGTTGAACAATCAACAGATGCAGTGATGAAAACCACAAATTCCTCGCTGTAGATTATGTTATATTGAACTGGTATTCAAATACACTAGTCTAACACTAAAAAATACGCAGACAATCCAAATAATTTTTCACGCTTCTTGAGCCACTGAATCCGAAACTGATTTCAGAATTGCCCCATAACGTCGCGTTTTTTGAGAAATTTGGTAGAAATGTGACCATTTATTCTGGCCACCTATGGCCAGTACTAATGCGACTTGGTCGGTTATTGGCCAAAGAAATGCTCACCACTTCTCTAGGATGTCAAAGTTGGAAAAAAAAACGCTAGTTCGACTGATTCTCAAGTCTCTAATCTCTTGATTTGAAAGAATTAGAAGAATTATGGAATTATTCAAATTCTTCGACTAACTCGTTAATGCTCTCTAAGAGTCTATTGACATGACATAGAAAAATTTTGTTATAAGGTTAGATCCCTCTAAAGTTTGAGAAACTAATCCGTCAACCATTTTATACGTTTGCTGCAACGGGACCCACTGGTAGATCCCGCCGCACAGGGGAACGGAACTGCATTATGTTTAAGAGAGCTCCCTAGCTGTTTTCAGCGCCATCTTGCGGCCAAATTGGTTTTTCGTAAATTGAAAATCAACCAAACAATCAAGAACGGCGTGCGATATTTACTCACCTGAAAGGAGTTTTTCTGCGAATTTTTAATAGAGTTTCATCAAGATCTGCCCAAAATTGAGTGAGCTATTTTGCACTGATCTCGATGAATTTTTTTTGAAAACTTGTAAAAAAGTTCCCTTCAGGTGGCCAAATATCGCACATCGTTCTTGATCGTATTGTTGATCAATTATTTGCAATAAACCAGTTTGACCGCAAGATGGCGCTGAAAACAGATTGTGAGCATTCTCAAACTCTTCCACCTACGATTTCGATAACGAACAATAACATTCCTGTACAAGGGCTTAATTTTGTTGTTTCACTCTCTACTACCGCCATTGAATTTTGAGATACAGCTATGAAAACAAATTCGTTGAATATCCACTTCATCAATTTGTGCCAGACTTACATGTAATCGTCTTACCATATTAGCTACTGTTGGATTGGATTTATGATGTACATCTTCATTTTTTGATGCCATCAACTGATACACCAGAGTTTTACTGCACAGACTATGAAAATAAAGCATTCAGTGAGTACCATCTTTAACCACATGATTATGGTATATAATGATAATTACCATCATGAGGGGAGAAATAGTATAGCACTCACTTGTCGAGCTTCATAAAACTCGGATATTATTCTCCTCGTAAACACCTGGAGTTTGCTTACACATACTTATACACAAACTTTCATTTATTTCTACAACTCCTTTTTTCTTGAATTAAAGATTCCCTCGGAACTTCCTATTCCCTATACCTCCAATTAAAAATCACCAGCTTCCACTAAAATGCAATCAAGAACTAGACGCAAAATATTAGAGTATCCAATCCAACATTCACATATTATAGTCTTTGATTAATTTCTATGACGATACCGACACTCCATCACAAATACATTATCTACTAGCGATTTTCTTGAGAAGAAAATTGATTCATCTCTCGCAATATTCTGATTCGGAACAGTTGTTGCTATTTGATTCCGCGTAGCTTTTGTTTACCCAACTCGCTAATATCAATAGAAAGAAGATACTGTAACGAAACACGATAACAATCATTGCATAGATTTTCATAGCAATCTCATAAAAATGGCCATGGTGTCTTTTTACCTTTTTTTTTAGATTATCATAATCTTTGGTTTGGCTTTCGACTCATGTTGACATTTACTCAACGCTTCACAAATATTTGGGTTTCGACAAGTGCCAAGTATACGAGTCAGTTCTGCAAACAGAGGTATATTCATGATAGTGACATTGTAATTGGTTGGAACGAGAAGGATTATCACCTTACCGGCTTTATCTTGAAGGGATATCGACCAGTAATTGGACGAAGGCTGAAAGACTCATCGTAAATTTTTGGAGACGATGAATCAATATACAGAATTTGAAAAGGAATGGACAGTTTTGATAGAATGGCCATTGGATGATATGAGCGACTTTTCATGTCCTAAATAGGAGTCGTTCCACTAATTCAGTCCTTTGAAAATCCTCATCAAAATTAAAAAAAAATTGCCTTTTGCAATTTTTGATATTCAAATGCTGCTTAGTAATACATTTTTCGAAGGATTTAAAAAAATGTTGTCAATTAATAAGTCTTTGTATACTTTCAACATATGTTTTGAAATTAGTAATTGAACTATTTGCAATCAACAAAGCTCAAGTCCATTGAGAAAATTTTTGGGGAATTCCAATATAATATAGTTTGTTTGCTTGAATGCTCCTCTAGAGATCAAGTCTTGAAATTTCAACGTTGGGAACCTCATATTATTATTCATTTGAATTTTCTCGAAATTTAAATCATTACTCCTGATATGAACAGAATCAGTTTACTCCATAATCGCTATCGAAACCCCGAGTTTAACCATTTGCACGGCTTTATTTGGAATATCATGTTTCAGCTCTTTGATATTGCAGTTGATCCACAGCGTGGACAGAACCACTGTGAATTTTTTCCCGATTAAAAATGCTGGATATTTTGAGCGCATTGTGTACTGATCACTTTCCTATCTGCATGCAACACAAGTTAGCTAGTTCGTCTGTACAACGTATGTGATGTAAACCGAGAGTTATCAGTCAAAGTGACAAAAGCGTGCCGTCGAACAGGCGTGGATTTCTTCAACGTTTCATGGAGCCGTATCATGGCTCACATGGCGGATTCGAAATATCGCACCTGGGAGGAGCGATTCCGTTGCCTAGCAACGTTGTAATCCATGATGGCCAGATCCCTGATGTTGCGGTTTGATTGTCGCAGGATGGCTGCGCGCACCGGTCACCAATGGCGCATTCCTACCTGCTTTTGTTCAATCGTCGCTTACGGTGTCTCCCCTCCGCCAATCGAATGACTTCTTGCTTGATCTCCGTGGCTCATCTGAAAACCCAGAGCTGTTGCTAGGCAACGCGTGGCGGCCATCATGAGTGGAGCTGCGCGCGCATACGTGAGCGCCTCCCATTTCTATTCTATACTTGACCACATTCAAAGTCTGAGGGAATTGGCTTTGCGCATCGCAGAGCGCAGGTGCCGACCATGCAAGCACACCTCTGATCGATATCAAGGATTTGCTTTTGGAATCCGCGTTTAAAATGATCTCGTGTTACTGAAATAGGGATATGATTGGGAATTTTTTATATGATGCTCAGCATCCTCGGTTTTTGAAGATATCTCTTCTTGACTTTATATTTCATTCTATTTTTTCCCATCCGCAGGCTTTTCATAACAAAACGACGGACTATCTCAGAATCAATATTCCACGGAGAAGTAGGATTCTGTTCATGATGACACGAATGAGAAATTATTTCTAGCATATGTTCGGGAGTCTGCGATATAGAAACCGGGATTGAAGTTTTATATTCAAAATAAAAAATGGTCAAAAGAGGGTCTCGCCAAGGATGATTAGCACGTTGATAACAGCTCAGATGTGCTGCAGACCCGCGAGTTTTCAATCTGGAAGTTGAGAGAAATGTCGATGCAGTGGGTAATTACCCCGAATCATCCATTCATTTTGTAAAAAATTTGACACAATGTCGTCCTCATGTTATGACATTTGAAAATTTAGAACGATAAAGTAGCGACAAACGGTATAATATCTTTGGGTAGATTGATTCACTTATCGTGCTCTATCCTATGGCTAGACGGTAAGCAAGACTGCATGTTTGGATGACTTACCGACGTTGAGGAAGTCCTTGCAGGACAGTTCCAGGATTTGCCGCACGTACTGGTTGGGGCGCTACGCTCGCAGGACTCGTGATATTGATCCGTTGTATACCGAATCGAAATTTTAGCCACTACCTATTCTTCTTATTCCATCTTGTTCTTCTTGGGCTCCTTCTTGGGGACTCCTAGGAATCGTTTGCTCTTGCTTGATCTTTATTTTCTAGCGCCTGCGCATTCAAACTTGGCATGAAATGGTTTCAGATTGATGTTATTTTTTTGGGTCTGATGTATGTTGAACGCGGTCTTGGGTTCTAAGTATAAGGAGCAACGTATTAGGGTTCATTTTTACTACAGTAAAAAATGCATGCAGTTACCTCAAAAGACTATCTTGCAAACAACCGTCACCTTTTAGGCTACCATTTTTAATGAACACATATTCGTGAATATGCTGCAGTGCAGAACGATTTTTTCAGTAGACGATCAGTTGTGACAAGGATAGATCTTGTGCTATACAAAAAACTGCTGATTGACTTGGAAACCGGTGCCGTTGTAACCGAGATTGATCAAGTTGGTGACTGAAAGATTTCGAAAATTGTCAAAAATTGTATGATTTTGTACATCTATTGTCTCTTATCGTATTTTCCATAGACAGTCAGAAAACAGGACGAAATGTTTCTAAAACGCCGAAGCACATTATGGTTACCTTGTCGGCTATTGGAGTTTATTAGTGCTTCTTATGATTCGTACCAAAAAGCGCTCGAGCCGCTGGAACATATTTGCAGCATACCGCAACGTTGATATTACAATTAAAAAATCCTTGGTAGAGATTTGTGAAAACAAGAAATGGGTGAATTTGCTCTGACATGGTTATTAAGACTGGTGACTTTGTTTACAGATGAAGAGAATTTATAAATTCAGATGGATAATTATAATTATTGAAAATCTGAAGAGGTCTTGCAGAACTTTTGGATAGTCATATCAAGCCACTCAACTCCAGGCTAAGATTTGAAGCACAGCTCGTTTAATATGTTTCTTCCATCAGAGCAAAAGTCATGTCACAATTTTTGGTTTCATTTTTCCAATGATGAACATTTAGGGTAAACTTCCAACAAAAAGATATAGGCTGGGTAAAAAAAATCTTCCCAATAGTTCCATTGGTCCAAATCATTGGCCATCTTGAAAAGATTCTTGATGATGTGAAATAGATCGCAAAGTGGGAAGTTTTGTATTTATGATATTTTTGATAACGATCTGAAGCTCAAAAATTTTACTGGAATGAAAATTTTGAGCTTGACACGTCAAAATCATTTCTTCGGTCAAAACAAAACAATAACGTTATCCACCCACTTTTCCCATGCATCTTTTGTTGGATGTATTTTTCTGACGTATTTTGTCAGTACGACTGAGCTCCAATGAGGACTCCGAAACCACTGCAACGTGTTATCAATGAGGTCATGGAATTAAAGTAATATTATTTCTTGGATCCATAAGGAAATATTACCTTGATCATAGATTCGACGTGATCTGCTATCCGACAGGGGGTCCCCAATTTTGATTAACCAGAGCCAAGCTTTCACGATTTTCCTAAAAAGTGATTTTTGCGAGTCCGCAAAAGTATCACAAGATGCACCCATTAAACCATTTTCTCAACAATTCTGGTCTAGCGCAGCGTTTTCCACTGAACTCTATCTCATTTTGAAGCTTGTTTTAAAATCTTCAAAATGAGCTCAAGTTCGTTGAATTTCAATCAACTGTAGTCGAGATGTGCTAATTTTCCAACAAAAATACTATGTTAATCAGCTATAAAGTGCATGAAATCGTTTTCATTGGCGTGAAATCCCATTTGGAGCACGTAATCGGTCAGAAACACTATCCCTAACCCATTTTGACGCAATAAACACGTTCTGAGTGGGTAAGAAGAGCCTGACTGCACTCCCATACGGGATAACTACATTAGGGGGGCGGGGGTATGTTGGGTACACGCCAGTTTTGGCCTCTATTCTTGCGAATGATCTCTTCATCTTGCTCTTGAAATCGCTTCAAATCCAAGTTTTGCAGCTCCCAAAAGCAGATTTTGAGGGTCATAAGAAAAGAAATAGACGTTGAGATTGGTCGAACCAAAAATTCCTAGCACCGGTTTTAGTGAACGTGATTTCATTGGCGATTTTTAAATGCGCAAACACGAAAAATGCGGAAACTCTCCCTATATTTTCTGGGAGACGCAAAAATCATCCAGGGTCAGTTAAAATCATTGATTCTCTCATATTTTAACTTAACAAACTTGAAAAAAAAATTTTCTCGTCTTCTTCAGTTTCCAATACTTTGTTTATAAGAGTCTGACACGATGTCATCAAAAACGAATAAGAGAATATTTCTTGCCAAAACAGTGATTTAAGATCGAGCTTATTTGAAGAAAATCATAGATAAATGTATTAGTAGTATGTAGAGAGATTCGTGGAATTCTGAATGAATTATTATCGTGCGAGATAAATGTATGCAATTGGCCGAGGGGACCATGCCGAGATACACAAAACAATTTGAATTTCAGAATTCAATTTTGAGAAATGTACAGTTTTGGGACGGCCTTGTGACGAGGTCGTTGGTCGAGAACTCAGAAACTCTCACAATATTATTGTCTAGCAGCAATTAGCTCGAGTTTACCGAGGTCCCAATACCCTTCTACCATTCAGTATATTTGTCAGGATAGATTATGTTTCAGGGGCAAGGTCTCAAAATTTTTTGCTAGTCCTTGGAGCATAAACATCATCAATAGGTAGACCCTCCTTACTTTCGCCCCGCACCATTGAACCCCAGCACCATCAGATCTGTCTATAATACCGTCCATGGTCTGAGAGCTACCTTGCCTTCCCCTATAGAATTCCCCTTCTCTTCAAAAGCTTGGCTCATGGCGGATCGATGTGGCTCTGCCCGGGCCTCGAGACTGTAGAACACGCCCATTCCTACCCCCACTCTACCTACCAGCTCGTACAGCAGCGCCAGACAGACTTTCTGATGCTGAGAAAGGGGCGTCTTTTACGATCAGGCACAAATCTACCGTACCGTACAGTTTCGTGCCGCATCCTCTTCTGGTGGCTTTCTACCTCACTCTGAGTCTTGCTATCTCTATACCGTATATTCCTGAATCCCTCTGTGCCCTTGTGCGACTATATACCTATATACATAGCTGACGAATATCCAAATGAGCTAGAGGGTACGCTATTCCAATTATTCAGTAAATTAAATACGAGCAAAGCCGATGCTGCTTTTATGGATGCAGACTAGGGGGGTCCATAGCCTAAGAGAAATTCCGATGTTGGGTTAACTTTATCTGTAAAATGGACGTGTGTTGTACTGGCTCGTGTGCTGGGCTTTCGTATTTGGACATGAGTGTATGTATTCCTCGAGGGACACGTACTTTGAAATAGGGGCGTGTCACGTATCTGTACCGAACTGTTATCTAGCCTCGTATGTTCATGTAATACGTGTTGCCAAAGGATCGTGTTATCTCGGCTTAACTACTATCAGCCACGAACTCCAACTATACACGTTTCATGGCTCGAATTATCGGTGACCTTCTCAAGTCAAAACACGGACCTTCAATTCATACATGTATCCGCCCAAGCGCCTATTGCTCCGAGTTATAATAAGTTGATGAAAAATAAAGGTCCCGTTTTTCTAAAAGTGTTCCACAAAAATGAAAAAGTTCAAGTACTTTCAAAAAAAAAAGTCAAAGAGGTCCTTCAACAGTCATGTGATGATCATATTTTTGACAAATCACACTTCTGAATTCGGTGCAAATGTGTTCGATTTGACTTGCTGCCATATATGCCATCGGTAGTTGTGATGGAAGGTCTCTCATTTATCTGTCAAAAGATTTGTCGATTTGAAGAGAATGGCTGTTCGTTATTCACTTTATTTCTCATTTTTGTGACGAAAGCTCAAGCAATCAACTTTCATACGCTTGTATCGTGGTAATCATTAGCCAATTTCATAACATTTGATGCACTGGAATCACAATTTTAACGTGAAAATACATCTCTAGAGCAAAATTGAGGGTAAGAAAACTGCTATTTTATCCATCAGAAGCCATGATTGAGTTGCATGGTTTTTAGCTCAAACTAAAAGATGAGAGGAGGTTATCCGAACGGGTTTCTTGATATTTCGGCCCTTCCAATGATTTTCAGGAATTTTCTCCATATTTACGCGATGGCTATCAAACAGACATTTGAATTTGTAAACTTGAACTCGATGGATCCTTGAGCTTCGAAAAAACCATGTCTGCTAAAAGTCTCAGGCTGGAATTTATAGTTCACGCCACTCAGCACTCAAGTGAGCGATGATCAGTGAAGGTTAGGTATCTTGTCAATGCATGCCACGAAGGGACCTTGACATAACCTTCATTGACCATCGCTTACTTGAGTGCTGAGTGGCGTCTTTGAATTCCAGCCTCACTCTTATAATTGATCACAGAATAAAATACATCTTCATCAAGCGATAGATCTTTGATCTTACATAACTTGACTAGAACCCATTTTCACCCCGGTAGCAGCCAGCTATAATACAATGAGATTGGAATTGAAATTCATGAAGTGCACATTCAGTACAAAATTCGATTTGAATACGGAATTTATCAGGAATGAATAAAGAGCTATCTTGTGTGACACATATATATTCAAAGAGTCATCCGACGGATCTACTCTCAAAGCTCTCCATATCCGTTGCCGTCGCTTGAGACTGAGTTATTCCAGGGTTTCAAGACGTGCGCTTGCTCTGTCATTGCACGCACAGTCTTTTCATCTCCTTCGTCCATGTCGAATCCAATTTCCATATAAAATATCTGCACCAAGAGAACTACTGTGTGACGCAGAAAGACTAGGATGAGAAAGCCTGCATCAGAGTATATAGAACCGATTGGTCTGAGCTTTCTGTGCGAGCTCTTTTTACGAGCGCGTATCCTTTTCCTTTTGCAGAGTACTCGATTTTGTGCGCACTCGTCTATGTATACCTCCTTGAACTCTTATGTATGTACATGCATACTGAATGCTATATATGCCTAGGGTAGATATACCATGAGGCAAGCTGCGAAAAGTTCTTCCCGTTTCCATCTTCGAGATACGCTTCTGTGCTCACCCCAACTATCGCATGGCGTCTTTTCCCATCTTACTTGTCGCTTCCGCCTTGCTGGAGTTCCATTCGCCATTCTAGCAAAATCTTTACTCTTTCAGCTGCTCTCCTGTGATATGTTACCCTATTCGACCCTATAACTGTATGCAGTTCACAGAAATTTCCAGTTCACGAAATATGAGAAATGATTTCGGCTAGCCATGATTTCAAATCCCAAAATGTTCATCAAATGGAAAGAAATGATGCTCACAAGATTGGTAGCCATTTTCTACAGTGACTTCAAATTGGAAAAGAAATATGTGTCTTGTACAATCTTATGGACTACACGTTTCGTCTTACACTTATGTACTTAGATTTGAGTTTTGGTCATGGAGTTCTCAAGTTTTTGGTGAGCAATCGTGAGTTGATGGAAAAATTATTTGATTTTTAAAATTCCCATGTCCTAAGGTCGATCAATTTTCTATTTACTTCCGTTGATATTTCGTTGAAATTTAGCCAAAAATCTCTGAGTCTCAAACTAGCCACAATCAAGAGAAAAAAATCCAGCCAATTTTCAATGCCGATCTGTATAAATTATACCAACTTGTTCCAGAGAAAGAGTGAAGAAAAATATTGGCCATGGATGTCCTTTGCTGCCAGAGCGTCAAATCTGACAGCAGGATATGATTTCACCGAATTATCGAGAGAACAGCAGCTGCGGTACGGGTCATCGTTAGATTTCTTCGAAGTCAAATTTTTCTTCGAATCAAAGCTCGCCTATCTGTCGAATAAATTCCTCATCTGATATGAAATATACACATTCTGGCGTGTCAGGGTGATTTGAGTGGCATAAAATGTTCGCGCCAAGATACTCGGATTTTGGAACTCAACCGTTTCGTGAAATTCCATCCCGTGGAATAAGTTTCGATCAAGAGGAAGGAATAAAATATATACTTTACAAGATGTCAGAAGTTGCGAATACATATTCATGAATTATACAAATGATGGGTGAGAGAATTTCTCTCCTCTGCGACGAGGAATAAAATTAATCGGCAAAGGTGTAAATCAGCGAGGTAACGCGGGTAATTTTTTACCTTTCCTTCGCACATACGGCGACAAATTTCAAGGTGTTATCCAAAAGCCACGCAATGTAGCAATGTAATAATTTCCTTACAACGCGGGTCTTTCAGAAATACTTGACGGGTTAAGAAATGTATGTGCATGGGATATTGGAGGACAAGTAAAACTTGTACAAATCCCCATCCTTTTTCATGATTACAATACATGTAGGATCAGTAGTGATGTAGTGAGGTGAGAGTAGGGTTTGCAAAGTAGGGGTTGAATTTGGAGGGGATTGATCGGAGTTGTACATGGACTCGGTTGTTTGCTTCACGCGAGACATGTGACATGGAGACCTGAAATCAGGGTTTCAATACATATACTTTCAGTGTACACCAGCAAATACATTTTACGAGAGAAA
Organism: Eretmocerus hayati; assembly: GCA_029851415.1. Taxonomy (NCBI): domain Eukaryota; kingdom Metazoa; phylum Arthropoda; class Insecta; order Hymenoptera; family Aphelinidae; genus Eretmocerus; species Eretmocerus hayati. The sequence continues at coordinate 159,459,166 of CM056743.1, forward strand.
TATTTATTCGCGTTGGCTGTTTATGCAGCCATGCGACAAGGTACACATACAAAATCCAACTCAGCTTTTGATGCAGTGCAAAAACCATATCAGCTTTGGTAGATCTGTACTTCTCGAGTTTCAATGAGGTATACTCGGTAAACATGCCTGTTTTAATTTTATAGGATGGGATTCCTTGCCTGTAACATTTGCAAATGAAAGGAGAAATCGAGATGGGGAAAAATCGAGGGAAAAAACTGGTTGGAATTGGGAAAGAGGGGGGAAAAGTTTCCGATAACGATGGAAATGAGCTTTACGAAAATGCGGGAGTATTAGATAGCGTTTGAAGACAAAAACGAGTTCAAGGCTCGAAGCTTTCAATTTTTTTCACGCAACCTTCGTTTTCTGTTAGTTGTACTGTATTGTATGCTTCAGATAATAAAAAATGCAAGCGTCCGACGGATGCCTGAACCAACGTCGCACTTCGCATATTCTCAAAATCTTTTGCATGTTGCTCTACCTCAAGATTGGAATTTTATTACGGAATCAATTCGTTATCCAATGGTTTTTGAATGCAATATTGTACAATATTCATATTCCAGAAGCTCATTCATTTATTGGGAGAATTTTTTTCCACTTAACGTAATTTTAATTCACGTATCACATCAAAAATTGATGGATCATTCATTTTAGAAACTCTATGACGAATTTATTCTCATTTTCCTTCGTTTGAGTGGGAATATGACCTATTCATACAGTTTTCCGGTCATTCTTTCCAAACACGACGTTCCAATGTAAAGTAAACAAGATTTTTCGGTGTTAGGGTAGAATTGTTGATTTTTGCTCAGCACCTGATATTTTTTGGCTGAAGCTGAGGGTAAAGGTTGAAAAAAATCAAGAAAACGCGAAATTTGACCACTCTGCCCGAGTGTTGAACACCAATATATCCCATCTTCTGCGCAGGAATGTGACTTTTCTACACAGTTTTTGATTTTATTGTTACCCAGCTATTATGAAAAAAGTGGTGTTCGAAATTTGGAGTAGGGCCTCTTGATAATAATCCTGACTCTCGTCATAGGCTCTGTCCAAAAAATATTACTTGCTGAGCGAAAACCGACTTTTTCACCCTTTCATTGCAATATACTAATGATTATTATTGGCTGATTGGCGAGAAAAATTGAATGACTGCGTGAGATTAACCTTTTTCCTACGCAAAAAATAGAACTCAACATTCGGTTGGGGTATTTCTTACGTTCTCATGAAGAATCCGATCCTTGCCCTTCAGCCTTAACTGCAAAATATCACTCTATTCGGAAACCAACATTTTCACCCTCTCATCGGAATGTGCTTTATAATCGATCATCTAAGGGATGGCCTTAGTCCAAAATTAATTACACCCATCATTATATCAAAAAATCCAAGTATCGAGATAAAATTATGAGAACACCCATGCGCATCGTGATTCATTCCATAGCTTCTAAGATCCGTCATCTGTTTAATGAGAAATATGTTTGACACGAGCAGCTCGTATCCGTCGGCATATTGGATCTCTCTCGCTTTGGTGGCGTCGCAAGCAACACAATTTATGGCTGGCATCCAGATGTTATACATATTCTATAAACATTGAGCTCTTCTTGCTGACGCAAAGATGAAAAAATTTCTCTCTCACCTGCGACCTCCCCAGTTTTCCTTCCTTCCTTTTATCAAATGCGTGAAAAAAAGATCGTGATGGAGCTGTGAGAAGCAAAATTTGCACACGCAACATGGTGCCAACTGATGAATATTTCAAGTAGAGCATAGAGACGAGAATGCGTCAGCGGTAACTTCTATAACGAATTCTGTACAACCCACGTACATTTCTCTACGCCGGTACTACAGAAAATGTGCGAAAGCACGGCTGCAACAGAGAAACGAGAAAAAGCTCTTTCCGCCTTTTTTCATCTTTCCGCGAGCTTTTATTGCTCGACGACATGTCAGCAAGGCCGTCTGAATTTTTTCAATTCAACTGATGGCAAGAGTGACTCGTTATTAGCCTGGAACTTTTGAAACTTTTTTTAGTTTTTCATTACCGCTGAAATTTTAATCATATTCATGAGTTGACTCGGAGAGAGTGCGATTGTCGTAGTGAATTGAAAAATCCCGCTTAAAAGCTTAGGTCCTTGCTAGGCTAGGGCCACCTCTTGGCCTACCCAGATGACACTAAAGTACTCACGGAATGCGTCACATAAGGATACTTTTTCAGTTACGTGAAGTTGGCCCGCCACTCTGAAATGAATATACCAAAAAATCAAGCAAAAAATCCTGAATCCAATGGTGCAACTCTTTTAATCTGAACAATTTGACTATTTGAGCAATGAATTTTCAAAGTGCTGAAATATCACCCCGCCCCCCCCCCCACCAAAACACAATAAACTCTCATTACCCCGCGAATATATGCAGTAGAAAAACCATGTGGGCTCAACTTGAAATTACTTTTTCAGCCTTGGTGAGTCGAATGAGTTTGATATAAAATTTGCGAAACCATGATGACGAGCATGATGAATTTTAAATATTTTATTTTCATATATCTTGAAACTGAATCATGCCGTCAAAATATTTTGGGTGAGAACCTCATATACTAATGATACCCCGATATCATTATCCATCAGTACGATTTCGTATCCCACTATCGACCGATTTCTGCCAGTCTCTTAGAGATTCTGACATCGTTCGCCTCGTTGACGTCGAGAATATTGGCTGTGAATGTGTAACAAAACTCGCCGCCCAAGAAATAAATATTAACTCGTCAAACGCAAATTTACACTTTCACGCCAACGTTTTGCACAACGCTCAAGAATTGCATTGATCTGCGATATTTCACTATCTGCCTGATATTTATTCATGAAGTAAAATTTCACGACGATGGGCCACTCCAATCCAATAACCAGACAGACTATTATAACACACTTCCTAACGTTTGCTTTCCGTCGGATCCATCTCAGACGAGTGAACGAGACATGCTATATACATATAGAAATATAACCAAACTGTTTTTAAACCATGTCAGCATATACTTTGTACTATTCGCACGCGTGCACTACTACTGAGATTCTGCAATAATTTATAGAGTCCATTACGATTTACGGGCACCATCAAACCTCGCGTTATGATCCATTCGTCTCGAGATGATTCAATTATTCTTTTACCACGTCGACAAATTGCACGATATTCATGTTACCCAACCTTGTCTGGGTTATGATACCACTCAACTACTTTGGAAAATAGCATTGCAAAGTTTTGTGATAAGTATCACAAAACTGACTCTGAAATACACTCATGAGATGTTTTTCGTCGATTTTGTAGAGTGAAAATCTGTTTCAAGCTCAATCGTATTGGTATCTCCCTCAAAATGGCAACTAAAGTAGATTTTTTCTATGGAACTATGACATGAAATGAAAATCACCAATAATTGTCCATGAAATACCATTAGAGGCATGCGGCCACTGCGCATGCTCAAACTTGTTTCTAATTCATCCGAACTATCTTGAGATTTGGGCCAATAGACGAGTTCTCGCATTTTTGTGATTGTTTAACTTGTATGCAACAACTCGTCATTGAGCCCAAATCCAAAAAGAGTACGAGTTAAGTTGCAACAAAACGCGTTCCTTATAGGTTAGGAGGTAACGGTTCATCCGTAGTGAATTACGATCTTACAACAGATGGGTGCAAGAGTTGGATTACGAGCCTCGAGTGGCTTTTTTCAGTTTGACTATGTAGAAGGTGAATGTTGGACATGACTCAAAATACAAAATTCAGGTTCTGCGACAAATTGTGAACAAAATTGAATAATGTATGCGAAGAGGACGTAGAAAGAACACTATTACGGATAGCGTATCAAATAAGATGGGTTTTTGAAAATTTCTCCTGGAAACTTCAAAAGTTCTTTCCAAAACCACAATTGATTGGTGACTTTTGACTCTGCAAACCCCAACCACATGGTGATTATCTGAATTTTTGCAGTAGTTTGAAGTTCATCCCATCTGACATATATAAGTAAAAATTCCAGTGATACAATATCATTCGGGATGGTTTTGTGCAGCGTCCTCTGTAAGACGTTGACGTCCGAGTCGACGGTTACGTTTTTTCCTTAAGAACACCCTCTGTGGCTGTGAAAATTCTCGCCTCGTCTCGATTATAAAGTCCAACGGAGGCTAAACATTGTCCGCGCTTCATAGCGTTTGGTCCGAGTTGGTTCATGCAGCCTGAACAGCGCCATTCGCTACTGAATAAGAAAAAAAAAAGAAACACTCCCAGTTACCGCAGACAAAGCGATGCTCCGATCAATCGATCTCTACCATTGGACTAAGCCACTGCATCGAATAAAAGATGGGCTGTATTTTTTGAAAAGCGCGATGGCGGGCGTGAACTGCGATAGTTGGCCATTGAATATCACAACCTCCTCGCGCGAGGAAACTATACCTTTTTCGAGTGCATTACGATTTTTCTGCGTATAAAAAACCATCACTGCGTCAATTCACACTCTCGGCCTCGAAAAGCGATACGAGCGATTGTGCGAGGGAACCGTTATATATCATAGGCCCGTTTCACTTTCTCAATGGAACAGCCTGAGCCACGGTACTCGAAGGTCAAAAGACAGACTGACAGCCAGCCGCACTCAGAGGCTGGTTGTAAAATTGCGCCTCTACAATACAAAGGGTTTCCCTCTGGCAGCATTCAATACTATACTCCAATTTCTTTTGCTCCCACGTATATAAATACGTTGCATTAGATGCAGAGAAGGACCATCAGATCGAATGTATACGGTTAATAGCATAAAAGTAGTAAAACTGCCAAGGGCGCGGGCTTCCAATTTTTTTTTTTGTTGCGTTTCGGGGCCGATATTATTGCGCGCACTAGTAAACTCTCGCGACCGATTCGACGCCCACCCAAAATGTAGAACGGGCCTCTCACATCAGTCTTGTTTTCGACATCGACCGGGGTGCACACGAGTAACATTTTTTCTAGTAACGAAATTCAACAAAATTAGTTGATCAAATTGCGAATTTGTGCCGTCGGACCCGCAAAAATCGACGCGTTGAACGAGGGGAGTCGACATCACTGAAGATTGACAACGTCTGCTTGGGAGGTTGGTGTTTGTTTTGTCCAGTGACGGCGGCGTGTGTAAAATAGCGGTGTGCATCTCGTTGACAGTGTAAGAGAAAAGTGATGATAAAATGATTGCGAAAGTTTTCCAAGATGGACGCGCTGATGTGGCGCCTCACAGCGGTATGCGCAGACAGCTGCAACTCGACATGGATGGACCAAGATTTTTGCAACTTCTTCAACGGAAGATTTTTAATCCTTATACTGCTTTATTGCATTGTCTTATTTTGATTTTGGTGAAGTTGAAAGTAGTCCACAATATTCCGTTTGGTTGAACTTCTTTTGGTCGTGTAAATATCGTCATATGAATCTTTTCGCGAGATAAATTCTCTCGCGAAGCTTCCCACGTTCAAAATTGAAACTATGAATCGTCCGGAAGATGCTTGACTTCACGGAAGATTAATCCGAGCCTCTACGACAGGGCTTACTTTTGAGTACGCCGAGGTATGAGGAATGTTATCTTTACAGTTGGATGAGTATTTTACAATTTTTTGTGTGATATTACAGTGACATCATCATCACATTCATCATTATGAGCTCTATGACAAAAGACACGAGAAATTGGACGTTTAGTTGTTCTGATGTGCATGTATCCCTTATTTGAACAATAGGGCAGATTTTTCGCCAAGCGAAGCACAGGAAAAAGTCCTCAGGAAGACGAGTTAGATGGATAAATAATTCAAGAACCAAGCAAAGATGTTGGGACTCCATCGAAATGATGGAAATTCAAGAGCTCAGAATTATGATTCAGTGTTTTAAAACTTGGAACTAAGTGATTATCGGGTGACGTGCCTGAAGAGTCAATTTCGATTTTTAAATTGACCATCAAACTTTTGGAGTCGATCAAGCTTATATCTCAAATGATATCCCATATTTTTCTCCGAATTCATTTGTATCACACTACTGTATCTTTACCATTGAATTTTCATCTTGATTTTTCTCTGATTTTGGAGGACTTTTTTAATAAAATTGTATGATAATTTCGTATTACGTGAGTCAGACGTCTCATTATTATCTCGGACTTTACGCATGCAGGAAAACTTGATCCATGTTTTGTAAATATTTATATGGAGCTCACCAATTAGAGTGGGTCAAGTATCGAAAATTCAGATGAAAATGAAATATCTGAATTTTCTTTTGATTTTATAATTGTTATGGTGAGCATGAATTTTGAATGATCGGCAAAGCCTGAAAAAGACTCTATTTTGAGTCGAAAAGTTGCAGGTGGTCCCGCTATTTACTCAAAAAATGAATGACTTTATTTGTGACAAGAATATATAATCATAGAATTTTCAAAGCTAGGATTATTGAAAGCAAATTTTGTTTGGGTTACATCTTACCGGTGCATTTTTCACAGATCAGATTGATATTTGAACTCAATTAAGAGGCTAAGGTTTATTCAGTCCGCGACTCATTTTTCGGTTATTTAATTTTTGGACAAAACTTGTCAACTCTTCGTAAGGGGAAAATTTTTATCATTTAAAACTTATGACATAAAATTAGATTTCCCATTCAATTGTATTTCTTCTTTCGCTCAATTCGATTATTAGCACACGATGTTCACTAAATTTGGAGTGAGAAGGATGATGAAGCCCAGTGGACTCCTCAACCGTGTTATTAAAAAAATTAGCCACAGGGATTGGTATAATTATTCTCTCTCTCGTTAGTGAAATGAGCCAAGGTTATAGACAAAGAATTCACGCAAGAGTGAATGTCTCAGGTTGCGGTCATCGCGGCCATCGGCGAAGATTGAGAGAGGCTCCACCCCACAAATGGGTAACCCGATACGCTCTGATCACGTGAGATGTAATAATCCAAAGCGAAAGGTTCTTTGGGAGGAGTCACGCATCGCTTGAACTCGCTTCGACCGAAGCAAATCGAAAAATTTCTCGAGGCCGATATCGGTTGGGTCTGCCATTTGTATTTCAACTCATCCGAGTAGTTTCCTCATCTTCAAAAAATAATACGAGAAATATGATGGATTCATACGTAGCGGAAGATCAAAGGCAAAAGTCTGCATCTGGAACCGGAGATCCGTCGGCCGTCGGTCTCGGCTGTGCATGCCCCTCGAAACGTTTACGGATATATCAACGGCTAAATACGAGGGAACATAACATACATCGACCATGTACCTTATCATATGTGTGATGTACTCCGAGCGTACTATATGACGAACTCATCCGCAGGGCCACTCCGCGAACTTTACGATCCGATGCTGCACAGTGGTCTGTTTTCCATGTCTAGCAACAATTATACAGGCTTCACAATGGATGGGTTGGAAAGGCTATTCCAAATTGGGTATCATACGAGCTTTTGCATGGGTTTGCGACCACTGTTCATGTTCCTGTAATCGTGTGTATGCATACTTACGCCTTTCTTACTTTGTACAACAGTATAGTGGTACGGTAAAAATTACCCTACAAGTGCCCGCAGAATTTACTTGAACTCACTGCACTTTTTCACTGAATTCGATACAACTTTTGATCTGAAATAAAATTCACCAGACAGTGTAAACAATTTCTCTCGACACTCATCCGCAATAAGTAAGCTGAAATGTCGGACGTTTCACTGTGCCCGTCCATTCCATCGAAAAATTCTGTGCGTGAAATCAAAGAAATTTAGTGCGTGATCAGTTTTTCTCCTGACTTGTGCAGAGAATCTCATAGCAGACGACAATCCGTTTGTCATTAGGATTGCCCATGAGCGTAGATTGTGCAGTTTGCTTATCCGACTAGACCTTACCTTTGTCTACACCACGTGCTATCGAAGACCACGGATAATAATTTCACTTGTGAGACGTAAGGATGTGTACACAAATGATTAGAGCCTCGACAAAGCGTTTCTCGTCGCGTGGACATTGAAGACGCGAGTGCCATGCGTCTTTGCAGTTTTCAACCACTTGCATCACGATATATTTATGTGTACTCAACTTATACATCCAATCATCGCATCTACGTTGTCACAACTCATCACTTCCTCAAATATTTGCCGGATATCTTGAGCTAAACTCTTCGTTTGAAATTTTTGCAAACTCGGTGATTCTGTCTTCCCTTGCCTTGAAACAAAACCAACTATGTATATAGGTCGTAAGACTGAAAGCTCTTTATTATATTTTTATTCAAATTTATCAATTATCATTTAACAAATTATATCAATTTTTTATGATTCTGTAGCGGCGGAGTTGATATGACCTATGCGAGTTGATGAAGTAAACTCCGCGAGAGGGATGTGTCTGGAAATTTTTTCGGTTTTCATGATGAATATTTGTGTGGGAAAATTTCCATTGATCGGTGGCTGAAGATATACGAAAGAGAATATTCCATTGCCCGTGGATCCTATTCTTATTTGAAACGAGACAAAGGTTTAATTATAAAATCTCCTTCTAGGAATCCACATGCGGCGAAAAAGCATCTGTGCGGTTCGATCACCAATACCTTCGCAGAGAATCCAAGGTGAGTCTTTATTCCTTCTATTCTGAATATTTTGCGTGTGCCGCAAAAGCCCTTCGTTGCCATTGAGATGTTGGCAAGCCATTTGATTTTATCCTCTAAAAGAGTTATTGCTCGTAAAATTTGTCCTAATGATTCACTGTGATTGAATCTCATGACTAACAAACGGAGACAGGTGATTGTTGTGAGGCTGGTTGTGAATTATTGTCTATCCTCGGTGCATTTTGTCACGAAATACTGAGCTCATTTACGTAAGATGATGTAGAATGAGTTACATTGGTTTTCGTGATTTTGCTATCGATTTTAAATATCCGCAATTTGAATTCTCATTCAACTCAATGTTCCAATCATATCAGAGGAATTCTCACTTGAAAAATGAAATTTTCAATCAGAATAAGAAAATGAAATTTCTCTAAAATATTTCCGTTGCATTCCAAGAGCTACCAAAATTCCTTCATCGGATAAATTGCAATCATCCAAATCAAGATTTTGCATAAAACTCATCCGTGACAACATCGAGCTGTTCAATTCTGTTCTCCAATAATTTTGTATTCCTGCTCTGGAGTAAAATACTAATAAGTAAGGCCAACTTCTGGACTGATTTTAAGAGAAAAAAAATTGGAGATATTTTCGAAGCGTCGGGTCGTGATTGGTATTCGGTATCCTGAGAATCTTTCAATTCGACGTGAATACATTTGGATTCGAAATTGGTATTTTTGACCGAATTTCATGGATGACAATTTTTTATGCTGGAGAGTTTTCAAAATTTAAAGGCTCGAAGAGTCTCCATTATTGCGTGCTTCTAATGAGGCTGAGTAGACCCCGGTAGGATCGCAACGAATAAATATCTGCGATTTTTGCCTCTGAACCTCTCGGCATATACTCTTTTTTTTCACTTCCCATAATTAGATGGCATCATTGGAGAGTTTTAAAATGGCATGCAAAGCCATAAAATTGCCGTGGCTCTCTTTTCGACCCTGTAAAGCGATTATATAAAGATACAGGAAGCCGGCCGAACTCTCATTTTTGCTTTTTGTCAGGCATGTTCCATCAGTTTTCATCCGACGACATTTCGTACACCAAAAGCATATCGCGAGCGTAGAATCTCAGGGATACACAGACTTTTTGGCAAATTTGCAAAAGCCGGTCGAATGCATTGGAAGTTGTTGTACATGATGCATCAGCGGCACTCGTTTCGATGCATCAGAGACCGAGATCTCGATATTCTTGTGGAGTTGTCTGCAAGCATAGCTATCACGAAGCCATTAAATTTTATACCCAGCCACCATTAAGTCGAATATTACGACTCGCGTGTCGCGAGCCCGTTCTTGCATGCATGCAGGTTCTATATACTGATGGTGGGATGGATCCAACTGGCATGCACTCTGTTGCTGAAGCTTTGGTCCGGGCCGCATTGATTTATCGCTTCGCGAAATCGTGACAGGAACCCCTTGCACTCTATCTATATACTATACCAGTTCTGATGTACCGATGCATTTGGGCCACAGTCTCTTAGGACTAATTTTCCAACTTTGCAATACCAAACAGTAACAGTACATTGGTGGACTGTACAGTTGCAGTACCAATATGAGTCAAATCCCGGGAGTTGGCAAACACGTCAGCCGTCGGATACTCCCTAATAGATGCGCATTGCACCTTCCTGGCCAGTGATCTAGTAGGCCTAGCATTTATCTTGAACTTGACAAAAATATCTACAGAACCGAGTGTTGTGCGTTTGCATGAAAGCATTGGTTGGAAAATTCTGTTGAAAATTTGACGCACTTTTTTCTGTAGAGCATTGGAATGAACAGGAAACATCTGAAAGTTTTTGAAAATCAGTCCTTTCCGTCCGAAGCCAACTAAAGCTGTCCCTTGTTGTGGGAATAATGTGAAATGCGTTTGAGAGGTAGTCGAAGGTCATAGAAAAGACACACTCTCACTGGTATATTCACTCAAAACTCGTCTGTTGCGCGTCATGTTCAGACAATTCTTCACATTCCATCAGATTCTGGGTAACCCAAATGCAATTTTTTAGAGAGCGAACACTAAGTATAACAATTACACGATCGAAAAAATTATCAGTTAATGAACTTTTTTCAGGTCATGATTTTTAATTTGCAATTGATTATTCGTAGCATTCAGCGTAAGCCCTCGAATAAAATAAATTGTAATTCACCTCATGCTCGTATATAACTTTGTGAATTGCAAGTACAGGAGATGAATTTTGTTTGTGGAGTAAATGGAAAACAAGTTGAAATCGTAATCGCCACTTCAACCATCGCATTCAGCCTACAATTATAATTTTCGGTGCATGTCGCATAAAAGTGTACTTCGCGCACAGTTTGTCGACTTTTACCCACAGTTTATCGAAAATAATTGTTCGATACACGGGGAAAAGAACATATTTTTCGCCCTTGTATCGAAATGTACTAATTTCGATACACTGTGCGTAAAAGTGCACTTTGCGCACAGTTTGTCGACTTTTACTAACAGTTTATCGAAAATTATAGTTAGATACACGGGGGTAAAACCTATTATTCGCATCCTCATGACGACTCCGCACCCGCATATCAAAATATCTCTCCAATTCGAAGTCGTGACAATTTAATTTGATCTTGCCAAAGCACATTTTTCAGGCAGAAGCTGAGAACTAGGCGAATATCAGTCTCATTTCTTATGACTCGTGGTTCAAAGTTAGAATATTGTCTTTCTAGGCACCTCGGGTATTATTGATTCGTGAGTCCAAATGAGACTTTGAAGATAATAGTATGATAATCGCGGGCGTACATTTGGAACTATCCATCTTTTTGGTAACTGCTCGATGTATCATTCAATCTGAGAAATTTCACTCCATTTGTGAGTATTGGCTCCTTCGTCCTCGTATTCATGAGTTTTGTGATACAAATAAAAGTTTCAAAAGTGATGATGTTGATTCAGAATTTTTTTTAGTATCTATTGGAATGAATGGGAAGAAATGCATTCTCTTTATTGATTTGGAATGGATTTCCACCAATTGCCCTACAGAAGGTTCACGAGGTTCAGTATGCTCGAGAATCATGATTCTTTGTGAATTTGGTCAAAAACTGCAAGTGATGCGCGGGATTTTGTTCAAACATTTGATGCTCGGGGGCATCTAAAATTAGTGCAGGCAACGTTGAATCTATAAACTCTGAAAGTAAATTCGATTCTGTCATCTTAAACAACTTCTAAAACTCGTCAGTGAATTCTACTAATGTAAAGTCTCGAATATCTTTATAGATAAATGAGTATTAGTCAGTTCAGCTGATTGGGGAATGGATTCCATTATGCATGTGTGCTAGCGTGGTGGGGGTTACATCGATATTCCATTTACTTAATGGCTGGATGATTTTGACTGTATCAGAGCAGGAGATATTTTTTCTAATGACTCAGATGGTGGACTTTTCATCTGTCCTGGGTTAGATTGTACTTCAAACCGAGACTATAGATCCAATCGTACTATTTTACAGCTTTGAATATTGTAAAAAAAAAACCATAAGATATCGGATTTTTGTCCTTCATGTCGAGATGCAACAATCAAATGTCTGCTCTGTATCGATAATTTGTATTGAATTCAGAGAGGGAAGAGGATTCTGATGGGCGTCTAGTTTCGATAGGATCATTTCGGTTCGATATAATTCTAAGAGAATCGGGTTCCCAAGAATGAAGACCCAGACGACATGACATGAGGGTAAAGTGCTTGACTGGACTCTGAAAATTTATTGGACGAGACGAGTGTCTAGGGGATCCCAAAGGAATTTTAGAGCTTCTCTACTGTAGTCCTCTGGTATTCTCATGAGCTTGCAAGACTTTGAGAAGCCTCGACCTCTGGGCGCCATATTCCTTTACTTGGGTAAGATGAGATGAAATTCCTTCCCCGGTGGCATCAGAATCCTTCACATATATGTATATAAATTCGCCTTGGTGTCTCTATTCGAAGCCAAGGGAAATTTGAAATGGCTGCTGTTGGCTGCTGGAACGCCGACGGAGTGGAACAAGGTAGTGGAACGGGCATACGCGAGTGTAAGGCAGGGGGAGCCTATTTCATTCGACGATATAGAGGAGTCTGAGCAAAGGAATCTTAGGGGGAGTGAAGGAGAAGATGAAGCGCCCGTCCTGGAAGAACCTGGCCACTTCTCCCTCTCTATATACTGTCTTCAACTATACTATAGGTATTTCAAGCTTCCCTCCACCAGGGATATCAAAATCGAGATCCAGGGAAGTCAAGATAGAAGAGAAGGGGAATGAAATGGAAGGAATATATGTACATATTAGGCAAGACGCCAGTTCGAAATTCCGAATGAGAATGATCTGAATGAGAATTTCATATGAGGAAGAGCTTGGATATTAGATTTTGACTCGTAAGGTATGGAGTATAGTTGCCATGCGCTACACAACGAGTTCCATTACGTCGAATGCAAATTGGCGCATTATTCAAATTTGCCTGAGGGGTTGAATGAGAGCGCTATCAGTGTGGGTGTATGAGTGTGTGGATAAGCTTTTGTGGAGAGACCGACGGTCAGACATTCAGACGTCACGTCCATAGGGACTCATCAAATGGAACACGCCCTCGCGTCTATATACAGCTACAACTTTTTCTCGCTGATATGCTCTTCTTCCTGATACGATGATCCTTTCTGATGTAGAGGTGCGTGTCGAATTCAACCTAGAGGGTAATCCTACTGGTACATGTCCGAGCCAATGTAGCTTTATCCAAGGCTATTTTATCTTGAATTTAGTATAGGAGCTGCCAACTGAAGAAGCCAAAGTGGGCTCAGATGTAGCTTAGTGTTAATGGTAATTTTTGCCAGCTCAAAATTACATCACGTACCAAGCCAAACTTGCTAAATTATTCACGCTATCCTAAAAGTGTCTGAAACCATTTCTTGCTAACCCCGGATAGAGTAACAGTGAATTTGATAGTATGCCTATTCGCAAAAGTAACTTTTTCATAACTATAACGTCAACTGCAAGTAGATAACTTCAAGAGTTTTGAGTCTGATGATGTGACCCTGGGAAACTTTGCTCTTGGCCGTTATCTACGCATACTTATACTTTCATGGGAAGCTTCGCTCTTTATACCTTCGCGAAATAATATGATGAGTGTCGTGAAGTCAAACCGGTGTAATGGTACCCACTCTGGCAAACTTCATCCGTGACGAACTTGAGGAAAAAAGTGCGTTTCGAATTGAAGACACGTTTCTTTTGATATAATTTGAGAACCTCGAACCAAATGGAATGACTGTGACTTGCAAATTCTCACTAGCGATTGTTGGTCGGCTCAACGAAACGGTAGCCATTTTGCCGTATGAAAAATATGACGAGTCACTGCGTTCAAAATGACTGTGACATCGTTGTTCCAGTATTGGATTTGGCTGATTCGGACTCTAATACGCAAGTAGAGGAAACATGTGGAAAATTTGTGGGAAAAATGAAATTAATTGGTTGCAGTAATTCCTCATCCATGCGTCGGGGCCGAAAATCAACCAACTGGTTGACTTCTGGAGGCAATCACTGATAGTTGCGTACAAAATCCTATCACTAGTTGACATATTTTCCCACAGCGAAAAATGTTTTCGGAAAAAGTGTTATTCTTTCGCTACGGTCGGTATCTCACGATTCGCAAGACCCTCTGAGCGAATCTTGTTTTCGGTTTCTACAAGTGAAAATATGTAAGAAGTGATCGTTAGCATGACGATTTGGACTATGGAAACGTTGTGCGCCTTACTTAATCAGTTTCAAAAACAAAGCTAGAACCACAGGTTTTTTTTCCTTTTTTAAAAGATTTCAGGGCGATTCCTTCACCACAAGATCTTATCCCTCAACGTCCAGCAAAAAAATGCTCATATCTACACACAAAATGGCACAAACTTTGACCCCCAGCGTAGCAATTTGGAGAACTCATTTTTTGGCCCACCCTAGTGGTCACCTATTCGAATACTGAATCGCGAAAATGTTGCTTAACCTGAATTTAAACCAAAAAATCTCGCGTGGCCGCTGATATTTTTTTCTATTTGTTTATGTAAAAAAATCATCCGTGGTAGAAATTTACTTACATGTAACACATTAATAGACATAAAATCGCTATTTTTGGCCAATTTTGGCTAGAAATGGCCATTTTATGGCTAATAATGTGTTACATTAGGATGAATTTCTACCAGGGATGTAGAAACTTGTTTTTCTGACCCAAAAATGTCGCTCGGGGATCACCATCCACCAATTTCACGGATCCCGTATTTTATACCCATTTTAGCTGTGTGAAAAAATGTCAACCAGCCGTTGGATTTGGTACGCATTTAATGGTTGAGTTCTCAACAATCCGATGGTTGACCAAGTGGTTGAAAAGATAACCACCTGGTTGGCTTTTCAACCAGGTGGTTGCTTATTTGGTGGAGAATTAGCTAAATTTTCACAAGGCGACTTTCACACTCAAATTATTTTATTTTGTCGTAAGTCGGTTGGCAAATCAACTTCTCTTCAAAATCATAATCTGTGAAACGCATTGTAAATACTTGGAGATCTCCCGGTGACTTTTGAGTGATTCATTTGCACTCAAAATATGAATCATCTGTCTGTAACGAAACGTGTGGGGAAGAAGTCCAGGAATTTCCCCGAAATTGATTTGGAGTTTCGTTCTATTTCCCTGTTTGTGATTTCCAGTTGAACTCATCTCCGATTTCTATCGAGATTGTTTTTATATTGGTAATCATGATGATTTTAGTCATTTGATATGGAGAAGATGCATCAATCCTGGCGTGAACAATCAAAAAGAAAATGGAAAGGAGTTCGAAAATTAGTTTCAAAGAATCCTCCATGAATACAACCAACGAACCAACCAAGGGTAGAAATCACTCGTTAACTCTGTACTCGGATTGTTTTTTGAGACTTCTGGCGAGCTTAGATCTCGCACGAATAGTTGGAAAAAGTAAAAAAATTTACAATCACCACCGTAGTTTGGCAAAGTACAAGTTCAATGGTAAAAGCTCAGAAGATTTCGATTCCAGTACTTTAGTATGCCAAGAGGACGGTCAGAAAACATTGCATGTGAACCTGGGATGATTTTTGACTCTGAAAATATCCAAGTTTAAACAGCCAGCAATTTAATTGAATCTAACATTATACCCATTTAGCTAGCAGAATTCATACTCTTACTTAGCATGTTGGTGTTTGTGGTAATACACGCAAGCTCTCGAAATGGCCGACGTGCGTTGTTGCAAGCTCCACTATAGCCAACAAAAGCTACCTCGTTCAATCGAAGCATCGTCGTGGATCGGAAATTTCCATATGAAGAATCTAATATCGATATCGGACATGTCGAAAAGCACCAGCAAACTCCTCGTAAAGCTCCAATTCTGTCGCAAGCTCACATTGCCCAAGACGAAGCCCATTTATTCATCACATTTCATGAAAATTTGAACTCTAGCTCAAGAATCGGCTGATTGATATTCAGACCCAGACCAAACGGAATCGAAATGGATCTTGAAATATCTCACATATGCAGGAATTCACAAGTATTTCCAGAATACGTTCAATGAATATCAATATTTCTTGGGGTGGAACGTCCTAGAACATATACCCACATATAAGTTGGTTGAGCTTTGCACGGGAAAAAGCTATACCAAAGCCAAGGGGGCGCCGACTTATTGATCCAGCCAGGAGTAAGCGGAGTTTCAGGGGTGGTACCGAGGGTTACTTTTCTCGCTTCCCTATTGGCTAAACTCGAGGGAGTATGGCTGCCACCGCCGTTGCTGCCACCACTGCGTCTCTTCTTTCCTTCTCACGCAAACCTACATTTCTATACAGATATATAGCCCTCTGGCGCCGAGAAGAAGAAAGATCTGGTATGAGCTACATATACATACATATAAAGGGGATGACGGTATAGCAGTGGATCCCTCTCAGACTCTGGAGCTTTTTGCAAAATTTATTGCCACGATATATTCGCATCCATTAGACAGCCGACTCGTGCTTCTGCTGCCCATGCCTTTGAGATGTCGGGGTTCTCTCATCTGAAGCTGCTACTCTGCCTCCGGGTTCACGATTTTTCCGGCGGCTTGCTTTTATCGCAATCGCTGCTCTGAGTCCAAGGTTTCCTCTTCCTCCCTCTATAGTTGTGGAATTCGATTGTGTACCAGGATTTCCCCCTTCCTTTTTTGACTCAAGGCGCAAGGGTTCTTATTTCTCTTGGGTAAGAATTTATATCAGGCCAATGGATGTATGAGAAAAGAGAATCTCCTTGAGACGGACATTTTCTGAATCCTGCTGTTCGTTTTGATAGGCATCGTGGTAGGCGCCATCTACTCACATTCAACGGTGTTTTTTTTTGTTCACTCAAGGGAAATGGTCTGAGACCACAATGTTGGAGCATCTCGACCGGAGAATCCATCACATTAGCCGATATCTACCCTAAGGCCGACTCCCTACGATTCCAATCTTGTTCCAGCCCCACGTCTTTATCTATAACCAAATTGTCGTGCTTGCATGACGCATTCGAATAAAATGAATGATTCACCCTCACTGAGTTGCAGAGGAAAATCTACATCCGATTCAAATCTTCGAGTTTGGTCAGCGATCTTGTCAAATCATGAATTCTTATTTTATTCTATTTTAGAATTTTATTTTAGAATATTCACGGGCATGACTGCCCTTTGACAGATGAATTACATATAATGAATTACAAACTAATATAATAGAGAAATGTATAAAAATTTCTCAGTCAATAAATTAGGCTCTTCCAGCATAGCAGGGTATCCGAGTAAGACTTATGCCAAGACAATTGTTTTTGGAAAATTTACGATAGAAACCTTGTTAGAATCTCTCTCAAACCGGATTCTTTTCAATTAACAGTTCAAAAATCTAGTCCAAAAATCGAATCAAGTTTTTTTTTACTAGAAGCCGCCGCGGCCTCGTAGATAAGGTTCTTAGGTCCTTGCCTGTGACGCAGAAGGCTAGGGTTTGAATCTCAGCTGGCACCAATGTTAATTTTCATAAGTGCTTTTCGGTGGCTTTGGTGGTTCGGAACCCACCTTAAACTAGGTTGAAAATGCGTAAAAAAAAGTGTTCTACTATCAATCACATTTCTATTCCGTTCGATGATTCTACCAATTGCTTTTGAGCCCCTTAATTGGTAAAATTAACCCCCGTAATACTGTCTCAACATCTTTTCCATCATTTTAATACTGGAATAGTCTTTTTGTTTGAAATTTGTTGCTGGCTGGGTTAAGAAACTTCAATCTATCAAATGACGAGAAAGATCATTTTCTATCTCGTTCTACAGAAATATTCGATGAAATCTCATTTATAAAAAAAATGAATAGCATAGAGCATATGTTCTTGAAAAATAATTGTACGAATGAAACTTCTAAATAATTGCAGGAGTCAAAATATTTTGATCATAGAATACAAAGGAGACAAGAGAGTTCTCTTGTTTGTCGGAGACTTGTTTGGTGCTCGTTCCTCATCATAGCTATTGGAAATTTAAAAAAATTCCAATCCAATCCGCTCACTCTTGGGATGGTAATTTGCGAGATAATTTGTGCAGACCATAAACCAATCAAGTAAATGGTAAGATGTAATCTTTTGTATTCATTCTGCAACAGAGTAAATTGAGAGTAATTACGTGTCATTTCTAGCTGTTGAGATTTTCATTGTTATTCTCGGTAAAATTGCTCACGAGAGGTGATTATCTGAGTCAATCATACAAAGACCGAAGTGCCAAGATAGTTTTGTACAGTTTACTAATCGCCAAGGTTTCTTTCAATAGTTGGTATTGATTTGCTATAATTGTTTCAATTATTTTTCCATTTCCATTGAGTATTCTTGTAAGTCACGACTGATTCATGCAATGGAAAAATTTGATCTTGAATTATTTTGCTTCTGGAAAATAAACGACTTAATTTGATTCTGCAAAACAATCAAAACCAGTAATGTATGAGGATCGAATGGGAGAGAGGCGACATGAATTAAGGACTCACTGACACAGAAATGGAGAGTTATCGTGTCGCAAAATGAGTCGTACATTCTCACAATTGACATCAGCCAATTGAAAGTACATACATAATGATGCGGGCATTATCAAGGAATTGCGGGTGTTATACGCCCGGTGATATAACGTCAAGAGATCATAAACTCTTGTATATGGCGCCGTACGTTTCACACATACTTGTCCATTGAACAATACACGTTTGCATCATTGTACAGCTTGATTGCACGTCCCTTTCTGTTGAACTTCAGTATTTCTGCAAATCTACTTGTATGCACTAAAATGAATAACAGGACTCAATTTTGACAAGAATTTGTATCATTCGTGTGTAAGTACTATGCTCACCGCTCGGTTCACCTTGAATGCCTTGTTGAATTCATGTTAAATTTGAATGACTTGAAATATGAATGAATCTAACTGCTTTACGGCTGCAATGGAAACCTGTGATCATATTTTGGAACATGTGCGATGTAAAAACTAACTTTTACTGGAGTCATATTAGTGTACCTTCATTTTTTGAGAGTTTTTGCATCACACGTTAGCAAAGTATTTTGTCATAAATTATGATGCCCCTAACAGCTTCATTTCATATGATTTACAATGACAATTACTCACAATTTCCAACAATTGTAAAATTTACGTGGAACGTATAATTCTATTTCAGACTCCATATACCTAAAATTTGTCTATTTTTGTATGCGAGTCTCGGTATTTTATTTTGTCACGGTTTTTGCTTCTCGGTCATCTGTGGCAGAACCTATGGACAGAACGAGCGATTTTCAATTCACAACTACGGTCCAAATGATAAGAGCAGGGTTCCGACCGAACAAAATGAGCAAAAAGAGCCAACAAGACTGATGGCAGCCCAGCATCGAAGCCTTCACAAAATGGAAGCCTTCCGAGCGGCTCTGTTCATCCAAGAATCGCAAGGCTTACTTATTCAGCTCCATCTGCAATATTGTGCCCATGTTTAACCCGCGTCTTGCTTCAAGAAATCGAAAATTCGAAAGAGAGAAGTGTAGGGTATCTTCTCGATGCAGCAAACCGATTATACGTTGCTATCTTGCATACATCCAAAGCCAAGACCTTGCATTCGAAGCGAACGCGCGCACTGACACTGCAATTTATCGTCGGAGGCAAAAAGACTGCGCTACGGCTTCACAACTCTCTGTATGAGCTGCCTCCAGCCTTCTTGCCCTTTCTCCTTCCATCCCTCTACTTCTCGTTTTTTTTTCATTTTTTCATTTTTATCTGTGTCAGTTTCTCCATTTCTCTCGCTGTCTGCTTTTGAAGGGCTCCAATGATCACAATACTCATAAATATAGTGCATCTCGAACAAATTATGCATACTGTTTAATGAACAATACCATCGTCGGTATTTTATCTTAGACCTATTTTGTTTGTTTCATTCATTTTTATTTTACTCGTTCTGCGATTCGAACAAGCTATCCAATATTTTTTCACTCTTCTCCGGCGAAAAATTATGTTTGAATAAAATTGATTACCGGTCAACCGGACCAAACTTTAGACCTGTGATTTTATGAATAGTTATTCATGAAAATGGTTATGATTATAGTGAACTGTCGTGAAAATTTCTTATTTCAGCCCTTACCAAGAGAGAGAGCAGAATCAAAGAAAAGAGTTAAGCTTGCCCAGTAGAAACAGACACTACTTATGAAGAGATTATTCCCGCAAATTTTTCTTGTAGAGTATTTATACTGTTTGGAATAAATCTTCAGCTTTTATCATAGTAGATCACAAAAGTCTGTGGTCCGCCAAATTGTACAAGAATATGAGGCTGTCAGTTACCTTTGGCTTAGATATATTTTCGTCATTTTCAATCACCATTCAATAATTTCCTACAGTTTCGTAAGACCCACACATGGTGCTGTGGTTTCGTCTTGCTCATTGTTTCTTGTCCTTATTCAAAAACCTAGGAACGTTACGAACGACTCGACCAACTCGATATATTAGAACATATTTATTATTTTTGTGCATGGATGTCTACATGCGGGATCCCTTCAAATACTGATGATGAGTACACGCACAGAATTTTTCAATAAAAATTACGAGAATGGTATAGGAAAAATTACCCTACATGCCCACAATCGTGTGACACGCCACCTAGGAGCGCCAAAATTTACGGACATGTAGGGTAATTTTTCATGTGACAAGGGGAGGTGGTTACTTCCATGACACTTAGCAGAGATATTGCTCTGTTCAATATTAAAGTCATCTCGAATAAGAATAAAGATGATTCAGAGAGTTTCAAATGGTTTTATCAGTTTGTATACTTCGACCTGGAATCAAAATCCAGGCATCGTCATCAGAACGAGTCAAATAATGTACTTCTATATCATTTTTTTTTTGTGAGGTTAGGTGGGATACCGAGCTCGTAGCACGCGCAGGCGCAACCATCTCTTTTCATACTGGTACGGTAAAAATTATCCTCCCAGTGCCCGCAAAATTTATCCCAATTCACCGTACTTTTTGACCAAATTCGATACAATTTTGGACCTGAAATAAAATTTAACAGACAGTGTAAGTAATTTTTCTCGACACTCATCCGCAATAAGTAGGCTAAAATGTCAGACGTCCCTTGATTACCCGAACTATGCCCGTAATTTTTATTGAAAAATGTTGTGCGTGTAACTGGTTGGCTGATAGCTCAAATTTTCCATTTGTTCAGGAAAAAAGAGATTTACTCTTCGAAGCTTCGCGATAAAGGGTATGCGCGTAATCAAAGGTGACCCTCGGTGGAAAAGATCAAAATTTCTCAGGCTAAAAGTAACACGCTTGATCTACCCATGTGGAACATATAAGATTCCATGAACATCCATGATCACGGAATCCGTGGATTCCATGTTCATATTGATCAAGTATAAAATCGGTTTGAAAATTTGTCATTTTTATCCCGAAAAGACGTGAAATACTCATTTACAACTGATGTAACATCAATACCTCACAGTATTGATCAAACATCACTTAGAAAAACCTTTCTCGGAGTCATTCTCAGGTTTTGAACATTTGAAGCACTGAAGAGAAAGGTTTCGTAAAAAATGTCACTTTTTTGAAGCTCGAGACCGACTCCTGGGAAGATTTTTTCCAGTAGTATATGATCAGTATCGTGACGGATTGATGTTAGAACAGATTTGAATCAATGTATCACAACTTTCTGGAATAAAAAAAATGTTTGAAACGGTTTTACGTATGATCATATATGGCCATGGAATCCTCGGATTCCATGATCATATATGTTCATGGAACCGTATGTTTTACATGGGTAGTCAGCTTTCAAGCCAATAATTCTTCATTTTTCTCACTGTGCGTCCTATTATGAGACTATCTATTCAGATTATCATTAACAATAGACTATACTTCAAAGTCAACTTTTTTTTATTGATGAATATCTGCAGTGACGAATTTGTGGTGGACTCTCTTGATTCCTACAAGCAACGATTGGTGAATTGGAATTCCTGCTTGCAATTCATCTAAAAAAACCAAGACAATAATATTGATAAAGTCTGAATATACTTCAAATCAGAACGGTCCTGTTTGCATTCTGGGTGGGATTGGCATTGCAAAAAATTTCTTGGTTGGCCTGAAAAGGTAAAAAAGTGAGGGCCAAAGCTTGACTGAAAGGATGAGGGGAGAAAGGCGAAGTCGTAGCTGTGTATACAGGATTTGCAGAGCGTTGCAAGGAGTCAAAGTAATAAAGCAATGTGATTTTGCGCGCGCGCACGCTGGGTCGGGATGCTCGACTGCGGCTGTTTTCGCAATGTTTTTTCAAGCTCAAATTCCTCGAGGGAATCGAGTGTACAGCCAGCATCAACAGCAGCTATAGCAGTTCTGTTGGCCTTCTGGCGTGGGATCGCAAAATTGCTCCATGCCACCAACCCTCCATAGAGCTCAGAGTTCTGTCGGAACTAAAGTAACCAACGACGACGGATTGTTTGCAGGAGGGAGACCCGGACTTGGTACGCAGAGTTGGATCGATACTCTGGGCTGAGGCGGGCGGGGCGCTGTTGCCACTACTATACTACTTCCTTGGAATTTGCACTTTTCCACGCAGCCATGGCTGCCTAGATGCCATAATCTCTGAATGTCCTGGACTCTTCCTCAAAAATAAAAATAAAAAAAAATTAAAGAAAAAATCTGCCGGGCTCTCCATGTGTACAGGGGACGCTCTCACCTCGAAGAAGATTTTTCACGAGCGGAACGACCTTGCTTCAAATGCTTTGTTTGGTATAGGACGCTGGAATCATCATGAGAGCAGCAAACGATTTCAAGGCAAAACGAGGACAAACATGCATCGGGTTCCCCTTATGTACAAACACCATAATGGGACCTCTTTTCCATTCAAGGGGTTGCGTTGCTTTGCATCATCTCTGCGAACCATATCTGGTATAATACCATCTGTGTCCGTGCGTGCCGGTTATTCTCCAGAAAAGGGAAAGCGGAGACCCTATAGTTAGTTATTCGATGCACCGGACCGTTTATGGGCAGTATATAGACACCAGCCTCCATGGAGGTCACCCGTTCGAAAGCTCCGCTGATGCTGTGTATTAGTGTAGGTATGTCGGGGCTGATGTTGGTCGAGAGGATCCGTTCTTACTCGTGCCACATTAGCGTCACCCATTTTATGCCAAGAGAAGCGTTTATTTAAATGTGCGATAAAATTTACGAGATATACGATGCCACCACCACCACCACCGCATCTGACGAATAAGTACACCACCGAGACAGACCGATACTATTATACCCATGCGAGAGTACACCGTATATTTGACTGTAACGAGATATTGACCCTCGATAACGTAAAGAGATTGTGCTCTTGAGATTTCTTGTGGCATTTTTCCGCATTTAAGTAGGGAATACGAGGACAAATCATCTTTGAGATGGTCCGTAATTATAATTCAGATGAAATTGAAGAAAATTGAGTCATTTCCCGCGAAATCAAAATTGCAAGGTTTTTGGACAAATTCTCAGAATGAAGGAAAAATTTAGGTGAAAATCACGTCACTACAGACGTAACAATTCAGCATAAGAATAATACTTGCGAATACGATGACGATGAATGGAATCTTTGTATTGGATTCATAACTCGATTCATAATCATCAATTAACTTTCAAATAATGATAGAATTTTGTTCATCTCTACTTCCAAAAAATTCCTCGAACATAATATCGCCATACTTCACCATAATTTTCATGACCAGAGGAATAAATTTTTAGCATCGGATCCTTTGACAGTTATAAGGGTAGAAAAACCATAAATAGAATTCCAAATTATGCATTAATGAATATTCAGATCCATTGACTGAAGGGATATTCGTTTGAATGCATGAAAATACTTGCAAAATCTTTCTAGACTTCCATACAAACGTAATTCTTTGATTTTGATCAAAGTTGATCAAAACATGGAATGAAGAATGTTATCAGGATATCACATGCACCTTTATGGTACCCTTGGAGCTCTTGCTACTTTGTAAAAGCATTACTTAGCACTGTGGATTACTACAATTTTTACTAGTATTTGAGGATTTTCATCATTAATCTTTGGTGCTCAACTTTATAAATGAAAGTGGTATTGCTTTTGTAATGAAAGGCAGAATGATTTCAACGATATATGGGATAATCTCAACTCTCAATTTGAGGAGAATTCCCAGAACCGTCCATGTGTCTTTGGCTCAAGAGGGTGGCCAAGGTAATCGTCTGTTTCTCATTTGAATGAGCACCTCTTGATTTAAGATAAAAATTCTGCTAGCATGATTGTACCCACCATTTGTCACATCATGCAATCCAGTAATATAGAAAATTTTTGTAAGTGCACTTGGGTCGATCATGATGAGTATGAAGTAGTTGGCTGCATTGACGGGTGGCACGCGCCCCATCCATATAATACTCTCAACTCACTCTCGATTTCAATGTATTTTTATTGCTCAGCTGTTAAATTCGCATTTATGAGCTGTTATACCGAGCTCTGGGGCCATTTCAAGTCTAACGGGCTATCCATCCATCCATCCATCCATCCACTAGCTTACTCTGCTGCATTCATCTATCATCGGACCAATTGGCGTGCGAGCTTGCACCATCGGCACTTTGGTTCATCATCCATTGATCAAACTGTGCCCCACTCATTTCTCAATCTTAATTTCCCAAATATGAAATTTCTTTGATGATAGATTGGATTTCATATATGGCGATATCGAATCAAGGTCCTCCCACGTATTATTTCTTTGGACTGAGATGCGTCTAGTGAGCCGAGGAGAGCAAATATTCTACTCGTGAGCTTTTATAGGCCCATTATGTTCCACGGATGCTCTCTTAATGAATAATACAGCTGTATTAACTGACGCTTGGCTCGAGAATGATGTGTTGCTTGCGCCCGCGCGCTGATGCTGCTGCTGCTGCTGCTTTCAGGCCGAATCGTAAAGCTAAATGTGCGGGTTATATACGCTCTGCTTTCGAACTGAGAGAGAGACAGACCAGCTACCGTTGCCTTTTCTAACCTTATAAACTTCATCGCCCGCGATGATTGATGCAACTTTATTCTCTCATTCACTCCATCAGCTGCATGTTTCTTGCTCTTCTTCCTTCCGTTGCATCAGCCATATCCCGACGACCACCATCGCGGACTAGTCGGTCCTTTACTAGTACAAAAGGCGATTTCCAAATTTTGTAATTTATTCCCTAGACAACTCACGGCTTGTGGCATATGCTTCATTTCGACTGTCGAATTGATCACATTAGAAATTACTCTGAGATGGTACTTGCCCAGAACTGTACTCGTCGAGATTTAAAATTCTTGATGTAAAAATTAACGTGGCCCTCTGAAATAAGGGATCTACCTCCATGAAACCTAAAGAAAATTCTGAGAAAAGCCCGGCCCACATTTAATAACATATGAACAGTTCCGTGGAAACTTTGAAATAATATGTGTCTGTTTATACCGACCCTTTGTAAGAAACTTGAGAGAAAAATCGTGCAAGTCATTTTTGATGTATTATCTGATGCTCTTATATTGGCACAGTCGTTAATTCTTGATCCAGGGTCTCCTAAAAATGTTATCGTTAGAAAAGTGGTCAAAATGATAGTTCCGTGTTATTTCATTGTCCCTTCTTCTGTCCTTTGCGAAGGTGAAGCTCTACGGTAGGGCCCCCTATAAGAACCCAAAGACCACTTTTTGCGTGTAGGGCGAGCACGTACATCTTGCGGTGCGATTTTGCCTAAAATTTTACTCACTCAGTTTTCCTCGGTAAAAGTGAATTTGTCTCATTCCAGCCCTTTTGTTACCAATTTTTTTCTTAGGACGCAACCTTCTCTTGCCCCTCGACTTGAGCCAAAATATCGAAAAAATTGATAATCATCCTTCGCAGGCTTCGCAAAGTAACATTTCGCAGAAATCTATTTATGCTAAATTTTTTGGTCAGTTTCGTATCATACTTAGAGCGGCCCAAGGCGAGGCCGTAGTCTGCCGCCATTTTGTATTTTTTATCTCCATTTTCATCAATTTTCTCTCCATAGCACAATTCTGACATGCATATCATTGATGCATGCAAAATCCTATGTGATTTCGTTCAGCAATACTCGAGATATTTCCAGAACGGATTTTAGTCGACCCCATAAGATGAGATATCCAATATGGCGACTGACTACGGCCTCGCGTTAAACGTGAGGCTACACAGGTTCTAGACACCTTTTTTCTGATTATCTTCTAATCATAAGACTGTAGCTCGAACCGTTTGACGCCGAGATCAATTTTAGTAGCAAATGCCAGGTTCCGTGTCATGATCAAAATGTCAAGTTCCGTATCTCGATATACTGTGTTATATTGTGTTACTCTTAATCGATGGAAAGGTTGCATCTATGTCCGTGAGCGGGGCCGATTCGTACCTCATATACTTCAGAAAGTCGAAGAATGCATTTGAAATCTTCGGAAACGAGATTTGGGTTTGGCACATCTTCGACCATTGAATTTCAACATTTCCATGGAACTACTCATAAACAGGGTGTCTCAAAAGTAGTTCCCTGCACGGGGTGGAAGTACTTTCAACTTCAGATCGAATTTTTTTCCTCTTTCTTTTTTTCACATTGTCTACTCCTAAAAGGTTGATGGGATTTTTTGAGATCAGAATTATCCAAAGAAGAGCATTTCCTCCAAAATCCAATCGCCAACCTAATTCTAATGCAATACCAGTCCAAGACTCATGCGGCAGTTCCACATCATTTTTACAGTATTTGAGCGGTAACGCGATGGTATTAACGCGCTATTAGTACCAGTTCAAGACTGACACGGGATCTTCACGATACTTTTTCGGAACTTGGATGGTACCAAAATAGTACTAGCGCTGCAGTACCAGTTCGAGACTGATACGGAAGTTCACCACCCGTCTTCGAATCTTGGACTGTACTACGACAGGACTAGCGCGGTAGTACCAATTTGAAACTGACACGGGAGATTCACGACTCATTTTCGGAATTTGGAAGGTACCGCGGCAGGACTAGCGCGATTGTACCAGTTCGAAACTGATACGGGAACTTTGCGACACTTTTTTGGAACTTGGATGGGACCGTGGCAGGACTAAGGCGATTGTACCAGATCGAGACTGACGCGGCACCTTTGTGCCACTTTTTCGGAACCTGAGTGGTACTACGACAGTACTAGCGCCGTAGTACCAGTTTGAGACTGATACGGAAGTTCACTCCCCGTTTTCGAAAGTTGGATGGTACTACAACAGGACTAGCGCGGAAGTACTAGTTTGAAACTGACACGGGAACTTCACGACCCATTGTCAGAATTGGGAAGGTACCGTGGCAGGACTAGCGTGATAGTACCATTCTGAGACTCATACGGGAGCTTCGCGTTACTCTTTCCGAACTTTGACGGCAACGTGACAGGACTAGCGTGGTAGTACCATTTCGTGACTGATACGGAAGTTCCCTACCCGTTTTCGAGACTTGGATTGTACTTCGACAGGACTAGCTCGGTAGTACCAGTTTGAAATTGACACGGAAGCTTCACGACCCATTGTCGGAATTTCGAAGGTACCGTGGCAGGACTACCGTTGTAGTACCAGTTTGAGACTGATGCGGGAGCTTCGCGTTACTCATTCGGGACTCGGATGGTACCCCGACAGGACTAGCACCGTAGTACCAGTTCAAGACTGATACGGGAGCTTCACAACACTTTTTCGGAACTTGGTTCGAACTTGGTCGATCGGTGTCCGATCTCGCACTGGTACTGTTACGGATGGTACCGTAACAGTACCAGTGCGAGATCAACACTTTTACGAGAGTCCCGCAACACCTCACCGGGACTCGAAAGGTACCACAAAAGTATTAGTGCAGGATCATCAATTCAACACTATCACGACAGTTCCGTGACACTTCTTCGGGACTCGAATGGTACCACAAAAGTACTAGTATAGTCTCATCAGTCTTACGAACCAGTCATGCGAGTTTTGCATTCGTACCGCTGCTCTACCAGCGCGGTATGACTGGTTACAACTATTGCGATGCCATCAGAATTTCGAAGAAGTGTCGCAGAGTTCCCGTATCAATGGCAAACTGACGCTGCTGCGCTCACACTATGGAGGTACCGTTTGAGTTCCGGAGAGGTATCGCGGAACTGCCGTATTAGTCTTGAACTGGTACTACTACGTTAGTACTGTCGCAGTACTGCTAATATCCTGTAGAACTGTTCGCGAAACTGCCGCGTGAGTCTTGGACCGATACTGTATTCGTAGTAGGTTGGTGATCCTCAATCAGGTTTTGAGGGAGCTCTTCTCCAAAAAATTCTGGTCTCAACCAAATCCGTTCATCATTGAGGGGAAGAAAGGGGGAAAAGGAAAGAGGAAAAAGGAAAAAAATTATCACATCTAGAATTCGAAGTACTGTCATCCCGTGCAGGGAAATACACTACTTTTAAAACACCCTGTACGATTGAAAAATAGAACAAAACTGTACCCGATCCTTGCCTTTGCGATACTACCATTAGAAGAGTCGAAATCAACTCATTAGCTCAATATTCTATTTCCTTAAATGGAGAATTATTTGCCAGATCAAGTCTTTAGGTACAGTGTTAATTGAATGCTGCAAGAATGAGAGCCTAAAATATGATCACTCAAGACGATAAGGTCACTGGTATTTTTTTGAGCCGTATAAAATGTGTCGATGACGTTAAAAAAAATTCGAATTCAATTCAATTCCTGAGATCTTCAGTATGATTGTATGCCAATCAAAATGTTCAGTCCCCATGTTTTAGAAAATTTGTCTGGGGAAGTTTTATGATTCCGGATATGGATTCAAAGAAAAATCATCTGTCTCTCCATCGTGATTTCTCTAACAAACATTTAATTTTAATCTCAAAAGAGGATAATTTCAATCATGAACAATCTTTACTTTCCTTGGGTACAACGAAAAATTTCCGTGCCAGAAAAAACAAGCAATCTCACCAAACAGTCTCATCGAAATCATACTCTCTCTTGGCTTCACAAGAGTTGCCTTACCAGTATTTCAAGAATTACAACATGTAACCCAGGAGAGAAACTTCTTCCCAGCAGCTTCGAGTTGCCAGCCGTATCATTATTGAAGCTATAACGCGGCCATGATGGCGAGAGCACAGCACGAAAGAGGAAAGGCTGAGTGGACGAGGCACCAATTAAGATATCGATGCTGCTCCTTCGTCGTCGTGGGTTGTACCTGAAATTTTAGCCCGACTCACTCTTCGCCAATGGAACGAAATTGATGGTATGAAAGTGGATTCCGACGCTCTCATCCCTTCTCTTTTGAAACTTATCGGGTATCAACCGATCACAGGGTTGGATTTTGAATTCCCTCGGGGATTTTTAATTGAGCATAATTCTTAAAATGCTAATTTCACAGTTGCCATGTCCAAAAAAAGACTTCGAGAAAGTTCGATACACCTGAAATCCGATGACGTCTTTTTTCTCGAGGCTTCTCAGACAGCTCTATAAATTTTACAAAAACCTCCAACCGTGTTCATAAATTAAGATGTCATTCGTCTAAAGGGGATAAATAAAAAGCTGACCAAGACAACGTATCTGATCATCTTGAGATCTTGTGATCTTGTGAATTTTTTACACTATATCTATTTCAGAAAAATACCAAGAATTTGAGAGAGGTTTGGACCTCTAGAGGAGGGAGGGTAGCTTAGAGAGGTTCGCCTATTTTTTATCGAGTTCAAAAGGTATAATATCATTAAGACATTTCAAAATGATCCAATATCTAACTCACCGACAGGCTTATAAGTTTATGAGTGCAAAATATTCGACTCGGCTGAGGAGTGAACCCTCAACTTGAGGGAAACTTGATGTGTAATCTTCCAGAAAAAAAATTTGCGAGAGTTGATCGATCAATTTGGTGTGCTGGTGAGTCTTTTCTCACAAAATTTTTCAACAATCCGACAATTTTGCGTACAAAAAAATATTTCTTGGTCAATTTGAGCATCATAAATGAACTGATGAAATTATGCGGTCATATGAACATCAAGCACCGAATTTTTTGTAAAATTAAGAGTAGCTGTAGGTGTGGCGGGATTCTTTATAACTCATAGTCTCACTTTATATCGTTCTGCACTGTATAGTTGAGCAATTTCAGTGAGAGCTTTTCCTGGTAACAATTTTCTATTCTCCAGACAATGGAAGTATCAGTCGAGAAAAAAGAAAGAAAAGAAAATCCAGGCTAGAGTAGAAGCCGATGGAATCACTTTTTTGCGCTTGCGCAGAGTCAGGATCAACTGGAGTAATTGCGAAAATACATCGAAGGGGTAGCTCTCCGGAAACGGTGGCGTAGAAAAAAAAAAATCGCCTCTCCAACAGATCTTTCTTTCTCGCTGCCAAGAAGGAAATAAAGTCACTAAGAATAGGTATCTTTCTTCCATCAGACATTTATACTGCTCGAAGACAAAAGATTCTGTGCCATTCTATCTTCTCAAGTGGAATAAGCTGTCAAGATACTGTTTTATAACCATGCAGATGAGGTCGTTCACCACTTTACTTTCGAAGCTCATCAGATCTTTTAGCTATTGAAAATTGCTCTTTTACTCTTGTTCTATTTCATTCTATAGTTGAATGAATGCAACCAAACGGACGGGATTCGATGATACTTCTAATATATGAATAAGTGTCCGAAGTATAATGATGTTACAAAACTTTTACTTCGAGTGATCGAACGCGTAATTCAAAAAGTGAATGTCGAACTATCACTCGTGCCCCAGAAGAATGATTTGTGCATTTGGAGACTCGTCTGGAGAGCAAATTAGTTTCCTACATCTTGAATACAACGTTTTCTTGAAATCTTCATGAATTTTTTTTTCTTTTCATTTCAGCTAGAAAAAGCTGCCTTGATTTAGCGAAAAAGGAAAGAAATCAAATAAATTTGATCTTGCCCACCGTGGCACAAGGAATTTCTCGAGACATTTTTTCAATCGAAGATGACTTGAGATGTATTTTTTGAACCATATGATATCTAGGAGCAGTTTCAATGGAAAACTTTAAGGCATTAACTTTATTTGATCGTTCGTGCCACTAGAACTATTCAAACTCGTGCCATTAGTCACTGTTCGACAAAAACATTCATCGTTTTCCCAAGATCTGAAAATATTTTGATGATCCAATTCTTATAGCGTGACAGGACAAAGTTTGTTCCTGCCCTTCTGTCATTTCTTCATATAGTAAAAGCATTACTTCATGACAAACCGTACACTCAACTTCCATTTTCAGTCAAATAAAATATTCCACCCACGATGTAATGTGAGGAATAATCGCCATTTGTATCACGAGAAAAGAGATTGATTCGTGAGATGGCGGCTCCCATCGCGTCGACTTGACATGGCCTATAATCTTATTCGGGGATGCGATTCGATCTCCCACGATGAGTATAAAAGCCATTGCTATGAGTCAACATCAGTATGATGAAGTATAGAATCAGATTCAAGGGGATTTGTGGAGTCACCCGTAAATAGAAATCGAAATAGAGATTTTGTCGAGATGGCTCCCGAAGTCGATTCATGCTCACATTACGCATATCTCCTTCTTCCGGTGTTCCCATTCATATTCCAAGTAAAACCACGCGTATAAGGGATGTGTAAATTCTAGATAGGGATAAAGGGCCCGTAAATCAGGCCCACGTCAGTCGTATATGTACACACACGCGTCCGGATACGATCACATGAGCAAAAAAATATTGTATACACGTCATAATAGGGGTGTGGCTCAAAACAAAATTTCTCGCCACCCCAGCTGCTAGCCCTTGTACCTTCCGATCATGGCTTCCGTTCTAACTTCGCCATTTATTTCTTGCAAACGTCGCGCCCATATTGGTACACTCGATCGAGCAGCAACTCTAGCACCAGTAACCAGTTATTATACAACACTATAGGAGTAACCGAAAACCACTCCAGAAAATGTACGTCAAAAATTTTGTACCTTGTATTTAATTCGCACGCGACGTCGGTTCATATTATTTATCGGTGGGTACAGTGACAAAATTCGTACGGGGCACGCTGAGTAATATCGTGATTAATCCTAGGGCGATATTTCTAGCTACTTCGTACGCATCCATAATTGTTCCCTCGCGAATCGAGTTAATAATGAATAGGGGCTGGCCCGTTGTGAATATAACCTCCAAGACTTTGTTCTCGTCGTAAAAATTCGTCATGGGGTGCTTTTCGCTGGGTTCAACTACTTTCCCTCGACTCATATTCTGCAATATTATTATCTATTGGTATAGACGGTAGCCGTGGATTAACGTAGATTCTCTAATAAAGCGAATATTGAACTCGTTACATCGTTAGATTTTTTTATTGGATCGTTTGGGAGTGAGCTTATAACAGTTATTTTTAGTAGATAGATTACACTAGCATCCTCACTTTAGTCGGTGATTACAATTCGCACTCTCTTGTATGATAGTCGGTATACTCAAGAAAATTCATCGACAAAGTTATTGATCAGTATTAAATAGTGAGGTGTCGTTGAGGCTACCAAAAATGACCATAAGGACGCACAAGAGGCCACAAAAATATCTTTTGCGCCGTAATAAAAGTATAATTTTGAGCATTGGTGTCGAGCACCTGTACATTATTATTATGGCTCAATCATCGATTTTTTTTAGGTGATTCGATCGTTGGCTCGCACTGTACACTGTACCGCGTGAAATTACTGCGATTCGCGACGAGGAACAAGAGCGAGCTGCTTTCGCGTATATAGTGTAAGAAACTCTTCCTCGAAGGTAGCGATTTTATTACGACTTCCCAGAGAGAACAGTGGCTACAACACAACATCAGAGGAAAGGGTTTGCTAAGAATTGCGATGCCTTCAAAGTGGAGGGACGATACGAATAGAAGATAGAAGGCGTTTTGTGCTCGTGCCGCGTGCGATGCACGTGCACAATTGGCCGATTTGGGACGCAGTGAGAGCGAAATTGAAGGGATTTGAGGAAAGTTGAGGTAGGCTTTTGTAAAATATGTGCTCTTTTGTTGGTAAGGAACCAAATTTTTAGTAGTGTGTAGATTATTGAAAAAAATTGAGAATTTCAAATTTGCAGCTCATTATTAATCCTTCCGAGCGGTTTATCGTAATTGTGGACGTAAATTATGGCCAAAAATAATTTTGCCATACCTGATACTGATGTGGGTTGGAGGAAAAGTGTGAAGCCGATGCAGAAAGTTACTTGAGCCTTCAAAAATCAGAGTAAACTATTTCAAAATCTACCGTGCGCGCTTGGTAGACGTGAGAAACAAAAATGTTGAAATCT
This sequence comes from Eretmocerus hayati, assembly GCA_029851415.1. Taxonomy (NCBI): domain Eukaryota; kingdom Metazoa; phylum Arthropoda; class Insecta; order Hymenoptera; family Aphelinidae; genus Eretmocerus; species Eretmocerus hayati. Next base: position 159,492,514 of record CM056743.1, read on the forward strand.
TCCCATTTCTGTTTTTTCTTTTCATGTGATTTTGATCCAAACAACATTCTTTGACAAAAAATCCATTACTTCGGGACAGTCTACTAGTCGTCATTGATGCATCATAATTTCACGTTGACTTAAAAACAGTTTCAAATTTTCCTTTATGGTCGGAGGGCGTGAAATTGATGGGAAATTTTAAGACTTGCCGAGTGACTACTTCGAGTGACTCAATTTCATTTATCCAGAAAGCTCTGCTCGGATAGCCAAGTACAAAACTTCTCTTTGCTTCCGCACTCTGCTGAGTCTGCTTGGGCTGGTAACGTGGCTGGTCATCTCAGTAATGGCGATTGGTCATCCGTGAAATAGTCTATGGGCGCATGCTAGGTCTGTGATTGCTTGCCTCAGCGCTATAATGTTGATCGTACTCGTGAGGTTAGGGACAGAGAAAGAAACTATTTTTGGAAATATTACAGCCTCAGCCTGTGATTTGTAACTTTGCGCTGGTTGTTTTCTCAAGTAGAATCGAATTTTTTGGATAGTGAAGAATATTTTATTTCCTCCATTTCTTGAGATGCAAGAGCATTCAAACTCTCAACTCATCTTGTAATCGTCGAGTTCCCATATTATGGGATTGACTTTAGACGCTAGCAGAAATTATCTTTGTCGTATGAAACTCGATTGAAATAACTTCCTAATAGTCAGTTCAACTTTCAAACTAACTTCGAATCAACGTTGATTTGAACTTTTTTTGGGATCTCGAAGTTGAAAAATTTAAAAGAATGCAAGTTTACTTGAACCCAAGAAAATATGGGAAGAAATATTTCTGATGAAACCAAAAAGTTTGAACCCCCTCAAGGATTTGCTTGGAGCACTTTGAGAGAGTGATAATTTGGCGTACCTCTTTTCACAAAATTTTCGTACTTATTGAACTCCAGTCTAGATTTTGTCTGAGTGATAGATGATTCTTGAAATAAGGTATCTGTGCCTAATTTGCCCCCATTCCCTAATTTGCCCCCATTCAAGTTCTCACATGTACGAACCCGCAGACCTTACCCCGCATTTTTTTCATGTTTGTTACGTTAAAATATGAGAAAATAAATGTTTTGGACCGATCCTAGATGACCCGCGCCTTTCGTAGAACAGAAAAACTGATTTCGCTACTTCCGACTTCTTTTTTGTTATTCACTAAAAGTTATGCCAAACAAAATTGATGGAATCAATTTTAACGTGCCTTAACTCATTTTCTTTGTCTTTGTCCCAACTTTAGAATGCTTTTTGCAGAATTGCAAAATTCGATTTTTAGCCGATTCTACGCCCATATCACTAGAAAAAGTGCAGTGTTCCTAATTTGCCCCTATAGTCTTTTTCCAAACTCATTCCTCGGTCCATTAAGATGCACCATTTTACCTCAAAAAGTTTTAAAGGCATTAAAAAAAGCTACAAAATGAGCTAAAGTACGTCTCATTTGGAGGTCTGGGAGCCGAAATATCCCGCTTTCACGAGAAAGCCGTATAATCCCATGAAAATAGGCCTCTTTTCCCTGTGGGGGCAAATTAGGAACACACTGACAAAAACTCGCAAAAAATCTTCTTTCGCGAAAATCAAGATATCTTGACTCTAATTTGTTGAAATTGAACGTACCTTAGCTCATTTTCAAGGTCTTGAAACAAGCTACAAAATGAGCTAAACTACGTTGAAAAATATAGAGATGAGTTGAAATGGCGAGTAAAACAAAAGTAGTGGGGGCAAATTAGGCACACTTACCTTATTTTTTCAGAAAATCAGTTATTCGGCTACTTGGTCATGGAAAACTCTTTCAATCTTCTCATCAGCTCCTCGTAAAATGGATAAATTCGACAAAAATAAAAATCGGTATTCAATCCTTGGTAAAGTATAATTCCATCATTTTTCATTATCAGAAATTAATAGCTCTTGTAGATGATGGATGGTGTTAGTAGAAATTTCGAATAAAGACGTATGAATGGACAAAAATTATAACAATTGTATTTTCCCATGTTTTGTAGTAAGAGATTGTTGACGGGTAATGAAGTAACGCCTCGTATTACCGATATAAATGGCGAAGAGATCGGCTTTGCGAAAAGAACAGGTCAGCTCGCTCGGTCCATCGCGAATCGTACGAGCATATCGTCGAGATGATAGTCCGGGGGGGTACACCTCGCAGCACGGACCGATGATTGGCCAACCTCTCTCTTTCTCACGGGGCGTTCAAGAGATCGGCAAGTGCCGTTGCTCGGTATTATACACCACAATGATGTTTCAAGCTCGAAATCGGTTGCATCTATATAGCTAAAACGTTGGATGTTCACGTGCTGCTGCTGTTGGTATATTTCTGCCACGATTCTCTCTCTCTCTTCGTCTCTCATTTTCTCTCTCCCACTACCGGTCTCTCAAACGTATACGAGTTGCTCAAGCAAAAGTCTGCTATAGAACAGCCGGCGGCGGGTATCCTCGGGAGCTCGTGTCGACTACGGTATACCGTGCTTTGCTTGGTGGTTCGTTATACGCTTACTCGATCGTTTTCTTGGCTCACGCTACCAGTTGGCCACCGAGCTTTGCACACGATCCGTCCACCACTCTATAACCGAGCGTACATTATCACTACACACTGATTTTATTCAGTTAATTATCTATCCTAACCTCAAATTTTTATAAATTTTTTTGTGACCTTCAAGACATGAACGCGACCCATGTGTTCATTCCCGAAGAAAAACTCTTTGTGCACCAAGAAAAAATTAAATTCCGCGAGTGAAAATCGACAATATTTGTGTGCTCAAACAAAGGTGTTCATTGTGCTGTTTCAGCTGCGCTCATGGCGCAAATGCCAAAGTATTTGCCGGTCATGGACTGGTATTAACCATCGTGAACAAAACAAACGACGAGTCTACTTCAAGGGTTTCGACCCATCAATTGTCTTGGGTACCAGTTGCATCAGGGCCAAAGGATCTCAGTGTCTCATCAGTAGAGACGAGCATCAGCGACCTCTACGCAATCTTTGTGGTAGCCATCCTTACCGCCATCGACGCCGCCATTACAGCCGCAAGGTGAGTCTAACCTTCTATGCTCAACAATGGAATCGTCTCCCTTAGCCTTGGGGAGAAAATGAAATCCTTGAGTTGTCCCTCATTTCCCACCTTGTTATTCTAGGAGTATCTTGATTATGCTAGAAAACATCTACATCCTTAAAATGAGTGCAGCATTTTGTATTAGCCACTTGAATGAGCTGCCGATATACGTATAATGGCGCCATTCATTCTTTTTAATAGTTCATACATATCGAATTATGCGCTCTTTAACTTCTATACCGCGATCAATATATGCTCATATACTTACAAGTTCACAGCTCGCTGACAACCACTAAATATCACATTCATGAGTTATATATTCCGAGAGCCGTAAACAAATAAGAATGTGATTTTAACAGCCCATAATGGAAATCGCAACCACCACCACCGTCATCGTCGTCGTTTTGTGCGACAGCTATCCAACTTTTCCCTACTCTTTTATGCTACCGTCTCATGCAAATTGCTACACGACATTTGTACTTTAAATTCACGCACGCGACATTCTCACCATTTTTCAATCATTCATATTTGTCAAAACATTTAATAGCGATAACGAGCCGATTTTACTCAACTACGCCAATTCAACCGATTTTTGACTCTTTTTTCAACACTTTTCTCATAAAGAATGTTAAAGTGTGTTGAATATTTCAAGTGGTAAGATGTGATCTTATGGGATATCGTTATTCATAGAAATTTTTTCAATACAACAGGGCTGTGTATAGATATCGTCGGTAGTTTAATTAAAGTAAGAGTACCTAACTTGCCCCTATTAAGCCATTTTTTTAATAACTCTGGTCCATCTCAATATTTTCCAACAAACCTTAGCTCATTTTTAAACTTGTCTTAAGACCTTCAAGATGAGTTAAGGTACATTCAATTTGGACTAATTGGAGCAAAACTATTTCAATTCTCACAGAAGGTGATTTTTGAGAGTCTATACACAAGTGTGTACCCAATTTGCCCCCATTATTTGGAACAATGTAAATCGTCGATAAAGTGCATAAAACAGCTTTGATCCGATTTCATCACCGTGCAGTGACATTTGTAGCTTTTAGCTGGCCCAAAACACTGTTTCCGACCTATTTTGATACGGTGAACATGTTCTGAGTGGTAGAAAAAGCCGTACTGCACACCTTTCCGAGATAACCGTATGGAGGCATGTTGGGTACACTCCAATGTCGGCCTTCTAGATTCTCAAATCATCTCCGTGATTTGTACATAAATTCGCTCTGAATCAGAGTTTTGCAACTTTGAACAACGGATTTTGAAGGTCTTGAGATAAGGAATCGAATGCGGTAAGGTACGTTAAGATTGGTCAAATAAAAATAAATTCGCACCGGTTTTAGTGAACGCGATTTCCTCGGTGATTTCTTATTAGCCATGCAAACACGAAAAATGGAAAAATCACTTTCAATTTTCTGGAGGACGCAAAAATGATCCGGTGTCGATGCAAACGACGTACTTCTCATATTTTAAAATAACGAACGTAAAAAAAATATGCGGGAAGGTCCACGAGTGCCCATTTCTGAGATCGGCGTATGGGGGCAGGTTGGGTACAGAGGCAAGTAGGGTACACTTACTTTATTTAATATTTTCTGTCACTGAAATCAGGGAAAATACTTCTGATCATCTGTTGAGTATTACAGAATTATTGAGAGAACATAGATAAAAAAGTTTCTCGAACTAGCCAAATCTGATGTGAAAAATCTAGCAGAATCACAGAAAAAGTATTACGACTTTTGACCCTAGAGAAAATTTTTGTTCAAATCAAGTTGAAAACCAGTTTCAATAAGCAAGTAGGAGTAAAAATCATTGATTTGATATCTCTTGGTCTCGCGAAAAGAATTTCCATAACTCGTGCCTGTGTTGATGCTCCCTTTCGGAACCAGGAATATATTTCTTAGATCTAAGTCTACTATTGAACACCGTAAACCGGGGTAAAGGTCCACCTTTGGACACAGGGGTGACTTTGTAACAATTTCATTTTTGCGATTAATCAGCAAAATGAGTGCCTACAGAATGTTCCAGAGTGAGTTAGTCGAAAGTGAACGCAGAAACAAAAATGTTACCAAGTCACACCGGTGCCTAAAGTCACCCCACTGTTCATGGTAACTCGACTTACGCATCACTATCAAGACTCGGTATCGGTCCAGATTTTCCGTTGGCCTCGTCAAAACTACGGCGTGGCGAAGAAATCCATCATCGACACTGTATATAACTATGTTAAAGAAATTTGGATGGAGCTAATTTGAAAGGTTTGAATGTACCCTCGATGCTGAGGCAGGGATGAATCAAACATCTGGAGCCCAAATAGTTGAAGCGTGACGCGGCTAATACAACTGGAGCATACTACACGGATATCAGAACTCTCTGTTTCACATTAGATAGATGCAGTTCAGACAATCTAGACACTCCAAGTGTATTATTCATCCCCGCAATTCATATCAGGCCAGCATCGAAATATGTCTTCAGCTCTCTCAAAACTTCCATACGATCCATTGATAATCCGAAAATTTTGGAGAGAGCTGAGGAAAAGTTTCGATTTGTATTTTCAGTTATTTTCTTCTTGACTCGGAGACTCGGAGGAAAAACATAACGTGCTCCGATAATATGGCTATTGATGTCCTCTCGGTGATGTAGCATTCGCGTTCTTCAATTTTGAGTTTCGATAGCGGTACCGGGAGTACCGTAAGAACTTCTGTATTCACATGGGCCTTTTCCTCTATTCTTCCTCTAAATAATGCAGATTTGTCCTTTTTCCCACTCCATTTGGCGGATACTTGCTGTAAGACTCCGCCAACTCTTTTGTTTGTTGAAAACTAGCCTGACCATTCGGTTTACTACATGTGTTTTCCACATGCTATATGTGAGCCTGAATCCCCTTATCGATTCAGTCGGTATAAGTAAGGTGGGAGACTCATCTGCAGATGCAGTGGCCAGATTTCTTCCCATAGGCTGGAATTTGTAGACGTCACTCAGCACTCAAGTAAGCGATGGTCAGTGAAGGTTAGGTCAAGATTTCGACACCAGAGCATTGGCAAAATACCTAACCTTTACTGACCATCACTTGAGTGCTGAGTAACGTCTATAAATTCCAACCATACATTCATGTACTATGTAAGGAATTCCATCCAACGCTCATGTCCACGAGACTACAATAATTGAGAACTCTATGTTCCTATACGATATTGCCATAGTCCGTGGAAAACAAAGTGAATTGAATTGTGAACTCGTGCGAGTCATTTTCTCGTCATTTACTCGGTGGTGCTGACATATTCTTCCAGAATTTTTTGGGCTCTTTCGAAAACATTGATTCCTGCATTTAGAATTCACCTGAACTCACAAGATCTGCAATGGAGTCGATCGATCTCTCTTTAACCCTTAGACTGCCGGCATATTTCCTGATAAGATGATCACTTCTGGAGGGGAAAATTTATATATATGAGTAACTAACACCACGATGAGTTCTCAAGGTCATGGGTGGCTCGTATATGAGCCAGGCCGGCAGGCAACAGTTGGGTCCCATACTACTGTACGTTTCGGAATTTTGCAGATTATTATTCAGTTACATCTCAATGGATCCCAGCTGGCTTCCTCGGGTGTAATAGGCTGTCCAAATCGCTTCTCCATGCATTCACATCATCAAAAAACACTAAATTTCAAAACTACCCCTTATCAGAGGTTGAGAATTTGGAAATTCATTATTAGAGAGTTATTGACTTTTGAGAGGATTTATGTGATAAAATGGTTCGTGGAGGATCCAAATTTTTACCTGCAGTTGTTGTGGAAACACTCATGTACATAAACTATTAGCCAGGAGAAGTTTTGGAAAATTTGATATTTTATTATGGAATTTTGAGGGGTTCCACCCCCTCGTAAGGGCTAGTTTAGATACATTGGTTGATTTGGAAGAATTTCAGGGTAGCTCACGATGCTTCTAAATCCACTCCATCATAGAAACCTCATCGATAACTCACTTACAGAAATCAAACTGATCATAAAATAAGTGGCTCATATTGATGCCAGGCCCGCAGTCTAAGGGCTAAGGACTTCTACTATGAGGTAGTAAAAATCGCGTCTGCTTCATGATCTAAAAGTAAAAATTTGAGATCCGCGAGATAACTTTTTCGGATTTCGTTTATGAGCGGCATTTCAAATCAGCCAATCACAGTCGTGAATTTATAAGTTCTGGGGAAATCTCAGGACTCCCCTCGGTCTTGTCAGCAGTGACTTTACCGGCACAATGGTCAGATTTTTTAGGTTATATTTACGTCCAGTTGCGCCAGTGTCTGATGACTCTGATCTACTGGAGCTCATTAATAGACGCTTTTATTACGCTTCACCGAGCTCACATAGTTTTCTCCGGACTTGGCTCGTCTATTGTTCCACAAATTTTCGTACCCGATTACATATTTGCGAACACGTGTTTGTGCAGGCTCGCCCGCCAGACCGTGAGCTGGGGAGGATATGGGGAGATCGATATCGATGCGACTGATATGAAGTGAGCAGCGCTCATCACCCGTCTCATTGGCCCCGAAATTCGAATACGAGATACGACACCCACAGATCACTCTTCTCCAAGCATCGCGTACTCTGACATTGTACTTTTTTCCCGATGATTTTCATCGTTCTACCAATTTTATCATGCCAAGGTTGACAAAGTTTCTTGGTATAGTTCATAAAAGCGGTTCTTAAAAATTCTTTTTACTCTCACTTATTTATACCTGCTTTGCGGTGGTTTCGGTGGTTCGGAACCCACTTTTAACTGGAGATCCCGCAGAATAACCTCGAAAAGAGGTCGAAAATGCATTAATGATAAAAAAAAAAAAAAAAAAAAAAAACATAGAGAAACACCCTCGTAAGAAACATCGAGTGGATGCCTGCTACCGATGATTTGAATAAGAAAAACTCACGTCAGTGCGGCGCGGCGTCAGGATTCTCGCTAGACTCATTCGTAACTGTGGCACCACAATTTCGGTCCGACCCGATCGTGAATGTGGCGTCAGAATTTTGGCGCGGCCGTGGAAAAACTATCTGCGTGAGTGACGGACTTTCCAACAAACATTTTGAAGTAGTCCGTATTCACTATCAAAGATGGTAATTTGAAAGATTTTGATGTTTTTTGGCTTATTATTCACTTGGCTGCTCAAAAGTCATCCTGATAAAAAGTGTACTGCCTTCTTTTCATCTGCACTTTCTTACATCAAAGCTATGGTAAATTGTAAAAAATTGATGAGCCCCTATCATGCATGAAATTTACAATCTCTTTTGTTTCCCCGATATTTATCGAGTAATGGTCTCAAATATCAATCGTATACTCCAAATGTGTGAGTGGTTCATTCCATTCGCAAACAACTTATGAAAAATCGTGATCTCTCGGTGCATTATATGGTAGTTCTCATCCAATCATGTACACAAAATGAGGGTTCCCCAAGTAAAAATATTCTTTTAAGCCATCAAACTTGGATTTTATACCCAAAATATCGCTACTTAGTGGCAGTATGATCAACCGAACTTGTGAGAAAATGATCTGCATCGATTTGCTTATAAAAATTCAATGAAATGGTTATCTTGGCACGTGAAAATTTGTCCATCATCCACTATGCTTATTATTTCAGATGTCTTTCATCGCAAATAATCACTACTCAGGGTAATAAAGAAACTGCCACTGACAGCTATTCAACTAGAGTGAAAGATATCAAGACCATGACACAGGACATTTTTTTAATTTTCAGTAGTAATAGACAAATTGGTCAGACCGCCCAGTAGTAATGTCTCGATTTAGTCGGCCACTTTTGTTTTTTTGTCAAAATGCGGTGTGTTCTACTTGTTTTTCAGGGTCGTTGATCATATTTATTGAGTATCCCATCGACACTCAATAAACTTGTTTGAAAAAATACTTGAATCTATCACAATCATTCTTATTGTGGATACCTATGGGAATGCTGTTCTTGGTAATATCAACCGTAATCTTCACCAGATAAGGAATTTTCATCGGACTTGAAAACTATGGTCGGAATATCAGTCTTGCTCCCTTAGACTGGATTTGCGCTCATGCAAACACATGCAGGTATAGTCATCGTATCGGGTTATACGTCAGTCCATAGCTACAGTTCTATATACGGGTCTGTATACATAGATATACACTAGCCAGGGATAGAAAAGGCGATCGCTCGGTTACTCGTATGGATATATTTTGAATAAATATAGCAAACGCAGCGTGCATTTCGCTTTGGAGGCCGCTGGTTTTATGGCCGTCCCGTATGCGCGAGCGTTATTTATCTCGACTGTGCAGGCCATGCAAGGCAGTCGAGTATTATTATATACGTTCCGCATGCCAGCTTGGTGTATTCTCTTTGCTGATGTGCATACATACATATATATATTATACCTTATGCTATCAGAACAGTGCAGGCCGATGGTGTATTATCCCACTGTAGCAGAAAATGTACCCGCAGCAGCTAGCCAACAGGTATATTATTCATATTTCATGTATGCATACTATGTATATGTATCGAGATATTCTCCAATACCGTGCGAGCGGAGCGCGTTGAGAAAGAAGATTGTGCGCGTGCGCTATCTAAATTATACCGTACCCGATGATTATAGCGTACGCATATAACATAAGCTTTTCTCATCCGTTTGTATGGCTTTCATGTGCACCTGCAGCTTGAGATGTTTGCCGACGTCGTTGGATGAATCAGCTCTTTGGTCAACTTGATGGAATCGTGATCCGATGATAATACTTACATTCTTGTCTGACTTGGAACTATGTCATTCTGATGAAATCGGTTGCTTCAAATACTCATTCCTGACAAGTATACCACGCAGAATGCAATTCATCAACCTCAAATTTTGATTTGACGGGGTGAGATGCTTTGTACCCTCATTGCCTTCTGATATTAGAAGCCGAATTTGGTTAGAACCTTTTTTGCAGACTATAATTCCGGGAAGAATCAAAAATTCGAGATCCCTAATAGGCGTGTGGATCCGTTAATGATAATTGCAAATAATTCACAGCCTGATGTATGGCCTTCTGTCAATCCTCGGTATAAATAATATGCATGGTGAAGAAATTTTTTATTCTTCTTGGGATAATCTCACTTGAGATTTGAAAATTCTGTCGTTTTTTCGGGACCATCAAGTTTTGCGTTTTGCTGTCGCATACGTCTCTTCCAATCGACTTTTGAAACTCACGAGGGGAGCACCAACCTTGCGGGTCCTGGATCTTGACGAAACTTTGGGAATCTTCATGTTCTGGTGAGAAATGAAGGTACCCAAGAGGGTTGCGTCCAATGGGCCTCCCATCCCGAGATACAGCCATGAAAGTTAGCATTGCCAATATACGCCCATGTTGAAAAGTCGTATATATAGATATACTAACAAGGCTAACCTCCATAGCTGTAATCCGGGATAGGAGGCCCATTGGACAAAACCCTTCTGGGTACCTTCATTCCTCACCAAAACAAGAAGATTCCCAAATTTTCGTCAAGATCCAGGGGACCCGCAAGGTTGGTGTTCCCCTTGTCAGTTGGAACGCCGGGATTTGAAACTAACTTTTTCCTGCCGATTGAAACCATCAGGCTCATAATGGAAATTTCCAGAACCGGTGTGGTAGATATTATTTTCCGTCCTCCCTCGAAATTGAATATCTGCTTGTGACGTAAGTAAAAATTGAAGGATCCGAGGAATATCATTGTGTATAACTATAATTTTTTTTTTTTTTTTTTTCAAGTGAAATATAAAGAAAAATTTGATGACAGGATATCCCTTATGAAAAAACTAAATCTAGATATGTAATGATTCGATATGTCATTTCACGGATTAGACGAGTAATTGAATTCCAAGTCGGATTTATCAACGAATTCATACACAGGCAAAGAAGTGTCCACAAAGTAATGTCTGCAAATTTGATCCGTCTCATCCGGATTGAGAGTTGGTTCAAGTTTATAACTTGGAACACTCCACCAGCTCATGGTCAGTCTCTGAAAATCAATAACTACTTGTCTTGAATACATCACAAAAATCTCAAGCTCAGATGACTTTTAAGCGTTAAAAAAAACATAGATTCCTACAACATTAGAGCCTCTATCGGCTTCGATACTTTGTTTTATTAACGCATTTTCAACCTTTTTCCGAGATTATTCTGGCGGACCTACAGTTTTAAGTGCATCCCGAACCTCTGGATCCATCGTAGAAGTCACTGATGAAAATTCATGTTTATATTGGCCAAACTTTGAACCCAAAGTCTTTGCGTTGAAGGCGAGGACCTTAGTTACGAAGTCGAAATAGCACCATGGGCTTGGATATTACAGCCTATACACGTGAAAAATATTTATGTAAACATATGTCACCACTGTTTCATCAGATTTCTGATTGTCCACCATTTTCTTTTATTCAAATCGTCAAGTATATTCAAGTATTTCTAGTTCTTCGAATTTCGTACTATTCCATCTTGCTACATTTGGAATCACAGACTTTTGGCCAAGAGCTATACGACATCCGTACCAAATGGGAAAACAGTACGCACACGCCTGGAGCGTAACCAAATATTCTTGAACACGCTCGATTCGCTCGTATAATATCGTCTCCGTCCTCCATTCGAGTTGAGTCCGCCATGCCTTTGGCTCGCTTCGTATAACTTTCATTGCTTCTATACCTCCCTTCCAACCTCTCACGCTTGCAAATATAACGATGTGCACGCTTTGGCTATACGTGTATATCGGTATCTCTTTCCGTACATGTATTATCTACACACGTCTACGTTAAGAATACATGTTGGCAATGCACGTAGAAGATTGGACTTATAGCTTGACTTGGCTTGAAACCAGCATCTTTAGTCATTCGTTTGGCCTCGTCTCCTCAGAAATGGGTAAAATAAAATTTGAAATTTATGGAAAAGTCAGTTTGAGACAGGCCCTCTTGTATAAGCGCGAACAAAGATAAGACACCATCGGCACCAATGGAGAGTTCCTCCAAGAGAAACCATTGGGATATGAGAGAGTGGTATAATAGAAGGCGGGCGGAAGCCTGTTCACATAGAGACAGCTTGCCATCGAAGTCGATGAGAATTCACATTTTAGCATCAGAAACTTGTAAGTCGAGATTTTTTGCTTTGGCCCGAGTTAAAAGGAGAGGGTTGAACAGTCGACAGGGACGAGATAAAAAGTGGAACTAAAGTGTTGAGCAACGGAACATTTTTGGCATCTTTATGATTTTTGTTGCAGCGTGAATAGAAGTTATCTTCGGCTCGAAACCCCATACCTCTTTTCTCATTCCCTTGTTATATACAATATTGTAGAGGGAAATGAGGCTTCTCCATTGGATGAGGTGTGACTGAATAATACTTTGATGTTCGTGACTAAGAAGCTCGAACAAATTATCTTTTTTATCACCAGCGTCGATCGGTATGATGGCACTCAGCCGTTTCGTTGAAATGACTCCACTCTCGAGAGAGCACTTTGTGTATTTGACTGAAAACATTGTTGTATTTTCTGCTTTTTATGCCGATGAGTTTGATCATCTTCTTTGCTCCATGTTATTTATCGATAGTCCGTTGGAATGAAATATTTTGAAAAGAGCTAATCGAGAATTTTTCTTTGTCATTTGTAAAGGAATTTCATTGTTGCGGGTAAATTGACTCCAGAACCTGAAAGTGCTGATTTAGGTGAAGAAAATCGGCATGGCAAATAATAACTCGATCTTTTACTGATAATCATACATAATCTGCAACTATTCGGAGAACTATTTTCAGCCTACGATCAGTATACTTGATAACTGTCAGAAATGATGACTGATGTGTGCACAAATAATCAGTAGATCTTTGTATCAATTAATTGAAAGGAGTCGGGTAACAGGTTCATCTTATTCTGACATTCCATTTGATGGAATGATCAAACCTCGAGATTCTTACTACTTGCCCAATTTGAAGATAATCAAAGTACATGACTGTCGTACACGAGAATGAAAAAGATCTTTCTTTGAGAAAAATGTAATGATTTCACCAACGTATCACCATTGGTATTGTATGATCACATGAACATTTCAAATCTTCACAACATTTCAATGGTTACGCTCCCTGATCAAGAATTTTTTCTCATGATCATTAAAAAACGTTCAAAGCTCTTCATCTCGACCATTTATGGTACCCCAAAATATGACAATTTGCTCATTCAGTGAACATCATTTATTGAAGGGTCTTTGCGAAATAACGTAATCATTGAAGATTCCTACGTAATTTTTTTGGTGCAGATAACTCTTATTTCAAAGTGAATATTCAACCCTGCATTATGAAAGGACTCATGGGCAACACTCGTGAGGCGCTTTCTTTGGAGCCGATGGGGTGGTTAATACCGTTTGGCGAGTAAAACTTTGTGCACAACGTGGCAGTTGGACATTCAGAACGCGCCTAAACGCAAAATTGAAGGTTGCTTTAGGCCATGTGGAGCCGAATGTGACAAAGCGTGGTTTTTCAAGTTGACTCGATGTCTTCGATCCAGACATGTATTTTAGAGCTCGGTAATCTAGGAAATTCTTACAACTCCCATGATCGGAAACTCATGCTTAGAGGATGGCTTTTCTCAATTCTCCTTAGGATCGCCACCTTCTCTCTATCAGATGTCACAACATATGGCATGAGCCATTTAATCTTGGTCATTGTTACTTTGAACTCTTCATTCGGATTTGCTGCCGCACCTCGCGTTTGAATGACTGCATTCAAATCAGTTCTCGATCGGATCGGTACTAGATCGAATCTTGTTCCAACGATTACCCTATGAAAATCTTCAGCAAAACCAAGAAGTATTTTCATAGGGGCTTTCACAGTACGAACCTTTCGGCATGCGTTTCCGATCATAGGAGTTGTATAAATTTCCTAGACTACCGAGCTCCAACAGACATATCTGGACCGTTAAAACATCGAGTCAACTTGAAAAATCGACCTATACGTCATATTGGGCTTTCAGACCAATAGAAAAACAAGAAATTTCAAGAATTCCAGTAAATTCATCACTGGAACATCACCAATGTCAAGTTCCATCTTCATTCTCAATGCTATCCATATGGGAATCTCAATATTGACATAACAAAACAATATGCACTACTGTATGACTTGTATGCGAATTTCCAAAAGACCTAGTATGGAAAATGCCTTGAACCAGTGCTCAACAGATCAGATTTGATGAATCACATGCCTCTCAGTGTCATCGATTGCTCCAAACTATCATCTCCCGAGTAGAAAAAGTCTTCGGCTGTACAGCAAACTTTGTTCGGGCCGAACGCCGGCAAACGTTCGGTTACCGCACGCGGCATATGTTCGGCTTGCTAACGCTCCGCCACCCGCGGGCCACGGGCGGCAAACGTTCGGCAAGCGTCTACCGAACGTTTGCCGCCTCTTTACCGCATACTCCCGAAATAGTCGTTCGGCATGCCGTACACTCGCCACCCAATCGCCGCTTGCATTATTACAGGTACTACAGAGGTCATTATACGAACATTTTGAAGGCTTTGGGGTCAACAATTTATCTTTACTCAATCTGGAAACTGTATGCAATCTTCATTTCACTGAATTAATAAACGATCTTGAGCAGGAGCATCTTGAAGACGAGTTAAGGACCATCAGAAAATGAAAAAACATGGGTTTGGTTCAAGTAGGTCTTCGGAAAAGTACTCTCGCAAAGTGAAATTGAAAAAAAGAATGTTCCCGTTTGCATTATATGTGTAATGTTTAATCTCTTGATTTCTTGATTACTGACGATTATTGACGTATGGTCTTGCTCTTCGAAGTAACTGATAAATTCTTCGTGTTAACAAATGAGCTTGTGTGCCAATGTCACCGTTTTTTCACTCAACATTGATCGCAGTTTTAACAAAAACTTTTTGTATAAGCGTTGGGCAGATGGATGTTGTCTAGAACCATATGTAATTAACAAGGGGAGGTCCAACCTTGCGGAACACGGATCTTTATGAAACTCTGGAAATCATCTTGTTTTGGTGGAAAATGAAGGTATCTCCAAGGGTTAAGTCCAATGGGCCTTCTGTCCCGAGATACAGCCATGAAGGTTAGCATTGTTAGTATATCTATGTATATCACTTTTTAACATGGGCCTATATGAACAATGCTAATCTTCATGGCTGTATCTCGGGACAGAAGGCCCATTGGACTAAACCCTTGGAGATACCTTCATTTTGCACCAAAACAAGATGATCCCCAGAGTTTCATAAGGATCCGTGTTCCGCAAGGTTGGACCTCCCCTTGTAAGTGTCCTATCACTGTCGTAGCTATTATACAAACAAGGCATTATTTTATAATAAATTTGAATATATTTTACAAAAATACAAAATTGTGCAATCTCGATAGTAACTCGTACGTAACTGTTGATATTAAAGAGAAAATTACTTTTGTTATTTTTTCGTGAGAACTCTACCGATAGTATCTCGTACGTAATTGTTGATATTAAAGAGAAAATTACTTTTGTTATTTTTTCGTGAGAATTCTACGAACTCTACTTTTCGAGCTGTAGTCAAATGAGTACACCGCATGACACGTTCGACTGCTGCTCATAGAGATTACTAAATACTTCTTTTTTTATTCTTTCATTATTAATTATTTGAAAAATTAAACCAAATCCCAGATATACAGCTGCTAGAGCTGATAAACAGATTTCATTTTTGCAATAGCCATGACAATAAATGGAACAATTACCTACATGCGGCTTTAGATGGCATTGAATTGCATAACTTTTACTGGAAAAATATTTTTGTATCTGCGATCAATTCTGAGAATCGGATTAAGAACGACAATTTTCGCACAATTTTTAGCTTACAAGAAAAATGTTATGATTATTTTAAGAATCAAATTCATAGTTCATTTATCATTCAGGATCGAAGAATTGAAATCAAAAAGAAATTTACCGTTTCGTCACTTTAGATTTTGCTGTAGACTGGATGGATAGATGATGTTCTATGTATTCTGTCAGTTCATTTAAAAAGCATAGCCGAACAGATGCCGCACATTTGCCGCATGAATGCCGCGCGCGGCAAGTGTGCGGCGGAGCGTTGCTTTGCCGGCGCGCGGCCCGTACGCTGATCTTCGGCATGCCGCGTTCGGCCCGCGCGCGAGCCGGAGACTTTTTTTTACTCGGGCTAGTGTGATAGCCTCATCGGCTATCGAAAGCAGTGCAGCCGACGTGACGTACGCTTAGAGTTTAAGACAAAAGATAGTTTCCCAGGAAAAACATCTGCCTATTGTCTTACTCTGCATGACAGAATAATTCAATACAATCCAATTAGCGGAACCGTGAAAAAATTGACGTAAATCCCACGCGAGCGTGAAAAACCGGGGGGAGGGGGGAGTAGTTAGCTAGGAGAGTACAACTGTACCCCCGAGTCTTACTAGTCCGAAAATTCATGTCTGCTGCTCTAGAAATCCATCTTTGGTGGTCTAGAAATCACTTGTCCAGAAAGAAATGGTCATGAACTCTCCGGGTCAAGAAAGAGGTGATCGTGAACTCTCCTAGCTCCTCTATAACTCACAGATATATCTAGGGTTGTTGATACAATAGGAATCTGACATGCTTGCCGGGTTGCTTGCGCACAGGTGTTTTTTCTTCCAAGATGGTCAACGAAGAGAGCGGTTTTAACATTGGAAGCATCGGATGCATAGAGCCGTGATGGTAATATTGAGTTCCTAGTTTTTAAGGGTTGACCAATGTCCATCAAACGCAAGAGTGGTAGGATCAGGTCCTCACATAAGTGGTCTGTGCCAGACTGTGGGAGATGAGACGTCAGTGAAGCAAAACCCCTATGCTACCAATGCTAAATCTGCTCTGTTACGCAGCCATTTTACCCCTGTGAGCAGGGAACCCAACATCGATGCCAGATCCCTATAGATACTTGCGGAGCAGATATCAACATTCTAGAAGTATAGTTCTCCTCATAGATGATGATGCCCGCATCAATTCAGCAGATGAAGCATGAGACAAATAGTCCTTGTATTAGTGGTGCGAACTAAGAATAGATAGTAGTAATATCAACTCTGATTGTTACACATGACTCTTATTTTCAAGAGTTCATATGGATTCGCGGTATAAATCGTGGATTCCGAAATTACCGAATAGGCTTTTGGTTTCTCTTCACACTAGTTTTGGGTGAGATTCGAACCCTGGTGGAAGACACAGAAAGTATTGGAGGCAGGTATCCACGAGGCTATGGTGGCTTTATGCAAGTGATTTACATGAAAATTACCAGATTCACGACATTGAGTTTTAGTCATAATTGATCAAAGGTCGCATAAGAAGACCTTGACTCCAAGATGCACAGGAATCTTTGAATCTTTTGACATGTACGCTACCAGTCAAAGAATGACATACACGTAAAAATGAAAAGTCCAATTTAGAAAATTCAATAGCTTTTGTTTCAATGATCCATAATGACCCCAATTTATAGCTCATTTATAGCTCTTCTTGATATTTCAAGGACTCTTTGAGAGTTTTCACTTATGACACAACAATTTCTTGCTTAGATCATGTCGGATTCAAACTTCTAACCGTCAGAGTTCCTGTTTGATAAGGGCTTCTCTCAGGGGAAATCTCTCATTTTTTTACGCGAGTAGTGGCTTACAAACTACTGTGAAACTGTAACTTCACAGTTTTAATCAAGGTAGAATTACTGAGACCGATCTTTCCAACATATCTCCGTTTGGGGATTGTGGTTTATAATTATGGGTCAATCGAATTTTTGAACATGATTGTGAAAATCAACATTTAACGTTGAAGTTATAATTCAGGATTCGTTCATATGTCTTACGGATGATTCTATCACTTTAATAATTGATTACAGAGAAAATTCTCTGTAATGAATCATCAATAGTTTCTACGAAACTGATCTGTTTTTGATGACGATCATTCTGAGTGAATTAGAGGCTTTATTCTAAACAACTTTTGAGCTTATATAACGGACGGCAGAGACACAAAAGGAGTACTGGTTTTTGGCAGAACTGTGGAGTTCAGTCCAGAGTTCAATCGAATCTAGTTTTAGTCTATGAATAGTTTGAGAATACATACCCCATCCCTGTTCTATGAGATCTTGATGCAGATGTACAAGATATTTATTGTGCAACTGGGCATGGAGAAGGATAATTGGGTAGAGTTGGATTCCAAATTTTCTGGTACGAGTTCACCACCATATTTTCGAGACGTCTCTTATATTCGAGTCAAAAAATAAGATGAGATTCCCATAAGACCTGGATGTTCAGGTCTCCCGTGAGGTATCTCATTTTTCGATCGACTGTGCGTAAAGCACTGCTTTACGCACGGTAGTTTTCGTTTACTTTACGCCCAGTCGATCGAAATAGTATTTTTCGATTCGAGGGTGGGAAGTTTGGTTTTGCTTTTCGAGTGATTGTTTTCGGCCCGAGCCCTGGCGAGGGTCGAAATTAGCACGAGTAAAGCAAAAAAACTTCACGCCCGAGTATCGAAATACGTTTTTCGATCGACTGGGCGTAAAGTAAACGAAAACTACCGTGCGTAAAGCAGTGCTTTACGCACAGTCGATCGAAAAACATATTTCGATACTCGGGCGTGAAGTTTTTTTTGCTTTACTCGTGATAATTTCGACCCTCGCCAGGGCTCGGGCCGAAAACAATCACTCGAAAAGCAAAACCAAACTTCCCACCCTCGAATCGAAAAATACTATTTGAGACGTGTCGAATATTTTTAGAGTGCCTTACTTATACCATTAAAATTTCCGATACAGTATGATGAACAACTATTATTTTAGAAAAGATTAATTGTTACTCTTTTTTCACCTTCTCAATTTTACTATTGGTTATTTTATTCTTGACGTGAATTTGATCTTCATTTGATATGCACAGTGCATTGCACATACGTCAGTGTTGCAGAGTTACTGCAAAAGAACTCGAGTCTGAGTGATAGGCTCATTCAAATCTGACTCATGCTCGTTTCATATTTGGATCAATATCTATTATTGATCAAAACTATCTCAATCCAAAATATTGGAGACTTATTAAAGTTATCATGTCAACCAATTTTGAAAAGAACTTCGAAATTTAGTCTTGATAGCGTGGTTTATGATATCATTGCGAGGCATGGCAATATGGATATTTATCACATTACCTGTGAAAATAATGAAGCCCCCACCTGATTTTTAAATCAAACTGATTGGTGGATTCACTTGGCATCATATATACAGTACGCACTCCTTACCAGCTTTTCTAACATGAGAGCCCGTTATTCGGTCAACTGTGCTAGTTGAAAGAAGCTTTTCAAATATTCTCTGTCAAGATGTATTTCTTTATGGGGTAGTCAAATAAGGACATTGGGTCACGTTTCAAGTACGCCAAAGTCAAACTCAAACAGAATCTGCAACTATTTTGAAAAATCCTCAATGTGCTTTTCTGTGTCAATGATAAAGCGCCAAATTTCATAGTATCTGAAACCAGAAAATTGTCTTTCTTGCGATAATCCATTCAAGTTATTTGATCAAAGAGTTTCTGAAAGTAAAATTTGTCTCGTATTTACCTTTGAGTTATCTCGGAAAATGTTGATCTTTCGAATTGAAAAATAACCAAAATATTCTACCAACTGACCTCTTCTATGACACGTATTTGTCTTTCACAGCCCAAATTTAGTGAGTTTTCTTCATTCACAGTTTCCCATTGTCCAAATATTTGATGCTCTCACAGACAAATTTTCAGATTCTACATTACAATTTGATAACTATGAAGAGGAGGGTCTTAGTAGTTTTTAAGCAATAATAAGATAATTATCTTGAAATTCACATGCCTGTACTCAGAGCGAAAGGCAATGATTTGACCATATAGGGTTTCATTGAGCAGTGCGTACCTTTTACCGGCATCAGATCTCCCCATTATCGACTTTCACTTTCTCGACTTGCTTGTAGCTGTCGCCAGAGATGGCAGTGACATCAGAAAATTTTTCTACTTTCTCTCACCAACGGGTCGAATGGGATTTGGTTGTATAGAGGTCCTTTATTCGATAACAAGCGCTAGGATGTTGTCATCTAAAATCACTAAAATCATGAAAATTCATCCTACAAGTTCCTCAAAATTACCTAAAATCCATCCCAGTACTGGGTTTTTTCATGACTTTTTGAGAGTATTGAGTAATCGAAAGATTTTTTGACAATTTTAATAAAAAATGCTGTGTTGCTGTTACTTCCCTTCTTTATGAATGAATCAAATCTACGTGATATTTTACAAATGAATATCAATATTAGAGTTAACGAATTCCTAATCAAAGAGGCTCACTATTTGCTTTTGGAATCGATACGTTTGAAACATGTTTATGATAGCTCTGCCATATTTTTTTTTATCAGAAAGAAACAATTTGTATTTCGATCACCATTAGATGATTTTTATGAGCTAATGTGACCATGACTGGAAATTTTTCAGTTACTGGTTGTGGCGACTGTTATTCAGTTAGTGTTGAATCAATTCTGTATGCGTTTTTGTTACACATAAAAATGTTAAAAAAACTTGTTTGTTCAAAGAAGTTGGAGAATTCCCTTTTTCTTCAGGATTTTTACCGACTCAATTCTTCATACCACCTCTTTTTGTCGGAACAGCATTGGTAGGTTGAGACAAAGTAGAAGCGATGGAGAGGGAGAGGTAGCAGAGTTGGCCCCATTTATTTTTATGCTCTTCATTACTATCCCCTGCGTTTCATTAACTTTTGCTCTGGGTACAAGTAAGGTATAGGAGGTAGGAACAGTCTCGTCGCGTGCGAGATCTCATCTGGCTTCTCCATTTTCCTCATAACAATGGAGGATAGAAGGAGTAATATCAAGTATTAGAGCAGTTCTGGCATCACTAGGCTGAGGGTCGGGTAAATTCGGATCTCCCCTTTTTCTTTTCCTGCCACATTTTCTCGTAACCTTTTTCTTTTTTCCTTATGATTCTCGGGCACCCTGTTCACATCACTCGCCACCATTCATACATATATACAAGAATTGAGCAATCGTTGATTTTGTATGGAATTCGGGGGTTGGACCATTTATTCATCACCCCCTGGTCGTTTCATTCTTTCGCGCCAAACCTCATAAGCTCACCCTGTTATTCTGGAGCAAATCTAGAAAACAGAAATCGGACTTTCGGCATTGTTGTTGGGTAACTCTGTATCCTAAGCACGTTGGCCATAGCCTAAATCCGTTTTTCCTTCATAGTTGATCCTTTCAGTCAGTTGGCAATGCCTTGTGACTTTGGGGTGTTACCTCTTCTTTCTTTCTGCCTTTTATTGCTGACTGTGGAGGGTCAATGAATTTTTTGGAGGAAAATTTCAAATATAAATTTCACGTAGCAAATCTTAAAATCAACTCACCTCGGCTTTTTGTGAGTGCTGAATATTTTTTGAACTCTTTCTGATCTGGCGATATTATATTTCCCGGAATTACTCAGTTCTTGAGATATAGGGAATTAGTTTCCATTGAATTGATCAATTCAAGTCGTAATGCAACAGAAACTATCATAATCTAAGCTCATTGAACAAAAATTTGTATTCTGGATAACAAAAAGGATTTTGAAGAATATTCGAAGGATGAAAGCGCGTCGGAAGGTACAGGAACAACGGGTTGACGAAGTGGAATCCGACAGTCCTGGAACTTGAGAAATTAGATGTAGCAAAATGTTGAAGAGTTTTGGAGGGGATTTGGGTACTAGTACGACCCGCAGTGAGCTTTCATTAAACTAAATCGTCTCTCTGGAGATGAGCTAGCTTGATTACTCGACTCGTTTTCGTGGGAGTATGCATTGAGTCTCTGGTACCTTTTCTATTCCCAGCAATACGGCGCGCTCTTATCGCGGCATTGAGTTCACTCCTGGCAAGCTCTCATCACGCAGCAACGGAGCAAATTTCATCTCTTGTTTGTTCTACGGTTATCGCTATACCAAGCTACTGTGCATGGCTATTACTTTGAAGTGTTTACAAAAACACTCGCACTGTATACATTCTCATATTTACAAACTCACAAGTTGGATCAGCATTTATTGTATGTTTTACACATATTACAATATCTTAACAGTCAATATTTACATTTTTCGATTAATCGTCGTTACAACTCAAAAATGCACCCCATGCTCAAGAATTCGATCGATGCGCCATCTTGCGGTTAGATTGATTCATAGTAAATTTGAAATACACCAAAAAATCAAAGATGACGTGTGATATTTACCCACCTGCAGGAAATTTTCTACGAATTTTGAACGGAGTTTCATCGAGATCTGCTCAAAATGAGCCATTTTGCGGGTGAAATTTCCAGCAATTTTCAAATCACTCAAAATCATTTCCGCAAAACAGCTCACTCAAATTTGCACCGATCTCAATGAAACTTTTTTTTAAATTCGTATCAAAATCCTCTGCAGTCAGGTAAATATCGCATATGTCGTTCTTATTTGTTTGGTTGATTTTGAATTCACAACAGACCAGTTTGACCGCAAGATGGCACTGAAAACAACTGGGGAGCTCTTTTAAGGATAGTATCTAATGGAATTTTTGTATGGATCAAGGTTAGAAAATTAGTGGAATCATTTACAGTATTACTTTTGAAAATACTTATCCATTTCCTCGAGTCGAATTGATGTGCTTATTTATCATTCATTCAGATGCAGACTTTTTGCATAAACAGCCATGCAAATTGACTAGCCAAGAAATCCTCTAGATTAAATTTTTGCGTTCATTATAGCAATTCGGGTAAAAGTGACTGCGAAGAAGAAACGACGAAAGATAAGGGGCAAAGCTAAATGTGCAGCGAAGGCAGCTTGATTGGCAGGATGGAGAAGGCTATTGGAGTGGGTGGTGTTTCCGAAGAGGATATGAGGAGCAAGGAGGCGGAGGGTAGATAAGCCGATGGATGAGAAGGCATCACCCACTCTAATACTCTACGTTCACTGAATATGCTAATTTACGCATCAGAGGTTTTGGTCCCGAGGTATAGCGGTAATGAGCTTCTGAGCACTTTTGCAACGACGATATTCAACTTATGTGTTGGCGCACTTGCACGCATGCATATTGCATCGAGGGCGAATTATTTTGCTCGTCTCTCGTACTACATATTATGCGTGGAAGATTTGATGGCAAGTGGTGAGCTCAGATAATCATCTTGTGCAAGGGACGCTTTGTTAATTGAAAATAATACATGGGCAGGTCGGTTTCTCACATATGGTGAATGGAATAATATGATGGGAGATGATGGGAAGTAATGCGCAACTTATCTGGTCCTACGCCCTGTCGTATTATCTTAGCCGTGCACGAGTTAATAGTGAATATCGTTTCAGCACACTGCGAAACAAATTTTCAGGAATTGAACGAATATTCTAATTCGTAGATGCCTCAATTGGATTGAATATATTCATTCTAAGTAAAATACAACAACTTATTTTCAAATGAACATATTTTCACTGGTGATGTGCTGATCTATTTAGCCATGGGCTTGGTCGTAATGGATTAATAGTATTTGATTGGAATAAATATCCATGTGAGTCGCTTGTCCAGTAAGAACTGATAATTGAACGTAATAATCGAACTTACTCGAAACAAATATATCTTTTTGAATAAATTTAAGCCACTAATCGTTTATTTATTTTATGAATTTGGTCCTCGTAATGATTCCCACCTTCGCCTGCGGCTCGGGAAGGTAATCCATCATTTGGATGCAAACAAAAGTTTTTACCCTCTTGTATCGAAATTTACGATTAGACATGTCTCAATACGTGTACTTGGTCGATAATGGACACATATCGTAAATACAACGTTTCTTGGCCATTGCATAAAAACGACTTTTAAAAATTCTTTTAAACTCTTAGTTATCCAAACTTATACTTGCCTCAGCACGCAACCGCGAGCCCCGATATAAAGGCACCCGCCAAGTTTCTCGATGTCTTAAATCTCACTCAATGAGATAAGAGGTAATTTCCATATTTGGCGCGTTTTGTATTAGGCACGAACAAGAATTTGCTGGCGTGCGAGAAGCCGACTTTGGTTCTTTCTACTGGAGTAAACCAGTAGATACTACCGTATTTGCATCAGTGCTGCCTAAAACCGTAGAAATTCCGGTGCCTCGTACTTTCATTTTTTCTCAGTGTTGAAGTCCATTGCTCATGGTGAGTAGCTCTGGTATCTGAAGAGTCTGCTCAAGACTGAAAAGATGGTGAATCTATTGGCATTTCAGAATTACGAAAAATCTTTACAGGGAAGAATGGAAATGATCAATCACTTTCAAATATCCATCCAAATATTGATTTCCATGGCGATAATCTGTGAGTACTTTTAATACTTGTCGTGATATTCAGCAATTATTTGATGCGAAGCATAATGGAAATGCGAGGAAATGTAAAAATTAAATTCCAAGCTCAACACAATTCCCCTATCCTCTTCATTTATCGATAGAACTGCTAGATTATTTTGAAACAAGAAACGAATTTTGGAATCCCTATCGCATGATTTTTTCCATCCAAGTCTTCTTAAATTATAGCTACCCTATCACTGGAAACAAAAGAGAGCCGAATGGCAGGTGGCCTGGATGCACCTGATGGAGTTTTTTCATACGTCGTCTCGATTCAAGTTAATTCTCGTCATGTATGTGCTGGCACCATAGTGTCCCCAAGTGTAGTTCTGACAGCCGCTCATTGTATATCAGATGGTTACAAACATACAGTTCGATCTGGCAGTACTAGATGGAATTCAGGAGGTTCGTTACACGAAGTTGTGAACTTTACTCGCCACCACCAGTTCAAAAAAATTAAGATAACAAACAATACTTTAGCCTTGAATGACTTGGCATTGATAAGAGTAAAGCCATTGATGACGTCATTGAGTGTTGATACGGTCAAACTTTTTGAACAGGATGAAATGTTGGATGAAAAAAGTAATGTGACATTAATAGGCTGGGGCGCTACTCGCAAGACTAGACCGGGTGATTTTAATTTTGGAAATTCCTGGGACGTGATCAAATCAATCATCGTTTCCTATGACAAGAGTCACTATTTCTCTGAGAATTTGAAGATAGCGAATTTCAAAGTCTTACCAAAGGAAGCATGTGCCAGTGGATCCTTGACTGCTCTATTAGACAAGCAAATTTGTGCAGGTTCGAGTTATGCCAATGGTTGTAAAGGCGATTCCGGTGGACCTCTGATGGTGAACGGACGTCAAGTTGGGATTATGTCATCTGGTGGAAAAGAATGTGGCAAAGAGGGATCAGTCAACATTTTTGTCAACATTGCATCTTACAGAGATTGGATTGATGAAAATGTTATCATATTGGGTTTTGTTTTTGACGAGGACCCGTCTCCATATTCCACTGTTCATTAAGTTTTCAAATTGGTTCTTTTATGGTACACTTTTGGTTCTAGATCATATTAGTCCAGACAGGGTGCTTGTAAACTGTCAATGACTACTACCAAAATCATGATAGTTGTTTACCGATGCAATAGAATAAAATTTTGGAATCAACAAGTGTGACTATCGTTTATTCAAGCTCATCGTCGAACTGTGCCAATTAATATTTCAAGGCTGAATTACGTTTGGAGTACATGGACACTCATAGTGCTACTTTTTCTATGGTCTCCAAAATGAAAGATTCCATTTGAAAAGCAATTCTGTCCATCATCAATGACAAATCATTCCTTAAATATTCGGGTAAGCAAGACAACAAAATCGATGTCGTACATAACTCTTGATTGTTGGAAGTTCTAAGAAAAAATCTTATTTGACCTACACCCAGGACCATAAACGATATATTTCATGTTCATAATTTTTCTGCATTCAACTTCCCCCGGACCGCCCCATCACATTTGAGTCAAAAATAGGTAATCGCCCGCTCTAGCTTAGACAATCACGAAGAAAACCTAATTTGATTCATCTCAATACCTCATGAATTCAAGTGGAGCGTTTTCCTGCCAGAGTTGACTTCCTACAGACAAGTGCGTCGGTTTTGCATTCTTAAAAATTATTTGATCACTTCAATGTGTTCCACAGTACAAATAAATCCTTAGAATGATGATATTCATTTGTCTGATATAATTTTTCTCACAACTTTTCAGAAGAGACCCACACATCACGATCGAAATCATGGTAATTCTTCACGTGGAATTCACAGGAATAACGTTTATTGTTATGGTTTTTGGGGGTATTCATCGAAGTTGGAGGTATCTTCTGATTAGAAAATATGCTCTAGCTATCACGATTAATCTTTGGAACGCAAAAACCTATAGCCGAGGGAAATTTCGAAAATTTTCAAAATTGAAATTCCCCAAACATTCGAAACCGAGATTCCTAAGAATCAGCTCAACGAAAAATTTTAGTTCTTCCAGAATTGTGACGTCTAAATCATATACAAAGATAACTAATACTTTTCAGGCTCCAAGCGAGAAGTTTCATTCAAATCCGCGTTTAGAAAATAGTTTTTCAGATCTGAAACTGATTCTCAGTTCTAATTGAATGTATATCAGATCCAAATAAATATTTATCAAACCTGACTAATATTCGGTCAGTGAAAATTCTGGTATCATTTAAATTCGTAGCCCGTGAATAAATATCTTCCATAATTTTTATTCAACTCATACTCAGGATGCAAGAGTATTTATTTATTCATTATCATAAAATTTTTCCGTCCATTCTGAGAAGATATCAGTAAAGACGCGTGTACTCAATCTAAATGTTTTCTCATCATTCTAACCTAAACATATACCGCTTTCAATCGCGGTTTTAGAGTTCTCATGGTGAAAAAACATAACTGCCCTATGCTTGCAAGCTCATTTCGGGCACTTAGGACTTATTTCAGGAAATAAACTGACCTAGCGACCGGACTGAGCATACGCGCTCAGGGCAATGATGTACTGTTTTCAGGATGGCCAAATTTTTTTTCCAGTATTGAGTAAAAAATAAAATTCTCAGACTGATGGCTCAGCTCACTCTATCTCGCTTTATACTTCTGCATAGGAAAATAGGAAATAACAAACTAAAATTTTATAATATTTTTCAAAATTCTGTACGTTATACCGCACTCTCTTATTAAAAAACCTGCTAACAAATTGATTCATCGGATGCATCGTAGAAGTGAAGATTAATCAATCATGGTTTGTGATACGTCGTACCTAGTATCTTTGTAATACAGGGGTCAGATATCGGATCCAGGATTGGATGGAAATTGACGCAGTTGAGCGTGTGGCTCATTTATATTGTCTGCTGCACCAAGTCAGACTGTACTGTACATTCGTATAGCACATGTATAATGGTATTAAAGGGCGAGGGTAACAGAGAGAAGTTGAAATTGGACACGATGGTCAGCTGGTAATTTCCGCATTAGCTACGGGCAGTTGCGCGCCATTCTGCATCTATATATATATGCTAGATACAACCGTCGCATCGGCCATCAATCGCCGCCAGTCCCTTGCCTATGCTTGATGCCAATCAGCTCATCGAATCGAACGTATCGTTCGGCTGTCTCATTTCTCCCACTCCTATCCGCTTGATATAGGTACAGCTCACGCCCAGAGATGTCGTCGCGTCCATCGCATTTTCAATTTCCAATTCGATTCTGGCGTTGCTCCGAGTTCCCGCTCTCTTCGCCATGAATCGAGTCTCGTATGACCAGTCACAGTCCCATTGGCTGTGATCTCACAGATCCGATTGTAGATAATACGATTCGGGATTCTGAATCACATCCGTATAGTCATTGATGGAAATTTAGATGCATGGAGCTATGGTTTGGATACACCATATAGTACGTATGGTATCTTGAGCGAATTTGAAGGGTGAAACGGAGTGAGGCTTAACAGTTGAGATGGAGGCCCACTTTGATACTCCCGATACGCCTTCTCTCGTCCTGTAATTAATCAATAAAGGCCTTTAGAGGCCAATTTTTAATCCTGAAAATATATTGCTGATTTAAAAATTCCAGGACCACTCAAAATTTCATCTAGTTTGAAAAAAATGCAATTTGTTCTGTATCAGATTCGATATTACTTCACTCAAGCAAAATACCAATTCTGCTCAAAATTATTACTGATCATCGTAGAACCCTATGATGAACCGATAATGATTAACTATTTTACATCAATTAATCAAACATGGAATGCAACTGGCGCTTATTTTGAAAGTTTTGTTGTAATTCTATATAAGAGCCATGCATAGCAGCGTTATTTATCTTGCAGTGAATTATATCAAGATTTAGGGTCCCTATAATTAACGGGTCTAGACAAGGGGGGGTAATCTTTCTGATTGGCTCCGCCATATTCAGCGATCCCATGCTTTTCAGATGGGGACGCATCTGTGTGAGTGTGCACACACCGGTGCGCCCGTGTACGTGTAGATCGCTGAATATGGCGGCTGCCCCCCCTTGTCTAGACCCATTAATTTTAGGGACCCTATCAAGATTATAATCTGCACGACATCTACGACAGTATGAATTTCACTAATGAACGTGACATATTTGCAATGAGAGACATTATCGTGGAGAGATCGGCGGCGAGGTTATGATTTACGAGTGCCACCGGTTCGTAATCAAGAAAATGTATCCATTCAAGATTTATTTGCCCAATTTGCATGTATTAGGGCAGAATAAACTCGGACATTAAAAAATGCACAAATTGAGTAAGCATAATGATGTAGTGGGTCAATGCAGTGTCTGTTTTAGATGAAATTGTGATGTGACACGATACGCTCAAACTGATGAGCTTCTCCGCATCTCCGATATTTTTATAGAATATTTGCGGACATTGTCCACTGGTTTTTGCGCGAGCACCCTTACACGGCCGGTCTGTCAAAATTACAAAAATCAATCTCAAAATTGACTACCCATAGTGTGCGATGTGCGATTGTGATAGCACTAATGAGCACAAATTGAAGCAATTATCTTCTGTCCGACTGTTCGTCATGATTCGTGTGAGCAACACTTTCAAAAAAATGCAATTCGACATTACAGTCGAGCTATCCTGGTAAATGACCATATACGAGGTGTACTCACGTAACTATGTATGCGCAATTATACGCATCAATTACTTTTTACAGCATGCCAATAACAGTGAATGTGATGAGTGGGCGTAAATGATGTCTAATCGGTTGCAAATTGGGAGCCTAAGTGATGTTCGGACCAGCACACAAAATGCGCGCATCAAACAAATTAACCAGTCGCGTGTCTGCTGTCATTGAGTAAACTATATTATATGGTTGCCTTCCGGCCTTAGAGTTTTGACTTTTAGGAGCATTAGCGTTGTAAAATCGTTTTATGCGTATAAAGTTGTATTAGCATAGCTCATAGTCTGCTCACAGCGCGTCTTTTATTTCAAGTGCGATATGGCGCTTTCTTCTCAAGTTTATCCTGCCGCCGAACGACAACGAAGCGCCATCGTATATATAGAGCCCACAAATGGTTATTGCCTCGCAAAACTCCAATGCATCCATATACAATACATACACTTATATTCGCTTATATATACTCAAAGTCACGACTCTGTGTGCGCGCTAACTGAAAAAGTACATAAAGTTGTGGCGCGTGGCGGTTAGTAGCCAACGCTTTCAAACACTCGCGTAAATTTTAAGGTTGACGAGCAATCATATATAGCTGTCACCAATTGGAGAAATTGGGCAGATTTATTTATTCCAAGAAGCTGCGATTTGTGATCGAGATTTGAGAATTGAATTTTATTAGCAAAATTAGATTATTTGAGTTTCGATGAAATTAGCATCGATATAATTGATTTTTCTATTGGTCTTGATAGCGAGCAACCCAATTTTCAGACTCAGAATTTTTTTGGAATTTTTTCGTTACTACATTTAAAAGGTTATGAATACGCTCCCATCTTGAATGATTCTGCGAGGACAGTTTCTACAGACCATGAAAAAAAAAACACCGGTGAACGAAATTTTGGGGTTGGAATGGTACATTAAGTAAAATATGATTTTTTTGGGTATTTTATAACGTAGGAATTGATATCGTAGCCCGTTTTGCCCCCAGACATCAGAATTTTGTCAGGAGCTGATTTTTCTGAAAACAGCGTCCTTTGCGTTCTTTTGAATTATTTTAAATTGATTGACTTGAAGATCTCTCATGATTGGACAAAAATTTGCCCAACCATGTTTTTTACGTATTATGGCCATGTTATCCCTGGTAGAAATTCATCCTAATGTAACACATTATTAGCCATAAATTGGCCATTTTCAGCCAAAATTGGCCAAAAATAGCCATTTTATGTCTATTAATGTGTTACATAGAAGTAAATTTCTACCAGGGATGAAACACGACGGCAGTGGCTTCACAGGGCTAGGGTGCGTTCAAAACGAATGGCGAGCTCATTTTCCGCCGTTAGCAAAATTTGACCAATTTCGCAACAAATGTTGAGATGCTCATACGAAATTGACCAGGAACATCTTTTTTGAGCTCACGAGAGTGCATTTCCTTTTTACTATTTATACATTGAGGGAAAATTATTTGCAATAGACCGAAGAGTATCTTTCTGTTTGCATGATACGATATCTATAATGTACCTGTATTTATGTAATGTCAAGTAACGATGTATCATGGAATTGCGATTGATCATACTTCTACTGCACCCCATGTTGAGACTTCGTTGGGCTATGTGCATGGGCACTCCAAGGACTCTATTTCGATGGCAATCGAATGAAAACATTTAGAGCTAGATATGTCTCGTTACGGGTAGGTTTGAGCTTGCCCCAGAAAATTCTCAGAATTCATCTCCTGAGATGATAACTGCATGTACATACATTTGACGCATCCATTTTGGGGCTTGTTTTATTATGGCATTTTTTTCAAAGAATGTACAAAGTGGAAGCAAATGAGCCCTCGCGAGCTGAAGAAAAATGTTTCTGGTCAATTTTGTGAGGATTCTCAGACTAGTGCGAAACTGGTCAAATATTTCTGATAGCAACTAGAAAAATTAGATTTTCCATCATTTTGAACGCATCGTAGTCCTCTGAAACCACTGCCATCGTGCTCAACTCAAAATACGTGAAAAAATATGGTTTGGACAAGTTTTTGTCTTATCACGAGAGAGACCTATCAAGAGAATCACTTTGAAATGATCGCAAAAAACGTGGAAAACGCTGCTTTTACAAAAATCTGTTTTTTCGCGCTATAAAAAGATTTCCTACATCTCGGGACGAAACGGGCTATATATAGATAGGTTCAGTCCTCAGTTCAAAAAGTACATAAGTGAATCATTTTCTGATAACTGTACCATTCCAAACCCGAAATTTTGTTAACTAGTGAAATGAGTGAAAAATTATTTCCTTCTTGGGATATTTATTCTGATTGTGGTGGAGCGCAGGGCTTCATAAGTCCGAGCCACAGATTAAAATAAATATTTAGTAAAATTTCGTCAAGATAATTTCGATGTACGCGTACTTGGCCAACATGATGAGCGATCTCGCCACCATTTCGTCCCGTCGGATCATTGCAGCGAACAGCCATCATTATAAATGCTGCGGATGTATCTTTTTCACTCAATCAGCGACTCGCCCTCCAATCCTTAACGATTTCATCTGCTGCTTCGAGCTAATGAGACCGATCTGAAAATGGTAGAAATGAAGAATAATTAGAGGCTCGGATTAAGAGCGGTACGAGTGCATTCAAAAAAAGTGAAAAAGTTCTGGACACGCTAACGAATAATTAGCTGGAATGGATATGATATGAAAAGATAATATGGGACTCATTGGCGCTACTGGTTATTACGATCGATACTCTGAATCTGAGCAATGCAGAAAAATCAGCCATCTCGTCTGGGGGTCGTCATGAATTGAGATTTACCCAGCTGATCTCGGTCCGCGAATCATCTGTCCGTATCCGTCGGCAATGGAGGTTTCTCTGCGATGTCATATTATTCAAAAGGCTCTGCTCAATTCGAGATTGCGATGTGCATCGCAAATATTTTCTGCATGCATGACTGCAATCTCACTCGATCGAAATTCCAATGCTGTTTTATCCAATGCCGCCCTCTTATATCCCTATCCTGGCGCATACCCCTATATCGCGCAATCCATCTCGTTCCGTTGAAGCGATGGCCGATCGACTTTCGACCGTCGGATCGCTCATAACCTGAGATGAAATTGAGCATAAATTTCCGGTTGAATCTTTGATGGTCGAACTCGATCTCATTGGATGTCAGACATTTTTCAAAATTGCAAAGATTTGTATCACGGTTGGAGAATGCATGCATGACCACGTATACAGCCTTACTCGAGGTGACCTTTTTCTTCTTTTTTTTTTCTCCAATATGTCTTGGCAATGGCAAGTGTATCCCATAATATAGTTGAGTTGACCACACCAATCGTGAGAATCTGTGAGCAATTACATTATTTTTGGTTGGAAAAAAATACTCATTTCTTGTGATAGCTATATAAATGATTCCCGTCGGAAACCTCAAAGTTCGAGGAACGAGAAAAAATTAAAAATGGTAAGCACGTGGCGCCACCATCCGTTGGAGGGATAACATATAGTATGGATACGAACTGGCGATGCGTCGTTCATTCAGATCTTTGCGAGTATGGGATGAGGGGTGGGCTATGATGGCGATATGCGGATGCCACATGCGAGTAATCGCAACTAGGGGGACCACCCACATCTGATAAAATACGCAACTCTGAATCAACTTGGCCATCTCATGGCTCATACGAATTATGCATCCTCCCTAGACATATCTGTACTGAAAAAAATTTACGAGTATAAGTTTGGAACACCCAAGCGCATCTGCACCGATGTATATCATCACGCAATGAATTGAAAAATCTTTGAACTCGTTTAATCCGGAAAAAATACACCCGAATTGATCAATTAAACTCTTGCCAAAAAGGGTTATCCATCTGTAGAAACAGTAATTATAATATATGTCTGCCACGAATAAGAATTAATAGTAAACTTTTCTGAATTCAGAGGGTTTAGTAAAAAATTTTCAGGTATGTATGATGGACAAAATGAACAAAATTTAAAATGCGGGAACTCAGTTGAAAATTTATTCCAAGAGGTTGTCCACTCACAAATGAATTTGGCAAAAAGACAGAGGTAAACCGAACGAGATTTAAAATGCTGTTTTTTATTCGAGGAATTTTGTGGTTAATGATTCACCTCTTTAAAGAAGAATTGTTGTGAAATGAAGAGGAGTACGAGTGCGAATTTAATTGGCTCTTGAATCAATTTCAGAATTTTCGAGTAATTTGGTCGAGTTTATTTGGGAAAGAGGTACGTAAATTCTACGGGCTTGCGTCGTGAGAGGAGTAATTGATTGGAGTTCATGACCGAAAAAAGGGAGCGCAAAAGCGGCTGATGGCTGGCATCATTATAACTCGCAGTCAATCGACGGAATGTTTCATGGAGTAGTACTCCGTCATGGCCCTCACTCTATTTTCTTCTTTTTTTCTTCCGCGAGATGCGCAAGTTCTCCATCTTGAGGATAGGAAGTGGTGACTCTTGAAGTCGTCAATGCTCTTTAGTACCCTCTTATTTGCTTTTATGTGCTACACTGAAACTTCGATCTCATTGGCGAGTGTATTAGCGAGTACGAGACAAATCCTTGAAACTGATGCACTCTAGAATCGAGTGACATATAGCACACATCTGAGGGCTGAAGAAGAATTTAGTTGTCGTTTTTCTTGTTTGAAATTTTTTTTCGTACAAGTCAAGTACTTAATCGTGCATCTGAGTATGATTGAGTGAAACTAAGTTGGACAAGTACAATAATCAATTTTTTTCTGGAGAAAATCTCGGGAGCAGAATAATTAGGTATGGAGGAAAGTTACCAAAGATATTTTTGATTCGAAGGCCATTAGAACGATACGATTGATTTCCATAACTATATACGTCTTCCGACGATTCGACACGATGTCGCTTGTCAGAACCAGTCGTCCATTTTTGATCGAAGCACGAGAAAGGAAAGGATATCAAACTCGTCAGAAGCAACTCATACCTGCTCTTGCTTGCGTCACGGAATTTCTGTATACCGGTCCCAAAACGAGACTCGCCCCATCTCATTATCAGACTCTGCCTCCCATCTCCACATATCCTTTCGTTTACCTCCTATCCTTTACTTCGAGGGGCCAGTCTTGAAGCCTGGGCCAGTACTGGCGAATACATTATGCTCCATCGTAAAATTAACTTTTTACGACACGATGGCACTGCTCACGGACGAGCGGTCCAAAACTGCTCAAAAATAGGACCTTTTGCCTGTGTGTGTGTGTGTGTACATGTTTTTCATGGATGTGCCACGAGAGCAGCTCAGCCATGTCATGTATATTTACGCCATTACTTTATTAAGTAATATCCACACAAGAGCACGCGCTCCTCATTACGCGGAACCAAATTTTCATCAGCCTGCGTGTATACCCTTTTTGACTTGCCATTAGGCTACGTATATGATATTATGGTGGCGACCCAATCGTCGACAATATCACACGGGTGAAGCGGAGAAAAAAAAAATTATCATTAACGGGATATCATGCACGAAATATGTATTCATATTGCGGATGTACTTCAGTCCAATGATGCGACTTATGAATTATAAGGTAACGGGTCTATATAGTTTGGCTTGATTATATGCACAACCGAAGCGTAGTTTCAAGTTCAAAGTCAGGCAGCTGCTATTAGGTTTCCGAGACTGAAATTGAAGTATGTGTCTGGTCTGTCTGCGAAACAAGTGATTCGGAATTATAAATGGGGAATTTGTGGGATAATTTTTTGTCGTCCATCAGACCAACTGGGAAAGTATCCAAAGTAATATAAGAGTTGAAGCGAAATGTTTTATTGCAATCATGAGTAAATGGGTTAGTCTCAAAGAATTTGAAAATGAATTTTTCCCTTCTTTTCTGCTCGGTTTTTCGACTTTTATTCCTACTCAGCTAATGGAAAAATAGTATTCAACACTCGGGCAGGGTGGTTTTCGCATTCTCGCACCCTCGTGATGATTCCAACCCTCGCCTTCGGCTCTGACCGGGAAGTATCAACCAGTGTGCGAAAGCCTATATTTTTGCCCTAGCTTGTATCAAAATACCATTACTCATAGCAAGGAAAATCTTTCGGCCAGATCCAATGGCGTTGGTCAAAATTATACCGGAATTGGGCGAAATCAACCACGTCCAAGCAAAATTTTTCCATCGTCTGTGAAGCACATCAAATCGAAAATCTGTGCGAAAATTTTACATCTTATTCAGTTGAATGTGCGAAAATGTGACATTTTCGCGAAGCTTTTCGATCCTCTTTTAGAAATAGTTGATGGAAAACAACTTTCCACGGCTCATCCACGAGGCTCCTCGCTTCTTGACCCTCGTTGAAATCCAATCACCCGTAAGCGGGCAGCACCCTTGTGAGCTCCGTGCAAAATGCATAGTACATTCTGATATGAGGGTGGAATTTTTGGGTTACGCATATCGCATATCAGAGCTGAAGGCAAGAGCCGGAACTATTACGAAGATGCGAAAACCACCCCGGTCGAGTGTAGAACACTATTTTTCTACCAGCTGCGTGGGGAAAAAATCGAAATGCCATGGGGAAAGGTCACATCCCCACACAGAAAATGGGAAAGTACCATTATGGCACCGCTAAAATTACCGCTTTTACTTGGGTTTTCGAGTTGTCAAAAAATAGTACTGAATGTACACCACCGCCGTAAAATATGGATCCCATATCTTCGTGGTGATGTTCTGCTCTGCTGACTATAGGTCCGGAAAATATCATTCAGGGTGCAAAATTTGGAGTTCATACACCCTGGTACATCGAAATCTACTATTTCGAGTTCTAATACATGACTTTCACAACTAGTTTCTGAGATGGAAATCATAAGTTGTTCTCAAAAAAAAGCGAACAAAGTTAGTGTCTGCTCTCGACTTTAAATCTTTGCTCTTGAAAAGATCCATTTTATCGATCTTTTTTACCATACGAAGCAATCGAAAAACAATCTAACGGCTTTCGATTGAGATGGTTTCCACTTGCGATCGGGGCTATGATTTCAGTTTCAATAGGAAGCAACAATCCAGGATATGGAAACTAACAATCAAATTTCGCATATCAAAATATACTGTTTCAGGCAGAAAATTTTAAGAAAATTTTGCAACATGTCAAAGTTTTTGACAGTTCGTTCATCCATAGTATATTATTCTAATAACTACTTACATAATGGTCTAGAAATTCGTAATTCACTCAATGGAGCCCAAGGAAATTTCTTCAAACAAAATCAGAATGAAGTAGAACTATGAATTATTTGATGAGAAGTCCGTGATTGCTGAAGTAAGACTGACGCGCAACTTCAGCTAAATGAACCGAAACCAAACGTGGGCTGCTTAGACATTGAGAAAGTGCAGTTTACACGAGTTTACAGGTGAACCAGGACGAAAGGGATTTATATATAACCGTAAAGTCCGGTGGTGCACTTTCCCTCAGCAAAAAATTGGAGCCCCTGTGGGAGTGCGCACCGTTGGCCCACGTGAAGCCGCATTTCTTAGTGGCGAGCTTAGTGGATTTCCAATTTTTTTTCCATAAGCTTCGAGTCAGCAATATCGGTCGTTGTCTGCAAGCTGAGACGATCCTGGAAATAGATATTATTTCTCAACCGACCATATTCGAGTTGGAGCAAGATAGTATCGATTTTTGAAGTAGTTATCCCACTCGAATATCGGTCCTGCCATTGAAAAAATGATAGACTATCTAACAGCATCATAGACTTATTCATGCGATCACGATTATCGAAGCCAATACCATATACTGTAACAACCAAACGAATTCACAAACGGCGTATACAATTTTTTGAAAAGCATCGCGGGGCGTGTTGGAACAGCTTGCAGCGATAAATCACCACAAACTTTCGGCTTTTTGAGGCAGAATAACGTAGAATAAGATGCTCAATTTTGGTCTCAAAATATATGCCTCGACACGTGAGAATAATGGTTGTTTGGAGACAGGAATGTGGCGACGAATGAGCTCGACACATGAGAACGGGGACAACACATTCCTTAGAATCGAACTGCCGATAATAGAAGCGGGCGTCACTTTTTGGGAGGGCGTCTGAAAAAGTTCAAAAAGGCTGCTCGTGGGAGGGCCCGCTGCACCAGCATCGGGAACATACAATTCGAGGGCACGTCGATGAGGGCAATGGCGGCCTCAAGTTGACGAGACCAAAAGTATAACGGACGTTCTACGGCACAATGAAGATTTAAATTTTGCCCCGTAGATCTAGCCGAGCAACTAGTGCGCTCTAGCGGAAGAAAAATCAATGCGGTTGCTGAAGTCGGCAACTCAAAAAAGAGATGAGAGAAGTGTATTTTAGGTCTTGCTTTGCCAAAGGGGCAAAACTCACACAAGCATAATTTGCTGACATTAATTTGCCAAAGGCGGCAAAGCTTGTTCAACTTGAAAGAAGACATCATCATCAGAGTTGCCAAGGGCATCACAAATCGCGCATTCCTTACAGAGCAATCCCATATCCTACTGCGATGAGCTCAAAATTCGAGAGCGTGTGCGTGTGTGCGACCCGCCGAGTTTGCCATAATTCATGGGGATGGGCCTCGAAATGTATTATATTCTGATACATACTATATACAGGTATTATGCGTGTGTGTCAGGCAAAAAGGTGTTTGAGTGTCGGCTCGTGTGTATCAGCTGAAATGGGTGAGCTGGCAACAATAAAACCTTTTGGAAACCTTCATATAGATCCCTTCATTTTTTCAATTCGGCCTCGAAAAGGTTACGCGAGGTTTTGGAGGAATTCTCCACATCTCAAGAAACTTCAGCGAGGAAACTCGAGCAGTTTTCATTATTATTATTTCAGATTGCTTGCGATCCTACAGTATTATGAATCACTTTTGATCCCATATGTACCTAATTTGCGCTTTCATTTCCACTGTTGATATAATGCATTGATCGAGTGTAAATTTTTTAATCATTTTTTTGCCCTTGACTTCTCAGCCTTCCATCCTCAAACATTGACCATGTATTCGTTAAAAAATATGTGACTTCAAGTTCAAGGCACAAGAAATCATGTCTGCCAGAAATTTTAGGGTTAAAGAATACCTTCAATTCATTTTGAAACGAGTTTTTTAAATTCAGAATTCGATGATAAATTATCAGGTATTTTGAGATTTTTGGTTCAGATCGTTCCAAGTTTCAAATTTTTCATACCAGTCGCGTCAAAATTTTCTCCCAGGTCAAACTCCATCCTCTATAATAGAAATTCGACATCAGCCAACAGCTCAATTCTGATCAAAGCTGTCTTCGACTTGTTTGGGCCATACGCACAGCAACTTTGAAAATTGGAGACTCCTGGGTGAGACCAAAATTCGCTTCTGTACCTCGCTTCACGCGACGCATAAAATTCGCAGAACAACGGTACATCTATATCTACATGTAATATATATACATACAGTTGCATGCTACAGCACATGTAAACGATGCCGCGTGATATTTCGGTTGAATTATTTATAGAGCTTGAGCAGATTGCCGCCACGACGACGAGGTGAAACGTTTCTCTGGCACGGCCGCCGCACCCATCACTATTACACTACGAACCTCATATCGTGTACAATACGCCCCCGTGTATATCGACGAAACAGCAGAAGCCAGCTGTGACGACGACGTGTGCAGACTTCATCAAAGCTTCTTTACATCAAAGACACGACGTACGGTCTCATTGAGCTTGTCATCTTTGCCGGCGCTTATGCGATACGCCTACAAGATGTTTTGTGACTAATAAGCTCGGGCTGGGCAAAGAGTTCATGAAAACCTTCAAGAAGGTTATTATTCATGAAAGAGAAATCTAATTAAATAGCTCAAGTTTGATTGAGTGGTCGGATGAAAGGGTTCATCAGGTATCGAGAAATTTCAAGCAAAACGGATTATTGCTGTTTCGCCCAGACTGTCAGAATTATCGCGTTTCTTCCGTAATAGAGAACTGACATGACTACAAAAATTTTTCGAAAATGCTCATATTATGAAAGTTCACGTTAAAATAGACACTATATGTGGAAATTCGGGAATTTTCTGTTGTCAAAGTGACTTAAATTTGAGTCTGAAGTTTTTCAGGTTTTGAATTGGCGCCATTCAATATGGCGGTGACTGCACATGAGTCACGTGACTTCAGAATGTTTTCCACGATGATTCTGAGGCAAACTTGCGTTTCCTCACCGCGAACTTCTATTATTTGAGTAAAATAAGCTCTTGATTGTGATTCAGATGACAATTCTTGATAAAAAATGACATCACAAGGGTGCGGCCACATGGAGGCGGGAGCGCCATATTGAACCTATACCAGCTGTGAGTGCAACAAGGACGCGACATTTCGCGCCACTCCAACCTCCTTGTCGCACTCACGGCTTATCGGTAGTTCGCGCGAAATGCTTTGCTGCATGTGGCCGCTGCCTAATTCAGCGGCACATGTGTAGACGCCGCCATATTGGATAGCGCCAATTCAAATTGTCAAAATTTCAATGATGATTTAAAAACTACAGAGGCGTCGTAAGAATTTCAAACTTTTTTTCCTATATCTATTTTGCCGCGAGCTCTCAAAATATAACATTTCCCGGAATTATGTCAGCTTCCTATCATATAGTTTTTGTGAAAAATTGGAATATCGAACCATATTAGTCATTCTAATAAGAGGGAGATTTTTTTAACAATTACTGCTCCACGTGAGTTCACTACCGTATATAGATCGGGTTGACTGACAGGTTCCACTTCTCAGCTAAATGTTCGCTCAAATGTTGACTCAATTCGCGCTAAATGCTCTCTTGAAATGTAATTCTCCAGTTTTTGGGTTTGAAATGAACTCTAACTCAATTCATAATATTCCCGAAGTGACGCTTGAGTAAAAATATTTTAATGAAAGTACCAAAGATTCAAGAGCATAAAGAGCTTGTTGTCAACCAGTTTACTCTAATGTGCGAGCTCAATATTACAATAACGCCGCAGTTGCAGTGGAAAATTTTCCTGAAAAATGAAAGCGCTCTCAAAGGGAGAAAAATTTTCAAGTGGCAGCATCTGCACCGGATGCAACAAACTTCCCTTTCTCAAAGCCTCATGCACCAATTTCTAAAAAAGAAAAAAAAAAGATTCTTCGCCTTCTGTAAAAGAACTGTTATGCAGATACATGTGTTATTCACTCATCCAGACGTGGGCATCGGCTGAGTTTAAATAAGTTCTTTCGTCGGTTCTTTCTATTTCTCGGAGGTCGATCTACTTTACGTGTAAAGGAAGAGGGCCAAATCCTAGAATTGGTGGCTGCACCTCATTCCTGCTCCGGCCATCCAATTCAGGCAACTTGGAGAAAATAGAAAGATGAGAAAAGGGGGAGTGCACAAGTGGAGAATATACATATACAGGGATGTGAGTACGGC
Source organism: Eretmocerus hayati (assembly GCA_029851415.1). NCBI lineage: Eukaryota > Metazoa > Arthropoda > Insecta > Hymenoptera > Aphelinidae > Eretmocerus > Eretmocerus hayati. The sequence goes on from CM056743.1 coordinate 159,532,934, forward strand.
TTTGGCCAATGACGGCGGTTCCCATGGAGACGAGTTGCTCAGTTCTATTGCGAGTCTATATCACCCCTGTCCCGAAAAGCTAGCTTCCATTCGGTTGGGTTGCCCTCTTTTTCTTCATTCTAGCATCTATCTATACATATGGATAACCCAGAGTAGGCAGCAGCTCTGCTTCTACATCTCATTCGAGTTTCCCTATTCAATCTCTTCGTCTTTCTTTCATTCTATCCCTCCACATTCTGTAGTACTCGGGGTTTGTTTGTCGCAACCCCTAAATATATCTATAGCACACGGACTACGTGCTCGCGATTTACCCCAGTTTTTCGCCATTTATCATACCAATGTTAGTCTTTCTTTTCTATGTATTGGAAACTGCTTATAAATATGTTTCATTCTCCTTTTCGTATCCATGCTATAACATAATCAGTTTTCAAATTTGATTACCCTCCCTGCACTGCGCACGCGTACATATCGATGAGCCTGACGAGATTGTACTCCAAAACATTCATTGATGTGAGTCATTCGCCAAACTGCGTCAGCAACTTGAGAGTTACAATTCATTTTAGCTGATTGGATGCAGTGAAATCATGACGAGTAACTGATGAATCATAGACGAGGCTCTCACACGTAAGCCATTTTTGAGAATATAAGTGTTGTGTTCCGAGAGTGTCTCCTTGATAGACTCTGATTCCCAATTTAAAAAAAAAAATAATAATAATTCTATTCAGACGATTGTCGAAGAGCAAACTCATTTGAAAATGCCACGACAAATTTCTGACAATATCATTAATTTTTCATGACAGATATTTACCTGCGGAAGCAGAAGCAAATCTGACAAATTGGAAAATTCGATTTATTAATGCAAAAGTTAAATATAGGATGTTCATGTAGGATTTCATACGAAATCATGGTGGCGATTACCTCCATGAATGAGATGTTTTCACCTTTTCAAGTGAACATTGCACTGTCTGTTGACAATAATTATTGTTATTATGTAAATTATAATTATTGTTAATAATTATAATTTACAACGAAAAAAGTTTCCATAACTCTGGTAGAAATGTGGCCATTTTTTGAATATTTTTTCTTGCTATCACGTTATGGCTACTAGCAATAATGTGACTTGGCTATTTATTGGGCAAAAAATGCTCATTCATTTCTACTAAGGGAATGGTTTGAAGAATGTAAAAATCGTATTACGGTGAAATATAGGAGAATACTATCTTTGAATTTATAAAATAAACTTCACACAACTCTTTTCAAGAAAGTTTGCGAGATAAATATACTGTACTGCAGAAATTAAAAATATATTTTTGGATGTATTGAATAAATTTTGAAGTTGAACCAAAAAATTCTATGCCACCTGATTTAAAGTGCTTGAGCTGCGGCATCATTTTCTACGGTCAAAGAAAACACGCCATAAGCAGAAATAATTGATTGATTTGAGCCAAATCTTCGAAAAAGCTCAAATTGCTCCAAAAAACATTTCAAAATGCTAGTATGGTGAAATTTTACGTAGAAAGAGATACAGTGAATGAAAAATTGGAAATTGTCTATTGTGGAAATAATTCAATTTTAGGTCTAAATTTTCTTAGATTTTCAATTCCACTTTTCTATTGATTTTCACTACCGTTTTGAAGCGAGCCTGCGCATTTTTACTGCTACAGCATTTTCTTTAGTAAAATAAGCTTTCGCTTGTGATTCAGATGAGACTTTCCTATGAAAAATTGTGTCATAACAGTTGGCAAATTTAGTGACTCTTGTGCAGCCACTACCATATTGGATGGTGCCAATTCAAAATGTCAAAACTTGAGCGATGATTTGAAAACCACGGAAACGTCGGAAAACATCAAACTCCTCTCTCTTCCCTACGTCTTTTTTGTCACTAATTCTCAAAATATAGCCTTTCACGGAATGATGTCAGTTCATTATTAAAAAAGCAAGACGGAGGACGATGAGGGGGGGGGGGGGGCATTTCTATTAGTATGAAATCTTTAGAATATTTGATGGAGTTTATTCTCAATCTATCCTCAAATGCATCACAAATTCAGGTAAATATTATGATTCGCCTGTGAAAAGATGAATTGTAATAAGAAGTATCCTCCTAAATTTCTGTGCTCAAAAAGATTCATCGTCACAAAGTAGATCTCTCAAGTATGTACCCACTCAAAATATACACTTATGCGCGTGACAGGTGTCACCAGTCATCACCAGTCATTTAATATAAAAAAAGTCTCAGTATTTCAGTAAAGAAAGCTATGTATTTTATGACGTATACAGGACAAAATTGTGTAAGCCACGTGCCATGACACTCACACTCGCGCAGCCATGTTGACTCGCCTAATATGGCACGGCCCTGTCTCTATTTGAATCGCCTGCGGGTGGCTACGATTGGCCTGCCCAATTCCGTTTGCGACTATACGACTCACACATATACACAGATAGATCTACTCTGGCTCATCTCCCGAGGTCCGTTTTGTTTGAGATTTGGTAGGGGCGCTGCCTCCGCTCAGCTCAGTTGCTGTGTAGAAAAGTACGAATACATTGAATACATTTAGGACGTCCCCCTTGCCATATCCCTGTCATATAAGTACTGTCGAATTTCTCTTTCTCGTGTCCAGCATTATACAGACATCTCACAAAACTCGCTCTATACAAAGTATTTCAAAGTCCAAGTTCCCCCAAAGACCGACTTCAATAATAATATAATTTCACCTCTCCCTCGTCTGTCTACTCATTTTTGAGAGCTTCAAAGGCAAGGGTTGATGTTTTTTAATCAACGTTCCACCAGAGTTGGGTAGTTGACGCCTGAATGCAATTATGGAAATTTGCCGTCGTCGTAGAAAGAGTTGCGAGAGTGAATTTCGAAACCACTCGGGGCAACTTGGAACCTCTATCTCCTGTTATATATAGCAAAAACCTCGTAGCAAACTCTGACGTACATAGTGATGATGCAGCCACCCGCGGGACGAGTAAAGTTTTCTCGTCAGAATATATACACCGCCCACGCTATCCAGTCCGCTTGATTTCCCACGAGTTTGGGTACAACTATAGACCCAAACTCTCGCTGATACTATCGGAGCACGGGTTCATTTTCCGGCACAAGCCAAATTTACATGCAGCCATGCGGATCGGCTCAATTTCCTCTAGCAATGTTGCTATACCGTGCTATACCTACGGGTAGATTTGAATTTCGAACGAATCTGATGGTCGAGCGAGAATGTCGAATTGTCGAGGATCTGATGATGTGACGGGATTGGACTGATGGTGAAATCAAATTGGCGATTTTCATTTTCGTTCACATAAAGATTGACCGGATCGAAGTAATTTGGCGTTTCATGACGAAGTGTTCATCTGGTATTGGTGGTTCATATGGTACTCTGTAGACCTGTTATTGTCAAATTTTGACTCCGGGCTATGAGGAACGGAAATCAATTCTACTCAAACTTATGTGAAATTTGTTTTATAGAGATTGAATTTCCAGACAAATCCACTGATGAGGATTGTCCTCGGGACTGTCTCTAATTCTTTGCAAAGACAAGAGTTTGGGGATGTAGTATGAGATTTTTGAGCTATTTTGGTATTAAGAAGGCGAGGCCATAAGAAAATCAAAACAGACTTGGTGACGGTCTTCTAAAAATAATCAATGACACATGAAGAAAGTTTGGATGAAGATCGAGAAATAGATATGAGGGTAAATACAGGTGCACTTTGCGGACTTGCGATACTCGTGATACTTGCACCTCGATTCCCTTGTATCAGCACTTCACCTACGAAAACGAAATTATTTTTCCGTTTCTCCAAACTTCAAACTCAATTCAGTTCCTTTGAGAAAATTGGTATCCTTGTAATTCAAAAAAACAATGCCACCAAGTGATAGAGCATTCAAAGGCAAATTGAAATAATCATTCTTTCGGGACGAAAATGGCTCGGAATGTGGAAAACAGTTCGGCAGGTGGATTTCTTCGAAGAATTCGAGGATCCCATATGGCTTTGTCAAAACCGCGGTCGGAGCTGTAGTAGTGAGGCCAGGGCAAAATTGAGCAGTTGGGCTCGGAGGGTAAGTTTTTTTTAGACTAAATCGAAAGCGGTTGGGGTATACGGTGAAAGGACGACCAAAAGAAAGAGCTTTCTCGTGTTGTTCGGACTGCTCACATGGAGTCTCGAGTGGTTCAGCTGAATGCGTACGTGATCTAGCTTAGAGGGATGGAGAACTGGGCTATAATAATACATTCGCCCCGCGAGGCCATTGTACGATGCTCCGACGACCTCCTTGTCCGGGGTGCGCCCTTCAAACATTACATACATGCCTCAAGGGTCGTCTGACCAACATCTCATACTTTTGGCTTCGACAGTCGATCCTCAGAAAATGGACAAAAATATTTTTAACGTAGCGTTCTTAATGTACTAAACGAAAATCTACATTACCGATCAAGATTACCGATGAAGACTGGCCTCTACGATAGCATGAGTGGTTTATCTTCAGGGTCATTTAACCCGTCCAACCAAAAATTCCAATGTTCGCTCAAATTTTGAAAAACGTTCCAGCTACTGCTAGTTAGAATTTTGAGATCAGATGCGGCTTACGTAAACAGTCAAACGGATCGTCGTTATCGGCGTCAGAACGCCTCTGGTCCGGGTGTGGAGTTCTAACAGAGGCTATCAGAGAAGCCAAAAAAAAAAAAAAGGTCTTCAGATGGGGCCACATCCGCCATGCCTCTGCTCTAGACACGCAACGATATAAAAAGTCTGATTTCTCGATATCTATTTATTAAGTTCGGGCATCAAATACATGTTCTCTACGAGCGCATTCAGAGATGAATATGTTCACTAGCTTACTTATATTCACTGAATCTAGCAGTTCTTTGTATACATGACACAGGGCTGGACTGAATCGTTCAGACGTTGTTGTAACATTGTTGCTCTGAGATAAGATTTGGGACGTCTCAATACCGAAAAAGATCTTTCATTTGAACAAGAAGAGCCTGGTATGGTGATTGAGGAAGAATAGAGCGCATTTCTGGTCTTCCACGTAAGTATTGTACGACATCTCTCAACCGAAGTCGATGCAGGATGCCACGCTCACTAGCTTCATTTTCCTCGCAACATGCGAGAATTTGAGCTTCACCAACAAATTGGCTCTTTTTCTGCCTTTTTTCACGTTTTTTCGCCCTCAACGCCTCGAGTTTTTCTCGAAATGGTGCATCGTCATTAACGGCATTCAAAACGACGCCTCTTTCAAGAACAAGTCTGTTGCCATCGAACTGCTCATCGGGAATTGCATTGCCTTCTGAGTCAATTTTGTGATTATAAAAGTCTGTAATAAGTTTTACATCAACGTTTCCATGACCGGTGACAAAGTTTTCAAGCGTCTCCAGAGAGGGAATTTACGAGAATAAAATCGGTCGAACACGTCCAGTTTTCGGGTGTTGAATTCAAAACCCGCTTTTTATCCGGGTATTGAATTTCAACACCCACCACACCCAAAATGACGCCCCTGATGTTTAATGAGTTTTTTTCCGGGTATCGAAGGTCTGATTTCAAATCTTCAATTTATTTTTGCTAGGTTGAGGTTAAAATTAGATCCCTTAGGTTCTCTGCATGGATTTGTAATATCTATGTGCAGACTCGTGTTTGATTTTTATCATTGATCAAAGAAAAAAGTCTCTAGGTTCTTCTTGATGACGTCGATAGTTCAGAGGAAGTTTTTGCGGTTCGCCGTCGGTGCTTTGCAGGATAAGCGTTACCTTATCGTCGTTAAATGAGTGCACAGCTCCGCGACCAGAGCTACTTAGTGGGGCCGTAATTCTCAAGCGAATCACTTGACGAGCGGATGGGGCAGGAAAACGAGTTGTGAGCCCTTGCGGCGGCGCGGCGCTTCTCCCACACACACAAGTTCATAAAATTCTCATGTGATGCATATGCACGCTGACGTATAAACTTCAGATCGCAAAAAGCCAAAACATCGTTGTGGAAGTACACTGGGTTGAATTATTTCCTGAATCTTATTGCTAACGTGTATGCAAAATGCTTTGCCAGGCTAATCGTAAGAATTATGCCCTAATTAAATCCGCAAACGGCAATAACAGATATCTTTGTACTCAGTAGATTTGATGTTCAGACCGAGAGTAGGACTTGAAAAAGGTGCAACAGAGTGATCTGGATCATCCGAGGCATAATCATAGAAGTTCCAGAATCTCACTGTCATGATCATGAATAAATTTCAATTGATATGAGTCCATCCTCATGTAAATGCCCATGTTTGCTATCGATAGACAAGTGTCTATGAAATGATATCTTGTCTGCTTTCAGGCTGACGTTTTTCTCACTGCATCGGTAACCAGAAGGCCTCAAAGTGTTCGGCGCCGTGGAGAAGTCATACTATCCATTCGAGCTGTGCAGGTGACGTCTCAACGATATTTTACCTACATTCTCAAATGCAGTTGCTTCCCAGATTACCATGCTGTCGTTACCTAGATACAGAACTACAGCTTCTCTCTTCTATGCAATTTAAAATTGCTAAGCCTGGCACATTCTGAACTGCTTGCACACAGCAAAACCCTCAATTTTGTCTATTAGCTCCGTCAGTCACCTATGAGAACAGTTATCCCATGGCTTCCATCATTTATTCATGACTTACAAGATCAGCAATTATAAGCAGGCACGATCGAGCGATTTGTTTTCAATGCTTGACTGATGCCTAGAATCTAAAGAAAAGTCAATGAAGACAAATGAATAACTTGATAAACAAGACTAAAAAAATATTTGATCGACTTAACAAAGACTGCCTCAAAGATGATTGCGCAGCATTACAAGATGCGAATTGAACGGATGAGGTGACTACATTTAAAGTGCTGAAATTATGTGTGACTAACCCTATGTTAAGCTCAATTTGAGTGTGTTTCTTTTTTTTTGGAGAAGTGAAAAATATGTGAGAATAGATAAAGTTTTAACACGTATAAGACTAAAATTTAAATTATTACCATTGTTTGAACCTTTTGCTTGATTAATCAGACTAACTTTTATTCAGCATGATGAAACGAGAATTACTTACAAAGAATTTAGCAAAGTTCACTCTATAACCCCCAATCAATGTCATCTTCTAGGTTCTCGCGCGTGTTCCCGCCTGCAACCCTGGCCAGTTTACAAGGTTAGTCAAATTTGTCCATGTACTCTAGTACCCAGAGATATTGCCCGATTAATCTCAAGTAAATTGACGCAACCAAGTCAAGGGAAGTCAGCTTCTGCAGAAATGTTTGCTTTTCTCTGATTCAAGCAAATCTCAATGCAAAAGCGATCCAAGCCGTGAACCGATCAAAGTCCAGATATCCCCAGATTTAGACATCGCGATATCATCCAAAGAATAAATAGGCTTATTCCAATATTAGACACCTCTGCTCGAAAAAATGAATGAGTTATGAAAACTGGTCAATTTGAAAGCTTACAGTCTAATTCGACCATCAAATAAGTCTCAATATTGTTGCCACATATCTGTACTCAGATTTGCACACGAATACGTAATTTTGGTTCTCAGATATCAAATCGCGAGTATGAAAAATGCACTTGTCCAAGAATCGTGGGCGGACACTTGCACATGTTCTCAAATACACATAGATCCATGAGAAGTCGCTCGTTGGCGGGTTCGTAATACCGTGTTAATTAATACGCGCGCGAGTGGCAGCAAGCGATATCGCACGCCCGCGAAGCTTTCCGGCGTCCAAAGCTGCTGTCGGACCGTTTTATTTTATTGCTCGTAAAGGCAGCGGGATTTAGACAGCGATGTAACTGCTTTCGCGCTTCACCTTTCAAACAGGCAGTGCATCAGCCATGAATACCTATATAAATTTGGTACAATGCTGCACTTCGTAACAAATGCGCGACGAGATTATACACGCGTGAAAATTTGAGCTTGCAAGCTCTCAAGACCCGCCTGGACATCGTTTTGACGCGAACTTGCCACCCGGCGCGAAGTATATTTTTCGTAAACAGCGCCAACCGAGTATACCGGACGCGATCTATCCCGGGATCATCTGCTCGGCTGCAGTATATTTACATTTCTATTTTTTGAACCTTTGAGTATTCAGCAAGTTAGCGAGATTATATTTGGATTCGACTTGATAAATCAGCGTCGATCGATGACTGTAGCGAAATAGAGACTAGGATATTAGTGCATGCGTCTTCAATGCCTTATCCGAATCGTGTGCCGAAAATTTAATTAAGAATCGCAGCTCATTCTTCACACTCGAAGGAGTTTTTATTGTGAGACCTGAAGTCGAAGAACTGTTAAAATATTCTTCTATGCGTTGAACTTTCTCCATTTTTCATTTGAAATAGATTCCTTCAAATAATCTAGTTCAAGACCCCAAGTCAGACTAAGCTTGCAAGCACTTGTCGTCAATTACATACTCTCTTCCTCAATGCATCATGCATGATAAGTCCATCAAATCCAACTATCACTAGTGAATTTCTTCAGTACTTTGCTTGTGAAAGCTCCTGAAAAAGCTCATCAGTAAGACAAGGCCTCCACTGCACCAACTGTATCAACGTATTTCCTTTCGAAGGAAGGGGCGCGCCGGCGCAAGCTCACCGCACGCTCGGATTCGAGAAGTCAATTTTATTCTACACAGCAGCGCGGCAGAGTTAAACGGGGACGCGCAGCTTGGCGTGGTGACCGAAAGATAGCGCGAGACTCGCGAGCAGAGTAGCTCGTCCGCGACGACGAGTCAGAGTCAGAGCCTCCGCGAGAAACGGGAGAGTGAGAGAGCGAGGTGAGTCGATGGAAGTGCAGTGCGCTTTGGCGATCCGATCCGCTCTCGGCACGAGCCAGTCAGTCCGGCACGGCAAGGCCAACCGTGAGGATAGGCCGTGAAAGTTTTGGTGCGCGAACGTCATACGAAATTAGTTCACGTCGATTGTACTTGTGAATCCCGCCGTGGACACACTGAAAATAAGACAGTGCTTAGAATCTATTTTCTGTACAAGTGCGCTCACCCTTGCACCAACCGGAACCCTTCGACTCCCTGCGGATCACCTCAAGTGATAGCAGCTCGAGCCCTGTACACCTGACTGAACTTACCGCGTAGTGCGTACACAGTGCTTGCGAGTGGAAAGCGCCCACTGATCGTTTGCGGGTTTAGTGGGCCCGATGGGGTTATCTGGACTTTGACTGGTTTTTTAATGCCAATCTGTGCTTGTTTCTAAAGATCTGCGTCTGTTTTTGTCCCCATCAAAATGAACTCTGTGTTGTGTCGAGATAGCTAATGTGAGTTTTCCATTCCAACTTTTCTCGTCGCTCTCTGTCTCACCATCAACAACGTTCCACCACCATCCCCATCCACGCATCGGTCATCCGTCATCATTGGCTGCTATTCGCACACGTGGCCGCCACCGCACATGTGCTGGGACAACAATCAACGCCGTCGACATTTACGACGTCTACGACGACCTGCCCGGCCCATCGTCCAACGCACCTGCTCATCCGGCGCCTTCGCGTGCCCTTATCGGCCCGCTCTCGTATGCTATCATCGTCGGCTCGCGAACCCCTGACCCCCTCTACCGCTCCACTACAACCCCTCCGCCGCTCATCGACTCCCCCTCTCCACCACTCGCTGTGCGCACGCTCCATCCTTCTCCCGCGCGTCCTCTCCCTCTCCCTCTGTCTCCGTTATTTACCTCGCGCCGGCTGACGTGCAACGATCGCCACGGCCACGACGACTACCCGTGTCGGCTGCATCCTGGGTAATGACGTGAACCACCACGTGCCACTGGTACAACGTTATCGTTGCCCACTTCCGCTCCGCGTTACCGCTGACCCGATCACGGGAATCATCGTCAACACTGATCGGTGCAACGCGTCAACCGCGCGATTTGCACCATCGCCGATCACGTGGCTTGCTCGACGGCGACGCTGTACGACAATGTGCACGCCGTGCCGCTGTGCGGCTCGGGCGTCGCTCACCCTGCCTCCGTCACGCCGATGGGGACAGTTGCCGGAGCGGGGAATTCCACCGGGCTGACCTGGTGGAACATGATGAACGGTGTCCCTTACGAGGACAGTCCGCCTCCGCCAGTAGTGCCACCTTGCCCGAGCGCCAGCCTCATCTCCAGCAGCAGTCATCACCAGCAGCACCCAACGTCACCCGGAGCACCCTCTTCAGCAGCCACACAGTCACAGCAGCACCAGAGCTCGAGTGGTTCCTCAGCGTCACCAGGAGCATCTTCCGTGGCGAGCAACAACGGTGCCACGGCTCCGCTTCACATACCAGCCAAGAGATTAAGCGTCACTCCAGTGCAACAACCACAGTACGCCGAGTGCGGTGACTCGACCGGAACCGCGGCGTCCGGCGTAATCCGTCATTCGCATTCCGGTGGGTCGAGTCAGGGCTGGTCTGGTTACAGTCCTCACCAGGAGCACTACCCACAACAGTCACAGCAAGACCCTCTGGGTCACCACAATCCCCAACAGCAGGTGTACGGTGGCACGACGGCGCCACCCACGTACTACACCAACCTGGCGGGAGCCGGGGACCCCTCGGTAACGGTGACTCCCAGCGGCGTCACCTCGAGGGATCGTCAGCAGCAGCAGCAAAGTAAGGCTGGTTTTTGGTCACCAGCAACATCAAGTGCAGGTGATTACAAGCCAAACGTCACAGGTGACTACAAACCCATCGTCACGGGCGACTACAAGCCCAGCGTAACGGGGGACTACAAACCCAGTGTGGCGGGCGATTACAAGCCCATTTTCAACTCGTCGGGGGCCCTCAGTGGCAGCGGTAGCACGACGGCCTCGTCATCGGGATCTAGTGCTGATCCGGTGAGTAGCTGTCACCAGAGCAGTTTCTCGCAGAGCTGGTGCAACTACCCACCGTACTCCAGCGCTGCAGCGGCAAGGCATCACCACGCGGCCTCGGTAGAGGCTGCTGCAGCGGCGGCTCATCACCACGCACACTCGCAGCAGGCGACCTCGTACCTCACGCCTTCGGCAGCTGCAGACGAGCGAGGAAGGGTTGCAGCGGCAATGGTCGCCGAAGCAGCCTTCCCCCACGATTCATATGGCAGCCTCAGGAACTACGGTGCACCGGAGCCCGTCACCTCTAGCCCCTATCCGCCACCAGGTAAGCATCGGCTCTATGATTCCAATCATGTGATTTTTGAAATCATTGCAAAAAATTTGGTATCGGTAGCTCTGAAATGTCATAACTATCTCACTATAAGACCTGAAGAATTTGCTGTTGAAATTCTTCCATCATAACCGCTGAGCGACAGCGGATGTATCTAGTAAGTCAAATTCTATGATCAAGGCGGTTTGTATAACCATTGCATTACCATTGCATGCCGCGATTACAAAATTTTCCAACAAAGTCTACAACTCAAGCTTAAATTCTACATCTCGACAGAGCAAGCTAGGCTAATGAGAAGAGGAAAGCCGACCGAGCGATTATCGTTATAGTTTGATCGCGATCGAACCGTTATCGGACGATCTCCGCTACCGATTGGCGATGCATTTCTGCGGTAATATTGTAGCTTCACAACTTTGGGTCAGGGTCAGTGAACGCTGCAGTTCGTAAACAGACTTGAGTATTTACTCGGCTCGTCCTGCGGCACCACTCGAGCCACAACGGTCGTAAACTCGACACTTTTCTACCTCGTAAATTACCACTTAAATTCTCACTTGAAGCATCCATCAATTGGTATATTCGACTCCCGTTTGATCAAGAATAATTCTAAATAGAATCGATGGAACTATTGGAATACATGTAGGTTACTTTAGAGGATTTTAGGGGTCATTCGCAAAAAGCGAAAGTGAAGATTCGCTGTCAGTGACGAAATGTTTTGCCGGGGATCGTTCAAGAGCGTCGTAACCATCAATAAAGACCGGAAGGATGTGCATACGAGGGAGCTATTATAAAGCCAGGCGACAATGGCACACAGCCTCTATTACATACAGTGTATCTATGAATGGAGCTGTAAAATCCCAGCGCGAATAATCGTCACAATAAAAATTCAGTCGTCCCTCGTTCTCTTCACAGTAAAGATGATCTTTGACGGGTGTATAAATGTACACAGTCTCGTGTCGTTTTTTTTTTTCACATCCCAGACTCACAACGACGTCTTCGTAATGGTTTTTTCACCCAGTTTTGTGCCTATAATATCTGCAAGTGCGAAGGAGGGGGTTCAACAGCCACAAGAGGGTGGGAGGGGCGCAAAACATCGGATAGCAGTCGTGAAACGTCGTCGCGGCTCGAGCAACAAACGCCCGGGTATAGGATGGTTTCTGCAGCTTTATTGGCCGCCGTAACTCGTAAACAGTGGCTATGTTCAGGTCAGAGAGAGACGGGAAGGAATATAACACCAAAGTGATGCCTGGGCGCGCGCCACTGATCAGCTGATCATCCATTCCATGACCCATGCTCCACGCGTTTCGGCCTTGTCTTCTTTGAGTCCCTTTTGCCTCGTTTTTTATCTGCAAACTTTGTCCTCTTGAGATTTGTTTTCGACTTTTATTACCTTTCCACAATCGCTGTAATTTGGAAGCTCGAACGTTTAAGGGAAATACCAGGGGTGCAGGTTACTAATCTTTATCCAATTATTTTTAAAATTTTCACCTGCTGCAATGTAAAGAATGCAGAGTTCCGTTGATCAGATTCTTTGTTCAAAGATACCCAAGAATCAATATTTTTCACGAAAGTTCTATAATCTGCAGAGTAATGGTATAGTTTTCAGTTGTACCTAAAACAACTATGAGGTCCACTTGATGAATTTACTCTGGATTCTTCGTATTCTAACTGATACAAAATCAAGAAAATATTTGGTCAAAATTGGCGACCCAAACGTCTGGTTTTCCTTTTATCAAAATGCAGTTACCTGCTTTTCTTCTCAAACATTAATTTACTTCGTTCAATCCCGATATCGTAATCGAAATCATTTGTAGCTAAATTTCAACCGAATGATTCATATTTTATAGATCATTGTAATGTCACACAGATCGCATTAAAAATTTACAAATCTCAAGGAAGATTTTTAGGTGAGATAATGAGAAATGATTATTATCGAATAGCTCAAAATCATTATGTCTCAATCTAGAGATTTAAAATTTTTGCGAGCTTACCATAAGATTCCCGCGCCACTGGGTAAACCACGAGAAGTAGGATCCGACTTCACAAGACCCGCTGTAATCGCGATAAATAATTCCAGCCTCATTTGATCGGCGTCAATCTGATTCCAAGAAATGCCGCTGTGTATACCTTGGGCTCCTATCTGAATTGAGACAACGATAAAAATCAATAGAAACTCGTCGGGTGGGTTTTGGTTCGAGCGCCACATGAGATAATGAAGAGAAGGGGAATCATCATCATCAGAAGCAGAGAAGAAGCATCAGCATCAGAAGTCGAAGATGAAAATAGCGGCAACGTAACGGAATTAAAGTACGAGCCACCGCTACTTTTTGCCGCGCTCAATAGATGGCAGCTCTATTATCTTTACGAGTCAAGAAGAAGCATCAAACGAAAGATTTGAGATTCTCATTCTATACTTTGACTCTGATCGACAGACTCTGTCTTTTGCTTCGTCTCCTTTTGATGCTGAGCCATTTCTTTACAAAATACTCGACTCAATCGATCCAACGCACACTGTTACTTGAGATCGCTTTTTCTGAAATAAGCCATCAGAATACTGTATCATTTTCTCATCATCAGAGAAGCTCGGGAACAATAATAATCACTTTCATCTTACCAATTCTTATTGACTCAATCCTGTTTTATCAATATCTTTTTCACATGATATTCATTCGAAAGTAGACTTGCAAACATGAAACTCATGCGATTGATCTGACTGGTATATTTAATTCTATTTGTTCAATTTATAGATTTCATGATCGCAAAATAAGATGAAAGTTTTTGTTGAGGTTCAAGATTTGCACAGGGTGAAACGAGCACATGATTCCAGCCTCGGAGAAATTGCTGGTTCTGAAGATAGCTCTTATCTGACTTTTCGTCAAATTTCCATGATTTTTCTCATCATGAACTCGAGAGATATCTGAATATTCGTTAATGAAAACATGTAGAATCATTTTCGTGTGATCTTCGTGGTCTCTTTTTGTGACTGGATTAAACAACATGATAGCCCTGAACTCATTAATTGAGTTCATCGAGAATTTCTACTTCATTTCTGTTAGTAAACTTTGCATCAAAAACCAAAAAAACAAATGTTTGTTAGGTGAAAGTTATTTTTAGATAAACAATTTGAGTATCTAGGAGATGTCTGCGATGCGTTGCTCGAGCCCGCGAGATCGAAACATCTATTAGTAATCTTCTATATTTACATAGTGAGTTCAAAGAGTCTCGGGCAAACAGCAGATGGAGGAGGTTATGATTAGAGCATCCATGATTCGAGATCTACATCTGAAAGTGTGTCGTGGCTTCGAGATTCGCAACTTAAGCCAGACCTTGACACTCAAACTATCGATCAAGTCTGAATTTTCGCTCACAATACTAAGCTACTTCAATTTCACAAGTGCACTTCCTATGATGTTTTATTTCAACCAGAAATGCATTCATTATTTTATTCTAAAAAAATTGTTTTCAAAAAAAAAAATGTAACGATTTTTTCTGTCTTGTAAATTCAGAGATGGTTCTCTTTCAGCAATGTCAGTACCCTCGGTTTGTCACCTTCGTAAATCAGACAACTCAATGGTATTCCAAGGGGAGACAAAGTATCATCAGCGCTTTAGGGTGTATCTCAAATCGTATTGACAGACTTTGGGTCTCCCCTCACACACATGAGACACTGATGAAATTGGTATACCGTGGCACGCGACAAACTCTGTTTCTGCTCCCTCTTGTTCTGCCGTAATTTTCTTGTCCTATACGTGTTATGGAAGTACATATCGATTGTACACAGGCCACGGATTCGAATCGGATGTAATGAGTATTCGACAGCTCAGCTCACACAAATATATAGGTTATGTACGTGACATGGTAAAGGAAAGTTTTCTGGTGTGGGGTCCCGGGAAAATTATTTGTCATTTACGCGTTTGGGGAAATATGGTGTGGGGACTGAACGATCGAAGGATATATGTATGGGAAAGATCATGAATGATCTGCGGGGCTCCACGTGGCAGCCAAGGTGTAGATTCACAAATCGTCTCATTATCTCACCTATGATATATACACACACCTATGGGTATAGATAGAACGTAGCAGATGTCACAGATCACGTTGATTTCCAAAAATTACAAATAGATTGAGGTTGAAGTAGAAGTGAGTTAGGCTCGGAGTTAGGTGCTACAAGTGGAGTAATGTCTCAGTTTTAAGTTTAAAGTCAATCATGTTTTAGTACTCAACTCAAGGGAACGACTACTGAAAAATAAGTGAACTAAGAGTTCAAAAAAATCTGTATCGATATCTTGAAGATTGTGAATGCGAGGCTACGGACTAAAATTTTTATGAATGAACAAGAGCGTCCTCTGATGTTGAAATTAAGTTATGAAGTGAATTATTGAAGTTCCAAGGACGAGAAAGAGGATACTTTTGTTGAATCTCAATTCGTAAAATTTCACGAATGAGCCTGGATGATGGAAATTCAAGGTTTTGAAAATCTGTTAAGAATTACTTACGGTTTTGACTAATTTTAGAGTATAGAGTAGAACTCCAAACTCACCTTGTAAATCTGCTCAATTCAATTTCTTAATAATACATACTCACAGTATTCGAAAGTAAAAATGATAAAGGCATAAGATGAGCATAGCAAAACACACGTGGCTGGAACTGCAATTGAGAATCCTAACCTATTGTGCCACCCGGTTATATCGGTGGATTTCTATCTCTGCGCGTTTTAATGTACGATAAATTGACGATGTTTGCGTAAGCACGACAACAAATTCACAGAGATGAAAAAATTTGCTTGATTAAAACTTTACGTATGCCACTTGTATGTACGAGAGTATCCTAGATGAAGCTACATGTTCAGCATTGCGAGTTGAAACAGTTTATGCGTCTGTATTTTGTAAATAGTGTCGCGATTGCCAATTGAACGATTCCACATTCACCATTCACTATACCAGAATCCAACACCATAATCAAGAATTCAAATTTTTCATTGAAGACTCTTCTCATGCTGACACTTTTACACGTTCTTTGAACGTAAAGAGCACCAACTGCAACTTCATAGGACTAACGCAGCTCTGCGCGAATTCTCAATACGCATTCGATTAAATATACATATATTTGCGTCACGTCAAACGCTGAGCCGTAATTGCAATGCACTACACGATTCCCATATTGCGGCCTCGAAGCAGGTTCTGTTTAACATCTCGATCGGTGATGTGTATGTATATGGTATCTCAAAAAAAGACTGCGAAAGTCGAGACGAAGAAGAAACAGAGAGAAAACGTTGGAAAATCAAGCCGAGTCTCTGACTGCTTATATGGCTAATTTGATGTAAAATACCTGCATCAAACTTTTACGCCTTGCTTCACGCTTCTCATAACTTTGATCAGACTTCAAACTACAAAATAATGGTATGTGTCGAAGTATATGTGCGCCAAGTGCAAGATATATGATTGAGATGTGATCACCAGTAAGATTCGATTGACGCAAACGGTTCCAGGGTTCCAATAGAGGACATGAACAATTTATGTCGGTGCTTTGATCATTTGTATTTGAAGGTTTTTTTTGTAATAGGCCAACTTCACAGCGTGGGTTTTCATATTTCCAGCGTAATGAGTGAAAGAGTGATCGGAAAAGTATTCTGGTTGCTTGAAGTGAGTGTAGTGGCTCGCTCGACACGTTCGACATTACTTGTAGTGCACGAATTAAAGGATATTGCTACGAACGGTAAATTTTCTCTAATTGTGAAACACTATCTTCAATTCGATCTTGTACAAAGTCGAGTTCAGAGTCTTTTCATCATATTTTTTCGATATCGAATTGTTGTATCATATTTCTGAATTTGAACTTCTTGTGATTCATTCATTCCTGTGTCAGGAAAATTTCTGATCAACAATCGACTTTTTCTATCTCAAGGTATATCATGCATTACGAAATACAAACTATCAACGTTGATCAATTCAGAAAAAGGAAAATAATAATTTCAAACTTACCGACTAATCTAGTTCTTGCAACAGACGTTTCTCAGTTTATCGATCAGACAAAAAGATGCAATGTGTCCTGATAAAATTAGAAAAACAAAAAAAAATTGGACGAGAGGTAGATTAACCGAAAACATTTTAAGATTAAGCCGATTCTCCGTCCGAGGAGAATTTATGGTTACTTGCAATAATGAGTTTGACGATGAGTCGTCCACGAGCAGGGGCTATAAATTATCGACACGTTGATATATTGTACTTACAAGGATGCAATATCTATCTTAGAAAATATCCATGCGGGAAACCGTACGATACGTACACTAACGGATTCTTTCGTAAAACTACACCATCGCTACGTCATGAGCCCCTTGTCGGTATCGGTACAGCGTTATTAACGGGACGAGTCGTAAGTCGAATTTTTTTCTCGGTACTGCATCTGCTCCTCTTTTCTTACTCCGCTAAACATCTGCGATTCTGCGGATAGGCTGTCTGACCTCCTCTCATTTGCGCTATAAGAATAAAATGGAGTAGAAGGGTTCTCTGTTGAGATGTTTTCATTACAGCTGTAGAGAAGCAATTGTTCGACATCTAATGTTCCACTTCACCAAACAAAGTAAACGCTAAACCTGAAATCAGGTCATACGATATCTGAGTTGCTAGATACTTTCTCAGGTCGTTGTACAAAGTGTGCCAATTCTTTCAATCATATTGCGTAATATTGAGTTCTTGATTTTTTGAGAGTCCATTCTCTGATATGTGAGTTCAGGTATCTGGTTTTTTTTTCAGTTTTGTTATTCGAGTGTCAAAATTTTCTGATGGACTCAATAATGTCATTTATCATGAAGAATATTGAACCATAATGATCAAAAATTGATTCAATCTAACGTTTTCAAAAATAAATCAAAATAATCTTCCCAACAAATCCATGATTTGACCATCTAACTGTTCCAAGTGATGTGGGGTTCTTCCCCATCGTCATTGTTTCCCACAGGTTCGCTTGGTGTGGGAGTCGGCGTGGGCGTCGGTGGAATGGGAGTCACAGGTTCGAATCCGCTCGAGTGGACGGGACAGGTTACAGTACGCAAGAAGCGCAAACCCTACTCAAAATTCCAGACGCTCGAGCTCGAGAAGGAGTTCCTCTTCAACGCCTACGTCTCGAAGCAGAAACGTTGGGAACTGGCACGTAACCTCAATCTAACCGAGCGTCAGGTGAAGATTTGGTTCCAAAACAGACGTATGAAGAACAAGAAAAATAGCCAACGACAGTCACAGCAGCAGAACAATAACAATAACAGCCAGGCGAACAACGCAAACCATCATGGCGGCGGTGGCCATCATCACCACTCAGCTGGAGTGCATCACGTGTCCGCGCAGGCGCACCACCCAAATGGTTCAGCCAAACACCACCAGTGACCCGCGGTGTTCTCCGGAGCCACTTTTGCTCACGGCTCCGGAACTTCTAGTTCCGCTACAGTAGCATCCTCTAGCGGTATCGCAGCGCCCTCTGGTGGCTTGCATGCAGCCCTGGCTCATCAGCTACCTGCAGCCGTGGCTTCGGGTTCGCAGCTTCATCAACAGCACCATGGAGCCTTGCAGCTGCACCATAACGCACACGGGCTCGCCGCCTAGGATTTGGCCAGCGACAGCGCCACCTAGCGGCGAGCCCAAGTGCACTGGGTTGGTTCGGCAACATTGTTGCCGCCATCGGCAGCAGCTGCGCTCATGCTTCTTCGACACGCCGGAGCGCCGCTCTTCTGAGAATGAAAGGTAAACACTGACAATGTTGCCGAGTGTTGTTGTTGTGCATAACCACAGTAGACTTTCGTAAGCTATGACAAGTCCAAACCGGGTTCCGAACCTAACCGAGTATATGATGACTACTGAAGCGCGATGTAGAGAATAAGAGCGTATAGGTCACTGCTTAATTTTTATTAGGTGTGAATTTGAATAAATTTATCTAATCGTCGTACTTAACCGTCGTATGGTATGTATTGAAAGCCCGGTGAGCGAGAAAAGACGGGCAATATATGATTTTGGGTGCACTGCTCTCAAGTCAAAGTGACCCCTCAGTCGTTTCCTCGCTGTCTCTCGGAGAGACGTCGTAAAAGTATAAAAATGATTTTTAAGAAACCTCGAGTATTTATATATAGCGGTACGAATAAATAAATAAAAATATATATATATGAGCTCAAATGGTATGGAAGTCTGAGTGATCACACAAAGTTGTACAGGGAATGAGTGAATTTTGTGTAGTATTTGATATTATTAGATTATTAATTCACATTCATTGATAGCACATGCATACATGAATATATGAGTATATATATATATATATATATATAATTACATACAAGATGACCATGGAAGTCAGGTGAGTCGTTCGTGCGAAGCATATTGGAGAGTTAAAAGTTCGTTCATATTCAACTCTCCACCCCATGAAGTGTATTCATCAATTATAGATTCAATACTATTCTCTTAGCAGATTTAGGGAAAGTTTAGAAAGAAGAGATGGGGGTGTTTGCGTCTCACTATCTATATCATTGACAATACCTCAGTTTCTTACAAGAAATCTTGCCCAAATCTCTCTTCAACTCACTTTTAGAACACATCGATAATGTTTCTCGTCGTTAATACAAACTGCAAATCCATGATAAAATGACGTTTTCCAATCAAGATTCTCAATAATCAGACAGTGTTCCTTTCCATTGTTCTAAGGAATTTCTATAATATTCCTCAAAATAGAGTATCAATCGCAGTCTTCAAGAATTTTAACTACTTCATCAAACAATTTTATGGTATGGACTTGAAGATGCTAATGCCCTCCAGTCTCGTGAATCAAAATTATTAGAAGTAGACCTTTGTCAACAAACTACGACAACAGCAATTATGACTATTTAGGATAAGAAAATTTTGCCAGCAATTAAAATATTTATTCTAAGGACTATGACGAAACCGTACTCGGAATCTGCATGAGTTTAAAAAACATTGTACCTATTGCTCTAAATTAAACGTGATGAGTTTAGAAAAAAAATGTATCATTGTGAGGAATTGACCTGATAATGACAGATTTGTCTATGGTGCATAATGAACACCTTGACACAAAAATCTCTCTTCCGAATTAGCCACTGTCTCTCGCATAATATACGGCTGCTCACTTTTCGAGTATTTTTCAGCCAAGTTTTGTAGAATGTGATGTTATTCACTATTTTGATCACTTGTCACAAGAGTAGGAGGAAAATTTAATTTCCGTATTCGGATTCATCGTTCAATCATTTTGATGCCGTGGTTTTGAAATATTTTTCCTCTTTCGAGCTCCAATAATTCGAAATTGATGAATGAGTTCTAGATGCAAAGCTCACATAGAAAAATGAGAGAGCAGTGCAATTAAAATTTTTTCAAAAAGTTTCTAAGCGTACAGCCATGTAGATAAGATAATATTGACAAATTGTATTACTCAAACAACCCAGTTTAATCGGATAAGCATCAAATAATGTGGATCTAATATTTTTGACCCTTTCCTTAAGATTCTTCAGGCCTTTTCATTTTTTCAAGAATACCATAAACTCAATTAATATAAACGACTGCACAACCGGCAGAAATTTTTGTTCTTTTTGAAAAGTAGATCTTGTTCCGTCATTATTTGTACAATTTCACCAATTTTGAAGAAGTTACTGTATTATGTACGTCACGGTGAAAAAGAGCCAGTTTACGAAGATGAGTATTATGACTCGAATAGTTATTCAATGTGGAGAATTAGGTTAGTATAAACAAAATGGGATTGCGATTAACGATGATCGAAAATTGAATATCACATTGATCATGACTAAGTCATCGAGTTAGCTAATTTTTTTTAGCGGCACAATTCAAAATCAATTTTACGATATTATCGTGTGTCGAGAATGCGATGTTTATAATGATTATCAAGGTTATGATTATTATCATTATATATATTATTGTGAGCATCTCGTTAATATTATGTTATTGTTTTTATTGTGTGTTGTTTTCTATATGTATCAGTTCCAAATGATGATATTATAATGATGAAGAAATTATTCAATCGTGAGAAAGCAATCATGGTGTTATTAAATGTGTATATTATTCATTGAATTCGTTGATATAAATATTTTTACTTTATTCAACAATTCATCGCTTATCTCGTAAGAAATTACTGTCCAGATCCTCATTTTTTCCTATTCTGATACAGAATGACTGTGTAAAAATGTATTGTTCTATGTACTGCAATCAGTAAATATTCAAAATAGCTCGAGAATAATATGAATCATTTATTTGCCTCCCGATAAATCATCGATGTTGGCCTACCAAATAATGCTGTAGGGTAAAAGGTAGTATTTGATCAAAATTAGTTTGAAAAAAAATAATATAATTATTCATATTCCTTGCGCAGTAACTCGATTTTTTCTCAAATACCAATTTTGGAGTTTTAATTATCGGGAATGATTACCCAGTCCCATGCACTGCACTCGTCAACTTACCAGGGCTCAAAACATATTGAGATGATATTCGATTGATCGGTTCACTGAATTTCATTTTGGCGAACTATTAACTACATTTTTCAGCAAAAATTGCCCCTTAGTTTCACTTGGCTCTACTGGTTGAGAATGGAGACCAAGAAACAATTATTGCTTGGTACATATCTAACTCTAATTCTAACATTAAAAAGTACATTCTTCAGTAAATTCATGGCAAGTGGATTGTGATTTCTTGTAATCATGATTTTTGGAGATATCAACATGAATGCCAAAAAATATTGATGATGTGGTAAATGTGCTCTAAATATCGGAAAAGATTGAGATATTCATATATTACAGAAGTCATTGGTATAAAATGAATCATATCCAAAGAATAGGCTTGCAAAAGGTCGCGGAGTTGCACATATTAAGAAAAGGACTCCGCCATAAACATAAGAATTATGGGTTTCGGTCAAATTCACTCATTCGGCACTCGAACAAAAGATTTTGGCGAGCTGAGTAAATTCTCAATGGGCGCTTGTCCCGGGAGTCCATGATTCCTGAGTTATTTGATTTCAAAGTCACCTGTGCTTCCAAGGAAGAGTATAGGTTTAGGCGGACCATAGTGCATTGATACGATGACGATCGCGTTAAAAATCGCTACGATTGACCAATCTTTTCATTTCGAGCTCTTGGATTTTTCCGTAACGAAGTTAATACGCGTTTTACCCAATTTATTAGAAATGAATCTGTTGTAGCTCAGAAATTCAACTTCGTGGAATCATACTCACAATCCAGTATAATATGCAATCTGATTGCTAATATGACTCAAATCGATTTCATTTCGCATTCTCACGACGGAAGCACCCAGATCATTCGCCAACAACTTGAAAACCGTCGATGCAAAATTATTAACAAGGAGAGTCTAAAGGGTTTGGGAGCTGGATCTGGCTGAATCTCTGGGAATCATCTTCTCTTACCACCAATAGATGACACATGAAGCCACAGAGTCTAACGCTCAAGTATTTCCGAGCTACAGACTACAAACTATGCATTCCAGTATATCTATATATACCAGTTTTTCACATACCGGCAAATTGGGTAACTTTGGTATAGTGGGTGAAATTTGGTACACCCCTGAAAAATGACTTTCAAAGATGCATTCGGGAAGGTGAATTATTTTATCGCTCTGAAACCTATTCTTCCCTCTTGGCACACGCATAAACAGTGTGTTCAGCCACCGTAGATCCCGCGTGGAAGATTGTACTTGCTTATTGAAGCTTTTTCCGAAAAGGCTGATTTAGCAGCGATACGCGAGTGGTCCAGTCAGTGTACCTGGCAAGAAGTGTTCAGGAACGAACTACGGGTGTATAATGCTACATTTCGACGACATATATCACCATATTGAAGAAACCATCGTTACATTAGAATATTTAGAGCATTTGGAATCTTAATGAATGGAAACCCAGGAAAAGAACGTGAAAGTGTGCCAAAGTTACTCCACTCTAGGTAAGAAGCACGAGGATAGGGTAACTTCGGAACACATTCCTATGACAGCTTTTATCCATCTCATCTTGAGTCGAATGATGGTCTATGAGGTTCTAAAATGTTTCAAACAGCTGAAAATAAAACTTCTGAACGATCGAAATTAATTCACTCGTATGGTAGTGGGTAGGATTGAGATACACTCACAGAACTGCTTACTCAACTGCTAATAGCTCCAGCTCAGACAAATCAAATTGAACTTTGTAGCCCATCAATCGAAAGCTGAGACTGTGAGCTTTAGATTGACTACTAACAGAAGTGAGATTTGTCAATTTATGGTGGAATGCCGAGCCCAACAAAATGGAAAGCACCGAAAACGTACCAAATTTACCCAATTTGACGGTATATGGATATACTGTAATGCATGGGTTGCAGCCCGTGGCTTGGAAACTCTTGAGCGTTAGACTCTTCAGCTTGGGATATCATCTTTTGGTGCTAGATAGAGATGATTCCCAAAATTTCAGCTAGATTCAGCTCCCGAACCCCTCGGACTCTCCTTGTAAGACAGTATATGAAAATGTGACACAGAGTTTTTGAGCTGCTCTTTGAAAATGATCGCGTGGTGTCTTTTCTCAGTCTTTGATACTTATCCATAATACTTATCTCGAGACCCTTATAATACTCAACAGTTGATGCACTTGAATATAGATTGCAATTGCTCTGGCAAAGGATAATCCCAAGTGCACGACGGTCGATGCAGAACTCTCAACCTACGTCAACGTATTCGTATAAAATCGAAACGAAAGATTGATTTGCGCGGTTCGAGTGAGTCGATTCAGGTGATGCGCGTTTGCTAGAATTATGGTTACGACTTGAGGCAAGACCCAATAGTTCGAAATAGAAAGATTGGTCAATCGTAGCAATTTCGAATGCAATCGACATGGTATCAATGCACCTCCTAACCTCACTTTCTCTCGAAAGCACAGGTGACTTAGAAATCAAATAACTCAGGAACCATGGACTCCCGGGACAAGCGTCGATTAAGAATTTTACTCAGCTCGCCAAGATCATCGGTTTGAGTGCGGAATGAATGAATCTGACCGAAATTCAAAATTCCTATGTCTATGGCGGGGTCTTTTTTCAGATACTTTTTCGTGCAAACCCAGACTTAGAACTCGAAATCTTTCAATCGCAAACACCCTTGATGCTTTTAGTGAGATTCATCAGGATCACTGAATACACAAACAAAATCCTCCACCAGAAGAGATTCACTATCCATTTAATCACGTGTGAAGAGTATTGGGAGATTTGAAGACAAAACTGTCAGAGATGATGAAATATGGAGGTCAACATACTACTCGTACCAATGTAGAAGACAATACCTTGGTATATTTCCCTTTCCTTCACAGCGAATTGACCAGAGCAACTTGGAAAACCATCAACGTCTACTAGTTGTGATGGCTCAGAAGCATCGAGAATTTAGTGGCCAGAGGTGGAAGGCCACTCGGTCCGAATTGTTATCAAAATAATAATGGATAGATGACTGATGCATGAATAAATGGCTGGATGGTAAGTATGGAGGTTTTGGCGAAGTCATCATAAAAATTTATCAATAGGGTCTTTCTGGAGCAGCTAAATATTTACGCCTGGTAAGTGTTTTCAATTTGCCCCAACACCTCTCGAGTTTTGGATCTTTTTTAGCTTTGAATCATTCTTTTCTCAGCTTTGCTCCGTTCAAAGTTCAATTCAGATGCAAAAAAATCAGCTGAAACACCTTACACCTGGGCGCATATTTTTTTCGGTACTCCGTAGCATCTTGTCATCTAGGCGTTTAAATGAGACGTATGCGTTCCAATTCACTTTAAAATTTAACTCACACATTCTTGAATGGTGGGACTCACCACTAAAAAAGAATAGACCTATACGAACTACCAATGCAGTAACCGTGTTATAACATTGTCGAGATAGGTGTCGCCATTCGCTAACCTACAATTTCTTCGCTGTATCCGCTAAGATATCAGTTTGCATTTTGCGGATCGAGAGTTTTATAGGTTAGGAGTGAGCATTTTGAAGAAGTAAATTTTTTATGGAGTGTTAGTTAGCAAGGTTAGTTGATTGATACTCATTTCGAGGTGAAGCGTGTTAAGTGATAAAGATATAAATTTTGGTATGAATCTAAAATGTGTGGCTGTACAGAGAAATGCCTTATGAATACCACTTTGCATATTGGTTTCCACACATATGCAACTAAATATAAGGTCAGTGTACCCAACTTGCCCCCATTAAGCCATTTTCTTAATAACTTTGGCTCATCTCCACATTTTCCAACGTACTTTAGCTCATTTTAAAGCTTGTCTTAAGACCTTTAAAATAAGTTAAGGTACATTCAATTTGAACCAACTAGAACCAAACTGTTTGAATTCTCGCAAAAGGTGATTTTTGAGAGTTTATAAAAGTGTGTACCCAACTTGCCCCCATTAAGCCTTTTTCTTAATAACTTTGGTTCACTTCAATGATTCTCAACGTGCGTTAACTCATTTTGAAGCTTGTTCAAAGACCTTCAAAATGCACTAAACTACGTTCAATTTGGATTAATTGGAGCCGAACTGTCTCAATTCTTCCGAAATAAATTATGGAAATTGGCGATAAATTGTTTTCATCGCCGTGCACGCACATTTGGAGCTTTTTGGTGGTTCGAAACACTATTTCTGACCCATTTTGACGTGATAAACACGTTCTGAGTGGTAAAAAAAGTCGTTCTGCACGCCCTTTCGAGATAAACATATGGGGGCATGTTAGGTGCACTCTGATGTTGGCATCCTTGTTTACAAATCGTCTCCGTGTTTTGCACATAAAACAGCTCCATATTCAAATTTTGCAATTCTGAAGAATGGATTTTGAAGGTCTTGAAATAAGAAATCGAATGCGCTAAGGTACGTTAAGATTGGTTGAACTCAACGAATTTGGCACCGATTTTACTGAACGCAATTCCCTCGGTGCTTTCTTAGCTAAGCAATCACAAAAAATAGAAAAATCACCTTAGATTTTTTGGAGAACGCATGAATGATTCGGGGTCGACGCAAACTACTCACTTCCTCATATTTCAACATAACAAACGTGAAAAAAAATTGCCGGGAGGCCAAGGAGTGCCCATCCCCGAGATCGGCATATGGGGGCAAGTTGGGTACAGAGGCAAGTTGGGTACACTTACCTTATTATAATTTGAGTCTCTGCACCTTCGAGCTTCGTTTGAATACAAAGTTCCATGGAAGGGATTTGATATAGTAGAATAACAAAGGTAGAAATTCGGCAAATCTTGAAAATGATTTTAAACGCTCATAGCATGTCGTCTGCCGATACTGGCAATTGAATGACTCTCCATAAAGGCAAAGTACACGCATACTATCGGGCTCTGCCCGAAGCTGATGTTAGTCACATAGGAGCGTCCTTATACACATGGATCGCGCTCAACCGATGGGAAATAGTCGCCGGTCAGAAGAGATTAACAAAACGTAATACGCAGACTGATAGTTTTGCGGATACCACTCGGGATACCAGAATAGTTACAGTAGGTAACCGGTCGGCACCACTTATTCTGGCAATGTATTAGGTCGGCCACAGGAAAATTTTAGATGGAGAAAGCAAAACAGCATATCAAAGGTATTCAATATCGGTTTGTAATTAATTAAATAGTAAAATTGAGCAGCAGTTGAATTTTGAAGATTTTGGTAGAGTTTTGGAGAGAAGAAACAAAAACAGAAGAAATAAGCTGAAGGTGAGTCAAAAGGACCACATAGACCGAAATCCGTTCCAAACGACTTGTCCCCAGAAGTCTTGGAAAATATGACCCTTTTGAGACTAAGAATAAGTCCGCACTTCATTTCCACCGAGAGCGATCTCAAAGCCCGTACTAGCACATAACCCTCTTATTTAGAATACATTGGAAACGCAATTTTTTGTTTACTGCTCGAAAATGTGCACACCACCCTGGCTAATTCCAGTGGGATGTTGTTATCCATCAAAAAATACAACTTTTCTGTGCACTTTGGCAAAGGGGAACGATGGGCTTGGGATCAAAAATTGACTTATTTCTAGAATTTCCGTGGTTTTTGAGCTCAGCGAGCGTTTAATTGAAAACAACGAGGTTTCGGGAAAGTTGGTAAGAACAAAAGTTGTTCATTTAAAATTTTTCTCGACATAATCATGAGATTCGTGAGTCCAACATCACCGGCGAAGTCTGAATCAATCCAAAAACGTGTAAAAATGGTTTTTCATGCTGTTCAAGGTCTCAAATTGTCACATGGGGGAAATAATCAAAGAAATTGAAATATCTCCAAAGAATACACATTTTTCATTCCTACTATTTTTCTGGTAGAGCCCTTCCTCTTCGACTTATAACGTAAGGAAGGGCCAAAAATACCATCGGCCCCTACGAAGACTAGCATGTTTTAAGAGTGCTCTCTACCTCTGGAAAAGCGATGGTGGATCCTCTAGCGGTCAAATTGGTATATTGCCAATAACAATTTCTAAAAACAAAGAGGAAGGAAACCAATAGTACCGCTCCCTGCGGATTATTTTTCTTCAAATAATAAAAAAAGTTTCATCGAGATCGGTGCAAAATTCAGCTCAAAAATTTGCAGATACAATTCAGCAACACTGAACAAATGTATCTGCAAATTTTTGAGCTCAATTTTGCACCGATCTCGATGAAACTTTTTTTTAAATTTGAAGAAAAATAGTCCGCTGGGAGCGGTACTATTGGTCTACTCCCTCTTTATTTTTAAAAATTGTTATTGACAATATACCAATTTGGCCGCTAGAGGCGCCACCATCGCTTTTCAAAAGGTAGAGAGCACTCTTAACCTCCCTACGGAGGCTAGCATATTTCGACTTCCCCGCGAAATTTAACACATTCCTCCTATGCTTTAACATTGGTGAGATGTGCTACTCTTTGTGAGAAATTCGAAATGTGCTAGTCTCCATAGGGAGGTTGAAATGTGCTAGATGTGCTAGTCTTCGTAGGGGCCGAAGATGCAATTTGAATAGTTTAAACTCGTGAAAACTCGAAAAATCTAGATGCGACCCCCGTAATATTTCAGCTTTGAGAGATAGCTCTTTTTCCATACTTTCGGTTGGGAGAAGAAATTTTCCCCGTAGAACTAACCTAGACCAAAGATATTGCGATTTTGACACAATAGTAATACTTTTCCCGCTCAGTTACGATCTTTCAGACCTGACTTACACTGTAAAAAATTTTTTCAAAAAACTTCCACCAGTTGGTTGATTGAAAACTTCATCCAAATTGGTTGAAAATTCAACCAAGTAGTTGAAAATTCAACCAAGTGGTTGAAAATTCAACCAAATGGTTGAATACTCAATGGCTGTGAGTTCCCTGATACGCAAACCAGGAGATGTATATATGTCGTAGCCGGTTAATGAACTGGTTAGCCGGCAAAGTAACCGCGGCTGGTTAATAAAATTTGCACGAGCGCATGCATTTCTTCGTTGACTATCTAGTCAGTTGAGTAACTGGCTGATGCTACCCGCCAGTTACTTAACAGGCTGGCACGTCTTCAGCCCGCTAATGGAATCTCTGGGATGAGTATCGGAAAATGAGCGCGCCTCGCAATTATCGACTGATACTTGAAATTTTTCTTCTATTTTCATTGAATATAGTGTATTTCGAACTGAAGACAAGCTTGAGAGCACATATGGGGAAACTATGATATGTCTCATGTCATCAGTCAATCGTACATTTCAATTTTTCTCATCATTTCATTACACATAAATCAACGCCTGAGAGTATTCATACAAAGCATATGATGATGATGAATGTTGAAAAGTAGTCCTGAAACTCTGATAGTGTTGAATTGTTCAAATGAAATAGAAGTATGCTTGCAAGCTCTAGAATGATGCCATCGAGAGTTTCACTGCAACTGCGCCTTGGAGTCAGGATCAGTATGCTCAGAGCAACACTGACTTTCTGCAAGAGTATCTCAGCGTAGCTGATATGGCGACAGTGTTTCAGTACTCGAGGTAGGTCATTTATGAATATACTGAATATTAAAGGCCCTAGTACACTGCCCAGGGGGACGCCAGACGATGTAGTGAGCCGCTCCGAATGGGACTGGCCTGATCTTACTGCTTGTTTTCTGCCGGACAAATAACTAGGAAATCATTTGATAACACGTTCCGAAAAGTTTAGGGAGCACAGTTTTCTGAGGAGTAGTTTATGCGAAACGGTGTCAAATGCTTTCGAAAAGTCGAACAAAATAGCTGCTGTTAGTTTGCGTTGGTCAGCCGCGGCACGGATGCTTTCAGTATAAGTACTAAGAGTGCTGATTGAGTAGAGTGACGGGGTCTAAACCTCGTTTGAAAAGGATCCTGGAGATTATATTGGGCTAGATACTCTGATAATTGTGAATGAACAATGCGCTCAAAGAGCTTGGTTATCTCTGGCAGATGTGTTTTGCGTCGATGGGTTGCCGCCAAGTGTGGATTCATGTTCTTGAGAATAAGGATACCATGATCATGCATGACATCAAGGTCATGCCTTGTGGTCATCAAAATATGTATAGGGAGCGTTGTAAGAAGACTGGTAGAATCACGGAATCTAGTCGAGGCTAAAAGTGGAGTAGTATAAAGTGACATTAGTTCTACGGAAACAAGGGAAATGGTCTTAAAAACTTTTGGTTTGCGCATGAATGAGATCTATTATCCATCGTATCATCATACAAAAGTGATGACTCGAACTGTCAAATATTGACAGACTTTTGATGAATATTTATGATGTCAAAATAATCTTTCTCCTTGTGTTGAACTCGTTCGCAAGCCTTCTAAGTGCTCTCATTATCGAGATCACGTCAGTTCCTTGCTGAGTATCATTTAGATGATAAACTGGTGATAACACTTGAATCTATCAATGTAAATTCACAAGGAAGATTTTCGATGTAGATAAACCGATTGAACTTTTTCAGAACATTCAAACATCTTTAAGCGGAACATCTCTAACACATTGGTTTTGGAAGTGTCCACAGAGATGGTTCTTTCTTTCATGCTTGGCATACCCTAAAGATATCCACAATCCTCCCTATCTCATTACTTTGATGCTCATTCGCACTGAAGGACCATTTTTGATATCGGACAAATTGCTGAACTGGATAGAATATCAGCGCCAACCTAGTTTTTTTTCTTGTTGATGCATCTCCAATCTCTTCACGAGGTTATTCAGCGGGAGCTACAGTTTTAGTTGAGTTCTGAATCACCAATATATACTGATGAAGATTTCACATTGGCGCTGGCCGAGATTTGAATCCAGGCTCTCTGTGTTGGAGGTGAGGATCTTATCTATGAAATTCGCTGTCGAATCTATTCCACCAAACAGATAGTACATGGATAAAATAAATCCATGGTAGCCAAAGGTAAAGATGAGCTACCGTAAATTCTTCAGTCTACATTGAATCGAGTTTTCGAATTGCAAATGTACGATTTTCTTCATATCATTCAAAAATCACGGCTGAATAATTTTTTCATTTATCATAACTTAAGACTGCTGCTTTCAAACGCGGTTCTAGGGGTCTCATGATAAAGAATCATGATTGCCCTATACTCGCAGGCTCATTCCGGGCGCGGAAGACTTATTTCCCTCGCTTCACTCGGGAAATGAACTGGTCTAGCGCCCCTGACCGACCGAGCCCAGGGCAATAATGTAATATCTACTTGCACGTTCCATCTTTTTGTTGAATCGCTACTTGAAACAGATTGCAAGGCTAAAAATTATTCTATGGACGAGAATGGTGTGAAGAAGGAAAGATAACAAATGCCAAGTTGGACACCTCACCGTCTTGCGCCCCCTTTAAAGATTAATTCACCGTGGATAATTATCCACGGTGAATTAATTATTATAATTTAGTCTTAGGCTGCCGGACTGGCTCATACGTGAGCCATTCGAGACCTTGCACAATCCTCGTGACATATTGGATGTTTTTCTGGATGAAATTCCCACTTTGAAGATACTAAATTTCTTGGGGAAAATGTCGGTGCAGTCTGAAGGTTAAACAAAAAAACTTTGATTCCCTTGAGCTGCGCGTGTCTCTCGAAGGTCTTGAGGTCAACTGTAAAATAAACTGGAACATCTCGAAGAATAATGCAAAGGAATGAGCAAATTGAAGTGGGAAGGGGATATCTGAAAGGCACTCAGAAGTGAATTCGAAATTGGTGAAATTGGGGTACGGTAACCTAATCCATGAGTCAGGATTCAAGATATTGCGAGTCCGAGATTAAGACGATTGTATCAATATTGTCTGATTATTGAAATCCTACAAAAGAAATTCTCCATGGAGGCATTTGGGATTTCATATCGTGAAAAAATAAGTCTTCACGTGTACTTCGTGAGTGCCACCCTCCAACTAACTTTTTGTATCTTTTTTAGATGCTCTTGTATTATTTTGCTACCCTCTCTCTATTTCTGACTCCCCTTAACCCAACCCACCAGCCAGTCAAATTCTCAGGTAAATGTAAGCAGTCGAGTAAGAGTCTGCCAAAGTGAGGGCTTAATTTGGATCCCAACGAAAAATCTCTTAATTTGTCGGTATACGATGTAGCGATTCCCACGGCACCATGCGGCCATCTTCCCCATCCACACGCAGGGGATTCTCCCATCAAGCGCGATCGCAACTCCGCCCGTTCATATAAACCAAGATGAGCTCACGCACACATCAGCAGACATCAGTCGTAGGTGAGTATATACAGAGAGGCAGAGCCTCGAAATTGAATCGACGTGTCGTTTCCCGGAATCTGGAAATGGCGCGGGGGGCGCAAGCGTATAGAGACGGACGAGAAAAGGCCGTCCCCAGCATGATATCGTGGCCAAAAATCGGCTCTTCTTAGCCAGCTATGGGACACCCTTCTCCACATCTTCTGGCTCTCTCTTTTTCCCCGTAATGAGATACTTTCTATGCTATGTATCCCCTTCCCAGTACCGAAGAGAAATGACCGAATTCTATGCCTTCGTTTGTGCTTTTGTTATTGCTTAGTTCTCTGATTTGTGCTGTTATCAGTATGTGGGGTTAGGATTTTCGTTTCATTATTATATTGAGTATGAATTTTCGCATTGCCCAGACAACCGCGTAAATTTGTAAGCTTTTCTGCTATTTCAAATATGAATTGAGCTTTAGAAAGAAGATGGCCCATTTTTGTGATGCAGGCTCTTCGGTTTAGGCTCACGTTTTGTCTCATAATATATACTTTGCTACTACAGTACCCGCCAGAATGAATGGAACACGGGTTCCTTCACTAAATCAGCAATTACTCGGACGCCCTTAGGTCTACGGGTATTTTGAAAAAAGCATTCGAAAGATGAAAAAAAAATCTATCAATTCTTGTTTTCCAAAAATTTTTTCAACCCAAAACTCATGTTTTTGATTGGTTCCGAAAAGTAAAAAATCCCTCACTTCAATCAATCATCGATCATTCGTCGGGAAATTACAATAGCGTAAAAATTCTTGCGGGATCTTGTAGCTCCTTTCAAGACCTTCGAAATAATTTTTTCGATCGACTGTGCGTAAAGCACTGCTTTACGCACGGTAGCTTTCTTTTACTTTACGCCCAGTCGATCGAAAAATACTATTATACATTACTCTACGCTTTTTTTGCACCCGAGTTACGAGCGATCAGAAAAGAGCAAATTCACTCGCGTTGAGGGTAGCGGAGATACAAATAAATGCGTAATCCAAGATTTCGACGTGAAATCTTTTAAAAATCACGAAATATAATCATTTAAGTTTTAGACCACACTCGAAACGACCTCAGACAGCTTAGAGGAGAAAAAGCTGATACCTCTAGATTACCAGTACCCTCGACCCGCACCAACTTCTCTTTGCCAGATCACTCGTAACTCGAGTGGAAAAAACCGTAGAGTAATGTATAAAAAACGATTTTAAAGGTCTTGAAAAAAGCTACAAGATCTCATAAGGATTTTTGCGCTATCATGGTTCCCCAATGAATGGTCGATGATTGACTGAGATGGAAAATTTTTCGTTTTTCGGAGCCAATTGAAATCATGAATTTTGCGGCGAAAATATTCTAAAGGGCATGAATTGATAGATTTTTTTCTCATCTTTTGAATGCTTTTTTCAAAATTGCCGTAGACCCAAGGACGTCCGAGTAATCGCTGTTTTAGTGAATGTTCCATTAATTTCGACGGGTACTGTATATTTTTGTAGTGTGTAATGGCCCTGGTAGAAATTCACTTCGATGTAACACATTAATAGACATAAAATGGCTATTTTTGGCCAATTTTGGCTGGAAATGGCCAATTTATGGCTAATAATGTGTTACATTAGGATGAATTTCTACCAGGGAGGGTCATCGCGTAGTGAGCTTGAATCTTGATTGCACTTAAAAGTGTCAATGTAAATATTGAAATTTTGATTATTGGTAGAGATCTTACCACGGTATTATTTTAGATGACTTTGTAAACGAAACTAATATATTGAACTAGCTGAAATCCTGTATCCTAAGCCCTTCAGGATTCAGTAGGTTAAAACATAATTCCGATTGTTAGATGGCTACCAAGTATTGTCTAGGGATATAGTAGTTCTTACAAATAATTACAAAGACGAAAATCTTATCTATCATAATTCAAACTCAATCGAAGTCTCATCGATACAAAAATCTCAGAATTAGCGTTTAAATAAGATTAGAGCGAGGAATAAGGTCTTCTCTGTGACTGTTTGAGATTATTCCTCTTGAAACAGACCAATTGAAGAAAGGCTTGAGCATAGCAATGAAAACTTCTGTCATCCCACAGATGAGTGTCTGGAAAAAGAAACCGTCAGCCACATCCCGCTGAGCTTGAAGATTAAAGAAGTATGAAGCTGAATGATATTCGCGATGATAACCTTCAATTCTCCCGGATTTGATTCAGTGTAGAGCAAACCGGTTTTTCTTTTTATTCTTGCAGCTCTTGCCAATGAGTGAGCAGAGTCATCTATTTACATGATGGTTCGTCCGTCCTCCGCGTGCCTCGTTCAAAGTCAAATATCTTTCTTTTTTGTCACTCCCGACCCTGCCTTGCAAACTTTTGTGTCTTGATTTCGTAGTTACTATATTTAATGAGATACTCAAAATTCATATGCGGCGACGAAAGAGCTTAATTGAGCGCTTTGCGACCTGGAAATGTTCACATGCATGAGCACAGCGGATGGTAATGGTAATCTTCAGAGCTACGAAGGAGTTGCACACTGGAATAGTAAATTTCAACTTTCATGAGGCACTGATATGTGTCACTGTGGATGGAGTCTTCTGTTACCATCGAATGGTATAGGGACAGAAGACCAATAAGATGCTTGGGTTAAGACAAATTGTTATCCCGTGCAATGACGTACGAGACGCCACATTTTTATAGAAAAATGTTTTAAAAATGTGTCTGACAGAATGAGATTGAGTTGCTGAACTTTGAGAGAACCAAAGCAAAGATGCGGTATTATTTCTAGATTTACTGAAAATGAAACTCGAAACTAATTTGAGCCGGTTCATCGTCATACTTGGAATTGATTCGAAGGTTGATAAAGATTCGAAAAGAGTTTCTAACTTTGGGACAGATATCCCTGCCCAAGTGTGATAAAAATGAGTTTCATTTCAATTTCATCAAGGTTTTATTTCCCATTTATTTTGCGCAAGATAGAATCAGACCGAATCCAGCTGAATTGTGTGTAGTTTCTTTGATTTCAATCTTTTCTAACTTT
The DNA here is from genome assembly GCA_029851415.1 of Eretmocerus hayati. Lineage (NCBI taxonomy): Eukaryota > Metazoa > Arthropoda > Insecta > Hymenoptera > Aphelinidae > Eretmocerus > Eretmocerus hayati. The sequence continues at coordinate 159,567,715 of CM056743.1, forward strand.
TTCATTCTATTGAAACCCTGATATTCTGTTTGAAATCTCATTTTTATCTAAACTCTATTATGCGTTTTTTTACGAATCACGTTTGAACACTTAAATAAATCAAAGTGGCCATTCATACAGACTGTTTCGGCGAATCAGCTCAGCTAATATATGGCATACATTTTTTTTTATTATTATTATTAACGCATTTTCAACCTCTTTTCGAGGTTATTCTGCGGGACCTACAGTTTAAGGTGGGTTCCGAACCACCGAAACCACCGAAAAGCACTTATGGAAATTCAGATTGGTGCTGGCCGAGATTGGAACCCCAGCCTTCTGCGTTGAAGGCAAGGACCTTATCCACGAGGCCGCGGTGGCTTCTACATATATATATGGCATACAAGTAATAATCTAACGAGTCAGTATCTACGAGTAATTCTATCCATATATGGCATACATATATGCAGGGTTTGACACGAAACTGATTTTTGAATTTCGGTTCATTTCGGATGGGGTGGTCAAACTTCTGTGGTAATTTCGGAGATGTAACCGATATAATTTTGTTGCTGTGCATTCAAGATGAATGGAGATCAATTCCGAAATTCTCACAGGAGTTTGACCCCCTGACCCGGAAGGAACCGAAATTCAAAAATCAGTTTCGTGCCAAACCCTGCATATATGTGTTTTGATTTCTTGGGAAATTCACTCAAATTTGAATGCTTACTACCTTCTTGTGAGGGCATTTTTTCACTTTTTATGAAAATTAAGGCAACGAAGCGTCGCGAAAAATTGCGGAAAAGCAAAAGTAATTTGTTTTGAATTTAGACTTGTGAACACTCATTTTCTCACAAATGTGTGCGTGCATATGTCGAGATTTCTTGTGAAGAATTACATCTCAGTACAACGGAAACAAAATTGAAACGAGCTCGACTACTACACACATCTGGCAAAAAGTCACAAGAGCCTCGAGTCATTTTGGTGCGATGACTGATACCTTCAAAGCGATGCTGGTGGATGGAGCGAACATCAAAGGACACATATCCACCAGATACGCGATGGCTGGTGAGATGCGAAAAAGAGGAGGCACCATCATCAGAGCCCAAACGCTGTCTTGTATGTGACTCTCCCCTTCATTTTCCCCATTCGCCGCGCGTGCTCCCTACGCCGACACACCATCACGTTCTCAGATCCAGAATTCCGTCTAATACTGCATGGGCAGTATTTATGTATACTCCATCCATGGCCGCAATATAAGTAAAGTGACTGTTGGATCTGTATCTCGTGAGGTCTCTTGCATATTGATTCGACGACTTACTTATTCTTAGAAGACATTCTTCACCTTACTCCTGGTCTCACCTTCTTGTACACTGGGACTTGTCCGAAATGGGGATTTGCACCAATCTTCCTATAAATTATCGTAGAGACTTGTGCCGAAGGAAGAATGAGTAGTTTGTGTGTGGCTAGAATGCTAGAAAAATCTCTATTGTCTTGTTTGTGATTGCCACGAAATTTCCGAAAATTGTGGCGTTTTTAAATAATGAAACAGTGAGCGTGGGATTGGGATAACCTCAAAATCCTTTGGATTTTATTCTCGAAAATAATGATAAAGATTTGAGTGAGAACATATACCATGTGAGTAAAAATAAATAGAAAACCAATCTCTTCAGCTGTACTCTATCGAAAACCCAATATTTACTGTCTTTTGTTATTCGTCTTAAGAAATGTCTGTAATATGTAAAGGTGAGTCCATTTTATTTTGCCGTATCTGAAAGTCAAGTATGTACTGAAATTCTGTATCCATTTCTTATTCACGAATCCATTGATATGAACACATCGAGGGGTAACTCGCTGAATGGCAGCCTATTTTGCTGCCGGCCGCTGTTGGTCACATGCGGTATAAAATTATCCTGTCCGCAAGTGGCCCATAGCCGGACAGTCATTATTACTCGTTATTACTGAACTATCACGATGCTATACGTAGACTATTCTTTTTTACACTTTACATCTTGGATTAACGTAATCATTGATTAGATTGAATACTGAGGATTCGGGTATAAATGTAAATGATGACAGTCCATGTAAAAACGGGAACCCTATGACCATAAATGAACATCGATGAAATGGTTGCATTTTCAGGGAATATTACATCAAAAAGTCACGATGCTAATCTTGCATAACCGAGAAAATCTCCAATAGTTCATTAGGTGATTGAATTAAAACAATCTGTAAGTGATATCATTATATATCTCCATAGAAAAGAATTTTAATTTCCAAGATCAAAAACGTTTGGCAAATTGGAGACGAACCTGCATAAATGTAATATTTCTCAAAATGATGATCTCACGACATAACAAATTGTACAGATTGGTCACCAATTCGCCAAACAATTTGCATCTTGGAAATTAATATTTTTTATCTAGTAGGAGAATGATATCACTTACAGATTGTTTTGATTCAATTACTTAATGAACTCTTGCAGATTTTATCGGTTATGCAAGATCAGCACCGTGACTATTTGATGTAATATCCCCTGAAAATGCAACCATAACAACTTTTCGGATTTTAAAAAATTTTGAAAATCATTTCATAGCTCTTCATATATGGTCATAGGGTCCTTGGACCCCATGTTCATATATGATCATAGGGTTATTTTTACATGGGAGGAATAAGAATAGAATGGGCCTGATAAATAGAATCAGATGAATAGATTAGTTTCATCATCGAGTTCATTATACTTTGAAGTTTGCAAAAATTGTGAGGGATTTCATCAAAATTTTCTCGTCCTGTCAAAGCGCATTGTATGATTCAAAATATAGATTAGTCAGAACATTTTATACCATATCAAAATAACAGCATAAATGCCAATGATCTTGAGAAAATCATGAAAATCATCATTTTATCTAAAATGTCGAGAAAATCATGATTTATCGTTTGGATTCTTTTTAATAATACCCACCTTTACTGGAACATTCGAATAAATTCTGAATGATGTCCCGGAAATTCTTGCGTGCCTGAAGAATGTAATCTTTTAGAGGAATATTCGAATGAGACGATAAGTATACAATAATGATCCGGCTGCAAAAACATTGTCTCCAGAATTCACATATGCCAATATGTCTCATAAATTCAATAATTCACAACGATCGTAGCAGTCAACGGAATTTTGGAGAATATTAATTTATCGCACGCTTGCATATAAATGTATAAATTTATATATTTGCTCGCGTGTCCTCATTTACATTCACATGAGCTATCGTTCATGCTCAGCTTCATACAAAGTAAAAAATCCCGTCTTCCTAAAGAGGATTTGTGTTGGTGAAGGTGATATTTTTTTTTCTCTCTCTCCGCTTCCATTTTATATCTATCCGCGACTTCCATAACAGTCATCGCCCCCGAGGCCTGAAACGAAAATTTAAGCAATCCGAGCATAAAAGCAAAGCTTCTTCTTTGGCACACGAATGAGTGTGAGTATAAGAGGAGTAAAAATGATACCGCATAGAGCGCTTCTCTGATGCCAAAAATGAAAATTCTCATCGCGTTTGTGGCGTGCCATTTTTGATGCTCGTTGGTCGTTGGTCGCTGCCGGTCCAGGATTCCGGGAATATACGCTGCTTGAATTATTTATTCATCCCTCCTTCTTTTTTGTGGCTCCAACACCTATATCTTATATACTCTCTTAGTATTATATCTGCCCGCCTTCGATCCTCCTACTCTCTCATACTTTTTTCTTTTCGTTTCAGAGGCAGTTACGCGCAAAGTGATTCTCTGATGCTCTTATCCTTGCGGTCTTCACTCTGATAATCGTCGAATGTGTCCTTGCAGACTTTGCATACATCCTTTCAACCTGATACTTTTCCCCTTTTTTTCTTTTTTGCTGATTTGCTGCAGAATTTATGCTTTTGCAGTAATGATGTTCTCGAGTTCAATAAGGTAGGTTAGAGATATGCCGGTGGTAACACTTCCTTTCTTTCTTTTTTACTTTTGTTGGTTACTCGATATCTATTGAGGTGGATGAGCCGGGACGAGCGATACTTTTGACAGCTTTACTTTATCAAATAAATTCAAAGAGACTTGATATTTTACCCCATTTTCCATCCAGCACGGAATATGAGTAAACGGAGCTGGAGGGAACCAATTTCTTATTTCGAATACGAATATAACATGCTGTGAATCCCAATCTCTTGATAGGTTCAAAAGTAGCAATCTTTTGACTACAAAAATTCAATCTGCAAATTTTTGGATACAGAGTGAATGATGGTACCTACAATTAATATCTGTGAACTTTAATTTTACAAATTCATACACTACAAACATTCCGGAAAGATGAAATGTAATTTCATCATCCTAACAAGACATTTATTGTCTAAACTTGTACGAATCGAGCTCAGGATCTCATGAAAATCACGTTCCTTGGCAAGTTATTTGTAAGAAGAAAAAAACCGTCCAAATGTTGCATATTGTCCGTGATAGGGATGGGCTACCAATCATTGACCTGAATCCACGTGGTTCGGCGCGGCGAATCCAAATCCATTTCGAGGACATTGCACTATTACGTATGTCAAGGTTTAAAAAAACGCAAAGTCATGGACTGCCAAAATTGGCTTTTATCCAACTTTAACATCAATTTTATCAAAAATGAGGCTTGATGAAGAAATTCTAGGAACGGATGTGGATTTAGCTTGCCAAGCTGATCGGGAACCGTGATACAACCTTCATTAACATTTTCACGCAAGGTAATGTGATTTTTTATATGGCCAACTTGAACAAATTATTATCAAAACTCTACAAAATATATTGCTACCGATGGTTGAATTTTGCAATATTCGACCAACTTTATTGAGTGGTGAGCTTCAAAAATGATTAACTTGCATGTCATTGAGAACTCTAAAAAAAATCCACCCATATCTGAAAAATGACTTATCGGTATTAGGCTATCAACTTATTCAAGTAGGTCTTATCAGCTCATATTCCCAGGTTTTAGAAAGAACTAGAAATGGAACAATTATCTCGACAAATTTAAATTAATTCTAGAAATCTTATTGGATTACTCTGAAGATGGAAGAATTCCCCAGATTATGAGACTTTCTTGCGAAATTAATTTGCCATAAATAATAATGGGAGAATCACTCAGATAAAGAAAATGTCAGGACCCGTATTCTAAATTTTGCGGTAAAATTTTCTGTCAAAGTTTCCCGCAATATTTGCCGGCTTCGGTGGCGCTTTGTCGGTAACCTGTAAGATTTGCCGCTATTGTTGCAGTTTTTCGGCGCGATTTGCCGTATTTGCTTTGCCGATAGCGTATGCCATGAAAAATACGGCAAATTGAGCCGAAAAACTGCAACAATAGCGGCAAATCTTACAGGTTACCGACAGATTCCCACCGAAGCCGGCAAATTTTGCGGTAAATTTTACCGGAAAATTTTACCACAAAATTTAGAATACGGCCCCAGTGGAGTATCTCTATCTATATACCAATAATTATTAATCCAAACTTTGATGTCAGAACCAAGTCTGAAAACACTCACTGTGAATTCTTTATGATCAATATTTAGGTTATGTGACATATGACTATATTTACTACTCTTAGAAATGGCAAGTGGCTAGATCGTGATGTCAGAACCGTTGCACGTGCTGAAGCAAGAATCGTTATGATTATTTCTGACTGCAACGGTATAGCTGACGGATTTCGTGGAAAGCTTGTACCGCATCGCCGATCTCAATTCGTGGAATAGTGGTGAGAGTCAGACATAGAAATGGAACGAGTTGGTCACTGCAGCAGCAAAGAGACATAATACCACAAACAGAGAGCAGTAGTCGGTGAAATGTAAGCATCTGTCTAGGGTACTATTTCGCTGTACTGGGGTATAAGTTTAGACAAGAAAAAGTTCGATAAAAAATTGAGCTAAAGTGCTCCAAGAAAGATCTAGAAACCAGAAAATCTAGCGTGATTTATATATTGGACATATGCTATAAATGTGGTTGCAAGAATGCAATAGTATATTACGCAACGATGTCGAAAAGTTGGATTTACGCACGAGTGAAAATCTTTACACACGAGTGTGAGTCTTTACGCACTGGTGAGATTCTTTACGCACGAGCCGCGTAGCGGCGAGTAAAGTATCTCAACAGTGCGTAAAGACTCACATCTCGTGTGTAAAGTTTTTCCGAGTGTGGAAACCTTTCGACAGAGTTGCGTACGATATTTTTCGAAATTTTGTGCGGAAAGTTAGTATTCTGTCGGTCACCTCATACGCCAGTAATCAAATCGTGATCGGGGCAGGTGGAGGAAAAGGGCGCCGAGCGGGGTCCAGGGGCGGCAGGGGGCGAAGCCCCCGCCGGGGGGTTCGAGGGGCGGAGCCCCCCGACTGAAAAAAAATTCTGAAAATGTATCAGAAAAAGATCTTTCGTTATATATCATATGTTACCGCATAGTTTGAAAATATCGATCTCAATCCTCAAAAGTACAAATAGTGGACAAGATCCGAAATATGTAAGTTCATAAGATATTATCAATTCTGAATCTCGAAGAAAATTATTATAGAGTTTGATGAATATCGTCAAGAACGGGCAAGAATAAATCAACGGATTGATGAAATAGTATGCCATTTCTATGGTTCAATAGAAAGAACTTGGACAATTCTAACGATAATAATAATGCTCTGAATACACGGGATAGAAAGCGATTTCGAAACCTACGGATTCTTCCTTATAAAAGAATATGAATACATCGCCGACACTCTTTTTTGAGGCGAAGTATCCGAAAAGTGAATTTACATTTCCTTTGGACGTACGGTCCAAGGTAGATTTCAAACCACCGAAACCACGGTGGAAGTACTCCAAAAAGGTCTATATATTGTATTGAACTCAACTAGATTCATGATCCACCGAAGTGAACTATTTCCATGTTCAATTCGATGGGCCGATCAGGATATTTCAATCGTATGGACTTATCGAGAGAGCAAGACTGAGTATAACAATTTAGAGAGCTCATAAGTTTCCATCCTATCGAGTGAAAGAAGTCATTACACCTGCTTTGGGCAGCTTCGAATCAACGATTGGAGCACTCCGATTCTACAGAATTAAGACAGAGATCATTTTGCTAAACAACGCAGAAACTTCAAGAGATGTTGTAGAATATCAGTCTATAAAGAAAATACGGCAGTGCGTAAAGATACGTTTCAGTGCGTAAAGACCTACCTTACGCACTGTTGGTGACTTTACGCACAGGTCTTCACGCATTCCGTGCGCAAAAATTCCTTCACGCACGGAAAAATGTTCCTTACGCACTAACTTTACGCACATGATTTCGAAAAAATATAATCGGGTACGTACCAGGCTTATGGTAAGATACTGATCAGATTATAATGATCCAATGCTCATCAGTGCAACGAGTGCTTGCATTTTTACCCATTCCTTTTCGGATTTCTACTAAAAAAATGGTCGAATATCAACTAACAACGCAATGAATAAACAAAGGCGAAGACAGACATCTGTGTCCCTTGACTCACGGTCCAAAGGATTATCCTCTGAGAAAATAAGTCTATAACAATACTCATACATGTCTTGGAAAAAGCTGATCTAGAAAATCTATTAGTTCCGTTTCAATAACTTCTAATCCTCCAATCGGTCATTGGTCTGAGACAGAGTTCGAGTTGTCTCACTTTTTGCAGTTTTTAAGGCCCCTAAAGCCATTATCTTAGGTGCCCCTTGGCTTGCTCTCAACTATTGGGCCCAGGTATAGATATCTCAGCTGATCTTTACACGTACAACTTTCCCTTTCTGATCTATAGATAGGTAAACTATAATGCTGATCCAGAACAGGAGTCTGGCAATAGTGTCAGCAAATAACCGCCCGGCATCAATTTTCTCTTCGGAACCGAACAGATCGGCTCTAGATGTCTATAGCTTTTCACAAAGGGTCATCCTAATTGCACTATTTATGTCTAACGGTAAATAAGCAGCGCCAGGTAGTCATCCGGTAAAATTGATGATAATGAGTTCAAGACTGCTATGAGATGTTTACTCGAAGGACAACCACTTCAGCACTGAAAAGATGAGATATCCTGATACCTCTGGTTGTATACATATACATTTTCATGGGTTGTGGGTTTTTCTTGTAAAAGCTTTGACCAATTTTTTTCTGTGCCCTTTCAAAAGCCCACGAGAGGATGACTGCGACTACAGGAAGATTTTGGGAAAGTTACAATGTATGGAAAGAAGAGAGTCTTCCTCGACGTTTCCATATGTTTTTAAAAGACTGTCCCGCTTTTGGAGAGAACCTAATGATCGTCTTAGATGCCGCAACCAGCTGAAGATAGATTCGACAAATCTATGAATTGTATAATTTTTGATTGCTTGCTGAATTTTTAGATGAGCTTAGGAGATTATTTTGATTCAATCAGTTCCAACAATCGACTGACTTGATTTTCCTTAACGTCTATGGAGAATTTCGCAATTATTTCTCACAACCACCAAAAAAAAAGGAATCTCATTGCCTCACAAGCTGCTCGTGGTATTGGCGTGTGCGCATTGACATCGCGCCAATGTGTGCAAGGACGAGGACGAGGGCGGAGCTTGAGACTCGAGATTTCCCTACGCATGCGCAGACGCTCGGTGAACTCTGCAATGGACCAATAGGATATTTCCTATTTCATTCCGTGACTCAAAACAAAACTACATTTTTGTAATAGCAGTACGTGAGGGAAAAATCTAGAGAATTTTTATTCAAAGAATGATAGAGAAATTGTTCTAAATCGTTCTAACAGTCTCGACTTGCAACCTTCAAATTATCATGGAATATCATTTATACTGTGCAGTGGCTGTTTTACTCCTGTCGGTCATTCATGAAAAATATTTTGTGAACGTATCAAACAGTATATTTTTGTTCTTTGCTCATGCGCTTATTGCTATGATATGTCGGGTACGGGAACAGGTTGTTTTGTCGGGAATCGTTCTTCAAATACTAGTTCAAATGGGCGGCCAAGCTCAAGATAAACATAGACTTCGTATTTGAACGTTACAACTTTAGGTAAAAATAATAGAAACTCAGTAATTGAAACATTTGTTGTTCTGCATGTTTAAGTCTCCTGTTTTTCTACTTTGACTACTCAGTCATTTCTTATTAAGGCTTGATAAAAGCCAAGCCTCGAAACTCCACAAGCTCTTGAATCTGCGAATATTACCTGACGTCTATGGTAATATAGTCCTTGGAAAGAGTATGTGACACTTACGCATCCTAGCATTTGGCTGGCATATAGTAGAAAAGATGAGATAATGAGCTCATTCGAAGCTTCTCTTGGACCTTCAGTCAGGCTTACCACTCCAGCTTCGACACCGCTTCACGCGGTGCCAAGACTGTCCTGGATTCCTCAGGCAGTCGCATCAGTCAGTCTGAGCGTGGAAACAGGAGGGAGTACACGCCCCTCGAATTGAAACCGTCAATTAGACCTTCTCCATATCAGCTGCTTAATTACTCAGTATCATACCTCCAATCGATCCGGTAGTTACACCGATCATCCAAAACAAAGTCCATTCAGTACAACTTTCAACTTATGCGAGAAAGTGAAAGAATGGTTCCCTAGTGAGAAGAGAGCGAAATTAATTCGAATTCCCCTTTCTCTAACCGAAGCATTAGCTTCATTTCAATTACATTCTGTAAGATTATAAGGTTATGCGTTACAATCACTCATACAGGATAACGAAGCTTCACGTCACCAGACTATACTTATCTTGTATAAACCGTTAATAGTCATATTTGGTGCCGCTGTATAGAATTCCGGCATTGGCCAGTGTCAATCACCTCATGTGATCAAATATGCCTCTACGTGAAACCCCAATGTTAGTTACTTCGTAATTAAAACGCAACTTGCAATATACGCGAATGATGACCACTCACTTGCTCTCAATTATCTTACTAATGAATGAATCAATCAATTTATTTGTCAGAGCTATTGGAAGTCGCAACGATGCCCTAGCAGACCGTATTATTAAAATACTGTTAATTCAAGAGAGGGTTCCGTTTTTTCATTTTTGTCCGGTTTATGTGTGTCACTGATGGTACACACAGTGTCCACCTTAAGGTCAATGAAAAAGCTCATGCAAATATGATGTTGCAAGGTTACGATATGAGCACCCAGATCTTATTGAACAATTTTGATATGATACTGAATTTTCCCTTTGACAGTCTCTTCCGATCCATTGAATGATAAGTTCCTCTACGAAAATCCAATTATTTCGTGAGTGTTTTTGATACTAAATCTGCTATTATTTCAGATGTGGAGGATCACCTCAGTACCTTGTCTTTAGTATGGAGTCTCGACACGTGTATATATTTTACCGGAAATCTGGCATTTCCATTTTCCATCTTAGAATGGCGATTAGCTTGTTTCCTGGACATCAATAGTCTACCCGCATCATTGCTCAGGCGGAAGCAATCCTTTTTTAAGGTTATGACGACTTTGACCACATTGAAAAGCCATTGTTCAGCGTGTGATTATAAATTTGCCAGGAAATTATTACATTTTCGACATCTTTGATTTTTTTGTTTATTTCATGGGTCGATAAACTTTTTGACTCGTTTGGTTGGCTATAGTACCTCCTATTATGAGTGCAGAAACACTCCCTATGGTTAATCAAAATTGGCTGGGACCAGACTACCCTCCCCGAGAATATTAGCAGCCAGTGGCGACTGTTTGAATCTCAACTTCCCATGTTGGAAAGGGTATCGATCCCTCGTTTGACACAATTTCGTCCGAATATAACATCAATTCAACTCCATGGATTTGCTGATGAAACCGCGCACACCCGTTCAGCTGCTGTCTATATGTGCATCGATCATCACAGCGGCCGATGGAACCGTGTTCAACCTATTGATGGCTAAGACCAAGGTTGCCCTGATCAAGGAGACTAAACTTTTTGGCCTAACATTTTTGGGCAGCATTGCTACTCCTGCGTCTGCTAACACGTGTTACGGAATCTTTGAAAAGCCATGCTTTCAGACGTGGGATGTTTTCTGTTGGATGAGTTCTGTGACCGCGTTAGGTTGGTTCAAACAAGACGCCTCAACATGGAAACGATTTGCATCAAATCAAGTGTCAGAAATGAATACCTTGCTTCCCAAAGCTCAGTCGAGGCTACTCCCTCATCACGCAGCCTTTGGTCTTTCTGCGCCCGATCTGGTCAACACTCAACAGTGGTGGAATGGCCCTCAATGGCTTTATGCGCCAGGAGAAAAATTGAAATTGTGATACCCCCATACCCGAAGTCGACAAAAAGAAACAAAGTGTGAGTTGTACGCATCATTCACAGCCTATCAAAGAGAGGGAGCTATTCATGTTAACGAACTCTCTGGCTTGTCTATTTCGAAGAACCTCACTTGTGATGAAATTCGTCCAAGCGTTGAAAATGAGGAGACCTCAACGACCTCGGAATAATCGACCTCATAAGTATTTTCCCCTCACAGCTGATGACATTTGAAAAGCCATCGACTTTTGGATCAAGTATGTCCAAATTCGGATGTTTCGTTCAGAAATTGAGAGTTTGAGTCAGAAGTCAGAACTTCCAACATCACCAAAACTTGTTAGCGCCCTTTTATCGATCAAGATGGCATTCTCCGAGTTGGAGGCCTATTGAAGTATTAGTATTGATAGCGGAAGTACCTTTTGTGCGTTCCCGCGGGATGTGGGAAAAGCGCATCTTCGCACGGCTGATTGAGTGCCCTGAACGCGAGTGACAAACTGTGTACTTAGATCGTAAGCTTTAGTGAACTGATGTGATTTTTTGTGAAATTACATGAAATCTACAAGCCACTGGCTTGGATCTCCAACCCCGCTCCAGACTCCTCGTCCCCATGTTTCAATCCCAAGGGGAGCACCTCTGCTCCCAAATAGTGTTTACACAACAGAAATTATGGGACGTTTCATGGCTGATTTCAGTTTCTCACTCTGTTCGAATGTTTAGCAGTGAAATTCGTAAATTATTTGGAAAAATTCAATTATTTAGATTCAAAATAAGTGTATATTTTGGTATGATAAAGCATCCTACCAATCTCGTTTGGCAGTATATTTTTTTCTTTTTAAAGCTCTCAATAGGGCCAGCTTCTGTTCCCGTGCCAACGGTCTGTTGGACTCTGTCCGCCTCTAAGAGTGAAAGTTGCATTTCAAGCAGAGCTATTTCGCACTGTTTTTTTTATGCACGATCAATTATCAGTTCCTCATTAGGTTGATGAAGCTGACTAGCGATGATCTATTATTATGTTTTGACTTCTAGTTGAAACTTACCTGCAGAATCTGTGCAATGAAATTTTGCACTCTGATAACGAGTATTTTGGAAATGCAAATGGTGACAGAACAGCTCGTGAGTATTCAAAATGTTTGAGTCATCGATCATGACTGTGAGTGACAAATGAAGATGAATTTAATCATACTCACCAGGCGAGGTCATCACATCCGGATCATGGATTTGGCTGAAACTTCGGGAATAGTTTTCTTTTAGTGCCAAAAGATGAAACCCAAAATTATAGACCCTAACGCTCAAGCGTTTCTGAGCTGTAGCCAAGGACGTTAGCATTGCAGGTATATCTATATGTATAATTTTTAACATGGACTTATATGGGCAATGCCAATGTCCTTGGCTGTAGCTCGGAAACGCTCGAGCGTTAAGGTCTATAATTTTGGGTTTCATCTTTTGTCACTAAAAGAACACTATTCCCAAAGTTTCAGCCGAATTCGTGATCCGAATGTGATGGCCTCTCCTGGTCAGTAAATGTAAGACGAGAGGGAGCAAATAAAAGTGTGCTAGCGAAATTGTATTCATTTTTCAATAGTAAAAATTGTTGTAGTCTTTGCGCTCCATATTTTCTGAACGAGTCGACTGAAGACCTAATGATTTTTGAAATTTCAGAATTGGAATCCCAACCTAATTCAAATAAAATACAAGAATATCTACAAATCAAGGTCAGAGAATACATGCATCGAATGGTTATATTGAAGCTGGTTTTGTTTCGGGCTAGATTCCTTGATGCAAAGTAAGTTGTTGCTTAGCGTGTGGGTACATTATTGAGTGGTTCGTAGTCGTTTTGTGTATAGTTCAAGAGAGCTGTTTGGGGGCGCCACTCAGCAGCAGAGGGTAAAACTGAGCAGCTTGAACTCTTGGCACGCGAACGTGATGCCGACTAATACATCCTTACGTATAAGTATACAGAATTTCATCTATGTTACCTTGTTCCTCAAATTCAATTTGTTCTGTTACTTTTGCTCACTCTAAACATTTTTTTTTTCTGATTGCGAGCTCGAATTTTTATTTTCATCTTCTTGTTCGTGTATATCTTCCTCATTGTAAGCAGAATTGTTCATACTACATTTCAGTTCAAAATATCAAAAATTAATTTTTTCAATTTAAATTTTGATTAAGATATGATGATGGGAATACAATGCTGGCCGAAGTATATATACGGGGAATGATACTTTTCGATTTGGAGCGGGAGTGGTAATAGGAGAGGGTGCAGTTGGGGTTAACTTGGTTGTGCAACCCCTGTATATACAGTACGATCTGAGGGGGTGTACTCGGTAAGAGCAGATGAGGGAGCAAAATAGAGGTGGGGTTTATACCGATCACAGAATATATATATCCAGGAGGATATCGTTGGTCTGATGGTGGTATGGTAGAGGGAGAGGCCCGATCTCTACCAAAGTGTCCCTAAAACTTTTACAATCGTCCTCTCTCTCTCTCTCTCTCTCTTTCTGTCTGTCAGAAACTCGCTCTGCGACGACGACGACGACGACGCATGGATATATAAAATCTATAGATATATATATATATATATATATATATATATATATAGATGTACATGTTGTATGTATGTTTGAGGCGGGCGGAGGTGGTGGCGGTGGCAGCAGCAGCAGAAGCAACGTTGGAGAGCTGCTATAGGGCTGATGATGGCGTATCTTCCAATGTGAGCTGGCCATAACGTTAAGATGCGAGTGAGTGAGTAAGACAGAGAGAGAAAGAGAGTTTGTGTAGAAGCCGGGGCCTGGGGGCGCCCGCGCCACCACCGCCGCCACACTCGTCGTCTCACCAGAGTTGATCCGTCGCTGCCGCTAGGGGTCCGCGAGATACATCCTTCCTCTGTCTATCTTTTCTTAGCTCTGTGTAAATGCTTGTCTATTTCAGAGCGTTGTGTCCTCGAAGTAGTCGTTGTCGTCTGTAAATCCCGGGTGAGAGATTTGCTCCGGTATCTCTGCAGAATCGCGAAAAAAAAGTGCGTGGATTTATAGAGATGTCGAGCGCCACCGTCGTCGTCATCGTTGTCGTCATTCTCGTGAGTGATAATAAGTGTTGCCGAAAGGATACTAAAATTTTGTGTCAAGTTCAGGTTAGACGTCAGTACTGTCTACTATCGCCACATCCTGGTTTAATTTTTGATGAAGCAGTCGGTCTAGGTAAGTCACTAGACTAAACTTTATCTGACTCATCTGAAGCTTCACCTGGGACGATATAGATTTTCTGCTACTTTTTTACGCGTACTTGCACATCCGGTGATTCATTCTCTGTCACCCACCAACAAGATAACCTAAAAAACTGTATCCACACAAAAATAATATCTACATCAATGATTTGAAGTGTTGTCCAGGAAGCCATGACTTTTAACGTGTGGCTCAACCTCGTCGTTGTCGTATAACCCGGGAGGCCGTATAATTTTCACGCGCCCGCACGTGCACCCTGCTGAGCCTCACACACACACACACACACACACACACACACACACACACACACATATACTCGATTACATACACTCAAATACATACGGATTCAAGTATTCGTATATATTTTGCCATAAGCTATACGAACGGTTTCATTATATGAAAAGCTGCAGCAGCCGACTGCCATGCGTCGTATTCTAGCTCAAGCTTACGAACGTGTGAGAGAGTGCCGCAGAGTGGGGCGCGAAGTCATTTGATTGGCTTATATGAAAGACACGCCCTCTAGATATATCTCTGTATATGCTGCACGAGCTCACTCCCCGCTACTGCCGCTATACATATATGTGCTGCGGGTATGTTTCTGCGGCACACCTGAGACGGTGATGCAATGGGGATTCCAAAGTCATCTCGATGCATTTTTATATATATGGATATCATGCATATTTGCTCTTATTGATGCCACAAGGTATCGAAGAGGGTTTTTTTTTTTTTTTTTTCATTGTGAATTCCTATGTCGGCGGAGACAGGCAAGCCTTTGGTAAGATGTCTCAATTTTCGAGCTCAATCGAGCTGTTTGATATGGACTTCATCTCCTTTCCCCTTCTTTACTATATAGCTCTTCCCGATATGATCTACCCCTCCTTATACGTGTAATGTATATGTACATCCGAGAACAAGATACACATTGGGCTGCAATTATATGGGATAGCCAGAAAATGAATGGAATTTCTCTCTCATCAATACAATTAATTGCTGGTGACAAAAATGAATAATTATTCCTTTGTTTGTCAGCGTTTTGCATGTAAACAATTTTATCAGTTACCCTATCATTCATGAGGGTCAAGAGGGCAAAAAGTTTTTTTTCTAATCTTTTGTTACATTATGGATTTGAAGTTGCGCTCAAATTTTACCAGCTCACGGAAAATGTTGCATTTTGTAATTGATCACAAACTGATTTCCAATTCACTACTACCGATTAAAATGAATGGAATAGTTTCTACGAGTCTTGAAAACTTCAGTCAATCTCAAAGTAGAAATGTATTTGCCAAGCTGTTTATATACCCAGACTTCAACCATTTCTATAGCGTTGTTTGCCGATTTGAAAATGACATGCAGAAATTTCTTGTTTGAAATTTCAAGATATCCTTCCTGGGTATTCTCAAAATACGTTACTTCATTAAAAATTCAAATCAGATTCTTATCATATTCTAAGACTATTATGACAATAATTATGATTGATCTTTGGGTTCAAGTGAGTTTACTTGGAAAATTTTCGAGAACATCAGACAATCTTTGAGTATAACAAAGTAATGAAGTTGCCACGGAATTGAAACTCACAGACAGGCTCGCAGAATGGTAAAAAATTTAAGAAAAGGTTAGAGATGAATACGGGATAAGCAAAGCGATACTTGAACCAAACAATTGTTATTCAAAGCTCACTCACAAGGGGAGAACCAGGTGTTTGGGTAACCAATCCTGTCCAAACTTTTTTACAGTTTTGTATCACCCAGTATGTGAAAAATCCAGAGTAACTCCGTCAAATGGGCCTCCTGTCCAGAGCTACAAGCAAAAATGTTAGCGTTGTCAGTATATCTATATATATACCTTTTTTTAGCATGGACCTACATGGGCAATGTTAATGTTAGGGCTGTAACTTTGAATAGGAGGCCCATTTGACGGAGTTACTCTGGATCTTTCATATTCTAGGGAATATAAAACTGTAAAAAAATTTTGGACAAGATTGGTGATCCAAAGGTCTGGTCCTCCCCTTGTCAGTTATATTCTGGTTATTTTCGATTGATTTTATTCGCTCGCCAAGGTTGATCGCTAGTGAAAAATTCTCCCCTTTTTCCAACAATTAACTTGTTTATCACTGTTGAACAAATCTCTTGGTAACGAAAAAATCAAATTCCTGTATCCAGAAAATTCTTTCAAACTTCCAATTCACACAATTTATTAGTTTGTCTAATCTTTTGTTGAGAATTTAGCATGGAGAATCTCCTTCTGTAATGTCTAAGTCAATGAAAGTGTATTTACGTACCTGAATAGGTGTTGTTTGAAAAATCATAGGGATTGGACTTCCTTTCATAAGGGCTCGAATTCTCTCTTCATTCGTGTCAGGCTATAGCTATAACACAGTATGAAGAGCAACTTTGTATTCACCTATCAATGAAATCTTCACTCAATCAGAAAAGGCTCCAAAGTATACCGGAAAAATATACATATTGTTCGGGAAATTGTATCAAAGGTTCCATTTACACTTCCTATGAATAATATTTTCCAGCATAATAATTCCCTACACTCGGGTTAGAAAGTTATTCCAAGAAATACTTCGAAACGGTGCTTGCACGTATGCCACTTTCACTTTGAATCCATGCCGCACTGACCGAGGGGGATGATTTTTTCTACATAAGCAGTTCAGCAGAGGCATGAACCGTAACTGCTGGCCCATCTGGTGCACCTTGCCAAGTCTACCGCGTGCTTAAAAGAGAAAGTGGACTGGAATCTGTATCTGAACATCTTCTATGGATTATCCAAATACCACAATCTGGAGCCCGTATTTGTGACCTTTTTTTTTGACCATTTTTTTTCAAATTTTTTTTCATCTATGGTTTACGATGATGCAGGGGCTCTAGTTATCGGAGATAAAAAGCGAGACTGAGGGACGTAGCGGTGAATGAATATAATTTTGAACACAAATATTATTTATTCTATTAGACTTGTAGAGATTTCTTGAATCCCGGAAATAAACTTCATGTTGACCTCTATCATATATCCAATTAGAATATACAAAGAGCCCTCCTTCCATCGAAAAATCTGTGACAGAGTTTAATTTCACGCAAAATCTTTAGTTTCTAAAGTACACAGACGGGTGTTGACCATCTCTATGGTATCAACCATAGACTTCATTTATGGTATGAACGTGATGGTAAAACTATTTTTAGAACTCTCACTCTACTTTAGTCTCAACTCCAGTGATTGCCAGTCTTCATTTTAATTGTTTTACCCAATGCTGATGATAATGATTAGACTCATATTTATGTAGCCTTGACCGGTCTTCGTGTCCGTGCAACGAGTCCAAGAAGTGTTCGGCATATTTGCGGTGAGATTCGTTATTCGATTCTAATGCTCAATAGAGGGATAGTTCAAACCAAAAAAGTATGAATCTATCGTTTTTCATAAATGTGTGCGAGTGCTCTATGGGTCGCTTTCTTCGATGATTTGAAAATTCAAAATTAACTTAATAGACTATTTTGCTCTGAAGCTGTGTAAGTAACGATATTGGAACCATTTCATAACACAAGGCTATTTCTGGAGTGATTGTGATATGAATATTTTCCTATTTTTTGAAAATTTTGCAATGGAGACGGAGAAATTCACAGTTTTGAATGCGGCAATGCAGATTTCGTATTATTTGTTGTTGTTGTGTAAATGGCGTGCATTTTATGAAGCCATAACTGTAGATATGGAAAAGAGTGAGCTCATTTTTTTTTCTATCATAATTGGAGGTGTCCTACGACCGTAGCGCTCGTAACGGATTCTCTGCTGAACTAGAATCATGCCCAATGCATATCGATGTTCACGATATTGCTACTAGGCATGATTCTAGTTCACACGTTGACCACCTTATGAAATTCTATACGAAGAAATTGGCGCTTGAGTCGTGGGACATGTCGAATTGACTCTCTATGAGAAATCATCGAGGGGTCGCGGAAGCAAATCATCTATTAGTCGTGTGAAAACCATACCTCCGTGACCGCAGAACAAAAATAGTGGGGGCAAATTAGGCACACTTACCCCAACACCATATAGTCTTATAATGGTGTTAGGGTAAGTGTGCCTCATTTGCCCCCACCATTTTTGTTTTGCTCATCATTCTGGCCTTGATTCTAAATTTTGCTGTAAAATTTTCCGGCAAAATTCACCGCAAAATTTGCTGGCATCAGTCGCGCTCTGTCGATAACCTGTAAAATTTACCGCTATTGCTGCAGTTTGCCGTATTTTTTACGGCAAACGCTATCGGCAACGCAAACATGGCAAATTACGCCGGCAAACTGCAGCAATAGGGGCAAATCTCACAGGTTACCGACAGAGCGCCACCGATACCGGCAAATTTTGCGGGAAATTTTGACGGAAAATTTTACCGCAAAATTTAGAATACAGGCCTTGGCCCATCTCAATGATATTCAACTCAATTTAGTCTATTATAAAGCTTGTACTGAGACTTACAAAATGAGATGAGATACATCTCATTTTGACGAGCCAGTGCCAAGCTATCTCAATTTTTTTTTTTAAAAATTTCATTTGCGATCGAAAGAGGGCGTCCCTAATTTGTCTTTACAGCCATCCTCCAATTCCGAAGCATAGAAAAAGTGAAATACGGTTTGAAAGATGGCGCTAATGTCTTGTATGGACGGATTATGCGATATTCCTAGGCATTGAGAGTGAACGTAACCAAATTTGATATGCAAAATCGCTTTCTAACATATTGTGGGGTCTAGTGGGTTTCAGATCTTTACATCACTTGATTTCATTAGATACGTCAAAAACGACTGTTATCTTGACAAAGAAGGAATGCGAGAAAAGGGGTGCGGGCAGATTATATATATAGGCGCACTCAAACGTTTTCCCATCATATGCTCGTAAGAAATTCATCGGCTAAGGTCCGAATTTTGTGATACTACAAAAAAAAAGTTCAAAAGATGAGACGAAGACAAAAAATGAGCTAGGTTAGGTTGGAATTGGCTAGGCCAATTTTTCTTGGTGCCATCGCATTGGGAGAGAAAAGTCAGAAGTATCAGAAAACAATTCTTTTATTTGAAGAATCGCACAGTCCATTCTTGATCACGTAGAACAATTCATTTTCTCATATTACAATGTAACAGATACGAGAAAAATGCGCAATAAGATCTGCGGTCGTGTTCTTTCGAGATTTTGCGTGTGGGCGAATGAGACGCTGGGACCAAATTAAGTGCACTTACCCTATGAAAATGAGTGATACAGTTTTCTAACATGCGCCATCTTCCATGTATACTGCTCTGAGAATATTGTTCGATAGCCAGGGTCTTTTCCTCTAATAAAATAAGTTTCTCAAATCAATTTATTGTATTGATTACCAGAAAAAAGAGTGGATTTGAGATAAATCATCCATTTTCACCTAGGCCTCCAACCAAAATACCTCAAAAATTGTTTCACACTCGACACAGTTCTTGGCCCTGGTGGATCTAACCGATTCTATTCAGGGATTTTTTTGAAAAGGAGTTACGCTATAGTTATGTAATAAACATATAGCGGTAGTGGAAGCTATCGCACGCACCTGGAAAAATTTGTCGTACTCTTTCCTCCACAAGTTCAAGATAGCATGTAATCGAGATTTTAATTTTTACATCGATATTAGTCCATAAATAAGTATATAAAATAAGTTTTGATGTCAGAAACCTTCATCCTAACCTCAAATTCTTAGGAAACATCCACATTGAGCTGTAGGATTTCTCACAGCTGTATGTTTAGTCTAACCGCAAATCGTCGAACTCCAACATTCTCTACATTCTTATCTCATTGATATCTCATGCAAATTGCAATGCGCAAGCACACGAACCTGGAACACTCTGCTTTGCAGTACCATTTTTTCCCTCTCTTCTCATCCATTTTTTACTCTTCCAACAGCGAGGCCGCGCTTCAAACCACCGGAGCGCCGAAGAGTTGCTCGACTTGCACGATATGCGCCAGGCTTCGTTTGCATGCTCGCAGCCATATGCATATGAATGAGAGCACGCTTCCAGGAAATTTTAGCTTGCATTCATATCTGGCCGTTTTAGCGACCCTCGCGCTTCTTCTTCTTCATACAAGCGGCAGTTCTATTATGGCTTCCCCTCGCGTGTACTGCGATATAATTAATACGACCTCCCGCGCGTCATTGCTTCATCTTTTTTTGCGTTGTCGTTATTTTTTTTCTCTTTTTGTTTGCGTAAGAAGTTGAGATTATTTTGACCTCGGAAGTTGAAAATTAAGATTGTGTCATGATTATTCGTAGATCGTCGTCGAACTATGGTTACTGTTTTTTCTTTTTTTTTTTTCTGTGAGTGTAGATGAAAATTTTTCACTGTGAAAGGTTTCATCAGTGCGGCCCCTTACATTTTTCAATATTTCAGACTCATATTTGCTCAAGGAGTACTCACAACGATAAACTATTGAGATGATTCTCTCTGCCAAGGTTGTAAATGATGAGACAAAAATTTCAATGTCAATGTCAAAAAGTAAAAAATTACTGAGTTTTATCTTTTTTTTTTCAAAACTTTACCGATTTTGGAGGAGGATTGAAAACTTGATTCTCACATGTTCAAAAAATTTATCGAATTCTTACAGATTTTTCAATTTTTTTCCTCTCCAAAGTGATCACGAAATATTGGAAATTCTCTTCTCATTCCACGTTTGATATCCTCAATAAACAGGTTAACAGACATAATTGACAAAATACGAAAATCTAGGTTATGACAAAACAAAATTACGAAAGTATCAACCCTGCAGTCAATATTTCAGTAGTAAAAACCACGAGAATTCTGATGACAATTGAATTCTTGTCGATCAATTTGTCAGTGTTAATTTTCAGATCCAAACAAGCGTATTGAAATGACTGTCGTAATGGTTTGTGTGTGCAATTTCGAGAGGTGATAAAGACGGCAATATTTTCAGTAGAACAAATGGCTTTTTTGTCAGACTTGTACCAGTACTACTCGACTACTACGAGGTGTTTAGAGCTCCGAGTCAATGAGGAAAGATTAGTGTGTACTCGTATAATCGACAAACGAGAACACATTAACGTCCCTCTCTGTCTAAATACGCGCGACAGTTATTGAGTCGTTCCGTACTATTTAGCACGTTTCCCTCGCTACTCTAGCAGTTCGTCAAACTCAAAAAGCGTAAAGCTATTATATTATGTGTGCTCACAATACACATGTATGAACACGAGCAAAAATGTGTGCACACACACTTTACCGTAGTGCGGCAAGGCCGTTAACTCGTTGGAGAGTCTATATATTGCTTTCTTTTGACTCCTTTTTCCCACTGTTTTTTCTCGCATCGGTGGCAATGTTTGCGATACTTGTAATTATATGGGATATCTACTTTAAGCTTGCTTTAGATTTCATTCTATACACCAATTATACTTCAGATATTGTGGTGCACGGATACGTCAGAGAATTATTTTTGAAGCTTGCATATATGCAAGTAAATCTCTTGGATTGCAAAGCATTTCCTCGCTTTTAAATATTCAGCGAGGTATTCAGACAATAATTGTCATGGCACGTTGATATTTGACTCGAGTATGCAGATTCTTTGATGATGGTAATGAATTTTTTAGCAGATGAGCGAGAAGACAGTTGTGAAACGTGAGAGTTGAAAGCTTTGATCACGACTGAAGAGTGTTTACTGGCTGGTTGCAAAAATTTTGCAACAACGGTCTCGCGACAGAGGCTCTCGATTACCTTGGTGATCTGAGCCCTCGAGCAGTGATGAAAACGGAGAGGATGCTGAAACAAGAGAGGCTTAATCCAATGCCGCGAAACCCTCAATCGAATCATTTTGCTGGTAAACGTGTAAAAAAAGCCTACTCGCTTTGAGTAATTCAAAGTTGTTTTTTAATTGACTTTCTGCTTGTTCTCATCCACTTCTTCTCAGCCTACGCTACGGTTTGGGAAATTTGATAAAAAATCCACCTTGTTCATCAATGAATACTTAATAGGATCATTTGCAAAGCAATTCATCTTAATGTATTTTATTCCATTTTCATCTTAATCTTGTCACCCTGGGGCTTACTTACCCATCTTAGAGAGAGTATTTGACACTGAATGTAACCGAGTATTTTGCGAACATTTTTCACTTTTGCTTACTGTTTGTAGAATTTGTAATTTACGATATGAGGGTGCAAATATCGAATTTCACATCACAAAAGACTTTTTTTTATCGAAACCGAAAGCCAGCGTTGAGACCGTCACGAGCAGGATATGAGATCCACGGTCATTGGCAGCCTGTTGTTTGTTGTTTTTAGACAAACTGCGAGCGAGAGTGGGAAATCCGCGCAAAAACGACTTTTTTGTTGACACACTGTGTGAGAAAGAAACTTTTTCGCACTGATTTTCCACTTTCTCTCACATTTTGTCAAGAAATAGTAATCATCACGAGGATGCGAAAAAAGTGTTTACCCCCTTGTATCGAAATGTATTATTTCCATCTTGCGGGAACTGAATTTATAGCACTCTAACCTAAAAATCGCAACTTTGAACATGATTTTTGGATTCTCGTGCCATAAATTATCTTATGAGACTGCGTGCAGATGGGTATTTTTGTTACGAAGGACTTATAGCACTCGCTTCGCTCGTGCCATAAACAGTCCTTCGTACAAAACTACCCATCTATGCGCAGTGTCATAATATACTATTTCCGCACGGGTTTTTGAGTTTGTTTTCCACACAGCTGATGGAAAAATAGTATTCGACACTTGAATGGGGTGGTTTCTACCCTGGTAACGAAATGTACTAATTTTGATCGTCTGTGCGCAAATGAGTCATTTGCATCTTACTTTTCGCTTTTCATTTGCTCACAGAAAATCAAAAAACATAGTAATGATACTCGGGCGCAATGGTTTTCGCTTTCTCGTGACTATTTAGACCCTCACCTGCGGCTCGGGCCTGAAAAAGTCACTCGAACTGCAAAAACCATCATTTGCGCCCTTGTATCATAATATACTATTTTTATTACCTGTGCGTGAAAGTGTACTTTGCGCTTCGTTCAACGACTTTGACTCACTCACATTTTATCAAAATGTCTAGTTCGATACACGAAAATGAAATCTATTTTTACACCCTTGTATCGAAATGGAGTGTTTATCGCACACAGAGTGTGTCAAAATGTGAAATAACGTACGCGACCGTAAAACCTAGACCTCACATCGTCGCGACAATTCCAATCCTGATACAATTCGGTCAGTCCGAAATAAGTCACTCTGTGTGTAAAATTCAACTCTCCGCTGTCAGATTGTTGACTAACATTTTGAGGGAAAAAACCAATATAGTGCAAAATCACAAAACTGAGTGGCATTTTCCACGACTTTCCAAACCATAAGCATACAGGAGCATCATTATTGTAATCATGATGTTTTCAATGTTGTCAAAACCTCGAGGAAAACCTAATCTGATTTCATTTGATTTTCATATCATGCTCTCAGTAAAAGATATCAGAATATTGGAAATTGGTCATGTTACGTATGTGGACGTTTTGAGTCGATGGATCAAGATTCATAATTTTCACATGTAAGTTTCACTCCTTCATTTCAAGTCAACCGAGTTTACAGTTTTTCTCATTGGATTGAAGTGTAGTCATTTTCCTTAGATTTTTTCAGACGAAAAGTTTTTGCTTTTATTTCTTCCCTCAAGAAATGAAAATTTGAGAACCTACTAGTTTCGCCCCATATTTCATCGATGTTCAGGAAGTTACTAGAATTGTGGACATTTTTTCTACATTCCAATCGAACTTCTGCCAGAGTACTGGAAACAACTTCCTTTGCAATGCTAGCAATTCAGAGCTATGTCATTGAATTCCTAAAATTAATGTGCAGACATATTTTTGGGGATCTCTGTCATAATTTTTCATTCAGACCCTTTCGAGAATTCTGTCATAATTTTCCATGTCATAAATGTGAAGAATTATAGATATTGTGGGGTAATCGATCGAATAGTGTACAATAGCAGTGGCTTCAGATGAGGAAGTTGAATCGAATTAAGCAATCGTACTGTAACGAGGGTACGTTCTCAATGCGAGATGAGGTTGTTGTATCCGAGAGTGCCAACGTTTGATGCAATGGCGGGATATATAGAATAGTCATAAGAGCTGCAGCCCGAAGTGGTGGACGAAGCTGCGTGTCAATTTCAATTCTCTTCTCCTCCCTCCACGCATCAAAATGTCGCCGCACACCTATTTTGTATAGGGCAAAAGGTATACCTACTATTCTTGGAGCCTCCCCTAAAATAAGCTCCGTCTCTTTCAGAGTTAACCCCCCACCCTTAGCTCAATCTATATTCTTGCCATTCTGTCACATCACCCGCCTCATCACCACGGGACACCACACACCATAATACTACTATACTGAAATCAAACGTGACGTGTGATCCAAGAGAGAAGCTCAGAATGATATTTCGTCAATATGGTTGGTAGCTTGATTTCGGGATCATTAATATAATATAAGAAGACGACGGGACCAAATCTATTGTAAATGTCGGCCCAGTTCGAAGACGACTTCAGTAGCAGCCCTATAACACTATGCGTGTTATATAGGGCCGTTACCAAGGAAGCTATAAAAGCTCGGTTTCTCTTCGGGGCTGCTGCTGTTGCTGCTGCTGCTGCGTCTTCGTAGTAGCTATGTACTTTGGCGGGGGTAGCTTTCTATCTTTCTCTTTCTCCTCGGAACTCGTTAAATTGCACTGTCGGCGCGCAGTCTCACCCCGGCTATACCATCACACTATGTGCTATCCCAACATCAGTCTCGATTCTCAGTGTCTAGAGTGAGCTTGCGCCATCAGAAGCTACCTAACCTCCTACATACTCAAATTTTTACAAAACTTACGTTTGGATCAGTGAAAAAAAAAAAAAAGTTCAACCAGGTCATCTTTTCTGGACTCCGCGTGTTATATTGAATCGTGGTTCTCGTATATATCTAGATGCAGGGATGAAGATACAATGGTGGTTAAACCATCAGAGCTTGCGCGCGCAGCCTGGTGTGAGTTGACTATAGATATTTTTGAGTATCGTACCCGGCTGCGGGTTCGCGAAGAGCCAAAGTGCGTGTCGACGAATACCGGTGCTGCAGCAGTCAGACTCTTTGACTATACTACTTTATAACCTACCGGGAGAATTGCAAGGTATATTATGGAGCTCGAGAAGCTCACTTGGTTTTGCGAACGCGAGTGTTGTTGTTGTGGTCGCTGGACGATAGAGGTTATGTTCGATTGTTGTTGTTATCGTTTTCGTCTGCTATTGTGGTCTGTGTTTGCAGAACGATTTTTGATACCAAAGACAGTGTTATATCGAGGGCCCAAGTGCCATTGGGACCAGAAGAATAACTTTATAAGTGGGACCGACCCCAAGGATATCAGCTGTGAACCACGTGTACTTCGGAGCTGTCAACGAGTTGGCACGCGCTGGCATCACACTATTATAACCATCGCATGGAATCTTTGTGGTGAGTGTGTATAAATGATGGGATTTGCCACAACAAGTAAACGACGATAATTATTACCTTCGATGATTGCTCTCCATCAGAGTACACTATAACTTACTCTTTTGGTTCTCTTCGTTTACCTTTCGGCTTATACCTTTGAGACCTTTTCCCCACCCAACCCCACTTTGCTAAATGCGCAATGCGTTATCTGCCGCTTCGTCGTGACCATTCGCAGCGAGATTTCAATGAGAGGCCGACTTTGATCATTATGTACCGTACGTGTACATAGAGACTATATCGCATTCTCTTATACCGGTTTGGTTTCACACTGTGTGCTTGATAATTGCCACGCACCAAAGCCGCCTGCCGTTCAGCTGTCATCGATTCTGGTACTCCATTGCCATCAGCTCCACAAGATATCTTTTCCACTTTTAATGTCTCAATAACGAATCCGATTCACTTGTCGCATGAATATCTGCACTTAATATTCGCGATGGAGATATGATGGCGATTTATGCAAAATTTTCTCATCGAAAACTTGTTTTCGTTAGAGTCCGTGCCTCCGATATCAGGTCTTCTTCGAAACAAGCCGCTTCGTTTGCCAATCAGCGTGTGTCATTAAATAATGCCCCCTCTCTTTTTCATTCTATTCCGATAATATCTTCTTCAGGATTTCAACTTTGCAGAATGTTTTAATTTTCCAAAGCCAGTGTGGCAGTTTCGCGTCCATAGGGTCAAGCTTTATTCAAAACAAATTTTGGACTTTGATCAGAACGAGATCGTTCTTCATCGGAGTGTACTGGGAGTCCAATCATTCGGGTCCTCCAAAATGGAATGTTCCATGGAATATGTTCAAATTGGGCATACATCTCTCGATTGACATCTCAAAACTAATCCAATTCAGATATTCGTAATGAATGATTAGATGGTACTCTTGACAGCTTACTAAGCCAATAGATAGCCACAGCTTAATCTGAAAATTTATTTTCTGAAATGGGTTGGTTTCCAAAACAATGAGAAAGCAAATTGGTTCGAATCCTAGACTGAGAGTATTCTTACATTGGGTTCATTTCGATAAAAATGAACAAGATGTACTATTAACTTGGGATCTATAATATTGTTGATTCCACTGACATGAGATTTACACTAGTATTGAATCCATAATTTGCCATCTTAAGATTAGAGGGAGCTCAATGGGAGATTGGAGATTGCTACTTGCAAGGAATCCCAATTGTTCTGGTAAACTTTTTGATGTCAAATGAATATCTTTGTGAAATAAAACTCTTTGTTTCAAAGAGAAAAAATGCCAACCTTTGATACCAACGGAAATTAGCCACTTCGTCGACTAACTTTTTGTTCATAACCAAGAAAAAGCCATATGGTAAAAACTTAGTTTGACTAGCAAGAATTCTGCTCAGGATCTTTGATCAGATGGAAAAATTCAATTCAGTCTCAATTATCTAAACATTGCAATACTTTCTTGGAACTAACAGAGAATATCCAATAATCATATTTCACAAAAGTAAAAGTTAGTAAGTCATGTACTCAAGATATATTAAAGAATTTCGGTAATCCAATTACCGATTTCTACCCGGGAATAATCGCGTCAAAAATTATGAATTTTAGAGAATGAATGGCTTGTCAAAACCATTAGGGACCAACGAATTAATAGCTAATTCACTTTGCAGCGACATCGGAAAAACAAAGTTTTCGTCTCCAACGCATAGTTCTCATCAAACGACATCAAAGTTAACTGGAAATTAGGGAATGTATGAACTGAAGATAAAAAAAAAACACGATTGAATTGAGCTAGTACTTCATCTCAAATGAGTGATATTTTTCAGGTTAGAACCAATTCTGTTCCAATATCTATCCCGAACCTCATAATTAATATCAAAATATAGTTTTCAATTACAATTTTGAGAGTCATCAAAATTCAGAAAAGCCCTGTCATGGCTTTTACATCTTTGGTCTAACAGGTTAAACTAATTTTTGAACGGAAAATCAATTTGTTGCAATGTCTGTTTGAAAATTCTATAGAGATCCCCACTTTTATGAACCATCTTTCTTAAAAATGAGATGCTCTACATTTTCCTGATTGAAATTAAATCAGTATACATCATTCCGCATCGAGCCTGGTTCGATTTTGCATCGTCTTGACCCTTTTCTTCTTAGTAAGATTTGAATCTGCGATTTTCATTCCATTTGATTCAATCCTTGTCAATTGCTTGAGAAGCATCGAGATTTGGACTCCATTTAGAAAATGGAAAATGGCTATTCGTCTGGGTGCAACTCCAAAGAATTTGGTAAAAAAGAAGGGGCAATGATGTCGCATATAAATGGCAGGGGTGTAGACTCCTGTGTCACCCTGGTCTAGCCAGCAAGACAAGTACCAACCTTCTCCGCTTTATTCGGAGTCTCTTATAGAAGACTCCAAGTTCTTTGAAAGCAATACAAGCGAACGATCGGGCGTGACCTCCGGACCGCTACAAACTCAGCAGCCAATCATCTCAACGTTGTACTGCTGTTGCTAAGGGCAACGCTCGTCGGCCATCATGGCATCTCTCAGGTAGTGACACGCGCTATTGGTTGCGTCAGAATCATGGCTGCCAAAACTCACTCGTGGTCTTCCCCCACCACTCTGGAGTCTCTCCACATGTTTCGCGACTCTCCCGCGCTTCTAAGCACACATGCATACATATACTCACACACATAGCCAATACAGATATATCTAGAATTTCTGCATGTACTAATACAGCGAGCTCGGCAGCAAGTCGTGCTTCTCGGGTTAGGTTATACGCACGCGTATTCGTGTGAGTGTATCTGTTTTTGACCATCGAAAATGTGTGTGGCAAATGCGTTCATGCCTACCATGCAGGTGACCTTGCTGATAAGCGTATAAATACCACTTGCGTATACTTTTCAATTTGCATTTTTCTCCGTCGGCATTTTCTTTAGCTATACCTACTGCTCTCGTCTGTTATCGAAATTCCATTTTACCTTATCTTTGAAATGTAATTTTTTTCTCCTTTCTCATTAATCCCATTCTCCTCTTCGACCTCATTTTTAGATAACTGCCAAGGTTAGTTGAGCGTATATTCCGGATCTCTTTGTAGTAGAGCTCTATATTTTCTGAGATTTTGACTCGGATATTGAACGAGGAACGCGCAAAATATTATTGTCGATAAGTAACGTGGTTGTGTTTACCGACCGCGCTGAGATGATATCGGCTGCAGAAATACTTGGAGAAGAGGAGAAAGATCTCCGAGTCGAGAAAAACAAGAAGAGAGAGGGGATCATCGGGAGGTTATAGTGGGGGGAGAGAGCGATGAGAGGGGTACGGATACCAATTTATCTTTATACGAGAAGGGAATGGAATAGACACCACTGTATAAGAACAGAATCCATAAAAAATTCGTTACTTTTTTCACAATTATCACGGATCGCTATTCCAGATAGCAGATGACTGATCGTACAATCAGCATAGTTCAAAAAATCGAAAATATGAAAGGGTATTTGCAATATCAAGTGTTAGTACTTTTATTGAGATGCTAGGTATTTTAAAGAAGAGGTTACTGAAAAAAATTCTTTTATGAACTCAAGCGTGTGAATTTTCATGATTGATTAAAATTATCATTCTGATGGATTAGAAGATGAAATATAATAGTAGCTAGATATAAGTAGCTTTATGATGCAATGATGAGTATCTAGATACTTGTTACCCAAATACTTGTTTACTGAATGGAAATACGTGACTTTTTCTCCTCGTCTCCCTGTGCACCTGAGGGTATGATACCCTATATATTATTGACAAGCACAGGTGATGCTTATGTGAAGACATTACGGAATCAAAACTGCTGATATTCACAAAAAATTCTAACAGACTTGGATATACCATGTGACCACGATATTACTGGCAAAATTTGGAGGTTATTCCCATGCCCTGTATTTACTTGTGCATGTATGTTTTTTTCAGGAAAATTGTGGTCACATTGTATATAATAAAGAAATCGTAGGGACTCTGTCAACAGAGCTCATCATTTCAGATGTAAGGTCGTATTTGAATTTGTACCTTAAGATGCTGGAATATTATCTGACTGTGAATACATTCAGAAAAGAGGTATATTCAACAGAGATATTCCGGATTCTCTTCATTTTGTAGGTGGTGATAATAACCATATATAAAGACTGACTTAATTCTTGCCATATTATGTGGTGGCTTATCTGAGCTATATATATATATATAACTCTTTTGGTCCAATTTTGTTCAGACTTGGCTCTGTTCAACCTCAGCTATTTAATTGTTGACCAAGCCATCTATGATGTAAATGATGTCACATGAGCTATAGCCTGCAAGTCTGGGAATCTCTTGAAAAAACTCAATCTCGCTAAAATGCAACCGTCGGCGTCAACGAACCGAGGAGTTAGACGAATAAAGATAGTTGGACTTTTGACGGTGGCATGAGCCTTTTTCCTCACTGTGTTTCCGCATATAGCCGGACCGGAACTTTCAAGTAGTCCCACTGGGTAGATATTTCTGTGGCGCGGGGTTGCTATTATGTAGGAGACGAGAAAAGTTCTCTCATCTGACGAACGTGAAATTGTATGAGATACTCGATGGAAGCTATGGTTTCTTTTACAGTTGTGAGCAGAGCATGCGTAGGTCAGCAGTATTATAGATGGACACTGTACTGTCAATCCATGGAGTTTTCTTCTCGTCTCGTTCTGCTCAGTCAACAACAAATTTACCCAGATGATAAAAAAAGCTCTAACTACTGGATGATTTGATGATCCTTTAAGCGTCAAGGAAATTCTCATGGAGAAACTTTTATACACGATAATCGCGTGTACATCAGCTAAGTGAACTATTATAAAGGTTGATAAACATTAAAGTTGAGTCAAAATGTACTTCAATTCACAGAAATAGCAGGTGTCATAGTCTGTATTACAGCTGTATGTGCAGATATTGAAAAAAATGTGTTGAATGAGAGTGTGGAAGGAGCTCACCACGCTCGGCTTACCCAACCAAGAAAAAAACGTATAGTTTCTCTTGTCGATATAATCACATCATCGATGGACAGACGCACGAAAGAATAGAGAACTGACATGGCCACAAAAATTATTTCAAAACGCTCATATTGTGGAAGTTCACGTTGAAAGAGACACAATATGTGAAAATTTGGGAAATTCCTGTAGTAAAAGTGATTTAAATTCGAGTCTGAAGTTTTTCAAGTTTTGAATTGGCGCCATTCAATATGGAGGCAATCGTACATGAGTCACGTGACTTCAGAGTGATTTCCACGATGATTCTGAGGCGAACCTGCGTTCCTTCACCGCGAACCTCTATTATTTGAGTAAAATAAACTCTGAATGGTGATTCAAATGATAATTTCTGATGAAAAATGACATCACGACAGTTGGCGAATTTAGTGGCACATGTGCAGCCACCGCCATATTGGAGAGCGCCAATTCAAATTGTCAAAACTTCGATGATGATTTAAAAACCATGGAGGCGTCGTAGAAATTTCCAACTTTTTTCCTATATCTATCTTGCTACGAACTCTCAAAACATAACATTTCCCAGAATTATGTCAATTCCCTATACAAGTCAATTTTTAAAAATATGTAGAAACTGGAGCTACTATTCATGCATTTCTTGGTATTTGCTAATGATGAAAGTATATCTTCAAATACTTATGATTTTTGTCGAGAAGCCACAATTTGTCAAGATTGTTCAACGCCTTCTGACTCACAATCTTGTATTCTTACTTTGCTCAATACTGATAATTATAATATTCCCATTGGACACACAAAAATTTTTCCCTTAAAAAAGAATTTGCGAAAATGTTGAAAGATCCTGGACTTGTGAAGAATTTCCTCAGAATTTAGAATCTTATCGGGCAATTAGATATCCATTTGTAGATATTACTCAACCACAACAAAGAATATACCTCTCTGTGCAGCATAACACAGTAAGATATTATCTGCTTCGTTTAGTGACAAAGAAGTGGTCTGTTTTTAAATGTATTGCTGCTCAATAGACTCATTCGCTTGCCTTCGAGATTTTTCTTTGGTTCACGATGTTCATTTCAAAGCAATTCATTTGCATCAAAGAGATCTCGTATTCTGCTTTTATGAAAAATTTGCATTGAGCTTGAAATAATAATCATCATGGTTTGAAAATTAGCCAACATGTACAGAGTACAAAATATTTTGAAAAATGTTGCTATCCTTGAATATTGAGGTAACCACATCATAGTTCATTCGACGATTTTTCTCAAAAAATATTGTTCCGGGTATCTTTTTCTATCCAACCTCTTGTGTTAGAACTCGTGCTTTTTTTCAAATTTTGCACTTTTCTATAGTATTGTTTCGTGTTTGATCGTCATAAATTCTCATTTCATAAGAAAAATCTGTGATGGACCGCTCTGTCCGAGTGCAATTTATTCGGAATAAAAAGTAGATCTGTCAAGATTGAGAATTCTGTCGAAAACTTTGATCATCAAATGATTCATGTTCTTTTTTGAGAATTTTTGGTTGATCACGTGATTACCACATCTCACGTTGGAACTTGTTCAAAGTTTATCGGTTCAATATAGCCTATGCAGCAAAAAAAGAATAAGATAAAATTGATTAGGTAGGATGTAGTATACAAGCAATATACAAGTTTGTCCTCCCGGCGAATGTGTTGATTTCTGTGGAATACTTGAGAGTAGAATACAAATGTAGGGCATGATTATTTTTTTAGAGACGTGTGAAATCGAACGCAGACTATCTGTCCTGAAAGAAATCCCAGATTTGTTATTTAATGGTCTCCCCCCTGGTAGAAATTGTGAGCATTTTGGACAAAAACTGGCCAATTCTAACCTAATTGCATTGTCACTATATCTATATATTGCATGGGTGGCCAAAAAATCGGTCACATTTCTACCAGAGTCATATACAGAGTCATTTGGTATAGTTACAGTCCTAAAATCATAAAGAAATTCATGTCATTTCATCATCAAATCTTGAAGTTGCAATGACCAGATGAAATTTTCAAATCGTGCTCGTCAAAGTGTGAGTATCAATTGAAGAAGAAACAAACAAATAGCAATAGTACAAACAGTACAAGCACAATGTCATCAAGTCTCACTGCGTGTGTATGTGTGCAATGGTCACATTGTACTGACGCGTGCACTCGGGCGTATAAAATACTCGCATGGCCGCCACCTTATGATATAAAATACAGTTGTTGCAGAGCAGGCGGTACACACACGGCATCAACGTGGCATCAAATTCTGCTGCTTCTTAAACACATGAAGCCATATGTACACCATTGAATTTTTCTCTGGCATCAAGCATGATTGGGCGTTCCGGTAGCGGGAGAAACTATATATATATAATATCATCAGAGAATCGTATATATGATGAGAGAGGCAGACTGGGGGACCCATCAACAGCAAGCAGCAGCAGAAACAGCAGAAGCGATCCATGATGAAAAAGCCTTGATGAGGAGCCCGCAAAAATCATGCATAAAACGTGTGATGGTTATATATACCGCCTGTGGGTTCGATTTTGTCGATTCACGAAGCAAGGCGACAGAAAGATAGTCATGCCTGACGCGCGCACTGGTCAACCTCATCGACGGATCCGAGTATCAATATCTTTGAGGGACAAGTGACTATAGGTGTATAATGGTGGTGTTTGAGTTTGTGTATGTGCTGTGTGTGTGTAG
Source organism: Eretmocerus hayati (assembly GCA_029851415.1). Lineage (NCBI taxonomy): Eukaryota > Metazoa > Arthropoda > Insecta > Hymenoptera > Aphelinidae > Eretmocerus > Eretmocerus hayati. The sequence continues at coordinate 159,601,322 of CM056743.1, forward strand.
TGTGGATCAAGAAGATCTTCTTGATCGGCAGCATCTTCTTACCTTGATATTATGGCGTGGAAGACTGAACAGTGATCGAGAATGGGACGAATCAAAGGAGGAGAAAGAGGAGGAGATAGGAGGTTTTTGGATTCAAAGAGCTATATAGCAGCAGAAGCTATTGAGTGCGCGCATGCGCGATATGTGCATACACAATGTAAACGCCAGATGAATGCGGTGGCAGCAGCAGACAGTGCAGCCATTCTTGATCGAAGAGCAAGCAGATTGTATCGCCTTGATTGTGCAATGGCTGTGTTTCATGATACAGAATTATTGATGATTTACATATTATCAATGCAGGTTATGCAGATCCTGGTTCAGATGTCATTAGTAAGTTACGAAACCTATACTTCCTGGCTTAGGAACATTATGACAAATCTCATGGAGAATATGTTGTTTTTTAATTCGAAAAATGCTGGAATTTCAAGATAATTTGACCCACGATTTGTAGTCAGTGACGATAATAGGGTAATACTCACTTAAATTGGTTGTTGCTGAATAATCATCCTACGAATGCTTATTCGATAAGAAGGCACTTCAATTAGGATACTTCAAACTGTATCCACTTCCTCAGCATCAACTGATTGTTTTTCGGCTGTTTTATTTTTATTTTTATTTTTGTTCAAATACCCCTGATCGACCTTGTAATTCTAATCTATTGTTTGTATGTGAAAACATGATATATATAATTGAGGAGGATTTAGCTATTGTACTGGGAACCTCATCTTTTCATTTGATTGAACATCTTTGAGGATAAAAGGAATGCAAGGAAGGGTCATTTGAAAAATTTCGATTGCAAATATCTTCGCACCTTCTTACTTTTTTTCCAAGAAGCTCGAGAACATCTCAGATAACAAAGAGTTACTCCAGAATGAGAGGTTAAGATTTCGTGAATCTCCTCAAACGTCTCCCGAATTCACGTCGCGCGGATGTAAAGATTAACAAAGTTGGAGTGGAAGTTGTGTTACAAAAAAATTGAAAGCATACTATGCATGCAGTAGGCTTCAATTTTGTATGATGATTTTGAGTCTGGTCAATTTGTATAGAACATGGAAACATGATACTATTGTGAGTAAGGGATACAACCTTATTTTATTCTAACTTTTGAAGTCCTTTGTTGTTGTCCTTTGATTTTTAAATTAGTGAAGTTGAGCAATGAAACAATCGATTCATGTGGAATTTAATCAGTTCTTGTTCAATTGAAATTATTCCTGATTTGTTATTTATGGTATTTTCGATGAGCCTCCCTGGTAGAAATAGTGAGCATTTTCTTGGAAAAAACTGGCCAAATCATATTGCTATGCATTGCTACTATAGCTATACATTGCGTAGGTGTCCAGAAAAAATGCTCACATTTCTATAGAATATAATTCTGGTATACCAGGGCTGTGCGCCGGTTTGCAGTGGGTGTGAGAAGGACTCAGAGAATTTTTGGGTCATTCACAGTTAGAGGATGGTCACACCTTCCTGCTGATGTATAGCTGCCATGTCTCGTGTCACTCTTGCGTAACGTATCAATCATTCGCAACTTCCACACATTTATACATTGTACGGAGTTCGATACGCACCTGGATAAATTCATGATTGGTGATCATGCCAAACGTCATCAGTATTGAGGCTAACGTTTTTCCGAGGGTGAAATTTTCGGTCAATTTCTACCCGCCTAATCATGACTTATGCTTTACCAGAACCGCCTTCATTTCAGCAACTTATTACTCACACTTTGTATGGATTTCATTACAAAATTGGTGCATTTAATGAAAAGCCAATGATTGCCCGTCTTTGTCGAGGCAAGAAACGTGTGTGTCGTGCATTCAACTTGTTTTTTTTTCTTTCTTCATTTGATTTGTGCCAAGGCAGGGCCTTGGGATAAAAAAGGTACAAAAAGCCGTTCTATCTTATTGCTCTCTTTTGCACTGCATGCTTTTTTTTCTTCGCTTTGAAACTTCAAAGAGATCCGACTGCGAGCGGCACATTACACGAGCTCGACTCGCTTCGACAGATTAGCCAATTCTCTCATTCTACCAAACTCTGCTCATTGAATTGGTTGTGTGAAATTGTTTTGATCGGTTACTTTTATGTGACATCGTGAATTCCAGACGTTGTTCGAGTTGAGTTGAAGAGGGGAATTTTCTCGGTTGATGACATGATGGCTAACTTTAGTTCTGTGTTACCTCGTCTGATACGGGTATCATTAGTGAACATTTCATCGGCGATGACACTTCGACACTCGAGTATCCATTTTTTTTGGGGATGGATTTGATAGATAAATTTTAAGCCTGATGGTCATAGCAAAGCACATCCTTAGATAAGTTAGAAATAGCATAATTAGATTCGTTAAAAAGACGGTAGAATAGGGGTTTAATGAATAAACAACTTGAAACAAAGATCTGAGGGATGACCAAAAAGTAACTAAATGGAAATGTGACCAAATAATACATGGCGTATCAAGTACCATCCGTGACATGTGTTTGTGTTATTATCCAGGATTTATTCGAATTTTAAAATTTACAATAATCACAAAAATGCACGCTGCAGTTCCAAAAAAATCTAAAGTTGACAAGCAATATATTTGATCACACGCAGTGAAAACATGCAGGTGAGCTCATTTCGTTTAAATAGTAGGACAATTGCTGATCAACTTACACGATATTCTGCACCTCGGTCGTTTTTCTTTTAATCAACAAGCCCGGTACCAAGTGAAATAAAAAGCATCAAATTTACGAACTTGGATCGGAAAACTCTTTGCCTCTGCTGTTTTGTGACAATTTCATTCTTAGCTATATCAAAGTTGTGAGATAACGTTTGAACACAAATAAAGTTTGAAGCAGAAAAGGGATATATAGTATAAGCAGTTGGTGCAGAGTAAGTTGCGATAGCAAGTTGCCACGGGCAACTTTGAATGATCCAGACTTGCTATATATCCCCGTAAAAGGGACGACGACGACAACAACGACGAAGACGCCAAGAGTTGGGTTCTCAAAACTCTTACGTGACCAAAATCGGAGATCGCGAGCTGAAGTTGACGCTGTTCTGGCGAACTTTTTCGCGCTGATGCGACTGCAGATGCTCGTGTATACTCCGCGTGCGAGCTTGGCATGAAATATTTGGGAGGTACACATGAATATAACAGTTGAGTGTGGTTACCAGCAGCTTTTACGGTCGTCGTCACAAACTTTTGTCTGGCATGCATTCATGCATGATGGTACTGTTTTCAGCGTTTGTACTTTGGTTCTCATTTTGGAAATCAACTTGGCATGATCGTGAGGCCGATCGCATCGCTGTAGCAGTTCTGAGAATTTGGAATCATTGCTTTCCGTCGGATGACAGAATTTTTTCATGCTTGACTTTTTCGTGATTGGATTACGCACTGAGCTTTGATGACAATGATACCATCTTCTTTCGTAAAAAATATCACGTGCATATTTATCATTTTCGTGATAGTTAAAATAAAATTACAGTGATCTGCGAGGCGATCTGCAATCCTGAAAGCAAAGTTAAATTTTAACCTGGAATTAAATTTTGTCTTTTTTATCCATTATCTACTATCAGATACAACGGATATCAATCTTGCTTCTGTTTCGCAAACGCAGTATATCTGCACGACACACGTCCCCATAAAAAAGTCCAGCTTCCGCATTTCTTGATTCCAATTTTTTTCATCTCTTTTCTGGGTTGCCGTGTTATGTGGGATGAATAGTCAGTCATATAGACTGGTATAGCCTCGTTGTTGAAGGCAAATTAGGCCGAGCGGGAAACATCAGTCGCGAGTCAAGATTTACGACTATCAGCCTTGCGCAGTCCATAAACTTTAATCCGGTGTTGATTCAATAAAAAGATCCAAGCCAGACAATAAATATACATATATACATATCACAAGTGAAAGAGTATAATATTTGCTGAGACAAGTCGGGTAATTACTGTGTGGAATTCCTCCGCGGATGAGAAAACCAAACAACTGTGCAAACACCATTTTCAGTAGTTACACATTAGTGGAAGTCAAGTCGCAGGCATATAGCTAATGTTTGAGTAAGAAGAATCCCATTTGCGCTAATATGCCTCTCGTTCACTATATATAATGTGTACACCACCCGGTCGACCCTCTTTTGCTGTCTCGTGGTCGCCCGCCCACTGCTGTCCCACTGCTGTAATTTAACCCGTTGTTTATAGGGCTTTTGCTTGCTAGACTACCGGAGTATATTTTGTGATGTGTATTAGAGGGACCTCCAACTTTGCACATGACTCGCAAATGTATTCCAAATTTTTGCATGGAACAAAATTTTTGCTCATCTGTTTGGCTTATTTCCTCATTTTAATCGATCTTATCTGATCAAATTTTGAATTTACTCAAATACTACTCAATTATTTCAAATCTTTATTGACTCTTGTATGATATAATACATCCACGACCGGTGATGCGCAAAAATCGCGAAAAATCGTGAACAATCCATCAAGCCAAAATACGCGAGCTGCTGAATGATTATTATTGTCCAGCTCGTATTCTATACAAATCGTCGTTGAGTCTAGTAGATTTGAGCCGCTTGTGAAGGGGAATGTTCTAAGTATTTTGAAGGGCGAAAATTCCGAGGAAAATCCTCGCAATCATGTCATTCCCATTTTTCTGCGGCACTCGTACGACTTTGGGCGAAACGGGTATCGAATATGTAAGTCGGATCTTAAAAATCATTCAACAACCCGTTTCAGATTCTTGATATTCACAGTTTTTGCGTAAAATATGGGTGGAATTTGATAATGAGCTATCCCATGACTATAAGCCAATGTATGCTGTTTGGATCCTTACAATACGTTATTGTCCAACATTACAGTACGCCGTGATAGAATATATAAACCCATTTACCTCCCTTAATCGATTGATTGGTTCGGCAGTTGATTGATTGGTGGGAGATTATTAGAGTTCAGGCATGAGACTCGACCAGACTCGAGTAGCATTGATATACCTATTATAAAAATTGATTTCTCATTATTCATAGATATTTATTTTAATGGAACAGAGATTTTTTTTGATCTGGTCAGTAGGCGACTACGCACATTTTTAGTGTGGTCATAGATGTGTGTTTTTCTCAAAAGTATAAATATTTTTTATCCGAAAGGAATGAGCTTTCAAATCATTTGGAATGATTTCAATGAGCATAAGGTAAGTGTATTCAACACCCCCCCCCCTCCAAGTCGTTTTGCTAACAGTTTTGGTCTACCTGAATATTTTTCAACACGGATTTTAGCTCATTTCGAAGCTTGTTTCAAGACCTTTAGCATAACTGAAAGTGCGTTCAATTTTGATCAACCAGAGACGAGCTATCACAGTTTTCCCAAAAAATGATTCTTTGAGAGTTTATAGAAGTGTGTCCCCAACATGCTCCCATCCTTTGAGGTAATAAAAGTCGACAATGAAGTGCACAATAGTACTTCTTTCATGACACTGCACGAAGGACTGGTAATTACATGAACAAAACGAGTACTATAAGTCATTCGTAAGAAAACCAGCCGTATGCACGCAGTGTTATACACTATTTCCTGTTACGAGTACCTAAAAATACATGTTCAGAGTTGCGAGTTTTGGGTACTAGTATCATAAGAATGTTTTGATTAGCTTGTAACCTCATTTCAAGATTTTTCATCGACTCAAATCACTACTTCCGGCTTATTTTGATGCAATAGACACATTGTTAGGGAAAAAATCATACCGCAAACCTCTTTGAGACAACCATATGGGGGCATGTTGAGTAGACTTCAATTCTGGTTTTCATGTCTTACAAACGATCTGCCCCTAATTCGACTTTTGCGACTCTGGAAAAGGAATTTTGAAGGTCTTAAAGGAAGAAATCAAATCAGGCACCTATGAGCATATTGAGATTGATCTAATCCAAGATTTTCGGCACCGGTCATACCAAACACAATCTCCATGACAATTTCTTAGGTAAAAATGGAAAACTCATTGAAAACCGTATTTGCGGGAGTATAAGACGCACCAAAAAATCGGTTCTGGGCACTCCAAAACAAGGGTGCGTCCTATTCACGGGTGTTTATTATTTTCTTCGTGGAAATTCAAGCAACTAACAACTTTTGTATACAAAGCGCATCAGAGAATGAATCTATTTTGAAGTCTAGATCAATCATAACAATTCTCAGTATCAAAAACATTCCCTTACTTCAATTTTTCAATGCAAGAAGAAACTTTTTCATGGATAGTGAATGATATAGAGAAACAATAAATTTTTATTTGTTTACTAATTTTTCTCGGTTTGTTTGAACATTTTTGGACTCTTTACGTTCCAATAAACAGGTGTGCGTACTATCTACAGGTACTCATTGGTTTCCAATTTTTCCTCCGGGAAACAGGGGTGCGTCTTATTTATAGGGGCGCCTTATACGTCCCCAACTACGGTATACTCTGCGACATGCAGACATCATTTTGGGTCGATCCAAACCACCTACGGAGATATCATATTCAAATATAACAAACATAAAAAATTGCAGGAAGGCCCATTCCTGAGATCAACATATGGGGGCACGTTGAATACACTTATCTCTAATGTTTACAATTTTTCAATATCTGTATGCCCATGTAGGATTGCAAAAATACCTCTCGTGCTTTGCTATGAGGCCTCGCACATGAGGTTCTCCGCTTCCCAGCGATTATTTCGGCCCACGCCTGTGGCTCAAGTCGAAAATCAATTGCCCGAAAGTGAGCTACAAGCTAATGAATCTATTGCAAAATATGCTACATGAAGTTACAAAATCTGTTACAAAATATGCTGCAAGTACCAGGTGGGAAGCCATGTAAAATGACAACACTGTGATCATAATATATGATCATAGGGAGCGAAAACACTAATATGTTTATGTACGATCACCTATGAAACCGATTTTCAATTTTTCTCGATTCCGAAAAATTAATTCGTTTGAACTAATTTATCATATAATCAAATGGCAAATTGCGATATCTCTCGAATATCAAATTATGGGGATATTTGTCGTCAGAGTAACATCAAATGGTCATCTAGATGAAACTAGATTAGCAAGTACACTACCGCGACATCTATGAAGTATCCCTGTTCGGCTTCTAGCGGGTCTCAACGTACGGTTTCGGAATCGATTTTAATCAAAAGGGTTCTCAACGCGGGGCCCCGCGCAATCCTTTCGATTCTGCCTGATTGCTGGATACTTTTTAGTTTTCTGCAGAAAAGTGGAGATACTTTCTTATAAAAAGTATAATGTTTATTTTGATCAGAATTTAATTGGTTAGTCTCATGAATTAAATTGAATACAACTATTTCATCCATTTCAACGGTCTCAATGGAAATGGAAAACGTCTAATCACGTGCGTAGCGCGTATCTCCGGTCTAGTAACTGTTATAGTGTAAACGCTTCATGATATTGGTCGAGTACAACTTACTAAGTACTTCTTACAAGTCAATCTCTGATTTTGAGAGACCTGAGTATTCAGAGGAAAAAAGCTAAAATAATTATCGATGAGTTCCCTCCAAGTACCTTTAAGCCGGGACCGACGACTTCTAGGAAACTATTTGAGTAGGGCGCAGTCGATATTTTGTGGAATATTCATGTCGCATCAACTGTGAACTATATTATCATTCTATCACAATTTCTTGGAATCCAAAAAGATTCGAAACACGTTTCATAGGTGACCATATTTGAATATGGTGTTTTCTAGAACACCATGTTCCACGTCATGTTCACATATGATCGTAGTTTCTCAATTTTCACATGGAATTTCCTCCAAAGATGGCGAAGTAAGCCGATAATTATTGATCGTAGTGTATAAACTTTAGGTTTCTTCATGACAAAATTTGGGACAGATTGGACAGGATTCCTACCAGGGGTGTACGGAGCTTGTTCAATCAAAAGTTTTGATATACACTTCAGATTGATATTTATGAATCGATGAGACATCGAGTCATTATTTATGATATTGTTTGAGCACACGAAGTTGAAGCAAAAATCATCATTGTTTTTATGGAAATCCAAAGAAGAATCACTGTTGTGTAAATTCCAAAGATTACCATGGCACTTCAAGTTGATTGCAACAGGCACCGACTTTTCCACTTCACCAGCACCATTTACAACTGTTAGATGAAATTTGTCGCAGACGACATCCCCACATTCTACTGTCACAAAAAGGAATTTACCCATACTTAAATGAGTAAACATTACTCCACGGAAAGTTTGGTTAACACTGCGATCTTCTTTGAGTCCCTTAAACACCATCTTCATGCTTTCACCAGTTCTCCAATCATATTGCACACACCAATATTGATCTGTGGGTCCAAGACTTCGATTCATCCGACACGAACCGAAGAAACCCCGACTGTTTGAGTGCATATGATATCTTGACAAGTCCTCTAATTCAAAATTCTTCTGACTGCCATTTTTGAACAAGTGTATCAGTTGATACTTTTTACCCCACACATCAAGTCTATAAGACGGAGACTCAGCATTAGTTTGTGACACTGATGGCGTGAATGTAAAAAAGTGTTTGTTGGCTATAGTGAAATGATTCCCGAGTAGCCAGTCGTCGTGGTCAAGATAACTCCCGAGGTAACTTTTGAAGAACTTGTTGCACTGGTCCCATTCGTTACACAGGGAGTTTTTTTCCAGGAATTCTCGAAACTTTTCTGAATGAACTATTGTTGCTTCTTCTTTTCGACTTATTTCTATAATAGAGCCAGAGGTTCTTTGATGAGTTGTGCATTCATTCCATGTGATAACAGTGAAGTAATAAAAAAGGGTTCCATGATCATCTTCCTCGATTGATTGGACCAGAACTCGGTCTTCATCTCAAACGGCAAAAAATCAATTCCCATCATACCTTTTGACTTCCTGGCTGTATATCGGAATTCACATGTCTGGCCTTGCTTCAGAGGCGTTACCAAGTATAATGTGCAGCATGGTGAAAATTTCTGTAATTTTGTTTCTTCACGAAGAAATTTGCTTTCACATGTTGCATAGATGTAACCTTTGTCCTTCCGAATGGTAGCCCTTGTCAAGTATAAATCGATCCCTAATTCATCTGGGACAACTATATTTATCTCTGATTCAGTTGAGGTTTTTACATTATGATGTTTGAGTGCTATCGAAATAGTAAAATGCAGCATAAGCGCCAATATCATGACAAAGTTTTTCTTCATTGTCGCATGAATTTTCGATGTTGTCTGTAACAAAGAAGAAATTTTCATGATCAAGCAAAACAATCGAGTATTATTGGAATGGTCTCTCATGGAATAATATGTTAAATAATAATGATAATCTTCACTCGTTAGATGAACAGAATATTTCTAGCAAAATGCCAAGTGGATAATTCGTGATAATCCCTCAAATAATTCCATGAGTTAGATAAGAAAATTCTACAGCAACTACTAAATAGCGTGTAAGCATACAAAACTAATAGTTCACGTGTAATGAGGACACAAACCAATTATTTGAAGAATTTGATTAAAATCTGTAATCAGATCATATATCATCGTATTTTTCTTGCAGAAATAGAAAAAATTCTGTTAGATGAACAGTGGGCTGAAATCTTGTTCGTCGAAATGAGAAAGCTTGCATACAAAGGAAATGCTTGTCATAAATTTTCCTTCGCGCAATATGAGCAGAGCAGAGCAGAAAACGGGGTGAGCAACATCTGGGAAGGATTCCAGATGCAATAAGGTGGATTAGCCCGTTGCCAAAAGAGCCATTACCATTTTCACCTCCTGCCGTCAATTCGACCTGCAGAGCTTTCATTCTGTTAATTTTCCCAATTCTCGCTACCCCCGTATTTTCCTGTCCAATTCCTATCTTTCTCTCTCTCTCTCTCTCTCTTTGCTATTTCGTTGCCCTCTAGCGGTACACATATAGATCTTCCATTGCTTTTTTTTCTTTTCAATTTTTTTTGTTCGTATGCAGCTGCGACAGAGCTCCCTTTTTTGTCAGGTTTATTGCATCGAAGGTAGCCACGTGACCCGGAAAAGACGCGACTGGGTACCAAATGCACAAGAGGGGCACCGGAGGCTGCAAAAAAAATTTGGTCCTTGAGGAATCCTCTATGCAATCGCGTGGTCAGTCCAAGGGCTGTATTCAAGAAAAATAGCTCCGAGGAGATGGGTGTATCCTAAGCCTATTTAGAAAAAAAGTGAGAAAAAATCCATTTTTGGTCATTGTAGTTTCAGCTCTGGTCGCGCGGTCTGAGATTTTTTTCGTTGGTCCGGATGAATACTTTGAAACATCGAGTGCGGTTATAACGGACTTTCCAGCACAATATTTCAAAAATCCAGTGCGTACAAGATGGCATTAGAGAGCTAGTCGTATCTTGTCCATACAAATTGTCGAAATTATCAAATTTGATTTGGGATTCGAGATGACGTAAATTCAAGATCACGATTGAATTATTACAATCGTAAAGATGTGACCACATTTCGAAATTCAAAATTACGGAAAGTCTGCTGTCACTGATGATCCCATACTCGAAGATGCTGCCATCTTTGATTGAGGAGAATTTCTAGAAAGTATAGGATGGGAGAACTCAAATACTTCATCCTTGATTCAAATTTACTGCTTGAGCTGTGGGAGCATATAGGATTAGATTGAATAAATTTTAAGATAAATTTCGTGAAGAGGATATTCATCTTGGTCTTGGACTCAAATCAAGCGGAAAACGAGTGAAAAAGATCTCTGAAAGATTACATTCGTTCAAGAAGAAGGTCGAACCATCACAAATTTACTGATCGACTAGAGATGTTGAAGGCATCGGCAAACGAGATGGAATCCTGTCCAGATTATATAGAGACATCTCGATTGGGAATCGGGCGGGGCCGAACTTTTAGCCCCCTTCTCCTTGTATCATCATCTTCGACCGTCCAATTCGCGTTTCCTCGTTGATCTCCGAACGAATCTTACCGAAGGGATCGCTAGAAATTGGGCGCAGCCAGAGCTCTGTTTGTTCCGGGCAAACATCGTAGTGCTATTCATTCTAGAATTTCTCCCCGATGTAATCTGGTGTCTAAATAGTGCATTCGTAATGAGTTTTTCTAGAAGCACTCTTTCTTTTTCAGCTATACGTGCTCAATCTGCATCTAGAGCACCACTGGTGCTGCACCAGTGCCCATTTACCCAGGGAAATAGCTTTTCCATCTCATCTTCCACTTCGTCCACCCGATCGACATGGAAGAATGATTCACTTTTCTTATCTGTGCAGCTGCTGTGCACTGCAAAGCCAATTTGGGTCGCGAGCAAAGTGCAGCCTCGCCGCAGAGGAAAAGGAGAAAATAGAACTGATGCAGCCGAGTTTTAAAGCTTGGTGATTCAGAGAGGCTGCAGTATTTGCGTGAGATGGTTCCATAGATATATCGATACGCAGCGCCCGCTTGTCGACTGGACAGTTGCGATTAGATCGGATTCCCACCCCGTTTGGACGCTGTTGCGAGGAAGCAATTTCCTTCGCATCTATACCATTTTTCCAGATTGCCAACCCTGTTGAGCCATTTTACATCAACTTCGCTTCGTGTACAATTTGACGCCTGGTCAAAATCGTATACGTGTCTGGTATCTTGTTTGTTTTTTCATTGGTAATATGGTTCATCTCCGATTTTGCTGATGGTAATAATGCTCAACAAGCCTTAATTATCATCTTTTATCCTTCTGAGGAAGCCTCCTCGGGAGCCTCGCAGAGAGAGTTTTGTCAACCTATTGGGAACTTTTGAAAAGAGAAGCACCTATTTTTCATTTTGACTCTTCGAGTCATTCACAACGAATTCTCATTTTGGTGCAATGCTTTGATGCAATAGCATTCTGAGTTAATCATACAATAGTATATTTTGCAACGACATTATGCTCGACTTTATGGAGTTGTAGCTCGCTTTTGAGCGATTAGTTTTCGTCGAAATAATTGCTCAGGACCGGGAAACCTCATATACGGGGCGTAAAAAGTGGTTTTGCACTTTTGTAGGCACCCAAACACTATTGGGAAGTGACATCCATGTTAAATTCTGGGGGCATGCAATAGTTCACGACTCGCCACAGATGGCACTGTCTAGTAACAAGCCCGTGTTAATCTCGGGGCATGTGACCGCCATGTTTGACCTTGATGTCACATCCCAATTAAATTGCGAAATAGTACATTTTGATACGAAGGCGTGAATGTTGGTTTCCGCAAATTGAGTAATATTTTCCGTCCCGAGCCGAAGCCGAGGGTCAGAACCGTCACAAGAATGCGGTATCCACCCCGTCCGAGTGTCGAATATTATTATTCCATCAACTGTGCGGGGGACGAAAAAAAAAAAATCCGCGCGGAAAATTCATTTTCTGCACAGATCATAGAAAAATATATTTAAGAATGCCTCCTAAGGGAAAATTGTGGCATTTTGAGTTTTATCTTGAAAGTTATCTTTGGGATATCGTAGAAAATGGAAAATTATATTTTAAAACTCATTGATCGGATTTTCCTCTTCGGCTAGTGCTTACTTTTCAACAGTTCACATAGATTCATCTCCTGAAGAGCAATTATTGAGCATATACTGACATCAAAATTAATGATGTACATTAACAGATCATTCCAGAATTTAATGGCCTCTTTCAATCTGATTTATGCGAAATGCATTAGAGGCGAGTATTGCATTCTAAGTAGTCTCTCGTCGTTCGGAAGCACATAATTGAAGCTTTCACGAGCATTAGGTTATTTCCGTGAGTTGCGAGCTTATCCACCGCTGATTTTCAGTGTATCTAACAATTATTGCGGCTTGCTGTGTATTGACAATATTAAACTACACTGTCAGTACAAATAGTAATTTTTTCCAACTGATTAATCACTACAAGAAAAGCTTTTGAGCTACCGAATAGATAAAGTCTACAGACATGAAAGCCCTCTGTCTTTTTTCTTCCATTAGAACTTTTGACACACGCAAGACAAAAAACTTTTTCCGCAGACGCTGCACATCTCGTCTCAGAGACGAATCAGCTCTAAAAACTTGTGCCAATGTCTCATCCACTTTGGGTTGGTCTCAAGGGACTCTATTCAAGTTGAGTGAGAAATAACCCCTCGCGTAAGTCTACATGTCACGCGAAAAAATGTGGACTATGTCTCCTATATACATACTACTGTCTGACGAATTTACACTAGCAAATATAATACCACACACCTACATAGTACATGCCTAAATGTAATACCGGGAAACGCTTTGAGATAAATGGTCGACAGAGGAAGTGCGACGTCGGAAAAAGCTCACGTGGAACTTGGTAATACATATACAAAGTTATAGTTAGCGTGACTCGTTGCAGTTGGTGGCTCTCGAAGACTAGAATTTTTAATGTGGGTACTCTGTGTAGATCAATGGTCTTGAGAGTTACATACTCTTGCATTGAGAGAAATTGAGCTAAAAGTGTTACTTTTTCATAGCCGGTCCTGATTTACCGAAGGATGATTTTTCGTAAGGTTTAAGAAAAATTTGAGGAGCACAAACGATACCTGATCCTCAAATTATTTTATAGCACATAAACATGATCGAAAATATTGAAAAAATACTGAAATATCGATTTACTTGGATTACCAATTCAACAATATCTACCAGAATTCATAAACATTGATTCAGATCGTTCAAATTTTTTCTCGAAATTTTTCACACATGAAGCTGAAAAAAATTGTGTCAACTAAAATTAAACCTACTATTAGATACCTTCAAGAAATTGCGAATCAAAATCACTCATTTTAGTTATGTACAAACTGCAAAAAAAGATCAATATCATTCTATAAGGTGACATGAAAGAGTACAATTGTATACCCATCAGCGAAAATTTGACACGACAAACTTTGGACTTCCAACGAGAATGCAAATGAAAAAAAAGGAATAAAACTAGTAGTAGAAGAGCAGCATCTTCTACTCCTACGTACATATATTTTGTCTCAGCAGCGCATGCATTGAGTGCTTCACGACGACAAAGAAGACAAGGGAGGTGGTAGCTTTGGCAAACACTGTCTCGCATACTGTCTTGTCCGTATATAGTTCGAGACATTGATTCTCAATTTCACGTCGCGTGCTTTTCTTGTTTCCTCTGTTCTCATGTTTTTTTCTGTACAGAAAAATCGTCGGAAACCATGTACAGAGTCTACGCCCAGCCAGCTATATGGGTACAGACGAGGGGTAAAAAGAAAGGAAAGAACCACACCCTGATCCGATTCACATCGAATACACGTATGAGACAAAAAAAAACTATACGCTACATCTCAGCCGATTGGAGTGCTGAACGAGTGAGCCGAATATACGCTCACCCGCTAGCAACAACGTGCACCGCATGCGAATCCAGGGCTTTGTGCTTGCGACATTCGTGTGATATTCAACATAGTGTGGGCACCGGTAGTTTTAACCCTTTACTCGACAATACTTGCTCCCCGACACTGTTATACAGTTTAGTTCTCTTAATTAAGAGCCAAAGCTATGCAAACCAGTAGCGATAATTTTGCAAAGCTCGCCGATCATGGCAGCTGCTAGTCTACCTACACATTGTAGCAATGCCAAGTAGTTTTCGAGACATGTGTCGACCTCATAAATACACTTGGTTATTGCCACATGGCATGTGTGCATTGCATACCAGGTGATAAGCGACATCTTTTTAGTAGTTGAGTAATGAGCGTTTATATTTCACTTGAGCAGTCGGACACTGAACATGCAACTCTCAGACGGAGATATCAGCCATGTGTGTCAGAGCCACACAAGGTTATTGGTGTTCTTGCTTATGTACTGATTTATCCATGAAAAAGCTGATGATGTGGTTCCTGCAGTGTTCTATTCACCCATAGCCCCCTGGGGTTACTAGAACAGTAGTTTTGCCAGATTTTTGTAATATAGTGACGGTACTTCGTTAACACTACGGCAAGACTTGAATATTTTCTTCGAGTTTCTGCATTCATCCAAGAGGAATTGCTATGCAAGTACATAGCAATTTCACGAGTACTAAATCAGTACCTCTGCCTTCAATTCTAGTATACCGGCGCGGCACATCAATGGTACTTTATCTGTACTACGGCTGGACTTGCGACTCTACTGGTTTTCTGCAGCAATCTTTCAACACCAACTCCTGCGAGGACTAGATCAGTACGTTCGCCGAATTTGTGCGGAATATTGCAGATACTTCAGCGGTATTCCAACAAAGCTATTATTGAAGTTTTTTTCAATTATGTAGTACTTTACTGAGAATCTTGAGGGTTGAGTTACGGGTACCATATCGGTACTTCTGACTGAACCTGTGTGGTATATTACCATGGTACTTCTGCGGTACTTCGTCAGCACTACGACTGATTCAAGACTCGAGTTCCTATATTCCTTATTCGACATTCTCTTGCCGTACATGTGCGGTATGTGACTGGTACTTCAGCGGTACTTCGTCGGGATTATGAATCGAGTTGAGGTTCCTTATTAAAGTTCTGCATTAATACCACGATCCAAAATCTTGTGGATACCAAACCAGTACTTCTACCCGGACCTGTACAGAAAGATATTTGTACTTCTGCCTAGACCAGTATGGAACAGCATCGGTACTTCTGCGGTACTTGATTAGTGCAATGGCTTGTGAAGGTTTCTCTTCCTGTGGTGGTTAATTAGCATTGAATCTTGCGGGTACTAAGCAATAGTTGTGCGGTACATTATCAGTACTTAAGCGGTACTTGATCGGTTATACTTGAGACTGTATTCAGTGCTGAATTTTAATCGCAAATACCACTTCTGTACTTCTCCCTGGACTTGTGCGGTTCATCACTGGTAATTATGCTGTACTTCAACAGTATTGTCTAATTCAAGATTTCTACTCTTACATTTCTCATTTGACAAAGAATTTTATGGTAACCAGATCAGCTCTTTTGCCGTACCTGCGCGGTATGTCATTGGTACTTCAGCGGTACTTCGTCAGTACTATGAATGAATTTGAGATCTATCGTTCAAGTTCTGTCGAATTATCACGACACAAAGTGAAGACTCTTTGTTGAGGTTCTGCGGTACTACCATGTTACAAAGTGTTGCAAGTACTACCATAGTACTTCTATAGACGGATTCGTCACTGAATCTTGTGGGCAAGATATCAATATTTCAGCCTGGACCTGTCCGGTGTATCATAGGCTTTTTTGCAGTAATTCGTCAGTACTACGGATGATCTTGAGACTCTTACTTGAGTTTCTGCAGTGATCCCACGATCTAAGGTTTTGTAGGTACTAAATCAGTACTTCTACCGCGACCTGTGTCGAATAGTCACTGTATTTCTGTTCAACTTCGTCTCTATTGATTTTTTTTTTGACTGTGTACTTTTGCCTGGACCTGGGTGGTTTAACACCAGTACTTCTGCGAAACTTCATCGGAACAATGGCTGGTGAAGGTTTCTCTGCCTGTGGTGATTAATCGACACAGAGTCTTGCGAGTACCCATCCATTATTTGTGCGGTACATTGCCAGTACTTGAGCGGTACTTCGACATTACTATGGCTAGACTTGGGACTCTGTGAGGAGTACAGAGTTATGAGGATTGAAATGCGGATATTATATCTTGCCTGGACTTGTGCTCACCGGTACTTTGCGGTACTCTGTCAGTACTATGCGTTAATTTGAAGCTCCGGTTTCTGCAGTGGTCATTCGACACGGTATCTCGGAGGTAATGGATCAATATTTCTGCCTGGGTCTATACGGTATATCACCGGCCCTTATGCGGTACTTGATCAGTATTTTTTTGGTCTTGACGGAACTCCAGTGGCCCCCGTACCGGACGCGAATAGCAGTATTGATTGGAAGACTCGCCAATATTGAGATACTAGATCAGTGCTATGATTCCGTATCGTACTTTACCTAATTGTAGCTTAGGCAAATTACGCATAGCCTGTATTCCCTTCAATACCTAGTGGCCTGACTGACTTTCATTGGCGTTCACGCGTTGAAGGGAAAGAGTTGAAAATGTTATGAGAGGCTTGAACTATTTCATCAGTAATCAGAAGCCAGGCTGGGGTGGAATTTTGAAAACTTTTTGAGATAATTCAATATATGGGTCTGTTGGACAATCAGTTTTCTTCAAAGGCTCTTTCCGGATTATCATGATGCTATCCATGCAAATTAATAGTCATTTCAGTGTTATCAATTGGGATCTCTTACTAAAATTCCTAGATCCATGACCATTGCCAATATCATGGCAACATGTGTGATATAGAGTTTGCGTATTTTTCAATATTACCGTATACATTCAGAAGAAAGTTCCGTGGGTGATCTGAGAGTGTTGGAATTACAGAGATTATTTGATGATCTTACACGTCGTCCTGTGGAATTTTTAGTCGAATGCGTGGCATAAGGATTTCTCAATAATTTCATTTTAGGGAAACATCTTATTTAAATTCAAGCCTCTGATATTGAACACATTTTAAACGAGAATCCTGAAAAAATGTAAATCCACGTCATCATCACCATGATCGTGGACCTCATTGCAAAACCCATCGCGATCTCCTCCCAATATCTTTCGATATTCACTAAAAATTCCAAATTCCGTGCGGATGATGATGATGATGAGCGAGCATGGCAGGGAGAATTTGGGCGTTATAAGAGTCTAAAATATTATCATCCGAGATCGGTGGCCCCGACGACTTTGGAATACGATGTCTGTAAATTGCTGGGGGGTTGGCTTGTGTGCGGTCTCGCTTATTTTACCATATAGAACGAGTGAGAGAAAGACAGAGTTGCGATATCTAATGCAACGTCAACCCAACAGAACACAGGTCTTAATTATGTCGAGCCAAGAAAAGGCGCTTCTTTTCAGAGCTGCCCTCCTCCTCCATACCAAAATTTCTTATGCTCTTTCAATGTGCAGCCGTCTGCTCGTAAATTTGGCAAGCTTGCACGAGCTACATCTGCACGGGAGCATATTTAGTATATATGGGAGGAGGAGAAAAGGCATCATCAGAAGCGCTTACAAAGTTTCCGAAAATATCTCTCCTCGCGCTTTGCGTTTTCAGTCGGCCATCGTATATATTGTATGAGATGCCTACAGCTATCAGACCAGGCTCTGGTCACCAGAACCTCGAAAAATGTTGTCGAGCGACACTATACACACCTTCAAAGCCAGAGTCACCTGAGGGGCGTGTGTTGGTTTTTCAATGGCGTCGTCGTCGCCTCCAGTATGATCTTTTCCTCTCACGCGTCGTCGTAAGAATACCTGATGCTTGGTTCGAGGAAACATGTTCACATACGACTCTTCGTCGTGTTCATGTGGGATTATGTGATCTCAAAAAAAATTTAGGGATGTCCTGAGATTTATTAATAGTTGATTATGTACCCAATTGCGGCACGAAATGCATAAAAATTTTTCTTGACGCAAAAATACAAATTGATGATCCCGTACTCATTCAAAAATTTGTTCCAGTTTCATATCCGTTCAAGTCTCATGAACCAAATGACTACAGTCTCTCGCAAACAATGTAATAGAAAACCCTGGGAATTCAGTACTTCTTTAGAGTACCCAAATTAGCATTTTTATTGTACTTGGAGAGAATCTCGCACAAATGAGACGACTCATTCGATTCAAGCTCACTCTCGAAGGTAACCGACTCTGTAACAAAGTTTTCTGCTTTACTTCATGCAATTTGAGTCTCTTCGTCAACTTTTACTCGGTTCTCTCGTATTGGTACCAAAAAAACTTCAGAGCCCAACCAGATTATGGAGACAAGAAAACTAATCAAATGCCTTTACATCTAGTACGTTCAAAAGAAAATTTCATTGATGCACGGAAAAATGATACAGATCCAATAAGAGATGATGCACAGCAACAAGAAAAAAATGAATCAAGCCTATAGAATATCAGCTAATTGTAACTAACAAAGAAGACACGGAGAGTTTGTTTCATCGTTTGGAATAATTTTATTCACGAGTACCAGTAATGTCTATCATCAAAATCCTGGTTTAAATTGTTAGTAGAAGATTTTTCAAGATATATAAGCACATCCTAATCTATTCTATCTTTTCTAGGAGAAAAAACATCATTTTTGTCTACATGTGTGGAATCACAATCATTATCGCATGATAGATATTTTCTGCACTGTACGGGTACCCCACTCTGCCTCCAAGAGTGTGAAGTAAAGTACGAGAGTTATCTAGCTGAATCTCATTCAAAAAGATCTTGCGCAAATTTATTTCTCGGAAAGTGAGATTTAATTAAATTTCTTGATCCGGTTGGCGAACCTCTTTCTTATGAAAAAATAATATATCAGAAGTAGTGGCTATGTTAAGACTCGAGTGAGTGGATTAAGGAGACTAAGCGATGGTGGCGACGGTGGCACGTTCCCAAGACATTGGCTTGGCACGTTTCTACATGAGACGTTTTTTACGGAATGTCATTCGAATAGAAATTGCTTATTTTTGAGATGGCTCGGAATGAGCGCATTGACAACACGAGAGAGAGAGAGAGAGAGAGAGAGAGAGAGAGAATCGCGTGGCTTCTACTTGGTAGCGATACGTATTCCAACATTCGCATGGTCATCGTCTGGAACAATTTCAAGTTTTACAGCCGACTTGT